>CM038681.1:301896000-302496000 GCA_021605205.1 Aegilops longissima | reverse complement strand
GCCACAGCACAACAAACACTAGGAGTCATTCATTTTGCAGAGACACGGATAAACGGTGGTTGCTCTAAAGAGGCAAAGGAAAGGTTGTGCAAAAGGAACATACGTGTACGTGATGACTCCACCCAAACCTTTCCAAAGCGGACCCCCTCTTAATAGTATGGCTTTCCTACGACTCAAATCCACCGAAAAGAAACGTAGGGAAAACTCTGTCTTCACTAGACTCCAAGGGGCAACAAATCGTCTTGTGCCTAATCATGAGATATCTGAAAAGCTCAATGCACACGATTCGTCCGCAAAAGCATTGTCATCAATCACCAAAACCACATGGGGTGAAATATGCCCTTACAATCTCCCCCTTTTTGGTGGATTGATGACAATACGGGATTTGCACATAAGAGTACATAAACGAATATAAGCAAACCCACCATCTAAAACATATAGACAGGCTCCCTCTAGATTTGTGCACTCTATATAAATGCTACGGACTGCACGACACACATACTACGATCAACACTCCCCCTATATTTTATACACGAGGCATATCTTGCAACAACATAACTAACACTAAGCAAGGAGGCAAGGTATTGAATAAGAGCATAAAGTAAAGGGCACAAGATAGCATAGGCTCACGAGCTACTAAGCATGAAAGACAGTAAAATAAGCTAGAGTGTGCATATGTCTTACACCATATGATAGGGAACCAGGTCTCACGAGCACAAACCAAACCAAAGCAACACAAAAGCAAAACAAGCGAAGGTCCAAGGAAATGAACACAAAGGGAACCAAAAGCAAATCCTAAGCTCTCTCCCCCTTTGGCATCGAGACACCAAAAAGTCAGAGAGGGCACCTACGACACAGGTGGTAGCATCCTCTGCAGAGATCACTCAGCACGCTCCTCATCGGACTCGGCAGCTAGGATGGTCTCCTCCTCTGACTCGGTCCACTAATAGCCCTGCTTGGCTAACCATTCAGCCTCCAGAGTGATGTTCACCTCTGACCCGCTCTCCACGATCTCACCGAGTGTCCTCAAGATTCTCTTGTCACGCTGGCAACTCTCCTTGCAAGCAACATGGGTCCTGTACTTCCCCTTTGCTTGCATACGGAACAGGGTCTTCATCTTTGTCTTCAGCTTCTTAGCCCAAGAGGGCTCAGTAGGTGGAGGAGCATACCCAGCAGAACTGTCATCGGCCTCCTCCTCCTCCTCGTCCTCCTCCTCAACCTCATCCTCATCCACATTCATCCTTGTAGCCTTAGCCTCACCCCTGGAAGTGGTATTTGCCCACTTGTTCTTATGACGCATCTTGATAGGCTCGTGGTGGATCCAGTTTGGAGCAGAAAAGTCTTCCTCCAGAAACATCTTGTCACAAGTCTTCGAGATCAGAAGGTGCAGGTATGGACCATATATGGGAACTTTGTGATTGTAGACCGCAAACTGAGCTAATTCCACATGATATGAGATATGTCCAGAGGCTGGGCATCATGAAGACGCGCCTCTTCACACAGAAGCAACATATCCACGAGATAAGCATGCACCTTATCTTTGTCACAGATGCATGGAAAAAGAGTGTTGCGGAAGATTCGGTGCATGACATCTAGGAAGGGGTTGAGCACCCAAGACTGAGTGCCATTTGGAAGATTCTTCTTCACAAGAAATGGCATAAGCTTGTCCTTGTTGGCGGACTCGGAATTGCCATGAGGGTGGGCGCCAACGGGCACATCGGGCCCCTTATCACTGAGATGCAACAGCGTCATGAATTCCTTCCAAGTAGCAGACAACTTCTTCCCACTGGTCATCCAAGACATAGTCCGCTCCCCATCCGTGTGAAAGTGGATGGAGGCAAAGAACTGCACCGCTAGCTTCAGGTCAAAATCCATATGGAACGTGATGAAGTCTTCAATGCCAAACTGCTCCACCAAGTCCAGTGCCTCACCAAAGTAGTTCCGGTCCTTCCTCAGATGATTCATATCAATCCAGTGCATTGGAACATAGAAGTTGTGCTTGGACTTGATCACATCTATGTATTTGAGATGCTGTTGCTTGGTCTAGAATAGCTCATTCCCTCTGTCATTCTCATGAGGATTCACATAGGGATTGATCCTCCTTTCAATGATGAACTCGGATAGAGGCAACTCATCCATGCCCTGAGCTGGCTCCTTGTACCTATTGGAAGTCTTCTAGACACTTCGTTGTTGGGAATTAGTAGATCCCTCCGGAGCTTATTGATTGCGAAGACGCTTGGAGCTCGTGTCACGGCTTGGGTTCGAGCGATGGACATTGGAGCCACCACCTATGACACACAACACAAGAACACACGAGATAAACGAGAAGGATCAATGCAAAGACCACAACCAAAAAAAACGGAACATGTAGAAATAAGTTGGGTAGTCGCCACAAGGTAGTTCCGAAGTCAACGGTAGTACCTCACCACTAAACGGAAGTAAAAGTTTACTGCTGCTCTAACCGCGGTAGTACCCCGCCGGGATGGAACAGTAGTACCGCTCCTAGAGCGGAAGTAAAATTTTACTTCCGCGCCCCGAGCGGTAGTACCGCTCCAGAGGAGCAGTAGTACCACACGAGGCAGATGCCGCCTGAGCGGTAGTACCGTACGGGAGGTGCGGTAGTACCGCTTGGAATCAAATCCGGCACGAAATGGATCTAGGCTCATCCGGAACATTGAATCGGTACTATGGTTGATCGAAAATACCATGTGGCAACATACCAAATAGCATCTCTACTACACTACTACTCTCCTACACCCTTCTCTTGCAAAGATTTGTTCTAAAATCTCAAGAACAACATGCATCTCCCCAAAACCTAGAAGCAAAACTACAAAGCAAAGAGAGAGGGATTTGGGGAGAAACCTTGTTCTATGGCAAGAGGGCGAGGTGGGGATCGATCCCACCGGTCGGAATACGAGGAGAGCGGCCGGAGACGGAGATCTGGTGAGGTCCTCCGGTGCCGTTCTTGGGCGGGAGAGAGAGAGAGAGAGAGAGAGAGAGAGAGACGAAGTGGGGAAACGGAATTGAATGGGTATAGGGGAGTTGAAACTCCCCCTGCCCCTCTTGACCCCCACCCGCTCGTGAAGGTGTGGTAGTACCACGGGTCATCGCGGTAGTACCGCCCGGACGGAAGTACCGCACGCTGGGCGGTAGTACCGCTCTTCCAGCGGCAGTAAAAATTTACTACCGTGCTGGTAGCAGTAGTACCATACTTATCTTCGGCGGTAGTCCCGTGGCTTGCCACGGTAGTCCCGTAAACCCAAGAAAGTGCATGTTTCGACAAAATGGAGAAAAACGTCCTTTGCACAGCAGCCTTCAAGCGACTGGATACACAAACACACACACACACACACACACACACACACACACACACACACACACACACACACACACACACACACGAGGCAACTCAAACACAAACACGGCTCAACAAGAAGGTAAAAGGCTACAAGGAACAAACACTAACCAAAACCTCTCTAGAGGAGAGGGCGGTGGCCGAAGCCACCTATGTTTGAGTCAATTGGTATGGCACCGCGAAGAATTATCCTTGGGCCCATGAATAAAACTCATCTTTGAAGCACAAGTACCATCAAGAATGAAAAATGTGAAAGATTTGATCAATTTATGCATAATGGGGGGACGGAGAGTTCATCGAGAGAACAACACTCCCCCTATGTCCATGCCTACACCTAGACAAGATATCAAGATTAGTATGGTGTGGTGTGCAAGGGTTCAAGCCACATTGCTCGAATCAATGATATTTAGCTCATGCCTTAACTCGCAAAATCTTGCTTCATCCAAGGGCTTCGTGAAGATATCTGCAAGGTTATCATGAGTGTTGACATAGTTGAGCTCGATCTCCCCAAGCCTAATATGATCCCGGATGAAGTGATACCGAATCTCAATATGCTTCGTCTTGAAGTGTTGCACCGGGTTGTGAAAAAGCTTGATGGCACTTCCATTGTCACACTAAAGAGGCACTTTGTCATAAATGACACCGTAATCCTTTAAAGTTTGCCTCATCCATAGAAGTTGTGCACAACAACTACCGGCGGCCACGTACTCCGCTTTGGTGGACGAGAGAGACACACAACTTTGCTTCTTAGAAGACCAACTCACCAAAGAGAAACCAAGGAATTGGCACCCTCCGGAAGTTGACTTCCTATCCACTTTGTCTCCTGCCAAATAGGAGTCCGAATAGACCACAAGGTTGAAGTTTGCTCCTCTTGTGTACCATAAGCCAAAGTTTGGGGTATGAGCCAAATATCGAAAGATTCGCTTGACCACCACATAGTGGCTTTCCTTAGGTGCTGCTTGAAACCGTGAACAAATTCCCACACTCAACATGATATCCGGTCTAGATGCACAAAGGTAAAGCAAGGAGCCAATCATGGAGAGATATACCTTTTGATCCACTGCTTTACCATCGGGATCTATGTGAAGTTGGCATTTGACGGGCATACGAGTGGAAGCCGGCTTGACATTACTTAACTTGAATCTCTTGAGCATGTCTTGAATGTATTTGGCTTGGTTGATGAAGGTTCCTTCTCTTCTTTTCTTGACTTCGAACCTGAGGAAGAACTTCAACTCTCCCATCATGGACATCTTGAACTTTGAGGTCATTAGAGCGGCAAATTCCTCATTGAAAGCTTTCTTAGGGGAACCAAAGATAATATCATCAACATATAGTTGGCACACAAACAAATCCCCTTTGACCTTCTTAGTAAAAAGAGTGGGGTCGATTTTCCCAATTTCTAACCCACGATCTTGCAACAACTCGGTAAGGTGGTCATACCAGGCACATGGGGCTTGTTTAAGGCCATAGAGTGCCTTATCGAGTTGGTACACGTGATCGGGAAAATAGGGATCCTCGAACCCGGGGGGTTGTTTGACATACACTAACTCATTAATAGGACCATTAAGAAAAGCACTCTTCACATCCATTTGTTGCAACTTGAAGTTATAATGAGAGGCATAAGAAATCAAGAAACGAATAGATTCAAGGTGTGCAACGGGAGCGAAGGTTTCACCGTAGTCGATACCCTCGACTTGGGAGTAGCCTTGTCCTACCAAACGGGCCTTGTTGTGGACAATAATTCCATGAGCATCTTGCTTGTTCTTGAAAATCCACTTGGTTCCAATGACATTATGGTTCCCCTCTGGCCTTGGCACCAATCTCCACACCTTGTTGTGCTCGAAGTTGTTGAGTTCTTCATGCATGGCATTAAGCCAATCCGGATCCTCGAGCGCCTCATAGACCTTTTGGGGTTCAACACAACAAACGCGTGATGTTCACAATAGTTTGCCAATTGTCTATGAGTGCTTACCCCCTTTCTTAAGCTTCCAAGCACATTCGTCATGAGATGACCCTTGGTAGTGAGCTTGGATGCAATCTTGGCGGCACGACACTGCAATTCCTCCTCACAACTGAGTTGAGGAGCGGTAACTTGATCATCTTGAGCGTCGTCTTGAGCTTGTTCTTGATCTTGAGCTTGCTCTTGATCTTGAACTCTCTTGGAGGAGAGAACTTGACCTTGGGCATCACATGGTGGTTCAACACCATCTTGAGGTTGATCTTGCCCTTGATCTTGTTCATTTGGTTGAGGGTCTTCACTTTGTTCTTCGGAAGCGTGTGGGTCTTGGGTTGGTGATGTTTCCACTTTAGTGGAACATTGTCCTTCTCCTTCGGCCACAAGGGGTTCCTCAATGGTAGGATAAAGCCAACACACATTCTTCTTATGGCTTGGGGAGGAATTTTATCACCTACATCACCAGTACCACTTTGCTCCACTTGGGAGCCGTTATTCTCATCAAACTCAGGACTTATTGAGGACACGGTAAGCATGAGAGTTTGTAGCATAACCAACAAATAGGCCCTCATGAGCTCTAGCCTCAAATTTAGACAAACAAACACCTTTCTTGAGAATGAAACACTTACATCCAAACACCTGAAAGTACTTGATGTTGGGCTTGTTACCGGTGAGTATCTCATATGGAGTTTTGTTCAAGCCTTTGCGGAGATAGAGCCAATTGGATGCATGACACGCGGTGTTGATGGCTTCGGCCCAAAAGTTGTATGGAGACTTGAACTCCGCCATCATGGTCCTTGCTGCATCCATCAACGTCCGGTTCTTCCTCTCCGCTACACCATTTTGTTGAGGGGTGTAAGGTGCGGAATATTGATGCTTGATCCCCTCATCACTAAGAAACTCATCCAAGGTTTAGTTCTTGAACTCGGTGCCGTTGTCACTTCTTATTGTCAAGATCTCTGCATTATGTTGGTGTTGACCTTCATTTACAAAGTCAATGACGGTTTTTTGGGTCTCACTCTTCCTCTTGAATAAGTACACCCAAGTGTATCTTGAATAGTCATCCAGAATTACCAAGCAATACTTTCTACCCCCAAGACTATCAAAAGATGGAGGTCCAAAGAGATCCAAGTGAAGGAGCTCTAAGGGTTTCAAAAACACCTATAAAGTACTTCTAGTTTCATACTTGTTCTAGGTAAGGCGAACGTCAAGCGTGCGTAGAGTTGTATCGGTGGTTGATAGAACTTGAGGGAATATTTGTTCTACCTTTAGCTCCTCGTTGGGTTCGACACTCTTACTTATTGAAACAGGCTACAATTGATCCCCTATACTTGTAGGTTATCAAGACCTTTTTCTGGCGCCGTTGCCGGGGAGTCATAGCGTGGGGTAAATATTCTCGTGTGTGCTTGTTTGCTTTATCACTAAGTAGTTTTTATTTACTGTTCTTAGTTGTTCTTTATCTTTAGTTATGGATATGGAACACGAAATACCAAAAAAATTAGGTTTACTTGCTACTCATGGAGATGGGGAACCTCCTAAAATCCTCGATGCTCGTTATGTGACGGATATTATGTACTACGTTGTTAATCCTGAGAAAACCCCTTTCAATCTGGTAATGGGAGACACGTTGGATCAACGTGAATACTTTAGGGATTATCGCTTGACTAAAAAATGGAAACTATTATGGGATCAAATTTATATGTTGAAGTGGTATGCTCGGCAAGTATGCTTGAGTTATGATTATACTTGTTGCTCTAGGATGAAGTGTAGCGACCTGACCCAAAATCGGTCAAATCTATGTGTCTGTACCATCCCAAGATCATGCTGGTACTCACAGTACATCGATAAAGTAATCAAAGTTCAATCACACCTGAATATCATTAAACGATTCTCATATAGAGTCTTTATTACAAGGGAATAAATTCGGCTCAAGGCCAACTCATGAGAAATAAACTACTAATGCTGCGGAAGCGTCGAAGGTAAGCGAGTCCATCCGACTCCAAAGGGCAATCGCCAAGCGCGGAGCGTAGCCTCACTCCCGATCGAATATATCTCGCAACATAATACGTTGCAGCCATGTAGGTCAGCTTTTGGAATAAGCTGGCAAGTCATGAAGAATAACAATAATAAAGTTACTAACTCTATATGCATTTTTGGCTGTGGAGCTCTAAGTTTCATCATTTTGCGAAAAGCAAATTTTATCCTACTACAGTGGACTTACTTGCAAATTACTACAATTGTTGGTAGTTATTGAGATGGTTCCGCCAACCAATATCTCGTTCCCAAATTATTAAGTCATAAACCCTCAAATTAATCCATTAGTTTTAGTGTTGAGATATCCGAATACTTCCAAGTTCCAGAGGCTCAAATGTCCGTAACCGGGGACACCGCTAATCGATTAGATCCTTAACTCTGCAGAGGGTTGCGCACTTTCCCCGCAAGAATCATTCCCTCCTTTAAAGTCTTCGCACTTCATGGTGTTTGAAGACGGACTAATGAAACAGGTCTTCCAAAGAGTTCTTCCGCCACCGCCGTACCCATCCAATCCTACCGTTCGTCTACTTCTCGTAGTACCGTCCAGCCAGCGTCACTACTAGGGTCAACCCAGCCAGAGCCCATAATGGCTTGCGGCTGCATGTAAGCTTCGGTCATGGGGCATCCATCCTTCTCTTCGTGGCTGGGTGAAGCTTTCCGCAGGATGTCATGGCGCTTCTCCATGCATCCCGCCACCACTGGTGCTCCAGGTGCCCGTCAACCGCCCTCCACCCAAAGAGTGATTTTCCAAGTCCATCTTGATCATTGTAGTCCATGGGGTTGTCATCATCATTGACTCTCACATCTTGCTTATGAATTTCACTCATCCCAAATCCGTCTCTGAGCATAGCAAAGTAACTACTACGTCCCGGGGTCATGGTAACAAGGGGATTTGGTTCATCCTACCACATGATACTACTCAAGTTTAATGACTTCAAACTTTCACTACTGCATGCATGGTGGGGTGGTGACAACTACTAATGCACAAAAACATAGGTATAGAAATAACATGATCAAAACTTGCCTTGCTGATGATCCTCGTAAGCTAAAGAGTCGAGTAGCAAGCTTCAGACTCAGAAACTCTACCGAGATAAACAATAACACAATAAGCACAAAGCAATAGGATCACACAACATAACAAAAGTAACATAACACAACAAAACAATCAAAACCAAATCCAAAAGGAAAACTCAAAGAAATCAATTCAAGTTTTCCCTACTCCAAACAATAACAAAAATAGTTTTATATAACAAAATTCCTTAATATAACCTAATCATGGTTTTAAGTTAACTTAACAGAAAAGGTTTCACTAAGCAACTAGGAGCAAAAAGAATTAATTAAAAGCTATTATAAAACTCATTTTAGGCCTAATCCAATTTCTATTAAGAAAATAATTTAAAACTTTTATTAATTATAAATAAAAGTTCATCTACTAGAGTGACAGAAACTAACCTAGAATAACTAATCACAAGTTAAAATTAAATTAATTTACTAATTAATTTAATAGGAAAACAGAACTAGTTAATTAATTAGGATTAATAGAATTCTTCTTAAAACTAATTATCTATTAATCCTAAAATACCAAAGTTAATTTCTAGGGTTTGGCAATGTCAAAATAAAGTGGTGACAAAAGAATCATGCAAAAATAATTTTTCTAACTAAAGTTATAGCAGATTTACTATTCTGGCTAAAACTAAAATAAAGCAATTTTAATTATTTTAACATAGCTAAATATATATTCTACAGAAACTACATAAAATTTGCAATCCAACAAAAAAGAATCACTCAAAATATTAAACATAATAAAAGATATGAATTTTTGAAAATAGAAACTATTCTGCTAAAACAGAAAAATCAAAATAAAAGAAAAAGGCCTAATGGGCCTATACTGTGCCCTGTGCGTTAGATAGCCTAACGGGCTCTAGGGTTAACTAAAACAAACCGGCCTAAAAATCTAGCGTGGGCGAGGGGGGAAGAAGAGGGGCGGGGCCCACGGGTCGGTGAGAGAGAGAGGGGGCGAGATCGAGCGGGTGGCCGAGGCCAACGGGTTTCGGGCGAGCGGCGAGGGGTGAGGCGAGCTGGGCTGGCCTGTTGGCCTAGTGGGCCGGCTGGCTTGGGCCAGGCGCGGGGTGCGGCGCTGGCTGGGCCTGGGGTGGCCTGGCTGGCGCCCCGGGGAGGTTTTCTTTATTTTTTTAAATAAAACAAAAACAAAAATAAAACAATATCTATAAATATTTTATATAGGGTATATATATACCAAAATGATCAGGGGAATATTCCCTTTCATTTGAACATTTTTCCAAAGGCAAAATCCAAACTTCATAAAAATCTATTTTTTTCAAATTCAAATAAATTTCAGATTTGAATCCAAATCTTTTGGCAATGTTTTCTTCTGATATTTTGGAGTGTCATGTTTGCTCCTCTCATACTTTTGATCAAGTATTTATCAGGCTTAGTTTTTGAAATGTTTCCCACATGCCAAAGTTTGAAATTCAAATTCAAAACTCAAAATTCTCTGAAACTTCAAATGGCATTCAAATTCAAACAGGATGCATAGGATGCTTAGCTATAATTGTAAAACATTCCAAATAGGAAATTTGGGATGTTACAAACCTACCCACCTTAAGATGAATCTCGCCCTCGAGATTTGGGTTGGCTAGCAAATAGGTGCGGATGGTCTCGAAGAAGATCTTCTTCGCGTTCCCAGGTGGCTTCTTCCTTGGTGTGGTGACTCCACAGCACCTTGCAAAATTTGATGACCTTGCTGCGGGTGACTCTGCTTGCGGTCTCGAGAATACGGACGGGTTTCTCCTTGTAAGTCAGATCACTGTCAAGCTGTATGGCCTCTAGGGGCACTGTGTCTCTCAACGGAACATCGGCCATGTCGGCATGGCACTTCTTCAACTGAGAAACATGGAAGACATCATGAACTCCGGACAATCCTTCCAGCAATTCCAACTTGTATGCAACTTCTCCACGACGTTCGAGGATTTTGTAGGGGCCAATGAATCGGGGTGCTAACTTTCCCTTGACTCCAAACCTCTTGATTCCACGAAGTGGAGACACACGAAGATATGCTCGGTCTCCCACTTCGTAAGTCACCTCCTTGCGTTTACTGTCGGCATAACTCTTCTGTCTCGACTGTGCTATCTTGAGCCTGTCTCGAATCAGCTTGACTTTCTCTTCGAAATCCTTGATAAGGTCGGAACCGAAAAGTGATCGATCTCCAACACTATCCCACAAAGAATGGTGTTCTGCACCTCCTTCCGTATAGAGCTTGAAGGGCCATCTTCAAACTGGATTGATAACTGTTGTTGTATGAGAACTCTGCGTATGGCAAATTATCATCCCAGCTAGACCCATAGTCTAGCACACAAGCTCTCAACATGTCCTCCAGAATCTGATTGACTCTCTCGGTCTGTCCATCTGTCTGCGGATGAAAAGCTGTACTGAATTCCAGCCTCGTACCTAAAGTTTCATGCAACTGCTTCCAAAACTTCGAGGTAAACTGCGTTCCTCTATCTGACACGATTTTCCTCGGAACTCCATGCAGACATACGATCCTGGTCATGTATATCTTGGCCAACTTGGCACTGGTATAGGTAGTCTTCACGGGAATGAAGTGAGCTACCTTGGTCAAACGATCAACTACTACCCAGATAGAATCATAACCTGAACGGGTCCTGGGTAGTCCTGTGATGAAATCCATTCCAAGTTTCTCCCATTTCCAATCGGGAATCGGCAAAGGTTGAAGTAACCTGCTGGCTTCGATGTTCTGCCTTTACACGTTGGCAAACATCACATCTTGCTACGTACTCGGCAATGTCCTTCTTCATACCGTCCACCAAAACTTTGCTTCAAATCCAGGTACATCTTGGTGTTACCGGGTGAATAAGTACGTGAATCATGAGCCTCTGAAGAATTAGCTTCCCGAGCTCGGGATCATTGGGCACATAAATCGATCCTCAAACCATATAGTTCCGTGTTCATCCTTACGGAATCCTTTAGCTTTTCCTTCCTCCATCTTTTGCTTTATCTCATCGATTTCCTTGTCCGACTTACGGCTTCACGAATCCTTTCGGTCAAGGTGGACTGAACTTCGAGTTGCAACAAAACCTTTCGAACTATCTCCAGTCGGAGATCTCTGAGGTCGTCGACTAACTCCTGGGGTAATCCTCCTGTTGTAAGAGTATTCACATAACTCTTACGGCTCAAAGCATCTGCTACAACATTAGCTTTACCGGGGTGGTAATGCAGTCTCATGTCGTAGTCCTTTATCAACTCTAGCCATCTCCTCTGCCTGAGGTTCAATTCCTTTTGCGTGAAGATATACTTCAAACTCTTGTGATCTGTGTAGACATCACAACGATTTCCGATGAGGAAATGTCTCCAGGTCTTGAGTGCATGCACTACAGCTGCTAACTCCAAATCATGCGTGGCATAATTCATCTCATGAGGCCGTAGCTGTCTGGAGGCATAAGCTACAACCTTACCTTCCTGCATCAATACTCCTCCGAGTCCTTGACGAGAAGCGTCACAATAAACCTGGTATTCCTTGTGTATGTCCGGCAAAATCAACACTGGGCGGTGACCAACCGTTTCTTCAATTCCTGAAAACTGGCTTCACATTCCTCGGTCCAAACATACTTGGCTTCCTTCTTCAACAGCTTCAGTCATGGGCTTGGCAATCTTGAGAAGTTCTCAATGAACCTCCGATAATATCCTGCGAGTCCGAGAAAACTACGGATCTCCTTGATCGAGGTGGGTGACGCCAATCGGTGATGATTCAACCTTGGCGGGATCAACTGCTATTCCTTCTCCTGAAATAACATGTCCGAGGAATCCAACTTCCTTCAGCCAAAATTCACATTTGCTGAACTTGGCATACAACTGATGTTCTCGAAGTTTCTCCAGAACTAGACGCAAATGCTCCTTATGCTCTTCCTCGCTCTTGGAGAATATCAATATATCATCGATGAACACCACGACAAACTTGTCCAGATATTCCATGAACACCTTGTTCATCAAATTCATGAAGTATGCAGGAGCATTAGTCAATCCAAATGACATGACGGTATACTCATATAAACCATACCTGGTAGTGAATGCTGTTTTGGGTATATCCTTTTCACAAATTTTCAACTGGTGATACCCTAATCGAAGATCGATCTTAGAGAATACCTTGGCTCCAACAAGTTGATCAAACAAGTCATTGATCATTGGCAGGGGGTACTTGTTCTTGATGGTTACTTCGTTCAATGCACGATAATCCACAACCATCCTCAAGCTTCCATCCTTCTTCTCTACCAAAAGAACTGGGGCTCCCCAAGGTGATGAGCTTGGACGAATATATCCTTTCTCCAATAACTCATTTATTTGATCCTTGATCTCTTTCAACTCATTCGGTGGCATCCGATAAGGTCTCTTGGATATTGGGGCTGTGCCGGGCAATAGCTCAATCAGAAATTCAATGTCCTGTCGGTGGCATTCTGGTAATTCCTCCGGAACACATCGGAAAGTCTTGCACCATCGGTACTTCCTCCTGAACAACTCCCGTGAGGGAATGCACCTGATTCTTCATCTGGCTGTGCCTGGCTACATACTTGATCCTCTTCTGCTCCGGGGTGGTGAGCAGAATAGACTTGCGGGCATAGTCAATGTTCCCTTCAAACTTTGACAACCAATCCATGCCTAGGATTACATCCAAGGTCTGGGTTTCCAACACTATGAGGTCCATGGGAAATTTGTGGTTCCCGATGTTGAGGGTTGCAGGACAGCCTACACCTGCCATCATTTCTCCTCCTGCGGAACTGACGCGAAGGGGGCTTCTAAGGGTTCTAGTGCGCAACCCGTACTTTTCCACAACTACCCTTGATATGAATGAATGCGTTGCACCAGAATCAAAGAGAACCAAAACTGAACGTGAATTCAATAAAAACTTACCAACCACAGTGTCTGGTTGATCATAGACGTCCTCCACGTCGATGTGGTTCACCTGAGCACGAGGGAACGGATTTGGCTTCTTCACTGAGCCTCCATTGCCATTTCCATTCCTCTGCTTGGCCTCCGGGCAGTCGGTGGCGTAGTGCCCTGTCTTCTGGCACTTGAAGCAGGTGATGTGGCTCAGATCCTTCGGAGCCGGGGCAGAACGGTGCTGATTGCCATTACCATTTCCATTGCCATTGCCATGGCCTGACTTGTTGTCCTGGTTGCGGTTGTTCCCATTTCCTCCATGGTTATGACCTCCATGGTTATGATGGGTGTGCCCTCCTGAGTATGGTGCATAGCGGGGCTTCTGCTGAGCTCCCGAGTTGTGCTTCCCCTGGCTGTACTTCCGCTTGCGGCTTTCTATCTGCTGCTGCTTGCCTTCAAGTATGGTGGCCTTGTCTACCAGCTCCTGGTAGTTGTTGAAAGTAGCCACAATAAGCTGCATGCTCAGTTCATCATTGAGTCCCTCAAGGAACTTCTCCTGCTTGGCGGCATCGGTGGCCACATCATCGGGGCATAGCGGCGAGCTTGCTGAATTCATCCACGTCTCGTGCCACAAGACGGTTCCCCTGGCGCAAGTTGCGGAACTCACGCTTCTTGCACTCATGGCTCCAGTGAGACATGAGCAGTCGGAAGGTTCGCTGAAATTGGTCCCAAGTGATGGCACCAATGGGAAAAGTGGCGGTGTAATTCTCCCACCAAGAAGCTGCAGGTCCATCCAGGTTGATGTGCGGCAAAGCGCACCTTCTCAAAGATCGGTGCATCCAACGGTGACTAGCTCTCTTCCGATTTTATGGAGCCAATCATCAGCCACAATCGGCTCGGTGCTACTAGAGAACACCGGCGGATTCAACCTCGTAAATCGAGTCAAGTTGTCCACGATGGGTGGTGGTGGTGGCGGTGGGTTGTTGGCGGTGTTGTTCTGATTCTGAATAAGGAGCTGCATCAGTGCATTCTGCTGCTGGAGCAGCTGGGTGAGCTCCGGCGGGAAACCAGTGTCACGTCTCGGAGGCATCTGGTGTTTTGGAGGGGATGAGAAAATGAGAATAGAACAATGGTCTATGAGAATAACACTACCCATATGAATGCACAATCATAACACACCAATCATTTATTCATTCCATTCAAACATGGTTCAACTCGATTACAAAAACTCATGACTAATCGAAGGAAAAACATCGGCCTAACTGATCGATGAAAAAGTAAAAGATAACATGGTGGTCGACTAAAAAGTCTTCATCAATGGCGCCTCCTCTTGGGGTTTCCTTCGGTGGTACTCCCTTCGAAATCCTGATCATTGCTCACGAGGGGTGCTTCATCTCCACTCGGGTAAAGGTCCTCTCCCAAGTCCATCTTTTCCTCAATCGCGGCAAGCTTCATCTTCAGATCGTCGACTATCTCCATGAAGTCCGTGATTTCTTCCTCATGGCCAAGGAAGTCTGCGTGCCTTCTCCTCCGATTCGATTCATGGAACAAAAGCTTCCGTGTGTCTTGAGTTCTGGCGATCTGAATCTCCGTTTCTGAGAAGACACTCCAAGTCTGGATGTACGAGAGTGGAATCGTCCTCAATGGTACGGATGATATCTCCATTCCTTGCCCTGCGAGAAACCATGGCGAGTCTCGAGTGATCGAGCTCGCCCTGTACTCCTCTCGGAGATGTCCAAGTGCTCGATAGATCGCCACGTCCCTTCCGATGATCCAGTTGAACTCGGTGAACTCAAAGTTGATAGGCTCCGTGTGTCCTCCAAAGGTTCTCCACAGGATATGCACTTCAATCTCAGAGCGGGTGTCCGTCGGAAGTGCATTAGTGGGTTTCCGGTGATCGAGGGTAGAGCTATCTTCAGCTGCTTCACCATCTGGACCAGCTTTCTTCAAAGGGCATCGTCTCATCGGGCTGGCGTAACTCCGGTAGCAAAACTGAGTTGAACTCGGCGCCATCTAGAATGTTGCAAAGGGAGAAGAGTCGAATTGAGCAGGGAGAATTATAGAATGAAAAGGGTTCAAAGTAAATGGTCTCTGCTTATGGCTTTCCGATCCTAGGGGTTACGATCCTACGGTCAGCGTGTGCTCGATACCATCTCTCAGAGCGACCTGACCCAAAATCGGTCAAATCTACGTATGCATACCATCCCAAGATCATCTTTGGTACTCACAATACATCGATAAAGTAATCAAAGTTCAATCACACCTGAATATCATTAAACGATTCTCATATAGAGTCTTTATTACAAGGGAATAAATTCGGCTCAAGGCCAACTCATGAGAAATAAACTACTAATGCTGCGAAGCGTCGAAGGTAAGCGAGTCCATCCGACTCCAAAGGGCAATCGCTAAGCGCGGAGCGTAGCCTCACTCTGATCGGAATATATCTACGCAACATAATACGTTGCAGCCATGTAGGTCAGCTTTTGGAATAAGCTGGCAAGTCATGAAGAATAACAATAATAAAGTTACTAACTCTATATGCATTTTTGGTGTGGAGCTCTAAGTTTCATCATTTTGCGAAAAGCAAATTTTATCCTACTACAAAGGACTTACTTGCAAATTACTACAATTGTTGGTAGTTATTGAGATGGTTCCGCCAACCAATATCTCGTTCCCAAATTATTAAGTCATAAACCCCTCAAATTAATCCATTAGTTTTAGTGTTGAGATATCCGAATACTTCCAAGTTCCAGAGGCTCAAATGTCCGTAACCGGGGACGCGGCTAATCGATTAGATCCTTAACTCTGCAGAGGGTTGCGCACTTTCCCCGCAAGAATCATTCCCTCCTTTAAAGTCTTCGCACTTCATGGTGTTTGAAGACGGGACGAATGAAACAGGGTCTTCAAAGAGTTCTTCCGCCACCGCGGTACCCATCCAATCCTATCGTTCGTCTACTTCTCGTAGTACCGTCCAGCCAGCGTCACTACTAGGGTCAACCCAGCCAGAGCCCATAATGGCTTGCGGCTGCATGTAAGCTTCGGTCATGGGGCATCCATCCTTCTCTTCGTGGCTGGGTGAAGCTTTCCGCAGGATGTCATGGCGCTTCTCCATGCATCCCGGCCACCACTGGGTGCTCCAGGGTGCCCGTCAACCGTCCTCCACCCAGTAGTGATTTTCCGAAGTCCATCTTGATCATTGTAGTCCATGGGGTTGTCATCATCATTGACTCTCACATCTTGCTTATGAATTTCACTCATCCCAAATCCCGTCTACGAGCATAGCAAAGTAACTACTACGTCCCGGGGTCATGGTAACAAGGGGATTTGGTTCATCCTACCACATGATACTACTCAAGTTTAATGACTTCAAACTTTCACTACTGCATGCATGGTGGGGTGGTGACAACTACTAATGCACAAAAACATAGGTATAGAAATAACATGATCAAAACTTGCCTTGCTGATGATCCTCGTAAGCTAAAGAGTCGTAGTAGCAAGCTTCGCACTCCGGAAACTCTACCGTGATAAACAATAACACAATAAGCACAAAGCAATAGGATCACACAACATAACAAAAGTAACATAACACAACAAAACAATCAAAACCAAATCCAAAAGGAAAACTCAAAGAAATCAATTCAAGTTTTTCCCTACTCCAAACAATAACAAAAATAGTTTTTATATAACAAAAATTCCTTAATATAACCTAATCATGGTTTTAAGTTAACTTAACAGAAAAGGTTTCACTAAGCAACTAGGAGCAAAAAGAATTAATTAAAAAGCTATTATAAAACTCATTTTAGGCCTAATCCAATTTCTATTAAGAAAATAATTTAAAACTTTTATTAATTATAAATAAAAGTTCATCTACTAGAGTGACAGAAACTAACCTAGAATAACTAATCACAAGTTAAAATTAAATTAATTTACTAATTAATTTAATAGGAAAACAGAACTAGTTAATTAATTAGGATTAATAGAATTCTGCTTAAAACTAATTATTTATTAATCCTAAAATACCAAAGTTAATTTCTAGGGTTCGACAATGTCAAAATAAAGTGGTGACAAAAGAATCATGCAAAATAATTTTTCCAACTAAAGTTATAGCAGATTTACTATTCTGGCTAAAACTAAAATAAAGCAATTTTAATTATTTTAACATAGCTAAATATATATTCTACAGAAACTACATAAAATTTGCAATCCAACAAAAAAGAATCACTCAAAATATTAAACAAAATAAAAGATATGAATTTTGAAAATGAAACTATTCTCGCTAAAACAGAAAATCAAAATAAAAGAAAAAGGCCTAATGGGCCTATCATCATACCTGTATGTTAGATAGCCTAACGGGCTCTAGGGTTAACTAAAACGAACCGCCTAAAAATAAAAAAACCTAACTAAAACTAAACCGATTGGACCGGCGGTTTTCTAAATAAAACCTACCCCTTGGGGCTTCTAATCATGCCGTTCATCTAGGATCGGACGGGGAGGGTGATGCTTGGGCTTACGGACTCGGCGGCGGCGGCGGCGGCGGCGGAGAGTGTGCTTGGGGCTTCGCGTCGGTGAACTCCAGCGAGTCGTCGGGGAGATCTTGAGGAGCACGGGAGGGGTTCGGTGGGGTCGGGGTGGTCGGGAGGACTAGGGTGGCGGCGGCGACTTTGGCGGCGATGGCGAGCTCGAGTTCCAGCGACGTCGAGCGGGAGGGAGAGGGGTGCAGCGAGCTCTCGGGGAATGGGGTGCGGAGGGCTCGGCTTTTATAGCCTGGGGTCGGCTCGCTTGGGAAATCGGGGCATCGGGGATCCGGATCCTTGAGATCCGGTCGATCTCAGCGGCGTAAGCGTGGGCGAGGGAAGAAGAGGGCGGGCCCACGGGTCGAGAGAGAGAGAGGGGCGAGATCGGCGGGTGGCCGAGGCCAACGGGTTTCAAGGCGGCGAGGGGTGAGGCGAGCTGGGCTGGCTGTTGGCCTAGTGGGCAGTGGCTTGGGCCAGGCGTGGGGTCTCTGCGCCGGCTGGGCTGGGGTGGCTTTGGCTGGCGCCCAGGGAGGTTTTCTTTATTTTTAAATAAAACAAAAACAAAATAAAACAATATCTATAAATATTTTATATAGGGTATATATATACCAAAATGATCAGGGGAATATTCCCTTTCATTTGAACATTTTTCCAAAGGCAAAATCCAAACTTCATAAAAATCTATTTTTTTCAAATTCAAATAAATTTCAGATTTGAATCCAAATCTTTTGGCAATGTTTTCTTCTGATATTTTGGAGTGTCATGTTTGCTCCTCTCATACTTTTGATCAAGTATTTA
Source organism: Aegilops longissima (assembly GCA_021605205.1). Taxonomy (NCBI): domain Eukaryota; kingdom Viridiplantae; phylum Streptophyta; class Magnoliopsida; order Poales; family Poaceae; genus Aegilops; species Aegilops longissima. The sequence goes on along the minus strand of CM038681.1, from coordinate 302,477,432 downwards.
TCAGGCTTAGTTTTTGAAATGTTTCCCACATGCCAAAGTTTGAAATTCAAATTCAAAACTCAAAATTCTCTGAAACTTCAAATGGCATTCAAATTCAAACAGGATGCATAGGATGCTTAGCTATAATTGTAAAACATTCCAAATAGGAAATTTGGGATGTTACATGAAGGCTCCAGACCTTCCCTTTTTATGCAAATTTAATGATAGTAAAACCTTGGCTTCTTATGCTAATGGTATATATGATTACTATGATGTGGAACAAATAGAAGAATTTGTTGCTTTTAGGGGTGCTTATGAAATTGAATCTTTGTTCAAAGAGTGTGAAAATCTTTATGATGTTGTTTATAGACCTGACAATTTAGCTATCCTTAAATATTGGTATGAGAATTATGAATTCAATTCCAATATTGATGAATTCATTGAGAAAGAATCCGCTGTCCAAGAAGAGACTAATATTTTGTAGGAGCCTATGGAAGAAGAAATTAATGACATTGTGAGCTCATTGGATGAAAAAGATGAGGGGGAGAGCGAAGAACAAAAGGAGGAAGAGCGGATTGATCACCCGTGCCCACCTTCTAATGAGAGTAACTCTTCAACTCATACATTGTTTAATTTCCTTTCGTGCTTACCGAAGGATGATTGCTATGATAATTGTTATGATCCCGTTGATTCTCTTGAAATATCCCTTTTTGATGATGCTTGCTATGCTTGTGGCCAAGACGCCAATATGAATTATGCTTATGGAGATGAACTTGCTATAGTTACTTATGTTAAACATGAAATTGTTGCTATTGCACCCACACATGATAGTCCTATTATCTTTTTGAATTCTCCCGACTACACTATATCGTAGAAGTTTGCCTTATTAAGGATTATATTGATGGGTTGCGTTTTACTATTACACATGATGATTTTGATAGATATAATATGCATGTGCTTGCTGCTCCTACTTGCAATTATTATGAGATAGGAACTATATCTCCACCTCTTTATGTTTCCAACACGATAGAATTGCAAGAAATTGCTTATGCTATGCATTGACCTTTACTTTGTGTGCATGAATTGTTATTTTATGACATGCCGATGCATATGAAGAGATTTATACTTTGTTATTGCTTGATATATGTTACTTTGTGCTCACTAGTAAATGCCAAATCATTGTTAATTAAAATTGGCTTTGATATACCTTGGGATCCGGGTGGATCCATTACGTGAGCACTATATGCCTAGCTTAATGGCTTTAAAGAAAGCGCTGCCAGGGAGATAACTCGGAAGTTTTAGAGAGTCATTTATTTCTTTTGTGTGCTTTTATAAAGTTTAAAAAAAGATAAAGAGGGGAACCCAATAATTTTTCAAAAAGGAAAGTGAAAGTGAGAGAGACAAGCATTGTTGAAGTGGCGGAGCTCCTTGAACTTTGTTCATGCTCACGGAAACTTTGTGAATCTTGATTACAAAAAAATTTCAACAAAAATAATTATCCCCTTGTACAATTCCATTGTATAATAAAAATAATGTGCCAAGGTTTGCCTTTAGGATGTTTAGAATGCTTGTTGGTTTGTACAATGCAGGACAGAAACTTTGGCTGTAGTGCGCGATTTTACATTTTATATTGGAATGTAAAATGGTTCTGAAACTTTTTGCACTGTATTTATATACAATTTTTTATTTTTCCAAATTTTGGTAGAATTTTTGGAGTACCATAGGTATGGTAAATGTTCAGATTATTACAGATTGTTCTGTTTTAGACAGATTCTGTTTTTGATGCATAGTTTGCTTGTTTTGATGAAACTATCAATTTATATCTGTGGATTAAGCCATGGAAAAGTTATATTACAGTAGTTATAATGCAAAAACAAAATATTAATTGGTTTGCAACATTACTTAGAGTAGTGATTTGCTTTATTGTACTAACGGATCTTACCGAGTTTTATGTTGAAGTTTTGTGTGGATGAAGTGTTCGAAGATCGAGGATGTCTCGATATAAGGATAAGGAGGAGAGGTAATAGATCAAGCTTGGAGATTCCCAAGGCACCCCAAATAATATTCAAGTAGAATCAAGCGTCTAAGCTTGGGGATGCCCCGTAAGGCATCCCATCTTTCTTCAACAAGTATCGGTATTTTTTCGGATTCGTTTCATTCATGCGATATGTGCAAATCTTGGAGCGTCTTTTGCATTTAGTTTTCATCTTTCTTTTATACACCATGCTGGTATGAGATATTCGTTGGTTGATTTATAGAATTCTCTTTGCACTTCACTTATATCTTTTTAGTATGGCTTTATAGAATTCTTCATGTGCTTCACTTATATCATTCGAAGTCTGGATTGCCTGTTTCTCTTCATATAGAAAACCGCCATTTGTAGAATGCTCTTTTGCTTATACTTGTTAGAGCATGGGCATATATTTTGTAGAAAGAATTAAACTCTCTTGCTTCACTTATATCTATTTAGAGAGATGATAGGAATTGGTCATTCACATGGTTAGTCATAAAATCCTACATAAAATTTGTAGATCACTGAATATGATATGTTTGATTCCTTGCAATAGTTTTGTGATATAAACGTGGTGAAATTAGAGTCATGCTAGTGGGTAGCTGTGGATTGTAGAAATACTTGTGTTGACGATTGTGATTCCCATAGCATGCACGTATGGTGAACCGTTATGTAACGAAGTTGGAGCATGAGGTATTTATTGGTTGTCTTCCTTATGAGTGGCGGTCGGGGACGAGCGATGGTATTTTCCTACCAATCTATCCCCCTAGGGGCATGCATAGTAGTACTTTGCTTCGAGGGCTAATAAAATTTTGCAATAAGTATATGAGTTCTTTATGACTAATGTGAGTCCATGGATTATACGCACTCTCACCCTTCCATCATTGCTAGCCTCTTCGGTACCGTGCATTGCCCTTTCTCAGCTTGAGAGTTGGTGCAAACTTCGCCGGTGCATCCAAACCCCATGATACGATACACTCTATCACACATAAGCCTCATTATATCTTCATCAAAACAGCCACCATACCTACCTATCATGGCATTTCCATAGCCATTCCGAGATATATTGCCATGATACTTCCATCATCATCATATACATGACTTGAGCATTTATTGTTATATAGCTGGCATGATGTTTTCATGGCTTGTCCTTTTTTTCGATGTCATTGCTACGCTAGATCATTGCACATCCCGGTACACCGCCGGGGGCATTCATATAGAGTCATATTTTTGTTCTGGTATCGAGTTGTAATATCGAGTTGTAAGTAAATAAAAGTGTGATGATCATCATTATTAGAGCATTTCCCGAAGAAAAAAAGAGAGGCCAAAGAAGCCTAAATTAAAATAAGGGGGGCCAAAGAAGCCCGCCAAAAAAGAGAAGAGGGGGAAATGTTACTATCCTTTTACCACACTTGTGCTTCAAAGTAGCACCATGTTCTTCATATAGAGAGTCTCTTGAGTTATCACTTTCATATACTAGTGGTAATTTTCATTATAGAACTTGGCTTGTATATTCCAATGATGGGCTTCCTCAAATGCCCGAGGTCTTCCTGAGCAAGCAAGTTGGATGGACACCCACTTACTTTCTAGTTTGAGCTTTCATACACTTATAGCTCCTAGTGCATCCGTTGCATGGCAATCCCTACTCCTCACATTGACATCAATTGATGGGCACCTCCATAGCCCGTTGATTAGCCGCGTCGATGTGAGACTTTCTCCTTTTTTTTGTCTTCTCCACACAACCTGCATCATCATATTCTATTCCACCCATAGTGTTATATCCATGGCTTGCTCTCATGTATTGCGTGAGGGTTGAAAAGGCTGAAGCGCATTAAAAAGTATGAACCAATTGCTCGGCTTGTCATCGGGATTGTGCATGATGTGAATATTTTGTGTGGTGAAGATGGAGCATAGCCAGACTATATGATTTTGTAGGGATAACTTTCTTTGGCCATGTTATTTTGAAACACATGATTGCTTTATTAGTATGCTTGAAGTATTATTGTCTTAATGTCAAATGATAGACTATTGCTTTGAATCACTCATGTTTTAATATTCATGCCATGATTAGATACATGATCAAGATTATGCTAGGTAGCATTCCACATCAAAAATTATCTTTTTTTATCATTTACCTACTCGAGGATGAGCAGGAATTAAGCTTGGGGATGTTGATACGTCTCCGTCGTATCTATAATTTTTGATTGTTCCATGCCAATATTATACAACTTCATATACTTTTGGCAACCATTTAAACTATTTTTGGGACTAACATATTGATCCAGTGCCCAGTCTCAGTTCCTGTTTGTTGCATATTTTTGTTTCACAGAAACCCCATATCAAACGGAGTCCAAATGGGATAAAAACGGTTGGAGAATATTTTTGGAATATTTGGGAAATATGGGAAGAAGAATCAATGCGAGACGGTGCCCGAGGTGGCCACGAGGCAGGGGGGCGCGCCCCTGACCCTCGTGGGCCCCCTGTAAGGCGGTTGCTGCTCTTCTTTGGCTGCAAGAAAGCTAATTTTTGGAGAAAAATCCGGGCGAAGGTTTCAATCCAATCGGAGTTACGGATCTCCGGTTATAAAAGAAACGGTGAAACGGTAGAATCCAGAGAGCAGAAACAGAGAGAGACAGAGAGACAGATCCAATCTCGGAGGGGCTCTCGCCCCTCCCATGCCATGGAGACCAAGGACCAGAGGGGAAACCCTTCTCCCATCTACGTAGGAAGTCAAGGAAGAAGAAGAAGAAGGGGGGCCCTCTCCCACTCTCTTCCGGTGGCGTCGGAACGCCGCCGGGGCCATCATCATCACCGTGATCTTCACAAACACCTCCGTCATCTTCACCAACATCTCTATCACCCCCCCCCCCTCAATCACCTCCCTGGGAACACCGGGGATGTCGGATGCTTGCCATGCAAACACATCGACATTCGCCCACTGGAAGGCGACGAGCGCGCTTTCCTATTTGCTGTCAAGGTTGGAGCTTATAGTAAAAGCACCGCCCGTGCCGTCCTCCTTGAAGGGTAGCTTCTTGGTCTCTGGTGGTGCTACCTTGGATTTCTTGCTCTTGCCGGTGGAGCCCTCTGGCACGTCCTCGACGGGAGCGCTACACTCCGAAGAGGTGCGCTTGCCGGAGAGGGTGCAGGAGGTCTTGCTGGAAGAGGTCTTACCGGTCTTCTTCCCTCCCGGGGCTTCAGCGGTAGGAGCAAGTGCCTTGGCGGCAGTTGCTGCAACTGCCTCCCGGTAGAGTTGGTCGGCGCAGATGAGCGCGTCTTTCTTGTCGGACGGGACGGTGATGATGGTCAGCGGCCCGGGCATCTTCAACGTGTTGTAGGCATAATGTGACGCCACCATAAACTTGGCCAGGGCAAGGGGATCTTGGCGACATAAAAATGATCTTCTCCGTCCTATAGTTCAGCTCGCCCTCGAATGTAACGGGCAACATGATTTTACCTTTCGGCCGACTCCTCCCCGGGTTGACCCCTTGAAACGTGCCCGTCTCCTCGAGGTCTCCATCGGGGATTTGCAGCCTCTTGATCACGGCAGGCGAGATCAAGTTCAGTCCGGCCCCGCCATCAACTAGCACTTTTGTTACCTTCAGGTTGCGTATTGTTGGTGAGACCAACAATGGCAGACACCCGACCGTAGTTGTGCGAGTGGTCCTCGGTGTAAAAATGATAGGGGTGCTAGACCACTTCAGTGGCTTCTGGGCATCGATCGATGGTTCTACCGCAGTGATCTCACGCGCCCACTGCTTCAGTCGGCGGTGAGAGGTGTGCAGCGAGGCACCACCGTCGATGTACATGTCCTCCATAGCTTTCTGGAACTCGTGCTCGCCGGACTCGTCGTCCCCATCATGATCATCATCTTCCTCCTTCTTATCAAGGCCTCGAGCTGGCCTCTCTTGTTGATTATCTTTGCCGCGGCGACCTCCTTGTCCACCATGCTTCTTGTCGGACCCCTCAGCACCATCCCGACCCTTCTCCTTGTCCCGCCTTTCATATTCAGCTTTCTGCTTTTCTGCAAGCAACTCAACCTGTCGGCAGTTCGGGAGGTCATGGCCCTTGGTGCGATGGATCTTGCAGTATTGCTTGCCGGAGCCTCCTAGCTTGTCGGCAGCCGCCAAGGCCCAGCAGGCGGTGCACCCGGCAACTTCCTTGCCGAAGTCGTCTGCCTTGGCCTTCTTGGCGGCACCAGGGTCGCCAGATTCCTCAACTGCAAGAACGGTCTTGCCCTTACGCTTCCTGTTGTAGTGTCGGCCCCTCTTCGTCGAGGCGACGGCATCTTCGTCCATGGAGTCGGTTTCTGCGCCGGCGGCCTCGCCAGGGTACTTCCTTCCTTCCTCATCCCGAGCACATCTATCAGCCAGAACATAAAGTTCGGCTACATCCTTAACCTTGTTCATAGCCAACTCTTCGCGCATCTTGTGGTTGCGTAGGGAAAATAAAATCTAGCTTTTACGCAAACAAAATTTAGACACAGAGCCACAAAGCCATATTGCATATAGTATAGTTTTATCATTTGTTTTTCTTACAGTGATCTTGCCGATACATTCAATGTACTGACCTACACGGCTACAACGTATCATGTTGCAGGATTATTTCTACGACGAGTGAGTTTTTTTGTTGGGTTACTGTCTACCCTCAGCTTGCCGATGGCGTTGATGGGACTCCACACCCGATTGTTTGCTTCCGCTGAGACTTATGAGGTATATATATCATTTTTTATGTTATTTATACATGTGATTGCACTTTTATATATACATTGATGTACTGGGCGTGCCAGCATACTAATCCAGGGATGGCACAAATACACAGAGGCTTGACCGTTTGAGGTTGGGTCGCTACAAAGTTATCCCTTCTGATTAATCTACCGAGCTATTCCTATAAGTGTCACAAACAGTCCAAGAGTTCGTACTAAAATAACAACACATGAAAACACATCAATCAACCCTATTGTCACCTAGATACTCTAATGTCACCACAAGTATCCATGGGTCAATTATATGATATGCATGAATCAAGTTCAGATTCATAATATTCAATCCAATACAAAGAACCTCAAAGAGTGCCCCAAAATATCTACCGGAGAAACAAGGATGAAAACGTGCATCAACCCTATGCATAGATTACCCAAATGTCACCTCGGGAATCCACTAGTTGAGTGCCAAAACATACATCAAGTGAATCAATATGATACCCCATTATCACCACGGGTGTTCATATGCAAGATATACATCAAGTGTTCTCAAATCCATAAAAGTATTCAATCCGATAATAACGAAATCCTAAAGGTAAAACTCAGTTCATCACAACAAGATAGAGAGGGGGAAACACCATATTACCAAAGCTCGCGGTACATGAAGATCGTGCCAAATCAAGAACACGAGAGAGAGAGAGAGAGAGAGAGAGAGAGAGAGAGAGAGAGAGAGAGAGAGAGAGAGAGGTACAAACCTTTAGCCCGAGGTTGGATTACTCCCTCCTCATCATGGTTGCCACCGGGATGACGAATATGGCCTCCGGTTATGATTTCACCTTCCGGCAGGGTGCCAGAATGGGCTCCATATTGAGTTTTCGTGGATATACAGGCTTACAGTGGTGGAACTTCTCATCTAGGATTATTTGTGGGGGTTTCTATATTGATAGGATTTTTTGGCATCGATCTCACGTAAAGATGCTCCATGAGGGGCCCACTACCTACCAGGGGGCGCCCTAGGCCCCTGGCACGCCCTCGTGCCTAGTGGGCACCTCCTTCACCTTTTGGTTCTCCCATGAAGCGTCTAGTGCCTCTTTTGTTCCCAAAAAATTGTCAAAAAGTTTCGCTGCATTTGGAGAACTTTTATTTTTGCACAAAAAAACAACACCACGGTAGTCTTGCTGAAATAACGTGAGTACAAGTTAGTTCCATTCAAATCATACGAAAACCATATAGAATTGTTGTAAACATGGCATGAATACTTTCTTATTTAAAATGAAACTTTATTCATTTGAAATAACCAGTACATCATTTGTGAGGATAATTTACATTTCATTTGGAGGCTCCTCAAACCAGTCGGAAGTTGAAGAAAATCCAGCTATTCTATGTCGGGGAAGCTGATCGGACCCGCGAACACCTATGGGACTGGCGGACCGAGCCCCTTTCGGTTCGGTGGGGGGCGGAGGTCGCACGAAGAGCAGATCGAGGCGAAGCACACGAGCAGTTTACCCAGCTTCGAGCTCCCGGAGATAATACTCCTCTGCTGCTTGTCTGATTGTATTGTGTTCTTGCTAGGGAGCGCTGAGAGCTACAAGACCTAGTGTGAGTATTCTCTGGTTTCGATTCAACCGAACCCCCCCCCCCTTCTACGTTGCGCATGGGCCTCCTTTTATATGCTCAAGGGGTCTCCGACAGGTGGCAACGTAGACAAGGGCAAAAAACGTAAAAGGAGTCGTGGTTGGTACAGCTACTTGTACGATGTATCATACCTAACCACGACGGCGGGGACAAAAGCATTAAATGCCCGTCTAAGTCGACTAAACAGTGCAGAAAGGGACCGTCAGGGGCGCCACCGTTTTCCACGATGGCAATCTTGTCAGCGCCGCTTACCACCGCGCTCCGCTGGCCGCACAACATCTTGCCACGCTACGCTGAAAGGTCCCATGGCGACACGTTGGTGGATGTCTTTGGGCGTAGGAGCGGAGTGGTAGTCTGCGCATGACAAGCGCCTTGCCGCGGTTGTTGCCTTGTCGCGTCCGGAAGCTTGTCGCTCACCGGGCCTTCCCGGCAAGCTCCTCTTGCCGGGGCCTTGTCTTCTAGGTGCCTTGAGTGGCCTTCCCGGCAAGCTCCTCTTGCCGGGGCCTTGTCTCCTTAGCTTAAATACTTTGTTCTTGAATGTCTCCAAAGGAACCACGGAGGATCTTGGCGGTCACCTGGCAAGCCTTGCCGCGGGGTGCTGCGATCGCCGCGGCACGAAGTTCGGGATACTAGGGTACCCTACTCTAGTACACCGGCAGAGCCCCGAACTGGGCCACACACGGCGCCGAGCGTTGTTGGGCCAGGCCCAAAACAGTGCACGGGCACGCGCGGCCTTGGTTACGCCGTAACTCACTCCGGTCCCACCACGCCCTCCACGAACGGCATGCATCGATTGCGGCGTCGTGGGAGAGATTGTGGGGGGTTTCTTTATTCAGAAAAGCGGAACGTCCGCTCCCCCCCCCTCTTTATAAGCAGAGGAAACAGGGGCAGTCCGCCCACCTCGCCAGTTGCTGTCCAATCTCGAAAAAACCACCGCTGCTCCCCCCTTCTTCCCAAGTCTGAAGAGAGCAGCGCTCCGCCCCCCATCGCCACCAGTACCACCAACGCCGCCGGTCTCCCCCACCGCCTCCGCCATGGCTCCGAAAGCCGACAAGGGGAAGGGCGTGAAGTCGGCCGAGGCGCAGCGGCTCGCGGCGCTGCGAAAGGAGCGGGCCATCTTCCCCCAGCTCGCCGCAAGGGAGCTGAGGGAGAACTACTACCTCTTCTGGTCGACGGAGACGCGAGCGCATCCGCGCACGAAGGTACTCCCAGCCGCTGCTTCGGAACTAGCCCCAACTGGGTACCCTTTCTTCGCACTGTTCTTCTATTGCGGGCTCTGCCCGCCCTTCTCTGAATTTTTCTGCGATATCATGAACACCTACGGGTTCCGCCTCCTTGACTTCACCCCCAATGTTGTCCTGACCATGGCAGTTTTCGCACATCTTTGAGAAAATTTTGTCGGAGTCCACCCAAACGTAGCCCTTTTCCGCCAATTCTTCATGCCTCGAGTTGAGAGAGGAGAGCCCCTTGCCGGAGGAATCACTTGGATCTCAAGGATCGGCAAGAAAGAAGCTTATCTGGAAGGAGAGCTCCGCAGCAAGTGGGAAGAGTGGAGGGCAGATTGGTGTTGGATTGTAGAGGAGAACCTGCAGCCCTTTACCACTCAGCGCCAAACCCCAATAGTGCGCGGCAACGATTGGAGCAACTTGGCGCCGGAAGATGCTAGATTGAAGATTGCCGTCACCCGGATCCTACGCCTCAGGCTTGCGGACTCATCAGGGCGCCGTTGGCGCAGATTTCCTCGCCGCCGACGCTTCTTGCGGGAGAGGAGGAGACCTGCTTGGGAGTTCGAGAATCGGCGGATATCATGAGGCTGCGCCCGGGCCTCAACTTCAATTTCACCGTATTGGAGTTGGATGCGATGCTCGTGGAGCTGTTCAAGCACGACCCTGATCATCCCGAATGGTTCAGGTTGCCGAGGGGAGTCGTTCCATTGTGCAACAATTCCTCGCTCGACCGCATCCGTGCAATGATGCCGTTGTGCGACTCGCATGGAATTGTTCCAACCTGGCAAGAGCCTGTAGATGACGTCGTGCGGGTCTTCTTCGACAGCTTGGAAGAAGTGCCGATCCGCCCCGATGAGCAGAAGGGCCTCACCCGCGACACCACTGATGACGAGATGCAGCGCATCGCCACCAGGTTGGAAGAGGCGGCAGCAGCTGCTACCGCAGGCGAGTTTGGATTCACCGTGGAGGAGGCAGAGGCAGCAGAGGCGGCAAGCCTTGTCGAGCGAAGGGAGTTTGCCGGCGAGGAGGAGCTTGCCGAACCTGAAGCCGAGTCGAGCGAGCCCGCCGAGGGCGCCTCCTCCCCACCATCTAGCAGCTTGCATGGCGGAGCCCCAGCTCCACCAAGAAGGCGTCTCCGCAAGGATGGACCTGCGAACGGGCGGCAGACGGGCCAACAGCCGCCGTGCAGCGCGCGCGCGCTCCACAAGGCAAAATCTTTGTTGCAGCTGGAGCACCTCACGCTGCTGCAACAAGCGGAGCGGGCCCTCCTGTGCCACCGCTGCTACTCCCGCCAAGCGGTCAAGGAACCCACTCCTCCGCCTCGCCGCACCGGAGGCGAGCCAGAATGATCTCTCCGTGCTCAGCTCCGACGAGGAAGAAGAAGAGTAAGCTTCTGTGTTGTACTTGTATTTCTTCAATTTTGTTGCTTTGTCTTGTATCTGATTTGCTTCATTCTGAACTCTTTCCTTTTCAGGACGCTGGCCCAGAGAGCGTCGAAGAGAGCCAAGACCCCGGTGGTTGTCATCGAGGACGATCCCCCCGCGGCAGCAGGAGGCGCGTCCGAGACCACCTTGCCGGACGCGACAACTCTTCCTCAAAGCAGCCCCCAGCACAACCCCCAGCGTAAGTATATGGTTTACTTTTTGCTGTTGAGCGTACATGGGTGCTCTTTCTTGACTGATATCTGACTGTTGGTTTGTGTAGGAGCAGAGCAGCCTCACCAAGAGTGCCCGGAAGCCGCTCCTGACGTGCCATCTGCGTCGACTACACCGCCAAGGGAGGATCCCCCGGCAAGGGAGCGTTCTCCGGCAAGGGAGGCTTCTCCGGCAAGGGGCAGTTCTCCGGCAAGGGATAAGCGCCAATGATCCTCCGATGGTTGAGACCATGGCTGCAGATCCCGCACAGTAACCCCTTGCTTAAAAACTTCCCTTGTGTTCTTCTTCTTCTGATTTTCTTTTTGAACATTTGCTTGACCGTTCTTTCTTTTTCTGGTCGTCAGATCCATCCGCCGCAGGGCCGATGGAGACTGAGGTCGCCGGCGAGGAGGACATGCGCGGCAATACTGACGACGCCGCCGCCATTGAGGAAGAGGCTGGCGCCGATGAGCCCGCCGGCGAGGAGGCCGCCAAGGCTGCCGCCGCAGAAGCTGGCGAGGGGTCCGGCGATCGCACTGACGGCCCCGAGGCCGCAGGAGCGCCAGGCGCTACACCGACCGCCGATCCCTCCGCCGCTGCCGCAGCGCCAGGCTCCGAAGAGCCCCAGCCCGGCGCCTATTTGAAGGCCGGCGATGGCGTCTTCATCAAGCTTCCCTAGGCGTTGAGATCCAGGGCGCCGATCGAAGGAGAAACCTTTGACGAAGAGCTGCTCGCCTTCGCTGAGCTGACACTGGTCGATGCGCCAAGCAGCAGCAGCGGCGAGTCTGAGGAGGAGCAGCTGTTGCGGAAGCTGCTGTCGCTCTACCGCACCCGACAAGCCAAGCTGGAATCCCGGGAAGCGCTTGTCGCGAAGGCAGGAGCAGACATAGAGAAACGCGCGGAGGAGCTCCGGGGCATCAATTAGGAAGCTCTCCGGTCCTTGGCAGAGGAATGGGAGCAAATCGTTGAGGCGCACAAAGCCTTCATCCTCAAGAAGGCTGAGGTTGAAGAGCAACAACGGCTTGCCGCCGAGAGGCTGTCTGCGCAAGAAGGCGAGCTGACGCAGCGGAAAATCAATCTTGACAGCCATGAGGAGGAGCTCGCCGCTCGCGAGCAAACATATGGCGGAGCCCTCAAGGAAGCAAAGGACGCCGCCGCAGCTGCCGAGGCCGCCAAGAAGGAGTTGGAGACGAAGGTGACGCAGCTGGAGGCCAATCTCCAGAAGAGCGGCGAGGAGCTTGCTGCACTCAAGCATGAGCACGAGAAGGACGCCTACACTCTTGGCGAGCTGCAGGGCCGTCTCGCCGAGAGCAGCAAGGAGCTCAGCGCCGTCAAGGACTCCAAGGTAGATCTCGAGCTTAAGTTGACTACTTTGATGCAGACGCTGGACGGCGCCAAGGAGTGGGAGGTGGCCTTGTTGGAGAAGATCAAGGCCGACGAGGCGCTGCTGGCGAGTGCTACTGCCGCCCAGAGCACCTTCAGAGAGAATGTGGAGCACTGGACCGAGGGTCTCGTGAATATTGCCGCCGCCATCGACAGGGAGCTGGCGGAGCTGGGGATGGTGGATCTCGGATATTCCTCCCATGAGCACCTCCAACCCAGCGCCAAGCTCAGCTTGTTCTTCAAAGGCGTGGTGACGGCTCTCCAACGACTCCGGGAAGACCTCCCAAAGCAGCTGGCCGACGAGTCGCGCCAGATCTGTGCGGGAGCTCTTCAGAAGGTGCTGATGAAGGTGGCCTTCCGCAATCCAGGCCTCAGCTTCACCAACGTCCTCAAGTCCTTGTCGCCGGATGCTGATGTGGAGGCGCTCAAGACCCTTGTCGCACCCATTGTGGACAGGGTGAGCGGGATCATGAGGGTTGATGGCGACCGCGTAGATTAGGCCGCCCATTTTATCTTTTCCTTGTCGCTGCTAGTCATGTTATGAAAACAATCTATTAGAGCTGCGACAAGCTATCTTCTAATATAACTCTATTTTGGGTAGTAATTGCTATGTTATTTCCTTTACTTGATTCCTTCCTTTGTATGTTTTTGCCCTTACGCTTTTAGGGAACTTGTCGGCGCAGGCACCTTAGCCATGAAGCGCTGAGTCTTGAACGTCGGCGACTTCTTTGGCGGTGCCGCTTCGACAAACAACCTTGTCGCAACTAGTTGCAGCTCACTTAAGTTGTTGAGCGGCCTCGAAACAAAGTAAGGGCGCAACTAGCTACGAGTTGGTTCCTCCGCGCACAGGTTTTCCATACAAAGCACGGTCGTTCGAGGAAGATAACTTAAAAACTTAAAAGCTGATTGCTCAAAATTTAGCAACTTAGCTTTTCTGTCGTTTGCTTCCCGGTAAGGCGAAACTTCCTTGAGCGACGCTTGGTCCACACCATTATCTTCTCCTTCCCCCCCGGCAAACTTGAGTGCGAGGGAACCTTCCTTTCTTTGAGAAAGAGAAAGAAGAGAAAATAAAATTATGGAGCCTCGCGGCTCGTTATTGCTTACCGGGTGTAGGTGCTGCACAAAGTGTTAGATAACACATGCAATAAAATGATGAAAGCATGAAATTGACAAGTTGTGCGAAACACATGAGCTTTACTTATGCACGGGATCTGCGCCTTACATGCAACATCGGCAAGACTTGTACAAAAGGTGGTTGCCGGAACAGGTTCCGGCAACCGTGCCCTACGGGTAAAACTTACGAAGATGCTCGATGTTCCAGGAGTTGCTCACCGGAATGCCATCTTCGGTCTCAAGGTGGACAGCGCCAGGCCTAGTGACTTGTTTCACCTGATAAGGGCCTTCCCACTTCGGCGTCAACTTGTTGGAATTCTTGGCGGACTGAACGCGCCGAAGAACAAGGTCGCCTTCCTCGAGACTTCGGCATTAACTGCGGCTATGGTAGCGGCGCAAAGCTTGCTTGGTATCGAGCAGCTCGTCAACAGCTCAAGACGGCCCTCCTCAAGGAGTAGCGCGTCATCTTGTCGCAGCTGCTCTTGCTCAAGCTCATCATAGCGAGCACTCGAGGTGACCCGAATCTGAGTTCCGTGGGGAGAACTGCCTGCTGCTCCATAGACTAGAGTGAAAGGTGTCCGGCGGTGGCTCGATTTGGCGTCGTCTGATCGACCAAAGAGCCACCGCAGCTCCTCAATCCAGTTTCTTCCACACTTGTGCAGCCCGTCGAAAGTCCTGGTCTTGAGCCCCGCAGCACTTCAGCATTTGCCCTCTCCGCTTGACCGTTACTTCTCGGATGAGCAATGAAGCGAAGCGAACCTTGGCGCCAAGATCTTGGGCGTATTGCATGAAGGTGCGGCTCGTGAATTGTGTACCGTTGTCGGTGATGATCCTGTTAGGGATCCCAAAACGGCAAACAGTTGACCTGAAGAACTTGACTGCTGACTGTGCTGTCACCTTCCTCACTGCTTCCACTTCCGGCCACTTTGTGAACTTGTCGATTGCAACTTACAAGTACTCAAAGCCCGCGACAGCTCGGGGAAAGGGGCCGAGAATGTCGAGCCCCCAGACCGAAAATGGCCAGGATAAAGGGATCGTCTGGAGAGCTTGAGCTGGTTGGTGTATCTGCTTGGAATGGAATTGGCACGCTTCACACTTGATTACTTGTGCAGTTGCATCCTGGAGGGCTGTCGGCCAAAAGAAACCTTGCCGGAATGCTTTGCCGGCAAGTGCTCTTGCGCCAATGTGGTGACCACATATACCTCCATGTATCTCTGCCAACAGCTTCTGTCCATCTTCCCGGTGAATACACTTCAATTTCACACCGTTGAGTCTTCTTTTGTACAGTATGCTGTCGACAAACTGGTACGTACTTGACTGCCGGGCTACTCTTTCCGCTTCTTCTTGCTCTTCGGGAAGTTCTCCTGTCTGAAGGAAATGGACAATCTGCTGCGCCCATGTTGGAGCTTGCGGCTCGACAACAAGGACTAAAGGCACATCTGCTGCTGCGGGAACATCCGCTTCTACGGCAAGAACCTGCGGCTCTGCCGGAGCTTGATGTTCCCCGGCAAGCTTGCCGGAGCAAAACTTGTCGGGAGCGTCTGCTTCAACGAAACAAACCCTAAGGCTTGTCGGAGCAGACTGCTCCTCAGCACTCTTGGTGTTGATCTTGGGGACCTTCTTGGCGGCGGCTTCGGGAAGCTCTGCCGAAAAATAGTCACCAGAAATCAACTTCCTCTTCTTGTTCTGTCCAGTTGATGGTGTTACAGTCGATTGAGTCAGCTTGAGCACAAAAATCCCTGGTTCCACAGGTAACTTGAGTGCGGCGCACTTTGACAGGCCATCAGCTATATCGTTCTGAGCTCTTGGAACATGTTCCATCTGTAGGCCGTCAAAGTGCTCTTCTAGCTTTCTTACTTCATCAACATAGGCTTCCATCAACGGACTCTGATAATCCTTGTTCACTTGGCGGACGACAAGCTGTGAGTCACCCCTGACAATGAGCTTCTTGATCCCAAGGTCTACCGCGATCCTGAGACCGGCAAGCAAACCTTCATACTCTGCAGTATTGTTTGTTGCTTGCTCCTTGGGAAATTGCATCTGGAAAGATGTCGGGGAAGCTGATCGGACCCGCGAACACCTATGGGACCGGCGGACCGAGCCCCTTTCGGTTCGGTGGGGGGCGGAGGTCGCACGAAGAGCAGATCAAGGCGAAGCACACGAGCAGTTTACCCAGCTTCGGAGCTCTCCGGAGAGATAATACTGCTACTGCTGCTTGTCTGATTATATTGTGTTCTTGGTAGGGAGCGCTGAGAGCTACAAGACCTAGCGTGAGTATTCTCTGGTTTCGAATCAACGAACCCCCCCCTTCTACGTTGCGCATGGGCCTCCTTTTATATGCTCAAGGGGTCTCCGACAGGTGGCAACGTAGACAAGGGCAAAAACGTAAAAGGAGTCGTGGTTGGTACAGCTACTTGTACAGTGTATCATACCTAACCCTGAGGGCAGGGGAAAAAAGCATTAAATGCCCGTCTAAGTCGACTAAACAGTGTAGAAAGGGATCGTCAGGGGCGCCACCGTTTGCCAAGATGGCAATCTTGTCAGAGCCGCTTACCACCGCCCGCCGGCTGGCGCTGGCGTCTTGCCACGCTACGCTGGAAAGGTCCCATGGCGACACGTTGGTGGATGTGCTGGAGCACAGGAACAGAGTGCTAGTCTGCCGCGGCAAGCGCCTTGCCGCGGTTGTTGCCTTGTCGCGTCTGGAAGCTTGTCGCTCACCGGGCCTTCCCGGCAAGCTACTCTTGCCGGGACCTTGTCTTCTAGGTGCCTTGAGTGGCCTTCCTGGCAAGCTCCTCTTGCCGGGGCCCTGTCTCCTTGGCTTAAATACATTGTTCTTGAATGGCTCCAAAGGAACCACGGAGGATCTTGGCGGTCACCTGGCAAGCCTTGCCGCGGGGTGCTGCGACTGCACGTGCACGAGTTCGGGATAGTAGGGAACCCCTAGTCTAGTACACCGACATTCTAGCAAGTTCACGAGCTACTTCATTTGCCTCTCTATTACAATGTTCGAATCTAGTCATGAAAAAATGACAGGCATAGTGATAACACTCCTCGAACACTGTTCACCGCCGCACCCACTGATTGTCCTCCTTCCTGCATGGTCTCAATCACCTCAATATTGTCTTAGTTCATGATTAGGCGGTTACACCCCAACCTTTGCGCCATTGTTAGGCCAAATTCGAGAGCTAAAGCTTCAGCCATCAGAACATCCGCACAATAGCCATTCTTTCCATTTCCTCCTACAATAAACCTACCTTTTTCGTCTCTCAAGACGGCCCCCATCGTACCCTTCAATATATCATGATCAAAAGAGGCGTCAACATTAAGTTTCACAAAGCACCTAGGAGGATAGTACCAGACATCCTTTTCCGTGGCCGCCTTTGGAAATGATGCATTAACAAAGTTGGATGTGAGGGCTATTGTGGCACCCCGGCTCAGAGAAAACCGGAACGCCCCGTATTCCAGCCATGAGATCGAGGAGAGTCTCCGGAATACTACACTTCTTGACATAGAACAAACCAACTCTTATTACAAGAATATGAATACAAGGTCTCCGATATTACAATGAATAACATCGGCACGACGACACTACGCCATCCTCCGTTGCTCTATGCAAGCAGCAGAACAACTCGAAGCAGCGGAAAAACTACTGGCAACGGAACAACGATGACGGTGGTGAACTCCACTCCGTAGGGACTCTGGCTGTAACGCTTATCCTAGCTCGCGAACACAGGAACAACACCAAACAAGCAAGCAATCCAGGAACGACCTGCAAGCTGGCATGACACGCCAGGTCAGTACATTGAATGTACTTGCAAGCTCACAATAACCAGAAGCATTCAAGACAAACATCAGCATGGCATTTACAGGTTAAGTACGAATTATCATGAAGTCCTCAGGATAACATGGCATCAACAATATGATACAGCTAGAACAATATGAGCATGGCATGAACATATGAATCTGACGATACTAGCATGCAACATAATGAAACTATATGCACTTTTTATTCTGCTCGGGTTACAACGTAACCATCACATGCATCACTTACCAACCTCGGACATGACACGATCATCTCAGGGTCCAATCAAGCTTGGTATAAACAATATCGTAGTAATCATTAAATGACCACAAGGAGCTTCATCTTTACCCATGATTCTGGCACAACATCACGAAGATCCAACAACTCGGTATCCTCGATACCACGGTGATCATTCCGGCGATCACAACCATGACCAACACTTGGTCTCAACGGTGATCTTTTCGGCGATCACAACCAACTTATCTCATCATTGAACCGGGGTTGTCATTAATCAAGTTATTATTAATACTTTTGACTCATGGTGTGACCGACACGAACTAGGCCCTTATCCACGGGCGCGTCTATCAATAGATTTAATACACTCTGCAGAGGTAGCACACTATACCCACACTACGGAACCCATGGCCTCGCATTCCCATTCGGGTGGACCAACGGCGTTCCGACAAAACCGATCTACTGCCATGACACTCTCCCGGCCACTCCGACTCACTCCCCACAGGGCTAGTCCTGGGTGGCCCCGTGTCTACCAAAGACACAACGACCACCGTCGTGGCCAAAACGTGAATCATGGGGACCGGATCCATAATAACAACAACGGGCACACAAGGCTTATGTCCGCCTACCTGATCAGGGTAGGCCGCCCATAACCTTCCCTAGTTGGAGGCACCGACGAGAGGCACGACAATAGACCCAGTTAGGACCTTCCCATAAGGTAAGCGTGGTTGCACTGGTCAGTTTTGATATGGTGGCACCATGACTCAGCCAACAGTTGTTCAAGTTCAATTTAATCCGGTTAAACTTGAATGCAATATGCTGAGCCATGATAAAATAACATGATGCATTTACAAAGCATGAGCATGATATCAACATAAGCACGGGATGCAACATAACTATCCACCATATCAACTATGAATAATCTCCAACTGAACATGGCATAATGACAAGCATAAATATTACAAGTGCAACACTACTCATAGTATAACATGACCACTAGTAGCAACCATAAATACCATGCGAGAACTCATCAATAACATTACCGAGTAACACTTAACCAACTAACAGCAAAGGAACAACGCATATTAACAGTACTCGATAACCGACGTTAGTAATGCACCGATGAACATGACCAACCCAACAAGTACTACTATCAAGCATGGCAATATGAAAGTAATACTAGCAATTGGCAGGGCATGATAACCAGGTGCATAACAACATAGCAAGCAAGTAAGCACTAACCCAGAAGCATTACCGAACAGTGATAACCATATTTTAAACAAGCAATCATTTAATAAATATTCAAGTTGAAAACCATGGCTACTGCATGACTATCATGCAAGCGGGTATTGTGGCTTGCCTGGGGTGGAAGAAATCACCGGGACAAAGTGGGAGAAGCTTGCGGAAAGAATCACCGGAAAATGTTCTCTCTCGGAGGGGGCGCATTAATAGCAAGGGAAAAAAGGACATTTTCACAGTGTCAAACTATCGTGAAAATGAAACCAACAGAACGGGCTCGACGAAACGAAGAAGTGGGATTTGGATTCACCTCATTTGGAGTTGTGGTAAAAAGATATGAATGTTTTTCTGCCAGGGACCTATCTGTAAAGAAATCATCACAAACAGGCCCTCGGCTGGAAAAAGAACGAGTACTACTACGAATCGCCTTCTTCTCTGGAAAACGTATTCCTTGCTGCAACAGAGAGAAAATAAGCTTTCAGGAAAGGAAAACGTACTTTGGCGAAGCGGAGGAAAATCGCTTTACGGAAGCAGCGTACTCACGAGTTTACGCCTCCACTTAATCCAGTCAGCAGGGGCAGGGCCCGGCCTAGTCTCGCTGACACGCAGGGCCCACAGCCAGCTGGCAGGGAGGGGGTCGTCTCCTTCTTCTCGTTGCTCTCGCACAAGCCTGGCCGAGGCAGAGTCGGCCCCGACGGCGATTGCCGGCGATGTAGGCCACCTCCCGGGACGTTCTGCACACCGGCGAGATCAGCACGTCGAGCCGCATCCCGCAGTCCTCTTGGCGACCAGCGAGGTGGCCTGAGGCAATGACGGCTTCGACACCGGCGGACGGAGTCTCCTGGCGCCAGCGAACTCGCAGCAGACATCCACCTGAGGAGAAGGGGGGCTCCGGGGAGGCTTCTAGGTGGTGGAGGAGGCGCCTGGAGGTGGAGGAGGAGGGGATGGAGGCCTGGGTCGCCGGAATCAGAGGAAGCTATGACGGTGGCCGTTGCGGTGATGGGGGTCGAGGAGAGCGGTTCGAGCTCGGGCAAGGCACTAGGGAGGACTAGAGGAGCGAGGCGAGGCTGGTGGTGAGCTCGAATGAGGCCGAGGATGGATATTTTTAGCCGGGCGAGGAAGTGTCGCATGGCGTCGCCCAGGACGCTGCGGCGCGCCCCAGCAGACGCGTGTCTGCCTTCGAGCTCTGGGAAGGCGGCGGGAGGCGCAGGAGGAGCCCACAGGGCAGAGGGAGCCCACAGAGCACGGGGAGGAAGAAGACGTCGATGAACAGAACCAAATGGCCACCGTTCGCCCGTGGTCACGCAGCAGCGAGCGTCGGTGAGCAAGCGGACAGAGGGGGAGAGGGATCCGCGGAGTGGGCGATGATGAGATCTATCTGATGGACACGCTCACGAGCGCGAAGCCGACGAGAGGGGAAGGGGCCCGAGCACAAACGACGTTTTGGCCGCGCACACTGCATGCCAAAGAGGTGGTCACCATCAGTACTGGCATGCATGGGGGGGCAAATAGCTGGCAAATGTTGTCTAGGGGTTGGTCCTTCCTGGGGCGGTTACAACTGCGGTGGTAGTTCGGTGAAAAGAGCTCTGGTTGAATGGTAATTAACCTCTGAAGCTTACTGCAGTAAACTTGGGTGAGCACTGGTGATCAACAGGAAGGTGATTGGTAGAAATGGAGTTGTCTAGTAGGTTTATTGTAAGAAGGACTTTCATCCTGGTAACTTTGAGAGGAGTAGGATCAAGATTTAATGTAGTTGCTTAACAACCACATAAACTGGTCCGGAAACTAGATTAGCATGATGCACCCACATGGAGTGTCAAATTGAGCTCAAATTGGGCAAGGCAGAGTAATTTGGTCCTATGAAGATGCTAAAAGTCTCATACCAATTGGCCAAGCCAAACTGGTACTTGCTTCACAAACATCTCCATTTGACAAAAACTTGCAAAAATTCTAGAGGAATAATGGCTTGATGAACCATGCTCAAAATGGGTGGAGGTAATTTATATGGATAATAGAAGGCCTAGAAAAATTGGTAGCCATAATGGAGCAAGATAAAATATACTTGCTTCACAAACTGAAATTTTGGACAGAATCAAAGAATTGAAGGTGAGCTCAAATGGAGGCATGACATGAGCTCTACTTTGGTGGAGGGCTATGATATTATTATATGAGGGATCATGCAAAATGGCAACTCATTTGGATATGCCTAGCTTGCACCTCCTTCACAAAGCTTCTTTCTTGATAGAAACTTTGGAAAATAATAATTAAATAATTACTAGGAAAATGAGGTTGCATTTGGCATGTGGCAATGATATGGACAGGAAAAGGTGTCCAAGGAGTTTGAGGTCAATTGGGAAAAGGAAAATAGCACTTGCTTCACAATGTGCCATTTAGGGCAGAATAGGAAATGAATTATTTGAGCATGATGATAAACATGACAAATGAAATATTTTGCCATATTTGAGAAAGATATGACCCAAACAATTTATGAGAATTATTTGGAAATTTTAGGAGTGATGGAAATACAGGTTGCTTCACAACCTAGGGCAATTTGAGTTATTCCTTTAATAGAAAAGGAATATTCCCAATAAAAACAATATTGGGATTTGGGCTAGGATGAAAATGATAGGGTCTTGGGAAGGATTTGGGAATGACAAGCCACTCTGGAAACAAAGAAGAGGGCATCTTCTTCAGTTTCCAGACCACATTGCCACGGAAAAAGGAAATCTCAGGCAAAAATCTCAGAAAAACAAAAGAAAAAGAAAGGGCCAAAAATCAGGCTGTCACAGCTATGATCCCCATTGATATCTGATTTGCATTCTGAATTAATTCCTTGTGCACTAATTTTCATCTTTCCCACCAAAGGTACCAAGCTGAAATGGCTATCATTTTACGTACATTTTGGTACCCATAACACACAAGTCTTGGTCTGGAAGAAGTGGAAGGTATTTCAATATTGCGTCCCTAGCACGATAAACCTCACAAGCTTTATCAATAATCACATCCATCCCTAGCCTCTTCCAAACCTCCTTTGCTTTACTACAGAGGAAAAGCATGCGTTACGTATATTCTAAACCATGAGACCTTCATGTGTCTATTAGCGAGTGTTACTCGGCATGGGAGAGTGCAATGTAATGTAGACCATATTTTTTTTTACTTTTGCTGGAAAAGATAACCATATCTGACACCAAGGGTTAGGTGTGATTCACACCATACCATTAGAATATTTGAGTTTAATCCGATACTGATAATTCCACTCCACCGAGTAAGCAGACCATACCGAGAACATACCATTTTTCATGTAATTCCAGGTAATGAAATCTGTCATATCATGTTGTGAAAGTGGGATTGAAAAAATCATTGTGCGTCAATGGGCCACATAGTTTGTTTAATCAGGTCCTCCTCCCAATTATTGGAGGTAGGGTCAATCAGGTCACCCACCTTTGATAGCAATTGCTTCCCCTATGGCATGAATGCTTCATAAATTATAGATACGTTGGAGACGTATCACCCGCCGCCCTTTCAAATTTGAATTGGGATGGCTGCATCGAGATGGATTTGTAGACATAATCAAGAATGTTTGGGAGAAGCCCGTCGTTGGTCGTACGCCTATTCAAAGATGGAACTTTAAAATAAGTGCCATGAGGAAACACCTCACTGGGTAGGCAAAACACACCAACGAGATATCTTTCCCTAATAATAAGCGCTTATTGCCTCTGGTTGTACGTTGTCGGCGATTTTGCAAAACACCCTGCTGCTTTGGATATTCAACCCACAATCCTCCTAATAAGTCGAATCAGAACAGTTAAGGATGGGAGAAAAGAAAAACTATAACGCAGCCACCCGCACGACCCAACCTCACAATCCCATCTCCACTCGAACCATCGGGTCGCCTCCCTTTGCTCCACGCCTCCCTCTCTCGCGCTGCTAGGAGCAGCTCCTGTTCTCTAGCAGCTGCCTCCCCCTCACTCATTGCATCATTCTCCTACTCCCTCTCTCTCTAACATCCCTCGCTCTCTGCTCGTATCACACACACACACGATGGCTATACATATCTGGTCGGGTGTGGCGTGTGTGGCATCTGTCATGTGTGCCGGATTTCGGGTTTCGGCAGACCCTCTAGGTTCGAACTCTGGGGTGCACACAGAGATCACACCTCCAACCTACCTACGTCTCGTCGCCTCGCAAGGATCTAAACTACACAAAGAACAACACAAGGGACACGAGGTTTATACTGGTTCAGGCCACCATTGTGGTGTAATACCCTACTCCAGTTTGTGGTGTGGTGCATTGCCTCAGGGGCTGATGATGAACAATACAAAGGGAGAACAGCCTCGCGAGGGTCTGTTCTTGGCTGGTGCGATGAACTGCTAGGGGAGTTCAGTCGCCTCTCTTTCTCTCTCTCTCTAGATGCCGATCCCATCTCCCTACCCTGTGGGTGGCTAGTCCTATATATAGGCAGAGGCCCTGGGCCTCTCCCCAAATATTGAGCGGGAAGGGCGCCAACAATTGGCCATTTTGAAGGGGAACATCTAGTACACTTATCCTGACTAAAGTCGGTCCATGCCTGCCAAAGACTCTGACGGTGACGCCGGCTTGGGCTCCACGATGACCTCCTTCCTGCCGTTCTGCTGGTCTTGGTCTTGTTGCACCGAAATGGTTGCCTTTGTCTGATGCCTTGGCCTGCGCTTGCCTCCTTTGCACCAAAGGGGAAATGAGGACACTACGCGGGCTGGCGCCCGCCTGGCGCCCTCGGTCGTCATGGCTTGCGTCATGGGCACCCGTGAGGTACCCGCCTTGATCTCTTCGCCTCCTCGCGAGCCACCTGACGAGGCCGTGCACGAGAAGCTTCACATCGTCCGCCCGTGAGGCTTGGCCCCTCGCGAGGTCTTGACCTTGTGTTGATGAAGATGGGCGTCTTGGGCCACCTCTTGAAACCAAGCCGCGGGCGCAGCGAGCAATTCTGGTACCCCGTTCCCGAACACCGACAGTAGCCCCCGGGCCCAAGGCGTGCCTGGACTTGGCTTACCAGAGAAGCGAAAGGGCAAGTGCGAAGCACCGCGGGCCCCAATAGCCTGCGGCCTTGAGCACCGCGTGGCGACTGGTTGGTCATGGGCGTCTCCACTTCCCCATGATGCCTCGGCAACCGCATGACTTGACAAGTCCCTGCATGCAGAAATGGGTCATGATTACCTGCGATCGTGGAGGCCGACGATTGGCCTCCTCCAGCTATAAGTATGGAACAGCGCGAGCTCTTCCAGCCCATCTCTTCTTGCTTCTCCCTCTTCTCCATGGCTCCGTCGAAGATGTTCTCGGCCGCGGAGAAGGGAAAGGCCCGCCAGGTGGAGCCTGACTCTCCCCCGGCCAAGTGCGGTCGAGGCCGTCCTCGCAAGCACCCTATGGCTCCCGCAGTGGCTTCCCGCGGCCGTGGAGGCGATCTCCTGCGCGGTGATGGGCGCCAGGCCGTTGATGGGGGGCGCACTACGACCGCGCGACCTCCCAGGCCGCGCTTCCACTCGGCAGAGGTGCTGCCGGAGTTTGTCGTGTGGTCGGTAGAGCCGACCAGCACCTGGCTCCAGCTTCCTCGCTTCCTTTTAGGCGAACTTCCGGCCGGCGCCCCAGGCGGCCTCTGGCTCCAGGCGGACGGTTGCTGCAGCCGGGCCTCCTGGGCTTCGCTGGAGGTCTCCGCCGCCGGGAGCGTGTCCCTGACCCGCGGCTGGCAAACGTTTGCCCGCACGCGTGGTCTAAGCCGGCGGTGCACCCTGCACTTCAAGTTCGACGGTGATGCCACCCTCTACGTGAGGGTGTTCGGGGAAGACGGTCGCCGCGTCGGGTGCCGCCCCGAGGACGACGACTGTGGCCGTGGGCCCAGCCCTGGCGACGATCGGGATGAAGATCGCAGCGCGCGCGTGGTCGGCGGCGCTTAGGGCTCGTCGAGCTTCGGCGGCTCTCCTTCGGACAGCAGCTCCTCCAGCGGTGGTCGTGACCAGCCTCCGTGCCGCCGCGCCCGCCTGGAGGGAGGTAGCAGGTCTGCCAGCCGTCGCGCCCCGGTGAAGCGCGAGAGGGAGTCCGCCTGAGCTCTGGAGGCGGTATAAGCCTTCTCCGCGAGTTGGTGCCAAGCGAGTCACGCCTATTTTGTCCTTCCCCCCTTCTTGCGCAAAAAGACAGTAGTGTAGGGCCCCGCGGGGACGTGCTTGGACTATTGCTATTAATTGTCGTACTGTTTCCGCTATTTCTGTATTATGCCTTTGTGCCACACGCCTGCGCGTAGAAATTACTTAGCTCAGGGGGACCTGTCGTGGTCTTCGCTCCCCGAGGCCGAGGCCTCGTCGAGCGCTTCATGTCCTGCAAAGGTTAGTCAGGAGAGGTAGCTTCCGGCCTCAGTTGCGGAGGCGACCGACCCAAGCCCTGTGTTCGCGTCACGGTGCCCGTGGGGCACGGACTAGGAGGGGTGCTCCCGTAGCGGACCCGGCTTGGGAAGCCTCAGAAGACAGGGGCAGAAAACGCTCGCGAGGGTGCCCGCGCCGCTCCCTCGCGAGACTCGCGCGAAAGAAATCGAGGCAGGGGAGCAAAAAAGGCAGAGAGTCACAAGCCAAAGACGGCAACAACTTCAATAAAACTTCAAATGGGAATGAACAAGCCAACTGCAGAAAGCAAATGAAAGAAGCCGCATCTGGCACCTAATCTAGTGTTCGACGTATTCTCACCAGTGCAGAGCTAAGTGCTGCCACTCGGCGTGGGCGGGAGCCCCCGAGGCCCGAGGGCGGCACTCTGGAGACTCCGGGGCGTGTACAGCCCCACTCATTATTACGTGAGAGTGTCACGGGCGGCGAGCTTCACAGGCACCGGGCCTTTTCCCAATCGCAGCAGCTTCACAGGCATTCACCTTCTTCACAGGCATAGGGCCTTT
This sequence comes from Aegilops longissima, assembly GCA_021605205.1. Lineage (NCBI taxonomy): Eukaryota > Viridiplantae > Streptophyta > Magnoliopsida > Poales > Poaceae > Aegilops > Aegilops longissima. Next base: position 302,451,567 of record CM038681.1, on the reverse strand, counting down.
TCCGAAACGCGACAACTTCACAGGCATTCGCCTTCTTCACAGGCACCGGGCCTTTTCCAAAACGCGACAACTTCACAGGCATTCGCCTTCTTCACAGGCACCGGGTCTTTTCCAAAACGCGACAACTTCAGAGGCATTCGCCTTCTTCACAGGCACCATGCCTTTTCCAAAACGCGACAACTTCAGAGGCATTCGCCTTCTTCACAGGCACCGGGCCTTTTCCAAAACGCGACAACTTCACAGGCATTCGACTTCTTCATAGGCACCGGGCCTTTTCCAAAACACGACAACTTCACAGGCATTCGCCTGACACTGCTCCTGGAAGAGATCCTGCAGGCTCATCACAAGAAGAACGAGAGTTCGCCATGACAATCGACAGTCAGCCGTTGGTTGCTCTAGAGGGGTGACGAGGCACTGAAGGCTTGATGAGGTGGCGCCCTGCGGGGCTGCCGCGGCCAGAGCTCAGCCATTCAGGTTTGTCGATGTTGCAGGGACGGACCCATGCGCAAGCGTGGTGCCGTTAGGGAGCAACTCGATCAGTTGGTGTCAATCGAGCGGGCGATTAGGTCAAACACGTTAATCACGAAGGAGCAAATCCATTTAGGTAGGCGCAGAGAAGGCGAACATGGCTGGGTCGGGCCCGAGCGACTTGGGGAAGACGCAGCCTGAGGGGCGCCCCCAATAAAGTAAACTAGAAACATGAATCAAAAGGGATACATGCCGCAGGGACGGACCCACGCGGCCTGGGAATGATGCAGCCCTAGGGGGCGCTCCCAGCTGGAAATGAAGCTCGAAGGATGTCACCTGATGATGCTGAAGATGAAGGGATGCTGAGGTAGCGGACAGCATGCGCTGCGGAAGCCAATCTTCGCGAGCTCCCAGGCCCAGGGGCCTCGGGAGGCTCCGGAGGCCCTGGTGGCTCCTCGTGGACCATCTCCATCTCCGCCAGGACTGCGGAACGCCTGGCCACTTGAGCCTCCGGGATGCTCCTCATGAGGCGCTGGCGTGCGGCAGCTGCGTTCGGCAAGCCGTAAGGCATGCGAACATAGCTTTGGGGTGGACCTTCACAGCGCCCCACGCGTGAGGGCCAGAGGCGCTCCTGAGAGGCGGCTCGGTTGAGCCCTGGTATGTCGATGCAGACGCGCAGCCCACCATCCTCGCCTGGATGGGGAGCTACGGCGGGTAAGGGGCGGCTGCCACTCATGACTCTTGACTCCTGCAGCTCCTGAATGATCTTGCTGACGAACTCCTGAGGGTTTGGCCCTCCTTGCCTTGCTCCTTCCTGAGGGAAACGTGCTTTGAAACACGCCTCCAAATGGTGCCCGAGGGCCTCCCTCGTGCTCTTAGCAAAGTCGGTGGCCCTCCAGGAGAGAGCCCCCGAGCCTTGCTCGAGGAGGGCGCCAGGCGCGCCTTCCTATGCGACAGAAGGAGGTGCCCCTGAACAGGCGCGGACCCTGAGGAGCCTGCCTCCCGAGGGGTCGGGCCAGGCGATGTCTTCTTCTTCTTAGGGACCACCTCGGGAAGCCTCCCGCTCCTGCGATCTGGGTCTTCAATTGACGCGGCTTGGAAAGCACGCTCCAGAGAACACACAGCGTCTCTCTCTTCACAAGGCACCGTGATGACTCCACCGCTTCCTGGCATCTTGATGACATTGTAGCCATGATGGGTCACGACCATGAACTTGGCCAGGGCTGGGTACCCGAGGATGGCATTGTATGACAAAGTAATGTGGCGGCGTCGAAGTCAATGAGCTCGGTCGCGGTGGTTGTCGCGTCCCGAAGGTGACAGAAGGCGGACCTGCCCTATCGGGCTGTGGAGCCATCGGTGACTCGGAGAAAGGCTTGGTTGGCTGAAGCTAATTGTATGGCACTTGGAGATTGTTGAATGTCTCGGCGGACAGGACATTGAGCCCTGCTCCGCCATCGATGAGGTCCCGTGACTTGCACATTGCGATGATTGGGGAACAAAGCATCGGGAGGACTCGGCTGTGGCTGCGCACTTGAGCTGATCCGCTGAGCTGAATGTGATGGCGCACGCTGACCACCCGAGTGGGCGTGTGGCTTCAAGCCTGGGGAGGACTACATTCACTTCGTGGGCGAACTGCTTGAAGATGCGCTGAGAGGCTGGGGCTTGAGCTCCGCCCAGTATGCAAGCGATTGCACGCGGCTCCTGGAAGCCCCCAGCCCCCTCATCGTGATGATGGTCTTCATTTCTCCTTGGCTGTGGTGGCAGAGGAGGGAGGCCTGCGTTGCCTTGTGGGCTATCCTCGCGAGGCTGATCCCTCCAGCCTCCCTCGCGAGGCGGGTCCCTCAATCTCCCTCATGAGGCTGATCCTGCCAGCCGGTCCTCGCGGTCAGTCACGCCACCCTTGGCGAGGGCCACGGTCTTCCCATCGTCCTCCACCTCTTCCTCCTCCTCGGCCATAGCCCGGTCGCTGTGCTCGGGCGTTGGCCGGCTGCACGCCCCCGCCCGCCCCGAGCTCTTGGCATTCGTTGGTGTTGTGGGTGTGGAGGTCATGGTACACGCAGTACCGACTGCCCTTGGATGACTCAGGCTGATCCCTTCCTTGCTTGGTATCCGTCTCTCTGCAAGCACGGCAGCCCCCTTGCGCTTCACGTCCTTGACCTTGGGCTTCTTCTCTTCTGGGTCGGCGGCCGGCAGCTCGAGAAGGGAAAGGCGTCCTTCCTCAGCCCTGGCGCACTTGGTCGCCAAGTTGAACAGCTCCAGGGATGTGCACATGTCTTCATGGATCGCGAGCTCTTCCTTCATCTTGACGTCATGCACACCGTCGGAGAAGGCTGAGATGATGGCTTCCTCAGAGACCCTGGGGATCTTAAGGCGGGCGTTGTTGAAACATTGGATGAACTTTTGCAGGGTCTCCCCTGACTGCTGCTTGATCTGGCGCCAAGTCACTCATGGCGGGGGCCGATCGCGGGTGCCTTGGAAGTTGGCGATGAATCGGGTGCGCATCTCGTTCCAGGAGGAAATCGTGCCGGGAGCCAGGTTCAGGAGCCAGGTGCGGGCACCGTCCTTGAGCGCCATGGGAAACCAGTTCGCCATGACCTTCTCGTCCCTGTTGGCGGCTTCGATGCCCAGCTCATAGAGCTGGAGGAACTCAACAGGGTCGGCCGTGCCATCGTAGCGTGGGGGCAGGTCTGGCTTGAACTTGCCCGACCAGGCCACGCTGCGCAGCTCGGCGGTGAAGGCACGACAGCCTGCAGTGGCCATGGGAGGCCTTTGGTGACGGAGGGCTTGATCTTGGAGGTCTCCGTGCGCTGCCGCCGGGAGCAGCGCGGGGTCTTGGCGCGCTGGAGCAGGAGCGCGGTTGTGATGGGCCGGTGCGGGGAGCACTCGGGCAGCTTCTTGGGGACGAGGGACCTCTTGGCAGCTCTTCTCTTGCTGTGCTGGTGCCGGACGGAGTGGGTTCCGCCCAGGGGCCTCGCGCCTTGGGGCCAAGGCACCTTGTTGAGGGGGAGGCGGCTGGGCGCCCGAGCTCGTCGCCAGCAAGGCGGGCGCAGATCTGTGAGAGGGATGGCGCAGGGAGCCCAGCCGGCGCCGACGAGCTCGGTGATCGGGCGAGCCACTCATCGTAGAGGTCGCCAGCGGGGCGGTAGTGCAGGAGTTCCGTGCCAGGAGTATGCTTGGCGTCGCATCCGCAGGAGCGACGGGCATGGGACGAAGAACCGCTAGAGTCAGTCGCGGCCTTCTCGCCGTGCCGAAGGATCTGAAGACGCCGCTGCTGCTCGTTCCCCCGCCGGTGGCGGTGTTGGCGGCGGCGGACGGAGCCGTCTGGGCGACGCGAGTAGCGAGCGGCTCGGCGCCAGCGAGCTCGACGAGCGTCGACATGGATGCGAGGGCGGCAAAAGCAGGCGGCGGCGGATTCAGTGCACCCCTACCGGGCGCGCCAAATGTCGGATTCGGGTTACGCATACCCTCTAGGTTCGAACTCTGGGGTGCACGCGGAGATCGCACCTCCATCCTACCTACGACTTGTCGCCTCGCAAGGATCTAAACTACACAAAGTACAACACAAGGGACACGAGGTTTATACTGGTTCAGGCCACCATTGTGGTGTAATACCCTACTCCATTTTGTGGTGTGGTGGATTGCCTCAGGGGCTGATGATGAACAATACAAAGGGAGAACAGCCTCGCGAGGGTCTGTTCTTGGCTGGTGCGATGAACTGCTAGGGGAGTTCAGTCGCCTCTCTTTCTCTCTCTCTAGATGTCGATCCCATCTCCCTACCCTATGGGTGGCTAGTCCTATATATAGGCAGAGGCCCTGGGCCTCTCCCCAAATATTGAGCGGGAAGGGCTCCAACAATTGGCCATTTTGAAGGGGAACATCTAGTACACTTATCCTGACTAAAGTCGGTCCTTGCCTGCCAAAGACTCTGACGATGACGCCGGCTTGGGCTCCACGATGACCTCCTTCCTGCCGTTCTGCAGGTCTTGGTCTTGTTGCACCGAAATGGTTGCCTTTGCCTGATGCCTTGGCCTGCGCTTGCCTCCTTTGCACCAAAGGGGAAATGCGGACACTGCGCGGGCTGGCGCCCGCCTAGCGCCCTCGGTCGTCATGGCTTGCGTCATGGGCACCTCGTGAGGTACCCCGCCTTGATCTCTCCGCCTCCTCGCGAGCCATCCTGACGAGGTCGTGCCTGAGGAAGCTTCACGTCGTCCGCCCATGAGGCTTGCCCCTCGTGAGGTCTTGAGCTTGTGTTGATGAAGATGGGCGTCTTGGGCCACCCCTTGAAACCACGCCGCAGGCCGCAGCGAGCAAGTCTGGTACCCCGTTCCCGCAGCGACAATGTGCTTCGACCAGCAGGTTGTTGCGATGTGTGCGGCTGGTTGTGCGTCCCTATTCATGTGTGTGGCGCTTTACATGCAGCGGTGTGAATGGTTGCATGCCAAGGAAGTTGTTGTCCGTTGGCCGTTGGCAGAGGAGGATTAGGATAGTTACCTTAATCTTTGTTAGGAAAATTGATAGTTCCCTTTATTTGTTTTCCGAATTCGTACAAAAGTGCACTAATATTTGTTTTGTGCTGCAGGAGCTTCAAGATAGAAGGGACCAATTGCAACCTTCATTTATCTGTTCTGTGAACCAATTTGTGATGGCTTCTAAACGCACTTGGTTGGAAACAGAGCAATTTTCTGTAGTCTTCAGAGGGGAGAAGACGGGTGCAGAAAAGAGAGAAACTGGCTTAGTTGGGTGTGAAAAGGAGAACTTGAGAGATAACGATGATGTGGTGCTGCACTGCTGCTCTCTTACTGCTAGCTTGCTACTTCTAGGTAAAATTTTCTATTGCTGCTAGCTGAATTTTGGATAGACATGGAGAGCTATTTGGTACATATACAAATGATGCTGCTATTTTTGTTGTTGCTCACACCCGGCCGCACCACTCACGACTAGTGCTACAGATTTTGTGGCAGGCCTGCTTGTCCTCAATATGTTCCGACTCACAGGTCGAAGCAAGTTCGCAACTTTGAATGTTGAAGCTCATAATGGACTCAGGAACTCCACCATATTCTCAGTATTGCATACCATCACCGTTGATGGCTTAGCCAAGCTGCTTTTAAAATTCATATCACAATTAAGTGCTAGATATTCTCATAGATAGATTTTAGGGATAGGAATTTAATAAGGTACAAATCAGTGTAGGTTGAGATGAAGAGAGAATGGCATGCAAAATGTGTAATAGTATTTGATAAATTTACATTGACAACTCTGGGCTCGCTTGAGGGTTTTATGCTTTTGATTGATTAAGCTTAACACTTCTGTTCACTCGTTATTTACTCTGTATTCATAAAAAAATATTTATTTTGTACTATATCATAGCATGTTATTTGGACAAAAGCAGAGATGGCCATTGTTTTTCTAGGGAAATCCATCATGGCGGTTTATTTCATACGAAAATAGGGATAAATCGTTTGATAAGACATCCACTAGGAAAATGTCAGAAGCTCCAACTTCCAAACAATAGTTCGAGATGTCTCCGAGTTCCTAGCCAATAAATCTGTCGCCACATTAGCCTCCCTAGGGCAGTGAAGGAATACAATAAAACTAAAATTACGAGCTCACAAAGCACACTCTTCATAAATGGCCGCTACTGGTCCAAGGGAGTTCCCCGCCGTTTTGCAAAATGTCGATCACTTCCATGCAATCTTCCTTTGGTCGACTCTAAAGAATGTATCAGGAGTTGGGAGTTAGCCGTCTCATAGGAGTGATAGCTGGGTTTTTCACGGAGTTTCTTCGTACAATTGAAAAAAAGAGTGCTCTAGGTCAGAGAAAACAAGAAGATTATTCACCAGTCTGTCTCCCAACCTCTTTAAAGCAGCTACCTACCTCTTTGATTTGTAATTTGTTGCATCCCATATCGTTAATAAGTAACAACCCGTCTCTCAGGGCCCTTGCTTCTGCCACCACGCATCTTCCACAAAGGGGATGTCCCCGCGTGAGGTAGCAATAACATTTCCCATGTCTTCTCCTAGAATTGCTCCTGTACTCCCTGATCCACTGTCCATCTCAAATCCTACATCAACATTCAACTTTACAATGCCTTCAGGTAGCTTTTCCCAGCCGTGCCTTCTATCCTTGCCTTATTTTCTTTAGCTCTGGTGAAGTTTTTAGCTAGTGCAGCAATAGTGTGCGCTGGTCTGTACGGGTCTTGAAGGATCCCTTCATGGGTGTAGCGGCCACGCTCCCACCACACATACCATACAACGGTGGCCACAAGTTCATTGCGTTGGACCCCCACCACCGAAGCCTGCTGGCCGCGCTTGGATAGGAAAAGATCAGCTAGTATTGACCCTCCCTCATGTTGAATAGTACAAATGTCTGCCACCAAATGTGCTAGACCCAGAATGCGCCACACTTCTTGAACCCGTGGACATAAGAAGAGGGCATGTTTTACACTCTCGCAGTCGGCAATGCAAAGAGGACAATGCGAGATCGTGATCATATGTCTATTCGCTAAGACACCCAAGCAAGGAATGGCTCCGAGTAAGGCTCTCCACACATTATTTTTTTATCTTGGATGGTACATTTAATTTCCAAATGGTACTCCAAACAGGTCTAGTACTTAAGGATTTAACTGAGTTTGTCATTCTCAACTTTCGTCCATGTTGGTGTTCCCACTCTTCATGATAAGTTGACCTTACGGAGAAAAAACCGTTCTTTATGAAGTGCCAAGAAACAAAATCACTAATCATACCTAGTACCAAAGGGATATTCAGAATACGTTGCACATCAATTGGTCAAAATAACTCATTAAGCAACTGCTCATCCCAAACTCTATTATCTTCATCTATCAGCTCAGAGACATGTGTTAAAACAATATTACCTCTCGGTGTCATTACTCCGCGGGTAGCACTACTAGGAATCCATGGATTCTCCCATGTGTTTATTTGGGCACCATCCCCTACTCCCCATATGTGCCCTCTCTTAAAAGTTTGAATACCGCTCCAAAGGCTCTGCCATGTGTAGGAACTATCCTTCTTAAGTGTGCAATTAAGAAGATCACCATTTGGGAAATATTTAACTTTCAAGACTCTGGCACAAAGTGATCCTGGTTCAACCAATAGTCTCCAACACGGCTTAGCCAGGAGTGCCTTATTAAAGTAGTGCAAGTCTCTGAATCCCATACCTCCTCTTTCTTTCGGAACACACATCTTCCACCATGCAAACCAGTGCATATGTTTCCTAAGATCATCACCGACCCACCAATACTTAGACATGGCAGTGGTGATACTATTGCACACGTGTTTGGGTAGTTTGAAGGCTGACATAGCATATGTAGGAATTGCCCGAATCACCGCCTTTCGCAAAACCTCTCTACCACCCACAGATAACAATTTTTCCTTCCAACCTCTGATTCTACTTAGAACTCTGTCAATAAGATGTTGAAAACAGTCTGACCTATCAATTCCCACAATTGGGGGCAGTCCCAAATATTTATCCGTAATTGCCTCCACCATAATGTTTAGATATGTGCACACCTCTATTCGAGTTTCAATAGGGGTACAAGGGATAAATTAAATACTTGATTGAGCTTCACTCACCATTTGTCTAGAGGCAGTACAATAATCATCCAGTGCTCTTTGGAGACTGTTAGCATTTGTAGCATCAGTCCTCATTAGAATAAGGGATTCGTCGGCAAAAAGTAGGTGCGGAAAAGTAGGAGCATCCCGGCACATCCAGACTCCAAGAAAATTACCATTCTCCTCTTCATATGTAATCAGGCTAGAGAGGCCGTCCGCACAAAGCAAGAATAAATATGGTGAAACCGGATCCCCCTGCCGGAGACCCCTGGACGGAACAAAATAATCAGATGAATCATTATTCATGCGAACTTGGTACCTTATAGATTTAACACACTCCATAACCAAATCTACCCAGTTGTGGTTGAACCCCAATCTGAGTGAAACCTTCTCCCAAAAACACCACTCAACCCGGTCGTAAGCCTTGTGCATATCAAGTTTTAATGCACAAGTACCATACTTACTAAAATTTTCCCTTTTGATTGCATGGTATGATTCAAAAGCCACAAGAAATTATCCATGATGAGCAGGCCTGGTACAAAGGCACTTTGATTTGGTGAAATAATATCTATGTGGAGAAATTTAAGCAGACTTGCTAGAAGTTTAGAGATCACCTTATAAACCACATTACATAAGCTAATAGGCCTGAACTATGTGATCACATTCAGATTTTGAACCTTCAGGATTAGAACAATGGTGGTGTTATTCCATCCCTCCGGATTCTTACTTGTGCTAATGGCCAACAACACCTCATCAATCAAATCCCCACCAATTATATGCCAAAACCGTTTATAAATAAACATGCAAACCATCCGGACCTGGCGCTTTTAGATCACTGATGCTATACATCGCTTTCTTCACTTCCTCGCATGAGTAGAGCTTGTTCAGATCAGCATTCATTGCCTCAGTAACACGTGGTTTTACTTTCTCTATCACATGAGCATCAGGTTCCAGAACACCAGATGTAAAAAGGCCTGAAAAGTAAGCTGCGGCATGGGCTTTGATCAACTCCTAGTCCTCTATCCATTCACCATTCTCTCTTTGAATCTTCTTGATCAAATTCCTTTTTCGATGTCCGTTAGCAGCTCGGTGGAAGAAATCTGTATTTTGGTCTCCCCGAGTTAGCCAATCAGCTGGTACTCGCTGTAACCAATAGATCTCTTCCTCCTGAAGTAGTTTTTCAATTTGTTGAGGTAGTTCGTGCTGCCTCACAGCAGCCACGTCACTCAGTGGACCCGATAACACTTCATTTAGCTGTTTCTGAAGCTCTCTAAGCCTGTGTCAAGGGGCCTTTAGAACTTCTCTGTCCAAGCGATGCAGTGCGCCATGAACTTCCACTGTGTTTTTTTGCAAAGGTTGCTATTCCCGATGCCTTGCGTCTATCTGAGGCTACCTGAACAATTCTTTCATTGTCCTCCTTAGCCAGCCAACGTGCCTCAAACTTGCGAGGGCCGCTAGGTCCTATCGGTTGTATTCCAAGATGATATTCAGTATCAATAAGAACCTGCCAGTGGTCAGACTTATCAAAGTCCTCATTCGACACACTGAAGCCTGGAAACATATCTACCCATCGGATCTTGCTAGTTGCCCGATCTAGACGTTCTTGTATATTCCCTCATCGCCAAGAGAAGATGTCACTTGTCTAACCAAGTTCCTCCAGACCACAATCAGAGAGGGCATCGAAGAATGCTTTCATGCAATGTTGGGACCGTGCAACACCTCCTTCTTTTTCGTGGGCATGTAGTATTTCGTTGAAATCTCCATCTAGTAGCCACGGTATGTCCACCATCACATGTAGCTTTGTATGTAATCCCATGTCAAATGTTTCCTTTCTCCACTTGACTCACCATATAGGCCTGAGAACCTCCATGCCATGCTTATATCTTCATTTATTAGGATGTCAATATAGTTAGTATGCACCACGGATGACGTGACCCCCAACCCTTTGTACCACAACATGACTAGGCTGTCACTTCTACCATCACTTTCAGAAACTGCCATTGCTTCAAATCCCAACCTTCTTCTGATTTTTTCTACCTTTGCTTTGTTCAAATGTGCTTCAGACAGGAAAAGCACATCTGGTCTTACCCGCCCTTGCATCCCCAAGAGCGCACGAACTACCGCGAGCTTGCTCATCCCACAGCAGTTCTAACATAAAAATTTTATTGCGACCGGTCGAGCCCCTTCTTAGAGCTCGCCAATAAATTGTGGTTGTCATCCATCACAGTCGTGGTGTCCGTCTTGGATCTCTTAGAACCCTAGGAAGAATTATCATCATCTTCCTCTACACCAGCTGGCAGCGCCGGGTCATTATGTTTCTCCAAAATCATTGTATTGTTTTCTGCCAAGAGCACTCCAGGCTCCCTGATAGCTAGTTGCATGGATTTTGCTTCCCGTACAACCCCATCAAAATTGAGCCTCTTTCTGCTATTTGCTTTGTCCAGAATTTCACCATCTAGATTTTTCAAAAGGCTGCTGGCATCACCACGCAAAACATCATTGGTGCTCTTACCACCATGTTCACCCCACCTGGGCCTCTCCATCTGAACTGGGTTACCTCCCTGACCTTGCTGTTGAGTACCAGGCTGAGGGGCCAGCATCCACTCGCCCCATTCCATACTAACATGTGCGTGTTTGCCATTGCTATGCTCCAGATGTGTGTTCCCCATGTACCCGCAGACATAGCAAAAAATAGAGACTTTTTGTCGGTGTACTAGAGAAGGGGTACCCTAGTATCCCGAACTCGTGCACGGGCAGTGGCAGCACCCCGCGGCAAGGCTTGCCTAGTGACCACCAAGGTCCTCCGCGGTTCCTTTGGAGCCATTCAAGAACAAAGTATTCAAGACCCAGGCAAGAGGAGCTTGCCGGGAAGGCCACTCAAGGCATGAAGGAGACAAGACCCCGGCAAGAGGAGCTTGCCGGGAAGGTTTGGTGAGCGACAAGCTCCCGAGCGCGACAAGGATTCAGCCGCGGCAAGGTGCTTGCCGCGGCAGGCAACCTCTCTTCATCTCCGCTCCAGCTCATCCACCAACGTGTCGCCATTGGGCCATTCCAGGTGTGCGTGTCAAGAGGCTGTGCAGCCAGCGGGGAGCAGCGATAAGCGGCGCTGACGAGCTTACCATCGTGGCAAACGGTGGCGCACCTGATGGTCCCTGTTGCGCTGTTTAGGCGACAGGGACGGGCATTTAATGTTTTTGTCCCTTGCCGTCATAGTTAGGTAGAGTACACTGTACACTGTACAAGTCGGTGTACCAACTACTGTTTTTCCATTTGTACCCTCATCTACGTTGCCACCTGTAGGAGACCCCTTTAGCCTATAAAAGGAGGCCCATGTGCAACGTAGAAAGGGTTCGGCTCAGAAAGGGTTCGGCTGGTTCGACTCATTCGAGACTACACTCACTCAAGCTAGGTTTTGTAGCTCTCATTGCTCCCTAGCAACAACACAATACAATCAAACAAGCAGCAGTAGGAGTGTTATCTCTCCTGAGAGCTCCGAAGCTGGGTAAAACTGCTCGTGTGCATCGCCTCGATCTGCTCTTCGTGCAATCTCCGCCCCCCACCGAACCAAAAGGGACTCGGTACGCCAGGTCCCATAGGTGTTCGTGGGTCACGATCAGCTTCCCCGACACTTTCTCATACATAATTGAGTACAAAACCTTCTTCTGGTTTTTGGTTGTGGAAATAAAACACATGAGAGGTTCATTAACATCTAGCTTAACTCGAACAGGGACAATACTACCATTCCCCCAACTGGGATTGAGCATTATGTTTTCCACCTTTCCTACATTCTTATGCAGGGACTTGATAATGTGGTCCTTCCAGTACACGGGAGGAAGATCAACAATCTAAATCCACACTGGCAGATTGTCTAGGATCACCTCACACTACTGGAATCAGGATCTTTGCCATCAGCCAATTCTTTGCTGTTCGCTGGCTGACGTCAAAGGAGGTCTTTGCCATCAGCATACAGAAAGCTGATAGTAAATAGCGTGTTTGCCATCAACCAGTTATTTGTCTCTGCTAGCGGACAGCATAGAAGCTTTGCCGTCCGCTAGCAGACGGCAAAGAGGTAGGGTGGCCCACTAGTGAGAACCACCTAACGGCCACTTTCTTTGCCGTATGCTAGCTGATGGCAAAGCTTCTTTGCCGTCCGCCAGCAGACGGCAAAGAGAATAGCGAACCTAACCGCCATTTTCCCCCGGCCCACCCCACTAGCTACGCTCTTTGCCGTCTGCTAGCAGACGGCAAAGAAATTAAACCTAACTAAAAAACGGTCGCCACGCGCCCCACCCCCCTCTCTCTCCTCTCTCTCTATCTCCCCCGCCTCACTCGCGCCACCCCCGACCCCCCACCTAGCAGACGGCAAAGAAATTAAACCTAACTAAAAAGCAGTGCCGCCCCCCCCCCCTCTCTCCTCTCTCTCTATCTCCCCGCCTCACTCGCCCACCCCGACCCCCACCGCCCGCGCCCCGACCCCCGCCTCCAGCGCCCTGCTGCCAGCGCCACCACAGGCCCCTCGCCGCCCGCCACCCTGCCGCCCCTTAGCCCCAACGCCTCGTTGCCCGCCACCCATGCCTGACACCCTCGCCACCGAGCCACCCCAACGCCCTCGCCGTCCATGCGCCCAGCCCCCCCGCCCGACGCCCTCGCCGCCCGCCACCCTGCCCGGCTCGGCGCCTGCGCCCTCACCAACCAGGCGCCCCACTGTCCCGACGCCCTAGCCGCCCCGACACGCCGCCGCCCTACCGACCCACTCCGGTGAGCTCCCCCCCTGTTTTTTTCTTTTTTTTCTACTGCTAGTAATTAGGTTAGTTAGTACTGTTAGTTTCTTTTTTTCTACTGCTACTAATTAGGTTAGTTAGTACTGTTAGTTAGGTTAATTTGATTTTCTAGGTTAGTTTGATTCCTATGTTAGTTAGGTTAGTTATCTTTAGACTAGGTTAGTTAGGTTAGTTTCTAGGTTAGTTAGGTTAATTAGTTTGTAGGTTAGTTAGGTTAGTTCTATTAACTAGTAGAATAGAAGTATATAATTACCATATCTAGTTTTAGTTTTACTAATTACTACTCCTAGAAAACAACCATTGAAATGATTAGGATTAGGATGCATATGCATCCCTTTTCTTTTGTTTCTTGAAAATCAGAAAAGAAAAAGAAAAGGCAGGTTTAGTCTTCATTTGTCAATTAGTTGGCTAATGGTTTGTAGAATTATTTGACCATGGGCGTGGACAAGTAGCAACTAGGAAAGGTAGAATTTTGCATAAAGGGGAGGTGGTGATTAAACCAATAAAAGTGAGGCAGTACAATGGAGGGACCCATAGGGTGCTTCCCACTAACAAGGAATTTCACTCCACTCAAACATAGCTAATGGCTAATAATTAGTGGCAAGGTGATCTTAAGCACCTAGCTCCTTCTTGATGGGACCTGACAATGCTACGATATTTATCTTTCTGAAGAAAAAAACATTCTTATTTCAATTTGACTTCACACAAAGAAAGAATCCATTTACTTTAATTTGTTTCCTCGGAACAACATTCGACGGTATCTGAAGTACACCCAAAATGATTATGTCATCATAAGAAAGAAATGTCCTATAATTAATTAGAGAACATGGCTAATATCTTGGTCTAATGAGTTAGAACTTTTTAAGCTCTTTTATAGCTTGTCTATGCAAATACTAGTAGTTTAGAGTGCCCTAACAAGTGCTTTAGGCTTGCTTGGCTTAACTGAAGAGTTGGTATGATCAGAAAAGTGTAGTTCCTCCCTATGGGAGGCCTAATCTTCCAAGATATCTGAGAGCATTTGGACATGTTTGGCAATAGACATAAATGGTTTTGAGGCGTTTTGGTGATGTCATCTTATTCTCCAAGAGATGATACTTGGCAAGATAAACAAATATGGCATTTTTGACATGCTAGAATTTTCTTGGAATTTATAGAGAATATTTCCTTTGTAAATATTCCAAAAGCTTGAAATATCAGAAAAGGGTTTTTGATGGATTTGACAAATATTTTGAACATGACCGTGTGTTGAAACTCTTATATATGGACAATATATGTCCAATGAGCTTCCCTAAATTTTCTCAAATATTTTTGAAACACTAAAATATTTTTAACCTATTAAAGACCATTTCTGGCCTGAAAAAAGCCTTTAATTAGTTAGTTAGTTATTTTTTAGGTTAATTACTTACTTAGTTAGTTAATTAGTTAATTATTTTTTTAGGTGTTGTTTTCACCCACCAAATATTTTATTATGTTTATGTTATACTAATTTCGTTTACTCTTTGTCATTGCAGGTGTTGACAGATGGTGGGCGCGGGTCGAGAGCGCTCCCAGCCTCCTTCTTCCTCGGCGCATGCTGGGAGGGGTGTTGTTATTCCACCCCAGCACCTTCGGAGAGCGATGGTAGACATCATGCACACACCGGCGGGCGCTTCTTCTTCGGCCAGGAGAGGTCAAGGGAAGATGAAGAGGGGTGCAGCTAGAGGTGGACGTGGCGACGGGAGAAGTAGGAAGGCTGTTGTGCCTTCCTCGCCGCCACCACCAGCTGATTCACCAGACCACCGGAGTGCTCCGTCTCAGGTGGACCTGAGGGAGTCCTGGATTAGGGGGTATCCGGACAGCCGGACTATATCCTTTGGCCGGACTGTTGGACTATGAAGATACAAGATTGAAGACTTTGTCTCGTGTCCGGATGGGACTCTCCTTGGCGTGGAAGGCAAGATTGGCAATACGAATATGTAGATCTCCTCCCAATGTAACCGACTCTGTGAAACCCTAGCCCCCTCCGGGGTCTATATAAACTGGGGGGTTTAGTCCGTAGGACCAACAACAATCATACCACAGGCTAGCTTCTAGGGTTTAGCCTCTACGATCTCGTGGTAGATCAACTATTGTAATACTCATATCATCAAGATCAATCAAGCAGGAAGTAGGGTATTACCTCCATCGAGAGGGCCCAACACAGGTAAACATTGTGTCCCCCGCCTCCTGTTACCGTCTGCCTTAGACGCACAGTTCGGGACCCCCTACCCAAGATCCGCCGGTTTTGACACCGATACTGGTGCTTTCATTGAGAGTTCCACTGTGCCATCGCTGTAAGGAAGGATGCCTCATCTCGTTGTCAAGGACAACGTCACCTCTGGGGGATCCCTGGCTGTCAGCCAAACCCTCTGGCTAGGCGGCTTCGTCATGACTGCCCGTTCGGCTGCTGCACCAACGATGACTTCTTGGGTCATCCGAAATAGCCTCCACGTCGGCTCGGAACTTGCCGAGCAGATGAATCCAATGGAGCTCTCTTCGCTAAATGAGCTCTTGGATCGCATCGCCGCTTTGGGAGTCGCTACGGACTATGATCGGATTGGGCTTAAACCCAACCAAAGGGAGATTAACTATCCACCGGTCACCCATCAGATAGCGGTAGTGGACGAACAATGCGGCGATTCTTCCTCTATCTTGAGGACAAACTATGTCCGGATTCCCGAGCTCTCCGAGCCAGATACCTGTTTACGGAAGGACATCGCCCAAGCCCTGAACCTAGAATCAGGCAGCGGGCTAGACCTATTGGGCAACATCCCGGAGCCCAAACTTCCCAGATCAGAAACTCCTCTGCCCTGGGTCTCAGATCGGGTCAGGGTTCGGACTCAAATCCACCCACCCACCCAGATTTAAGAGATCTTTCCCACATTAGGCAAGAGCCCTAGGAAACAGTCATCACTATTGGGCCAGATTCCTCCTTGTAATGAACAAGGTCAAGGACTGTCGCGAGGAAGACACAATCTCATTCTTCTGCAATAATTGCACGGACAAGGGAATCCTTAATGCCATAAGTCGCCGTGACATAGCACGCTTCGCTGACTTGGCGGCCATAGTATAGAAGTACTGTGCGATGGAAAGTGCCTGGAAAGCCGAAGCAAAATTTTGGGATAATCCGGCTCTGACTAAACACCCAGTCCGAATCAAAAGGGCGCACTCTCATAAGTCTCCTGATTCAATCATAAATAAGCAAAAGCCCACTTCAGGGCGTGGAACTGTGTTGGAGGATGGCTTAACGGGCCCAGCAAAATCCACAGCACAGCGGATACCATACCAACACACAGCCTGCGATCATGTTGGGTACTCCGGCAGGTGGCCAAAAGCGGTGAAGATCTCCTCATTCAAAACACTACAGAGCACCATCCCGTGTACAACAATACAATACTGACAGTCTTCGAGACATTCGCCTCAAACAATAGGCGAAAGCGAGCACTCCGTAGCCTAGCTGAAGTCTGCCACATGGAAGCAATAAATCCACGGAGCGACACGGCTATTACCTTCAACGCCAGTGACGAACCTAAATTCGAGACAGCCCGAGCACCAGCCGCATTCGTCCTTAGTCCAATTGTGGACGGCTTTCGGCTCACTAAAGTGCTCATGGACGGCGGTAGCGGATTAAACCTCATCTATGAGGAAACTCTTCAAAAAATGGAAATAGATAGGAACTGCATTCAGCAAAGCAGCACGACCTTCAGAGGAATCATCCCTAGTCGGGAGGCATGCTACGCTGGAAAAAATCACACTAGATGTGGTATTCGGCACTCCGGACAATTATAGTTCCGAAGAAATTACATTCCTAGTGGCCCCGTTCAGTAGCGGATACCACGCCCTTTTAGGGCGGGAAGCATTCATGATCTTCCAAGCCATACCCCATTATGGGTACATGAAGCTCAAAATGCCCGGGTCCAATGGAATCATCACTCTAGCTAGTGATCCGGACATAGCACTCCGCGCCGAAAACAAAATAGCCGCACTAGCCCTCGAAGCATTATCCGAAGCCCTCGTGGCAGAGAAATTAACAGCGCTACGCTCCACAGTGGACAGGGACGACGTGATACTCGACAAGAGATCCAAGTCCACTTCTTTTAAACTAGCGGATGAAATAGTCAAATTCCAAGTCCACCCAACGGACCCTACAAAACCAGCATCCATCGGAGCACAGTTAAACCCCGATGTAGACGCCGCGCTACGGGAGTTCCTGTGCGAGAATTGGGACATATTCTCCTGGCATCCCTCAGATATGCCAGGAATCCCACGGAGGCTGGCTGAGCATAACCTTAACATTTTAAAGGGATTCAAGCCGGTCAAGCAGACTCTTCGGTGTTACTCTGAACCTAAGAGAAAAGCCATGGGAGAGGAACTAGCCAATTTATTGGAGGCACGATTCATTAGAGAAATAAAACATCCGGATTGGCTAGCAAACCTGGTGATGGTACCAAAGAAGGACAAATCTTGGCGCCTATGTGTCTATTTTAAGGACCTCAGCAAGGCTTGCCCAAAGGATACCTTCCCCCTCCCTCGCATCGATCAAATTATCGACGCTACTGCAGGACACGACTCATTGTGCTTCCTCGACGCATACTCCGGCTATCACTAAATTAAGATGGTGGAGTCCGACCAAGCTGCAACGGCATTTATCACGCCATACGGCCCGTTCTGTTTCAACACAATGCCCTTCGGGCTCAAAAACGCCGGCGCAACGTATCAACGCATGATTCAGACATGTCTAGAAAAGCAGATCGGCAAAACAGTGGAGGCATATGTAGATGATGTGGTTGCTAAAACCAGACACGTCGACTCTTTAATAGACGACTTGAGGCTCACGTTCGACAATCTCCAAACATACGACATCAAGCTCAATCCGGAAAAATGCGTTTTTGGCGTACCCGCCAGAAAGCTCCTGGGCTTCATCGTCTCCAGTAGAGGAATTGAAGCAAATCCGGCTAAAATCCGAGCCCTGTCATAGTTGGCTATCCCAACGGACTTCAAACAAATCCAGAAATTAACTGGATGCATGGCAGCATTAAGCCGCTTTATCTCCCGATTAGGAGAAAAGGCACTACCCCTTTATCGCCTTCTTCGGTGCACCGAACACTTTGAGTGGACGGATGTTGCCACGGACGGATTGGAAGAAATAAAAGCCATACTGGCCACCAACCCAATCCTGGCCGCGCCAAACATCGGCGAACCAAAGCTGCTATATATAGCGGCAACTCATCAAGTTGTAAGCGCAGTGCTCATCGTCGAACGAGAAACGGACGGACATAAGTTCCCCCTTCAAAAGCCGATATATTATGTATCCACTGTTCTCACTCCATGCAAATCACGGTACCCGTATTATCAAAAGATAGCATATGCGGTATTCATGGCATCCCGGAAACTACGACACTACTTTCAAGAGTGTTCAATTACTATGGCCTCGGAAGTGCCACTTAATGATATAATAAACAACCGCGACACCACGGGCCGGATTGCCACATGGGCCATTGAGCTCCTCCCATTCGACATAACATATAAACCTCGGCGAACCATTAAGTCGCAAGTATTGGCCGATTTTGTCACTGAATGGACAGAAGCCGAACTCCCTAAAGAGTACGGTGCATACTCCAATTGGATCGTGCACTTCGACGGCTCTAAAATGCTGGCTGGTCTGGGGGCCAGCGTCGTCCCGACCTCCCCCGCTGGGGATACAGTCCAATACGTACTACAAATACTGTACACAGACTCTAACAACGCAGCCGAATACGAGGTCCTGTTACATGGTCTCCGCATGGTAGTTTCCATGGACATTCAACGCCTAGAGGTGCGTGGGGACTCAAACCTCGCAAGATCCCAAATAAATGGAGACTTCGATGCCAAGGATCCGAAAATGGCGGCTTATCGCAACACCGTCCTCAAGATGTCAGCTCGGTTCGAGGGGCTCGAATTCCACCATGTGGCTCGGGAAAATAATCCGGTGGCGGATACCCTCGCCCGGATCGGCGCCAAGCGCGATCCTGTCCCACCTAACATCTTCTTAGAAAGGCTGTTTAAGCCATCAGTGGTATGGGAAGGGGACACCGGCAACAATAGTCCGGACCCGCCTGGCGCCAGATACCGAACACTCTGACACAATCGGAGGCTCTGCCACCGAAATAACACCTTCCGTCCACGTAATAATGGTTGTTATCGCCCCGTGGACAGAACCATTCCTGGCCTACCTAACTAGGAAGGAACTGCCCGAGGACCAAAATGAGGCACGCTGCATAGTGCGGCGATCTAAAGCCTACAGGGTCCACGAGGGAGAGCTTTAAAAGAAAAGCACTACCAGAGTCCTTCAAAGGTGCATCTCCGAAGAGGAAGGGCGAAAGATTTTGGTAGAAATCCATGCTGGAATCGGTGGCCACCACGCCGCAGCCCGGGCTCATGTAAGCAAGGCCTTTCGTACAGGTTTCTATTGGCCAACGGCCCGGGCAGATGCACAGGACTTGGTCCAACGCTGCATCGATTGCCAGCTTTTCGCAAACCAAAGCCATATGCCACCCACCACTCTCCAAACAATCCCCATTACCTGGCCCTTTGTGGTCTGGGGACTTGATATGGTCGGACCCCTTAAAGGGGGAACCCATAAGAAAAAATACTTACTGGTCATGGTGGATAAATTCACCAAATGGATAGAGGCCAAACCCATTAAAACGGCCGAATCCGGACCGGTGATAGACTTCATATCTGGGGTTGTACACCATTATGGCGTCCCCCACAACATCATCACTGATAACTGCACTAACTTCACAGACGACGAGGTGAAACTTTGGTTCAGCAACATCGGCATCAAGCTTGATTATGCTTCCGTCTATCACCCGCAAACTAACGGTCAAGTCGATCGAGAAAATGGTCTTATCATGAGCAGCATCAAACCCAGATTTTTGCGGTCCTTAAAGGAGTCTAACATGCACTGGGTAGAGGAGCTCGACTCCGTCCTATGGGGGCTGCGGACCACGCTGAATCGCACTACCGGATACACACCGTTCTTTATGGTATACGGTGCAGAGGCGGTTCTGCCCTGCAACATAATCCATGACTCACCTCGAGTGCGCATGTATGAAGAAAAAGAGGCCGAGCTTGATCGGCAGGACAGTTTGGACGCCCTGGAGGAGGAGCGCGGCGTGGCAAAAGCCCGTTCCGCATTCTATCAGAAACATGCTCGAAGATACCAAAGCAGAGAAGTACGGGCCAAAACCTATAACGTTGGCGAACTAGTTTTACGCCTGCCGGAGAAGAAAAAGAACAAGCTCAAGCCCAAATGGGAAGGTCCCTTCATTATTGACAAAGTGCTGACCGGTGGAACGTACCGTCTGTGGGATGCGTCGGACAATCGACTTGAGCCAAACCCATGGAACGCAGCTAGACTCCGAAGATTCTACGCCTAGCGCCGGACTCTACGCTCGTCTCCTTACTCCTGTCATTTTTCATTATCTGTCTTTTCTCTCTTTCTTTCTTCCTTTTCCTTTTCCTCAAGGCCTTCAAAGGCCAACTTGTGTTTTGCTTACACACTATAAAAGCGCTAGCCGCGCTCACTATACCTGGGGGCTTCTTACACAGAAGCTTAATTATTCTATTGGGCCTCATGCCCCGCACATGTGTTATTCTTCCGCATGTACCTTTTTTCACCATTACATGCATCGATATGACTTATGTTTTTGCCAAGATGGGTTGCCTGGCTCTTGTATTTATGCCCTACGTTCCCGTTAATTCGGCTAGGGCATAAGGGGAGTACCTCTGCGATTGTTACTGCCGGGTTAGCCGGATGTGTACCTCAGACTGGGTGAAGCCAAAATATAGTTTTCTTAAGGGAATATTCTGTCGGTGAACAAAAGATGACTTTTACTTATTTTGATACATGCCCCCAGATGTTTTTTGCCTGCATCTCTTCTCGTAGTCCGGACATGCACATTAGGGCATGCGTACCCAGGGAAAGGAACCCTTAATGGAACTATTCTCCCTGGAAGATGTTTCTTACTATCCATGTAATATAACATAACTAGTTCGGTACTTGTCTATTCAAGCACTTATGACCCCTACGCCTGGTTTCCATGCATACCCCGGTTTTTACATAACTGAGCGGGTATTCGGACACACTCCGGACTATTGGGTCCCGAGGTCGAAGCGAAAAGGTCTGCCATGACAAATGAATTACAATCCGGCTAGAGACATTATACATGTCACTTAAATTACACAATCACTTAGACTGACTAAATTCTTCTTCTATCCCATCCAATAGGCTGTCTAGCCTACGATCCTGTTGGGAATACTTTGCGGCTAATTCTACTTGGTCATACACCAAACTGACGGGGATCTCTTTCCCATTGAGCCCCACAGGTCCGACCTCCGCCATGTGGTTTGGGTCAGCCTTGGTGTATCGCGTCTTCACCATGTCCCAGGCATCCCTGGCACCTTGACAGCAGGCCGATATCTTCCATAATCGGAAGCGCCACCGCGCTTCCTTGAGCTTCTCTGCAAGCTCTCCAAGACCTTCTAGCAGGGAGACAGATGGCCACAAGGCCTGGGCAATACCCTGCATCACCCGCCGAACTTGTTCGTGCAGTTGTGAGAGCTCTGGTAGAAGATCACCCGCAGACCCGGGCATCTCCTCCGCGGGACGACCCGTCAGCATACCTGGAGTCATAACTCTGTTAACCGGCTTCTTCGCCGAACTCTTTTAAAGATTCGTTCAAGCACTTACTGAAAATGCCGCGTCGAAGCTGCTTATTCTCCTTCACGGAGTCCGCAAGCTGGGCTCGAACATCCTTCAGTTCCACGCTCAGCTGGGTATTGGCGTCTTGGAGATCATTTTTCTCCCGCCTAACTTTCGTAAGCACACGCTCGCCAACCTTCAGCCGCCGTATGGCATATTGCTCATCCGGATTCACTCCGGAGTCATCTGCAATATCTATTGTTAGATTTGCAGGCATGCCGCATACTATATGGTACCTATCATTCTTTGAAACAAGTGTTACCAGAGGGGGCCTTCTCAGACTCCTTCAATGCGGCAACGGCGGCCCGTAGCTGGGCGTTGCACTCTGCCAGCTCTTGAGACAATTGGGTATTCTTCTCCATAAGAACCTGCACACATAATGATCCTTAAATCAGTTGTGCCAACTGTTTCAAGTCTCAGGGGCTACAGATATATATAATCATCAAATTTTCTTACCCGTATATCCTTTACATACTCATCCGTGGCTCTGGCAAGACCATTTTGAGCGGCACGGATGTACGCGTCTCCTGAGTTGAAGGCATCAAACGCCTCTTGGGAGAAACAAGCGTCACGGAGTATGGCCCGGCGACGCCTGTGATTCATGGCGCTCTCCACTTCGGAATTTGTAGCTGATATTTCATCCGCATCCTCTGTACGAGGAGCATCCGACGCGTGCCTCGTGTTAGCTTCCGCCTCTGTGTCCGGCCCTGGAGCCCGACTGGTGGAGGCGTGATCGGCAACCTCTCCGGATATAGTCCGGTGAGCGTTCTTCCTTCTAGGAAACATGGGTGTTATTATGTTTTTAAAGACGACAACCATGGAGCAAGGTTTTGTATCATACCTCTGCGCCGGCGTCTCAGTCCGGATCGCCTTCCTTTTTAGCCTGCCCGTCTTCGCCGCCCCTTGTCGGCGAGTCACCGCGGGTTCGGCATGGCGTCCCGAGGGCCTTCCCTATAAAACACCATACAGGTACGGTAGGTGAAGTGCATAAAAGGGGATCCTTCTCGGAAGACGGGACTCTGGTTTTGCTTACATGCGAGGTGGGGAGTAGCCCAGGATAGTCAGCTATAATGGCCACCATGGCATCATCATGGCTTAATTGATAGAATATCCTGTCGATCAGCTCCACAAATATGTCCGGATCCTCTTCGAGGCCGGGGTCGAGGGCCCGGTCAGGATCCTCCGGTTATGGAGGTGGGCTGTTGACCTCCCTTACAGCTTTTCGCAGTTCCTGCCATGAAACGGCAAGGTAAAAATGTATGACGATGAATGCGGGAACAATGGGAGTAAAGAATGACAACTCACCCAACTTGGAGGGTTGTACATGGAGAATCCATCCCGTGGCTTAACGCGGAGGAACTCCTCTTCCTCTCCCTTATACAAATCAGACAGAATTTTTGCTAGAGCAGCAACTGAGTCCGGTCCCTTACGCCCGCAGCGAGTGGCATCATGTTCCCCGTTGAAGTGCCACATGGGGTGGCCTCGATATTGAAGTGGCTGCACCCCCCGCATAATGCATATTGACATAACCTCGGTCATTGTCAGTCATGATTGAGCCGGTACCTTTATCCGGCCCATCAGGTAAAGGACGTCTCTGTCATCTTCCTCCTGAGGGCTCCGTGGGCGCCAGCTTCGGCGTTTCTTCAAAGGGGCATTGTCGAACTCAGAGAGACCAATCCAAATAGGATCCAGGAGGGGGGCGTCCTCCATACGAAACTGCTCTGAAGGCCAGTCCTCGGACGCCATCTTCGGGGTACCGGATAGGTATCCGGTCCCGGCAATGCACCATATTTCGGCCCCGCCCACTTGATATTTCGACCCCCTCTGAGTACAGGGCACAAGGCAGAATAGCTTCTTCCACAGCGCGAAGTGAGCTTCACAGCCCAGAAACAGCTCGCAAAGGGCTACATAACCAGCGATGTGTAAAATGGAAGCAGGGGTGAAGTTATGCAACTAGAGACCATAAAACTCCCTCAGTAGCCCTCGGAGGAATGGATGGATTGGAAATCCGAGTCCCTTTAATAAATAAGGGACGAGGCAGACCCGCTCCCCCTTGGAGGGGTTGGGGAAGCTCTCCGCTTGCTCCCCGCCATTATAGGTGGCGAGCCCGGCTCGAACGGGGAACATATACGCTGGAGGGAGGAATCCCTGGGTCTGTAGCTCAACTAATTAGCTGTGCGGGACGGAGCACTTCTTCCAATCTCTGGGCTTAGGGCTACAGGAGCGAAAGGAGGAGCTGCGCTGGCCGGCCATGTTGGGATGGATTTTTTCGGGCGCGCTCCGATGAATGCTCGCTGAGGGAGGATGGTGTGATTTGGATCTGACAATCCCCCTCTCTTTAAATAGGCATTTTATTCACATAGCTAGGGTGGGAAATTTAAAAACGCCCTAGCTTCTCGCATTCGTTCGACACGTGGAAGGTAGCCATTATTGGACGTAGAAGCCAAGAAGCGCAGCATTTTTGAAAAGTCGGACAGCATTCAATAGGTATTCGGGATTTGGAGAAGAATCCGCCTTGCAATGCCGAAAACAACCTGCGCACCGGACTCATTGTCATTGAAGCCTGGTTCGGGGGCTACTGAGGGAGTCCTGGATTAGGGGGTATCCGGACAGCCGGACTATATCCTTTGGCCAGACTGTTGGACTACGAAGATACAAGATTGAAGACTTCGTCTCGTGTCCGGATGAGACTCTCCTTGGCGTGGAAGGCAAGCTTGGCGATACGGATATGTAGATATCCTCCCATTGTAACCGACTCTGTGTAACCCTAGCCCCCTCCGGTGTCTATATAAACTGGAGGGTTTAGTCTGTAGGACCAACAACAATCATACCATAGCTTCTATGGTTTAGTCTCTACGATCTCGTGGTAGATCAACTCTTGTAATACTCATATCATCAAGATCAATCAAGAAGGAAGTAGGGTATTACGTCCATAGAGAGGGCCCGAACCTGGGTAAACATTGTGTCCCCCGCCTCCTGTTACCATCCGCCTTAGATGCACAGTTCTGGACCCCCTACCCGAGATCCGCCGGTTTTGACACCGATAGGACCCGTCAGACTTGGACCCGTCTTGGATTCCGGCCCACGAGCATTGGGCCGACGAGCCTCGGGTCACCGAGCCTTCGTCCCACGAGACTCGGGCCCCAGAGTCTTCATCCCATGAGACTCGGGCCCTAGAGTCTTCGTCCCACATGACTCCGGAGACTAGTGGCCATGCTGATGGTGAGGAGACCTGGTCTGACGACAGTTTTAGCGAGGACGAGCTGGTTGAGCAGGGCAAGAGGGTCTACCAGCATGGTGGTGTGAAGCTCCCAGCCGTGCCGGCGACACGCGATCAGAGGTGGTTGATTCAGCCTAACAGGGAGAAGTAAGTGCATTTACTCTTTTTAAACCTTTGTCCTTCATGTTTCTACAAATTAATATCTAATGTTTGGCCTTGTCATACTACAGGGGTTGGATACACACCGATGGTGTCCGCAGGCCCAACCAGGTCCTTGGTGTGCTTTGCCGGCAACACTTCCCGGCGTGGGTCATGTTGCCCGATGAGGGTCAGGTTCCACAGCTAGCACTGAGCTGGGAGTTGTACGTGGCTGCCTTGGCCCTGCCGGAGGAGAGAGTCGACGGTGTCTTGTGCGAGATGGTGGTCGACATGTTAGGCAGCGGTTTTGGGTAATTTCTCCTTTACAGAATTAAAAATCAACATTACCTAGTGATTGTACTAATCAGTTTTGTCTTGTTCTATTGCAGACCTTCTACGGGTGTTCTAAGGAACACAAGGTGGAAGCGGCTAGGGTTCTCTAAGCCGAGTGCAAGCGCCTACTTCAGAACTTACGACACGAGGCTAGGGTGCAGACTGTTCGAGACTACTACGCCTCGACTAACATTAGGAGGGCCATGAAGAAGTAATGCGGCATGTATCTGAGTAAGGAGAAGTACATGAAGGTAATTACCTATTCTTAAGGCCTTGTACTTAGTTTCCTTTATTTCATTCATAGGTGTAGCGTTGAAATTTCTCTTTGCCAAACTTATGTGCCCCCGAGATGGTGTGCGGATATGATGGACTGTTGGGAGGCGTTGGTGGATGAGTGGTGCTCTCCCCAATGTCTAGCCGAACACAACAAGGCCAGGGATAAGCGTGCCCAAATGCGAGGTGTGCCACACCATCAAGGGAGCTCCAACATGTTTGAGTACGAGAATCACAGGGTATGTGGTTTGAGCCCTTAACGATTCATGCAATTTCATTCTTCATGCTAGCTTGAGCCCTTAACTAATATGGTGTTCCTCTCTTTTATGAGAAACACAACAAGAAGGACGTGCCACCGCTGTACGACCTCTATGCCATGGCCCATAGTGCCCCGTTCAAGAAGGCCAAGGCATTCTCCGAGGATAACATCGATCACCCTGAGAGCTTCACCAACATCTCCTCCCACAACAAGCTCGTGAGGTACAGAGACTTTGGGATGGCAAAGAAAGGGGATGACTTCAAACCGAGCCAGAGTCCTTTTGATCCAGAGCTCATGATGCTATCTAGTGAGGGGAGGAAACATGGCTCGGTAGCCATTGGGGATGGACTGATTCATTGTAATAGAAGTCTTCCGGAGATCAAGAAGCGCCATGAGAGGTCTCTTCCTGAGATACCGCCTCGACCACGGCCAGTGGAGCTCGCCATCGAGGCTAGGGCCCAAGAGCTTCTGGCGGAGGCAAATAGGCAGGATAAGCAGAGGGAGATTGAGCTGGAGGAGAGGACGCCTAGTCTGTTGGAGGCGGAGAGGAACCGGAACGAAGCGTCTCATGGGGCCCGATACGAGCTCCTCATAGTGAGTTTCTCCGACATATTAGCCAAATCATGCACGTAATGTTTGTTTCATTACTAAGTAATATGATTGACTCATGAAAACAAAATGTGCAGTCCGTGTGCGAGAAAAATGGTCAGACCCCTCCGCCGATGCCCCAGATTGCTATAGCGGACAAGGTGAGTTTCTTTTGAATGGTCATTAGTTACTAGTATTCACATTTCAATTGCAACATGCTAACTAGACATTCCAAATGATCTTTGGTGCAGCATGCCTCCCGACAAGCATTCACCGATCCATCTCCGTCTCGCGCTGGCGCAACCCCGACCCGACCGGTCCTTCTCCATCTGGCACTGGCGCAAACCCGACCGGTCCTTCACCTCCGTGGTGACGGTAAGTTTTCTCTTGTGTTTTGCTTACCAACTGCATAAAGACCTAGACTTAGCTTTATTTCCTCCAAAATGCTTGCCATAATGACCTAGACTTAGCTAATCTTCCTCCAAAATGACATAATTAGCTTACTTACCTCCAAAATGATCTATACTTAGCTTTGTTTCCTCTGAAATAACCTAAGTTAGCTCTAATATGGTAAGTTATCTCTAATATGCTTAGTTAGCTAGGTTTTCTCAATAATGACATACACTTAGCTTACATATGTACAAAATGGCATAATTAGCTTACTTAGGTTTGAAATGGCATAACAATCTTGGTAACATCATATATGTCATATAGTTAGCTTATTTTCCTCGAAAATAACATAATAAGCCTAATTAGCTTCAAGATGATCAATTTTACCTAAGTTAGCTCCA
Organism: Aegilops longissima; assembly: GCA_021605205.1. Lineage (NCBI taxonomy): Eukaryota > Viridiplantae > Streptophyta > Magnoliopsida > Poales > Poaceae > Aegilops > Aegilops longissima. The sequence goes on along the minus strand of CM038681.1, from coordinate 302,424,384 downwards.
AAATGACCTAAGCTAGCTCCAAAATGTTAAGTTAGCTCTAATATACTTAGTTACATGGGTTAGCTCAATAAAGACCCATAATTAGCTTACTTATGTCAAAAATGGCATAATATGCTTAGTTAACTAAAAAATGACCAAGTTTACCTAGGTTAGCTCCAATATGATCCATTTTACCTAGGTTAGCTCCAAAATGACCTATTTAACTAGCTTAGCTCTAAAATGACCTACACACTTAGCATTTTTACCTAGCTTAGCTAAAATATGTCATTTTTCCTACCTTAGTTAGAAGAAGCAGAAGATAAAAAGAGGACAGGAGACTAAGAAAGAGAAGATAAATTCTTCTTCTTATTTTTCTTCTTTTTCTTCTTTTTCTTCTAGCTAGTCTTCTTCTCTAACTTTCATCTTTCCTAATTAGCAGATTTGCTTTACATGAGGAGCTTGTGATCATGGAGTCTACTCTTCTCCTTGTGCTTCTTTTATGTTCTTCGAAATGTGTTGCAGACTTGTTGTTGGATATGTGTTGTTTCAAACTTGTTGTTGGATGTGTTGGATATGTGTTGGTATGCTTGTGTATATGTATCTTCAAATGTGTATATATTTCTTAAAATGTGTATATATATCTTCAAATGTGTGTATATATATATTTTGTAAAATTTGTGAAACTGAATGAATTTAATAAAAAACAGGGGCTATACAGGCTCTTTGCCGTCTGCCAGCAAACGGCAAACCTACCACATGGCAGCTACCTGTGCAACCTGGGGGCACTAGGCTGGCCTATATGGTTGCTTTGCCGTTCGTTGGTAGACGGCAAAGACCTTTGCATCTTTGTTGTCTGCAAGCAGACGGCATAGCACGCCATGTGGCAGCTACCTCGGCTGGCCTATATGGGCACTTTGCCGTCCACTAGCGGACGGCAAAGATGCAAAGGTCTTTGCCATCTGTCGGCGGACGGCAAAGCACGCCGTTAACCCCCTAACGGACCTAACCTGCCACGTGTGCCGTCCAGGCCCTTTGCCGTCTGCTGGTGGATGGCAAAGACCATTTCATCTTTGCCATCCGCCAGCAGACGGCAAAGAGCCCTTCAATGTAGCCTATTCAGCCGGACCTGTTGCCGTCTGCTGGCTGACGACAAAGGCCTTTGACGTCCGCCAGGCATGCATTTGCCGCCAGCCATGGTATATGGCAAAGTGCCTGATTCCTGTAGTGTCATCAGGTTTTGTGAATCCAGCATACCTCTCAATCAGCAAGCCATGATCTCGAAAGGGCCATGGCCCTCCTACGGTGACCTTCTTCCAGTCCCCCAAGCAGTTGACAGTGATCACGAATAGGTTGCTTCCAGGGGCACTAAATGCCACACCTTGTTGTTGTGGGAAACCATGGCCACCTATGGGGTCATGAGACCTTTGTGGTTCCGTAGGGGGGATTAGCACATTGCACAAAGAGGGGAGAGCATCGCGCAGCATGGCAGAGATCACACGGGCGATTTTACCCAGGTTTGGGCCGCCGCAAGGCGTAAAAACCTACTCTTGCTTTGTGGATTGTGGTGGAAACGCAGTGCTCTAGCCCGGCAGGGTTTCCTCGGGGTGAGAGCAGCTACGCGCATATGATCATACCTAACTCTGTAGACAGGGGAGAGCGCATTAAATGCGCCGCTTGGTGTCAAATCAAGGCCTACTCGGCAAGCCTTGTCGGGCTGTTCGGCCACCTTCCCTCTTATCTGTGTGACACGTCACTGGATGGGTGTCATTTGGAGGTGATTTCTGTAGGAAGTGGCTGCCATGTGGCGAGAAACATTCACTTAGTCAGATGGAGGCTTCACACCGCACTGATAGGTGACTTGCATCACTGTGAGGTGGTGCGGTGGAGCCTTGGCGGGGTAGTGCGTCCCCGTACCCCCGGCAGGCCTGCCGGGACAGTGTTGAGGCTTGCGTCTGGGGCAACCCTGACCTTGCCAGGCTCGCCTGCCGGGCAAGGGAGGTCTCCCCTTGGTGATATCTTGCTTCTCTAGCTTGGCTCCGTCTTCTTGATCTGTACTCTAACTCTTCAAATAACTGATCTCTTGCGCTTGATTGGTTCTTGGATGTTGTAATCTTGATCTTGGGCCTATGCATAGTCTGGGCAACAGACCCAGGGGTTGTTGCACCGACAGGAGCCCCCAGGCCTAGCCCGAACATGCTGCGAGCGTCATCGGGGTAGGCCCTAACTAGTGCATAGGCGAGAGGAGAGTAGCTGCTTGTCTTTTGAGATTTCTTTGCTTCTTCATTAACCCTGAGCCCAGGTCAGTTTCCGATTCTCCCATGCGTCGCGTAATGCCAAGTGCAGTGAGGGAGATAATGGGCCACGACTTGCTGGGTACCGATGACCCACGTTCACGGGGCGGTAACTGACACCCCACTATCCTCCCTGCTCCGAGTGCTTCTTCCACATGTACTGCATGCATTCCATAGGGTTGGTGGCGGATGCGGAGGGTACGGGAATGGGTGCCATGGCAGAAAGCCAGGAGCCATGGATTGGAGAAGAGGGTTGGAATTGATTGTTCGAGCCGTTAATGGCAAGGACGAGCTGGACTGCCTGAGCGGGGCGGCCACCTCCACGAAGAAAAAACTAGCCCAATGCTTTGTCTGCCTATAATAGGGGGCGTGGTATGAAACGCTCTCCCCATATTCTTCCCTCTTCATTCTTGTAGTAGTCCTCACCTAGCATGGTGAGAGGTCGAGGGTCCGGTCTTGCTCAAGTGGCGACGAGAACTTCTGCTCGACAACGCCTCTCTCCTCCTTGTGAGGATGCGAGGGCGGAGCCTACTATGAGAGCAGGCGGGAGGGAGCGAGGTCGAGGTCGTCGTTGAGGGAGTCCCGGATTAGGGGGTCCTCGGACAGCCGGACTATATCCTTTAGCCGGATTGTTGGACTATGAAGATACAAGATTGAAGACTTCGTCTCGTGTCCGGATGGGACTCTCCTTGGCGTGGAAGGAAAGCTTGGCAATACGGATCTATAGATCTCCTCCCTTGTAACCGACTCTATGTAACCCTAGCCCCCTCCGGTGTCAATATAAACTGGAGGGTTTAGTCAGTAGGACAACAACAATCATAATCATAGACTAGCTTCTAGGGTTTAGCCTCTACGATCTCGTGGTAGATCAACTCTTGTAATACTCATATCATCAAGATCAATAAAGGAGGAAGTAGGGTATTACCTCCATCTAGAGGGCCCGAACCTGGGTAAAACATCGTGTCCCTTGTCTCCTGTTACCATCCGCCTTAGACGCACAGTTCAGGAGCCCCTACCCGAGATCCGCCGGTTTTGACACCGACAGTCGTGGCGCACGGGGCCGAGGAGGATGAGGTGGCACCCTGATCGCACCTCCATCGGCCGCTCCTCCCCCAATGGAATGCCACGTAGAGACCAGCCTCTGGAGTTCGCCATTAGGCTGTATAAGCCTTCGCGCGGCCGCCTCCGTCTCCCCACCCCATTTGCATGGGCGATGGAGCTCGACCAACTGCACGTGTTGAGACTGCACATGAGGGGCTGCGGGAATGGCAACAAATGGGTGGATGTGGATTTCCCCGCCCCTCATGTCATGTACTTTCGTCATGGGTGGAAGACTTATGCATGCGCCCATAGCTTGTCGGAAGGGCACGTCCTCCATTTTAAGTTAGTGGAGGTCGATTTCCTTTCCGTCGAGGTTTTTGGGAGCTCGGGTGCTCACTTAGGGTGCTGCACAGAGAGCTCGAGCAATGACAAAAGCTCCTCCTCGAGCGATAGCGATGAGGAGGACAGTGATGGCGATGGCAATGGCGTTGACCGGGAGGGCGATGACTCAGACTCCAGCTGAGCACCAGTCGCACCGTCACCGTCAGGCGGCAGCACCACCATCTGCACCTACATCTCCTCTCCGGGAAGGTGATTTGCCCGGGAGTTGGGTGCAGGGGTGGGGTTGGTGCCCCGGGCTCCTCCAGCAGCCTTCCAGCTAGTCCCCGGCAGGCTTCCTCGTGGATTGCAGCTCCGTTTTCCCTGTTGCGTCCTCCTAGCCCTGGTGGTGGTAGTTGACGGGTCTCCTCCGCCGATCTCTTCACCATCTCCTTCACATGCGCCTTCCTGGTCTTGCTTGGCTACCTCTCCTGGACCCCGACAGGGTCAGGCTGGGCTTCTGCCTAGGCTCCACTTTTGCCCTCTTCACCTCCTGTCGCGGTGCCTAGGAGGGGGACAAGAAAGGGCATCACGGGGCACTTATATTTTTTCAATCTGAAATGTGTAGGTACTAGCCAGACTTTAGTTTAAATTATGTAATCTCTTTTATCCATGTTTATGTTCTGTAAGGTTTGTACTTGTTGATCAGCATAATAATGAAAAAGATAAACCTTGCCAGGTACACGTGCATGTAACACGTCCATGCAGAGGTAGAATGCCTCTATACACTCGGGTAAACGAGTTTTTCCCAACAGGCTACCCTGCCGGTACCCTCAGTATGCTGCTGTGGCACTAGGCATTTCGGGCACAAAACGTAAAGAGGGACCAGCCCCCTGCCAAAATTTCTCGCCAAAGGCCACTACAACCACCTTGACCGAAGCAACGTTCGATTCAAGGGACGAGAGCACCTTAGTTTCGGAAGTGGCGAGGTTTTCTTATGCACAAGTTTTTGCTTACGAAACACGTGTGCATAAGGAGAGAACTTATCTGTTTGGCTTGCCGGAGATCACAATGTAGGCTCGTCTTCTCTTCTCCTCTTCTTCGATCGAATCCACGGTAGGAGCCTGAAGTTTGGTGCAGATGAAAATGATGCCTCATGTGATCTTATCTATATGAACATGCTATGCTCATGATATGCTTATGCATGCATGCAATTTGTCGGGGGCCCCCCAGCGCTTCTTTTATTTATTGGTTGCTCAGGGTCTACGCCTGAATTTGTATAAGGGGTTACATCCAACAAAGGTAAGGCCTGTACAAAAGGGTGGCTGCCGGGCAGGGCCCGACAGCCGCACCTTATGGGTAGAACTTGCGGAGATGCTCAATGTTCCATGATTTTTGCAATTGAATGCCATCTCCGGTCTCAACATGGACTGCGTTGGATCTGGCGAATCGTACTACCCGGTAAGGGCCTTCCCACTTCGTCATCAACTTGTTTGTACCCTTGGAGGATTGAACGCGCCTAAGGACAAGGTCGCCTTCCCAAAACGCCGGGCATGAACCGTGCGGCTACGATAGCGACGCAGGGCTTGCTGGTAGCGTTCAGTACGCGTAGCATCCCGGAGACGATTCTCCTTCAGTAGCAGAGAAGCGTCACGCCGGTGTTGTTCCTGCGCTACTTCATCGTAGGTGACCCGTAAATGAGTTCCGTGGGGATAAGTGCTTCTGCGCCATAGACTAGGGAGAAGGGAGTCTGCCCGGTAGCTTGATTTGGTGTCGTTCCGAGGGACCAAAGAACCACCGGCAGCTCGTCGATCCACCACCTGCCACACTTCTGCAGCTTATCAAATATTCTTGTCTTGAGTCTTTGCAACACTTCAGCATTCGCCCTCTCAGCTTGCTTGTTGCTCTTTGGGTGAGCACCAGAGGCGAAGGAGATCTTGCTTCCGAGGGCATGAACATATTGCATGAAGGCGTGGCTCATGAATTGGGTGCTGTTGTCAATGGTGATACGAGCAGGGACTCCGAAGTGGCACACCAATCCTTTCAAGAACTTGATAGCTGACAGAGAAGTCATCTTTCTCACGGGCTCTACTTCCGACCACTTTGTAAACTTGTCGATTGCAACGAACAAGAATTCAAAGCCCCCGGTAGCACGGGGGAAAGGTCCCAAGATGTCGAGCCCCCAGACCAAAAATGGCCATTATAAAGGGATTGTCTGAAGAGCTTGGGCAGACAGGTGGATATTCTTGGAATGGAACTGGCAGGCTTCACAGTTGGTGAACAACTCAAATGCATCTTGGAGGGTTGTGGGCTAGTAAAATCCTTGTAGGTAGGCCTTTCCAACCAGAACCCTCGATCCGATGTGTGAGCCGCACATACCCTTGTGTATTTCTGCCAGCAGTTCCTTTCCTTCTTCCTGGGAAATGCACTTTAATTTGACACCGTTGGGCCTTCTTCTATACAACGTGTCATCAATGAACTGAAACATACTGGCCCTCTGGGCTACTTTTTCAACTTCTTCTTGCTCTTCGGGAAGTTCTCCAGTTTGGAGGAAATGGACTATGTGTCGTGCCCAATTTGGAGCCTGAGGCTCGGCAACGAGGACTAGCAGCATCTCCTCATTCGTGAGAGTGCGCTCCTCGACCACGGGGACCGGTGGCCTGACGGGAGGATGCAACTCAGCGTCTGAAGGGTAGTTTTTCCCGGTAAGTTCTCTGCCGGCAGCCTTTAGAGGTTCTACCGGGAGAGGCCTGCCAGAGTCTAGTCTCCTCTTTCTGGCCATTGTTACTAGGGATACAGAGTCTGAGTCAGATGGAGAAAAAAGTTCCTTGTTACACAGGGAGCTTTTGTGCAGCACACTTTGACAAGTGATCAGCAATGTTGTTTTCTGCACGGGGTACGTGCTCTATTTGTAACCCGTCAAAGCGCTCCTCCAACTTTCTCACTTTGTCAACGTATGCCTCCATCAATGGACTTTGGTAATCCTTGTTGACTTGTCTCCCCACATGTTATGAGTCTCCGTGGATGATCAGCTTCTTGATCCCCAGTTTTGTAGCAATACCGAGCCCAGCAAGGAGCCCATCATACTCTGCAGTATTGTTGGTAGCCTTCTCCCGGGGAAAACGCATCTGGACGACGTACTTCAGTTTCTCCCCGGTGGGTGCAATGAGAAGTACACCAGCCCTTGCACCTTGTAGGGAGAAGGCACCATCGAAATACATGATCCATTCTTGGGGAGCTTCTTGCCGGGGATAACTGTCTCCAATACTTCTACATCAGGAGTTGGCATCCATTCTGCAATAAACTCTGCCAATGCTCTGCTCTGAATGGTTGATGTGCTTTCAAACTTCAAGCCAAAGCTGGATAACTCCAAAGCCCTCTCCAGCATCATGCCGGTAGCCCCAGGGTTTCGGAGTATCCATTGCAAAGGAAGAAGGGTGACAACCGTGATCTCATGGGCTTGGAAGTAGTGGCGCAGCTTCCTTGAGGCCATGACAAGGCCAAAAATCAGATTTTGTATGTCAGAGTACCTGGATCGAGCCCCGTGTAACAGGGAACTAACGAAGTATACTAGGCCCTGCACCACCTTCTTCCTTGCCGCAACCTTGGGGCTGCCTCCGCTGCCTTTCTCTTCTCTGACTTGATCTGCATCTGACCTTGCTGGGTGTGCTCACTTCCCTCCCCGGAAGGGACACTGGCTCTGCCTGCCACTTCTTCCACTTCCCGCTATGCCATTAGTGCTACACTAGCCACTTGATTAGTTGTCGCCAAGTATAGCAGCAACTGCTCTTGTGGCTTGGGAGCAACCAAAGTGGGCACAGAGGACAAGTAGGCCTTCAGATATTTTAGTGCAGTGTCTACCTCTAGAGTCCACTCCACGGGTCCTGCCTTCTTCAAGATTTTAAAGAACGGCAAGGCACACTCAGCAGAGTTGGAGATAAACCTACTGAGCGCGGCAACACATTCAGTCAAACGTCCTTAACTAACTTGGGTGCTCGAATCTCCTCGATAGCCTTGATCTTGTCGGGGTTTGCCTCTATCCCTTGATGGGACACAAAAAAGCCAAATAACTTGTCGGAATGAGCGCCGAACACACTCTTCTCCGGGTTGAGCTTCAAATTGATCTTGCACAGATTAGAAAATGTATCTTATAAATCCTGAATGAGGGTTGATCTATCCTCAGTCTTGACCAAAATATCATCCATGTAAGCTTCAATATTCCAGTGCAACTGTGACTCAAAACGAATCTGGACCGCCCTTGCAAAAGTGGATCTGGCGCTCTTCAACCCGAAGGGCATCCATACAAAGCATTATGTGCCACACGGGGTGATGAACACGGTCTTCTCTTCGTATTCCTTGGACATAAAGATCTAGTGGTATCCAGAGTAGGCATCCAGAAAAGAAAGCAGGTCGCACCCGGAGGTGGAATCCACGATCTGACCAATGCGCGACAAGGGAAAATGGGTCCTTCGGGCAGGCCTTGTTCAGATCAGTAAAATCTATGCATAGCCTCCATTTTCAATTAGCCTTGTGCACCACCAAAGGATTTGCTAGCCATGTTGGATGCAGTACCCCTCTGACCAAACCAGCTGCCTCAAGTTTCTTGATCTCCTCGGCAATGAACTGGTGCTGCTCCAAGGCTTGCTTCCTGACCTTTTGCTTGACGGGTCGGGCATGTGGGCAGACAGTAAGGTGGTGCTCTATTACCTCCCTGGGAACACCAGGGATATCAGATTGTTGCCAGGCAAACACATCGATATTCGCTCGTGGGAAGGTAACGAGCGCACTTTCCTATTTATCATCAACGGTGGCACTAATGGTGAAGGTACCATCGGCGCCAGCCAGCCCTACCGGGACCTTTTTCACAGCAGGTGCAGCAGCCTTGGATCTCTTGCTATTGGAACACTCCAACAAGTCATCAACAGTTGCAGCATTCTCCGAAGAGGTACGCTTCCCGGAATCCTTGTCGGTGTCCCTGTTAGCTTTCTTCTTTCCAATGCTTTTCTTGGCGGGAACAACAGCTTCAGCAGGCTCCCGGTACATCTTATCCACGCAAATGATTGCGTCCTTCTCGTTTGATGGAGTGGAAATGACGCCTATCGGCCCTGGCATCTTCAAGGTTTTGTAGGCATAGTGGGATGCCACCATGAATTTGGCCAAAGCTGGGCAGCCAGGGATTCCATTGTACGGCAGGGGGAGGTCAACCACATCAAACATGGTCTTCTTAGTCCGGTAATTCAACTCTCCCCCGAATGTAACTGGTAACATGGTCTTCCCCTTAGGACGACTCCTGCCGGGGTTTATTCCTTGAAATGTACTAGTGACCTCGAGCTCTTCCTTTGCAATCTGAAGTTTGCTGATGACCTTTGGAGAAAATAGATTCAACCCGGTCCCGCCGTCAACCGACATCTTTGTGACTTTAAGGTTGCAGATTGTTGGTGAGACTAGCAACAATAAGCACCCTACTGCAGTGGTGCGGTCAGGGTGGTCCTCTTCGTCGAAGATGATGGGCGTGCGGGATCACTTGAGCGGCCTTCGAGAATCCGCCGCTGGCTCCACGACATTGACTTCACGTGCCCACTATTTAAGTTGGCGGTGAGAGGAGTGCAGAGATGCACCCCCGTCAATACACGGGGCATCAGTGGCCTTCTGGAATTCCAACTCGCTGGTTTCCTCTTCGTCCCCTCCATCACTCATTGCAATCATCCTTCTCACGGCCTTTGGCGGGTTTTCCTTGATCATTAGGAGCCTTGCCGGGGCGGCTTGCTCCGCCGCCACGGCCCTTCTCGCCAGCGCCATTCTAACCTTTCTCCTTATCACGCTTCTCATATTCAGCCCTCTGCTTCTAGACAACCTGCTCAACCTAATGACACTCTTGAAGATCGTGGCCCTTGGTCCGATGGATCTTGCAATATGGCTGTGGCACCCCGACTCAGAGCGACCGGTTTACCATGCATTGCCAGCCAGAGACCATGTCTTCTGGCAACACACAACATCTTGGTACAGAAAACAACCGCTTTATTGATGCTAGCGGATCATAGTTTATCTTACAACAGGTGTCGAGGCCAAGCGGCACACACGGTATGGGTGAAACAATATGTACATTATTTAGTGAACATAAACGGGCCTCGATCATGACAACTACACGGCAGCAGAACAACGTCGTAGCGGAAACTCCATAGCACAGGGACACCGATGTGGACACGATCTAGACTCGAGCAGCACTCCTTTCCAACGAGACTTTCCTGAAATCTGGCATGACACGCTAGGTCAGTACATGGAATGTACTTGCAATCTCACAACAGGCATAATCATAATGACAAACAATATCATGATAATTAACCAATTAATAATGCAATAATGTTTCAACATGTTGTGATCATGCTCTTGTGAAAAAGTCCCTCAGGACTAGCTTACCAACCGTGATCGTTCTTGGATCACAAACGTACCACCATCGTGGTCTTGACTAGGGGGTATCTCATGATCATTACGGCGATCACAGCCACGACCAATACTTGGTCTCGAACATCTTGATGGCCTTCCCACAATCATCAACAGTGCAAAGTTCATAACTTAGTGTGCAAAAATTATTAAACGTTGACACATGGTGTGACCTACTACGAGCGTGTCCGTAACCATGGACTCGGCTATCGATAGATTATTACACTCTGCAGAGGTAGCACACTGTACCCACACCACGGAACCCATGGCCTCGCACTCCCATTCGGGTGGACCAACGGCATTCCGATGAAACCCCTCCATTGCCATGACACTCTCCCGGCCACTCCGACTCAATCCCCACCGGGCTAGTGTTGGGTGGCCCCGTGTCTACCAAAGACACAACGACACCGTCCTGGCCAAAACGATCCCACAAGGGGACCCGGTACCATAATCTAAACAACGGGCACACAAAGTTATGTCTGCTTACCGGGCCAGGGTAAGCATGCCCATAACCATCCCTAGTTGGAGGCACCGACCAGAGGCATGACAACGGACCGAATCAAGGCCTTCCCATAACGGCAAATGTGGTTGCACTAGGAAAAACTCGATTCAGTGGCACCATGACCCGGCCAACGATATATTCAAGTTGAGTTATAATCAGGTTCAACTTAAAGTAAAAATAACAGGTGTCATCGCATGCCATGAAAATGCAACACTACATATGCATCACATATTAGCGGAAATGACTGAGTCAACTATATTCACACTAAGCATAAACATCAACAACTCATGCCACTTTTCTGGTAAGGATAAACCTCACTATAAACAGAATATTTTCTAGCAAATTATATTATTTTACTCATGCAAGAAAATTACTTTAAATAATTACTCATATGCATAATAATATTATTCTTTCATCATCACCAATGAATCCTAGTTTCTTTACTAACTAAGTTAGTTTCAAACATTCTGTAAATCAAGCATATTAACTAAAACAAGCACTTAATAGAATATAAATAACATAATAGTTATTTAAACACATGGATTAAACCTTTCATTCAAGTACAGAAATCATAAATATTGAAATGGCACCATGAAAATGTTGTTGTGGCTTGCCTTAGTGCAGATGAGGTTCACAAGCCTTCTGGTGATCCTCAAGACAAGCCTCACCCTTTGAAAATAATTTTAAACACAAGAAGAAAATATCAAGAACCCTTCTGAAAATCACCAGAAAATCTAGACAGCACAGAAAAATCTTATTTTTGGTGAGCTGCTAGATTTCTTTGCAAAGAACACAATGCAAAAAGAATCAATTCATTTGGACTTATGGTTGAATAGATATAGCAGTTTGAAGCTCTCTGGAAAATAAAAAAAATTTGAATTCAAATAAACAAACTAGGGGGGTGACGCCGAAGGCGTAAAGCCTCGGGGTGCCACCACTCATACCGCTTCGTGCGCGTACTGAGTGGCTAACTACCGGGCCCCGCTAGTCAGGCGAGGGGGAGAGGGAGGAGGAAACAGAGGGGGTCGCGGCTTCGCTGGAGCTCACGTCGGCGACGTGGGTTCCTTGGCCAAAACGAGAGGGAGGGATCAAGAAAGGGAATGGAGGCGCACCTGCCCGTACCTGTAGCATAGCTAGGGGTGGTCGAACGGCATCGGAATCGACCTCGCAAGCGGAGGCAAAGAGGAGTGGTCGCCGGAGGCGAATACGACGGTGAACAGCGGCAACTCGAGGGCCTCCAGGAGGACGGAACGGCTTCACCGAAGAGAGGCGGAGGCTCTGGAAGGGTCACTGAGAGAGTCCTGGATTAGGGGGTGTCCGGATAGCCAAACTATCACCGTTGGCCGGACTCCTGGACTATGAAGATACAAGATTGAAGACTTCGTCCCATGTCCGGATGGGACTTTCCTTGGCGTGGAAGGCAAGCTTGGCGATACGGATATGTAGATCTCCTACCATTGTAAACCGACTCTGTGTAACCCTAACCCTATCTGGTGTCTATATAAACCGTAGGGTTTTAGTCCATAGGACGAACAACAATCATACCATAGTCTAGCTTCTAGGGTTTAGCCTCTTTGATCTCGTGGTAGATCCACTCTTGTACTACCCATATCATCAATATTAATCAAGCAGGAGTAGGGTTTTACCTCCATCGAGAGGGCCCGAACCTGGGTAAAAACATCGTGTCCCTTGTCTCCTGTTACCATCCGCCTAGACGCACAGTTCGGGACCCCCTACCCGAGATCCGCCGGTTTTGACACCGACATTGGTGCTTTCATTGAGAGTTCCTCTGTGTCGTCATCCTTAGGCCCGATGGCTCCTTCGATCATCAACAACGACAAGGTCCAGGGTGTGACTTTTCTGCCCGGACAGATCTTCGTATTCGGCGGCTTTGCACTGCGGGCCAATTCACTTGGCCATCTGGAGCAGATCGAAAGCTACGCCCCTGGCCATCTGGTCAGGTTTGGGAGTTTGAACTACACGGCCGACATCCGCGGAGACTTGATTTTCGACGGATTCGAGCCACAGGCAAGCGCGCCGCACTGTCTCGATGGGCACGATCTAGCTCTGCCGCCGAACAGTGCCCTGGAGGCCGCACCAGCGTCCGCTCCGACCCTTAGCTCGGAGCCGACTCCACCGATCGAGGACGAGTGGCTGGACACCGCCTTGGGGGCTATAATCTCTACAGCGATTGAGCCGAACACCAGCCTTGTCCTTTGCGAATCCTGTGACTCCAAGGTGCCGGACTCCTCTCCGAGCTCCGGACCTCCCGCGCCCCAGCCAATCGAATCTGATTGGGCGCCGGTCATGGAGTTCACTGCCGCGGACATCTTTCAGCACTCGCCCTTTGGCGACATCCTGAATTCACTACTCTCTTTATCAGGAGAGCCCTAGTCGGACTACGGTCAGGAAGGTTGGGATGCGGACGACGAAGAAATTCAACGCCCACCCACCACCCACTTTGTAGCCACTGTCGATGATTTAACCGACATGCTCGACTTCGACTCCGAAGACATCGACGGTATGGACGATGATGCTGGAGACGACCAAGAACCAGCGCCTCAGGGGCCTTTGGAAGGCCAGCTAGTCATCGACATATACATGGTGGACATCCCAAAAGATGGGAGCGGCGATGGAACAGCGGAGGATGACCCCTCAAGAAACAGCCCAAGCGCCCGGCGTCGGGCGCCGCTCTAAATCCCGCCACAGCAAAAGCGGTGAATCCGGCATGGGAGATAATAACACCCCTGGACGGTGCGAAGACAACCCCCCAAAGTAGGATTCAGCACAGAGGAGGAGAAGCCTGCCCTCATGATAGGCGGCGCATGGGAGGTGGAGGGCGATAATTATATGCCTCCCTCCGAAGATGAGGCAAGCCTCGACGACGGCAATTTGTCGTGCTGAGGATCCCGCCGAACAGGAGCGTTTCAAACGCAGGCTTATGGCCACGGCAAGCAGCCTCAAGAAAAAGCAGCAGCAGCTTAGAGCTGACCAAGACTTGCTAGCTGACAGATGGACTGAAGTCCTTGCAGGCGAAGAGTACGAACTCGAACGCCCCTCCAAGAGATACCCAAAATGCAGGCTGCTACCCCAATTAGAGGAAGCAGCGCCCAAACCTACATCACCAGCGCATGATGCGGCCGACCGGCAACCCCGTGGTCGCAACAGAGAGGCCTCTAGACCCTCCATTCAAGCCGCACCCCGGCGTCGCTCGACAAGTACCAAGGCACGGGGAAACGCGCCAGACCTGTGAGACATATTGGAGGACAAGGCAAGACAAACAAGATCGATCTACGGATCGCGTGGGCGCCCCACGACACGCGACGATAAACGTCACGCCGGATACAGCAATTCCGGCCGGGCCGAACACAGTAGACAAAGCTCATTTGAGCTGCGTCGTGATATAGCTCAATACAGAGGTGCCGCACACCCACTATGCTTCACAGACGAAGTGATGGATCATCAAATCCCCGAGGGTTTCAAACCCGTAAACATCGAATTATACGATGGCACAACAGATCCTGCGGTTTGGATCAAGGACTACCTCCTCCGTATCCACATGGCCCACGGTGATGATCTACACGCCATCAAATACCTCCCACTCAAGCTTAAAGGACCAGCTCGGCATTGGCTTAACAACCTGCCAGCATAATCAATTGGTTGTTGGGAGGACCTGGAAGCCGCATTCCTTGATAACTTCCAGGGCACATATGTGCGACCACCAGACGCTGATGACCTCAGCCACATAATTCAGCAGCCAGAAGAATCGGCCAGACAATTCTGGACACGGTTCCTAACCAAGAAAAATCAAATTGTTGACTGTCCGGATGCAGAGGCCCTTGCAGCCTTCAAACATAACATCCGTGACGAGTGGCTTGCCCGGCACCTAGGAGAGGAAAAGCCGAAATCCATGGCAGCCCTCACAACACTCATGACCCGCTTTTGCGTGGGAGAGGACAGCTGGCTAGCTCGTAGCAACAACTTGACCAAAAACCCTGGTAATTCGGATACCAAGGACAGCAATGGCAGGTCGCGTCGCAACAAGCACAAGCGCCGCGTGAACAGTGATAATGCTGAAGATCGGCGATCAATGCGGATTCAGAGCTCTAAACCGGTCAGCGAAAAAGCCGTTCAAAAGAAATACTCGGGCCCGTCAATCTTGACCGAATACTCGATCGCTCGTGCCAAATACATGGCACCCGAAAAACTAGCCAACCACACCAACAGGGATTGTTGGGTCTTCAAACAAGCAGCAAGTTAAATGCCAAACTCAATGACAAGGGCTGCATAGCAATGACGAGGAGGAGCCCGACCGCCGAACAATAGAGACGAAGGGCATCCCCACAAGTGCGGACGGTGAACATGATATCGCAACCCACATACCCAAAAGGGAGCGGAACCATGCACTAAGGGGCGTATATGCGATGGAGCGATCGCCCAAGTTCAACCCATGGTCCTCCTACCCGATCACCTTTGATCGAAGGACCACCCACTAGCATCTGCCACGGCGGATTCGCGCATTGGTTCTTGACCCAATCATCGACGGATTTCACCTCACGAGTCCTGATGGGCGGCGGCAGCAGCCTGAACCTGCTCTATCGAGATACGGTCGCAAAATGGGCATAGACCCTCAAGGATTAAACCCACAAAGACGACCTTTAAAGGCGTCATACCAGGTGTAGAGGCCAATTGTATAGGCTCACTTACACTCGAAGTGGTCTTCGGATCCCCGGATAACTTCCGAAGCGAAGAGTTAATCTTCGACATAGTCCTGTTCCGCAGCGGCTATCACGCACTGTTTGGACGAACCGCATTTGCAAAGTTCAATGCGGTGCCGCACTACGCATACCTCAAGCTCAAGATGCCAGACCCTCGAGGAGTAATCACGGTCAATGGAAACACCGAATGCTCTCCCCGAACGGAGGAGCACACGTCGGCCCTCGCGGCGGAGGTGCAAAGCAGCTTCTCACAGCAATTCTCCAGTCCGGCTATTAAACGTCCGGACACCGTCAAGCGCGCCCGGAGTAACCTACAACAAGACCGCCTGGCATGATCCGAGCACACATAGCAATCCGGCCCCAACCCCAGCCCTCGCGAAATTGCGAAGGCAGTACTACGCGTACATAACTACGCTCTGGAGATACCATGGGCATAAGGGGAGGGGCACGACCACGGCACACCCATAATGCGGCTCAACCGCACCAGGGGCTCCTGATTGTGTCATTCTTTTTCTTTCTTCTTCTCTCTTACTTTCAGGACTCCGTTTTCCAGAAGCCCTGTCCAGCACTAGAATTGCCGAACTCACGATGCAACAGCCAGGGAAGCAGAAAGCTACGTCGAGTGTCCAGGTGGTCTCCACTACGAGCATTATACCTGTTTTACATACCATCCCGCAGCTTACCCCTGGAGGGGGACATGTTAAATAGTCCCATCCATTGCTTATCGCACTATTTGTATCGTTCTGCTTTCATTGCAGTACCTTTTTGAATAAACAATACATAGCTTTTGCCTATTATTGCATTCCTTTCTTTATCTATATATATGTTCATTCATGACATGTTGCACCCATACACTTTGGTACGGCCAATACACTAGGGGCTTAAGTACCCCAAAAATATGGTGTGATAAGTCCGAACACTTTCACAAGTGCGGCACCCCGAACTTATAGCATTATATGCATCGGCTCCGGATCATGTCTTGGGTCAATAGTTGGGTTTGCCCGGCTCCCATGTTTTGGTACCTTACGTTCCGTTATATCGGCTAAGGTAGCGCTGGGAGAACCACTACGATTGTGCCCCGGTTGAGCTGGGTTAAGCACCTCAGTGGAGAAAGCTAAAACTGACCGTCATGATAGGGCGAGAGCGATCGCTGTTCGAGAGGTTTTTCGGTCCCTAAAGACTTATGCCGCTTAGCGAGGAGTCGGCATGGTCCGGCCAAGGCGTGGATAGCGCCCGAACTCGGTCTTCGAATACTAGGGGCTTCGCTTGAAATTTAAAATTATAGAATTCTATGGCTAAGTGAGAGTGTTCAAGCACTATAGTCCGGTTGCCTTGTTCGTTGCGTTGGCGCCTCCTCAAAGGACCCAGAATGGGAACAAGAGCGCTCAAGTTTATCCCAACACCCAGCACTTTCGTGGCATGGGGGCTGAAGCCAACGACTTGCCATCTCTCAAATTTGATAAACGGCTGCACATAAGGTAATATTGTAAATTCACAAGCGTTGCTTAGCGCATATGAACAAGTTTTCAGCGTACAGGATAACAAATGCGAGTCTATTCAAAAATTACATCGTTGGAGCATTCACCCGCTATAAGGCGGGCACCCTTCAGGACGCCCTCATAGTACATTTCGGTCTTGCGATGCTCCTTGCCCTTCGGTGGCCCGTCCGTCACAAGCTTCTCAGCATCCAGCTTGCCCCAGTGCACTTTAGCATGGGCAAGGGCCCGACGGGCACCTTCAATGCAGACGGAGCGCTTGATGACTTCAATCCATGGACAAACGTCCACCAGCCGCCGCACTAGCCCGAAGTAGCTCCCAGGCATGGCTTCCAATGGCCACAACCGAATTACGAGGCCCTTCATGGCCTGTTCGGCGACCTTGTGGAGCTCGACCATCTGCTTCAGCTGGTCGCTCAGGGGCACCGGATGTCCGGCCTCAGCATACTGAGACCAGAACACCTTTTCCGTCAAGCTCCCCTCCTTGGCGCGGTAGAACGCGGCAGCATCAGACACACTACAGGGCAGATCTGCGAATGCTCCTGGAGAGCTTCGGATTCTGGTAAGTAATAGATAATCCACTTTCACATGCTTGCTTTGCATAAAGAATGCCTTACCCGCCGCTATCTTCTTTAATGATTCAATTTCCTGGAGGGATTTTTGGGCTTAGGCCTTAGCGGATTTGTTACTCTGAAGAGTCGAGGCGAGCTCGGACTCTCGAGTCTTCGAGTCACGCTCCAAACTCTCGTGTTTTTCCATGAGAGCCTGGAGCTCTTGCTGCACCTCCGCCACCCGCTCCTCTTGCTTCTCTCGCTCGGTGCGCTCCGCGGCCGCTTTGCTTTCGGCCGTGGACACCGCTTCCTTCAGGGTCGCCACCTCGTTCGTGGCCCCTACAATACCCACATTAGTCCTGTCATTTTTGCAACCAAATCCTTTCTATAAGGTATTACATTAATAAGGTATTACTTACCTTCCTTGTCCTCGAGCTGCTTCTTGGCAAGGCCGAGCTCGTTCTCGGACCGCTCGAGGCTCTGCTTCAATGCATTGACCTCCGCAGTCAGTGCGGCAGAGGTCAGCAGCGCAGCCTGCATTCCCATATTGACATACTTATGTTAGACTCCTGCGTATATCTTTTTAGATCCTAAGTCCGGCTTTTCTTTCCGAACACGAACTAAGCATCGAGGCTACTGTCTATCACGGTAATATTTTTACATATTCTAAACTTACGTCAAAGCTTTGTTAGAAGGCTGGTACGAGGCTTCGATCAGCCCGCTCTTGGCGGATGAACATTCTGGATCACCACACTCATAAAAGTGCGGTGCTCCTCATCGATGGAGGCGCCGTTAAGCGCCTCCAGCAAGCTATCCGGTGCCTCCGGGTGGACGGAGGTCACCGGCGTCGCAGTATTGCCCTTCTTACGAAGGGGCCGCTTGCCGGACTTCGGAACCACTGAAGGTTCAGGTACGGAGTCCGGCACAGGGCCGGACTTAGAGCCCTCTGGGGTTTCGCCCCCTTTGCGCCCGGAGTCCGGGAGGTCGCCTTGCGGCGCCTCTAGGACCACCTCCTCCTGGTGGGGACCCTTTTGGGACTCCACCGCGGTGACGTCTGCGTCACGAGGAGAGGAGGCGGTCGGAAGTGAAGTGCTATTCACATCCGACGAATCCAGGGAGCCGCTCGACGAAGCAGTGAGCTCGTCCTTGGGCGGGCTACATGTTATATTCGGCGTTAGAAGACACTATGCGACGAATAAAAGTCCTGAGCTATTCCGGAGTCCGGACACTTACGATCTCGCCAGGAGCTTGGCCCTTGGTGGCCACTCCTCCTCGTTGTTGTCGGCGTTGGTGGAGAAGTCCGGAGGAAGGGTCCTTCCTTTCATGGACCCTCCGGCCTCCCCAGTCGGGGCGGCCTTCCTTTTCTACTCTCCCCCCGCTGGGGGAGAGGCTTCTTTTTCCTCCTCCCCGTCCTCAGGGGAGGATTCCACCTCAGAGTCGTCGGACGATGAGTCCGACAACACCTGGCGTCGGCGCCCTTCGAGTCCCGTGGCCTTCTTCTTGGCCTTCTTCTCCGGCACGGTGAGGTGCGGAGCCAGCTTCCGTCAATCAGGCGTCCGCTGGAGTCTTCGGCAAGGGCCGGACAGTTAATCTGTTCGGACGTCTTCAACCAGTCCTGTCAAAGGTTAGGGAGTTTTAGATCCCGCATAGAGTCAAACTATGGAAAAAGAGTCCCATAAAGGGTAAAATAACTTACCTCGCTGAATTGACGCTGCGAGCTGAATCTGCGATCTTCAGTAGCGGATGCGGGAGCTTCGGCGCCCTTGAACAGCACCTTCCAGGCATCTTCGTACGTAGTGTCGAAGAGTCGGCTCAAGGTTCGGTGTTGTGCCGGATCAAACTCCCACAAATTGAAGGCCCGTTGCTGGCATGGGAGAATCCGGCGGATGAGCATCACCTGGATTACATTGACAAGCTTGAGATTCTTGTCCACCAGATTTCGGACGCAGGTTTGGAGTCCGGACAGCTCTTCCGAATCACCCCACGTCAGGCCCGTCTCTTTCCATGATGTGAGCCGTGTGGGGAGCCAGATCGAATTGGGGCCGCCGCCCATTGAGAGTTCTTGTGGCTCGGTGATGTAGAACCACCCGATTGCCACCCCTTTATGTTCTCCACAAAGGAGCCCTCGAGCCATAGGACTTTGGCCATCTTGCCAACCATGGCACCTCCGCACTCCGGCTTGGCGGCCGCCCACTACCTTGACTTGACATTGAAGGTTTTCAGCCATAAGCGAAGTGGGGCTGGATCTGAGAAAGGCCTCGCACCTGACGATAAACGCCGAGATGTTGAGGATGAAGTTGAGGGCGGATCGTGGAAATCCAGGCCGTAGTAGAACATGAGCCCCGGACAAATGGGTGAAGTGGAAAACCTAGTCCGCGGAGGAAGTGGGTGAGAACACCACCCTGTCATGGGGCACTGGGGTGGGAATGAGCTGCCCCTCTTGAGGGAGCCGTGCTTGCGATGTCGCTGGACAAGTATCCGGCCTTCCGCAGCTTTTGACTTGTCCCTCCATGACGGAGGAGACCATCCACTTGCCTCCCGCTCCGGACATGGCTGGAGAAGGTTGAGGAGGATGTCGCGGACTTGGGCGCTGGAGCTCGAGTCTTGTGAAATGGATGAGGAAAGGAAGAAGAAGGCGTGGGTTAAAGGTGGATCCTTATCCCCTTATATGAGCGAAGCTATCGTCCCCGCCAACCTGGTAAAACTCGCTTATCTCCCAAGCACCGTAATCAATGGCGCGGTTGGGTTACCCACGTCCGTATTGATGGGAATCCGGAATAAGGGGCACGATCTCCGCTTTGATAAGGCGTGCCAAGAAACTGCCTCGCTAAACGCTGAGGTGGAGCAGTAAAAACGATTCAGTATAAAGGCCGGCCGTGGTGTGATGTCACGCCCGCGGAATACGTCAACAGATCTGTGCAAAGGTTATTCTCTCTCACGGTGGTATGTGGAACTTGTTTTGCGAGCGGACACAATCCTTGTGTTCAAAATCTTCTATGAAGTATTCAGAGGAGGAACCCGCCTTGCAATGCGAAGACAATATCGCGCGCCAGACTAAATCGTCATTGAAGCCTGGTTCAGGGAGCTCTTGAGGAGTCTGGATTAGGGGTGTCCGGATTGCTGAACTATCACCGTTGGCGGACTCCTGGACTATGAAGATACAAGATTGAAGACTTCGTCCCGTGTCCGGATGGGACTTTCCTTGGCGTGGAAGGCAGGCTTGGCGATACGGATATGTAGATCTCCTACCGTTGTAAACCGACTCCGTGTAACCCGAACCCTATCCGGTGTCTATATAAACCGGAGGGTTTAAGTCCGTAGGACGAATAACAATCATACCATAGGCTAGCTTCTAAGGTTTAGCCTCTTTGATCTCGTGGTAGATCCACTGTTGTACTACCCATATCATCAATATTAATCAAGCAAGAGTAGGGTTTTACCTTCATCGAGAGGGCCCGAACCTGGGTAAAAACATCGTGTCCCTTGTCTCCTGTTACCATCCGCCTAGACGCACAGTTCGGGACCCCCTACCCGAGATCCGCCGGTTTTGACACCGACAGTCGCCCAGGCCTGGGACGGGCAGGAGCTACCGCGACGACCCGAGGGGATCGTCAGCGAGCTCGTGCTCGGGGACGGCGGCCCGCGGCCTGCCCGGCTGGGCTACGACTATCTACACGTTTGTGGAGTGTGTGGGAGTGGAGGATGGTGCTCGAGGAGGCTAGGGGTGGCTCCTTTTATAGGCGAGCATAGAGGGGGGATCGGCCTCCGCCGGCGACACCTGGACACTCCACCCGGCGACGAGCAGCGTCAGTGAGAGGGGGACAAGGCGATGCAACTCACACGGGGACTGCGGGCGAACGGGCACGAGCACATGATCAAGAGGAAGGCGACGAGCACAGTGCAGAGCGCACTGTGGCGTTGGCCGGACCACGTCCGTGCTCGCTGTGGCGAGCTCCAGCGTCGGCGAGTGCCAGGGGGAGTTAAGGGGGTTGGGACGAAGATGGTGGCGAAGTTGGGCGCGCTTTGGCAGTCGGGGACGCGAGCATGCGTGAAACAGAGCGCGCGGTGGCACTTAGAGCGCGTCGACAAGCATGCTCGCATCATGTACACGCGTGGTCACCGCGTGAACTCTTCCCTTAGGCCGACCAACGTCCAAAGTTCATGTCTGGCTTGTTGTTTGTGGTAGTTTTGGAGATTACCACGCTTTGGTTTGGATCCAGATGCAGTAGAAATGATTTTACACGTCAAGTAAGTTTCTGATCAATAACTTTGAGAGGTTACTGAGGTCAAATGGCTGGGAGTTGGGGGCTGTATTTTGGAGGCTAGAAATCAGCCACAATGGAGCAAGTAAAATGGTAGTTGCTGTAGAAACCACCATTTCTATCCGGAACAGAAAATATTTTGTGTAGCAAAAATATTCCAAAAAGTGATGAAATATTTTACCTCAGGAATATGTCCTAAGGTTCAAAGAATATTTGTGATTTTTCTCAGATTTTTGTGGGCAAGAAAAATTGGGGTTGCTTTGGAGCATAGTGGGCTAGCTAGGGTTTTAGAGAGGAAAATGAATATTTTTCATTAAGGAAAAATATTCCAAATATTATTTTGGGGTAAACCAGAGAGAGAATGATGATTAGAGAGGGAAATGAGTCACTTGGGTGAAAGTCAAGGGTACCCAAGTGTTTAAGTCCATACGAAAAGATTCAAAAACTCCAAATTTCAAAATAAATCCAAATGAAAATCAGGCAAAAAGAAGAGGGCAAAAACCAGGCTGTCACAAACCTCCCCCACTTAGAAGGAATCTCGTCCTCGAGATTCGGTTTCTTGGGAAAACCATTCAGGATAATGTGCCCTTAGAAATTCTTCTCATTCCCATGTTGATTCTAACTCCGTGTGATGCTCCCATTGAACTTTGTAAAATTTCCTTACTTTAATGCGAGTGACTCTTTCCATCTGATCCAAAATTCTAATCGGTCTCTCTTCATATGTTAAATCCCTTGCCAACTCTATCTCAGTCATAGCAGTCTTTTTCTCAGGCGGCGATATGCATCGCCTCAACTGTGAGACATGAAACACGTTTTGCACGTCCGACAATTCAGGGGGTAGTTCCAACTGATATGCAATTGTACCCACTCGGGACATAACTGGAAATGGACCAATAAATCTGGGTGCCAACTTTCCACGAGTCTGGAATCTTTTGACTCCTTTCATAGGAGTGACTCGGAGGTATACGTGTTCTCCGGGTTCAGAACTGATTTTTCGGTGCTTTGCATCATAATAACTCTTCTGTCGAGATTTGGCCAATTGCAATCTGTCTCTGATCTCCTTAACTTGTTTCTCAGCTTCCATCATGAGATCTGTTCCGAAGATACGGCTATCTCCAGTTTGAGACCAATTCAAAGGAGTGCGGCACTTACGGCCATACAAAGCCTCATACGGTGACATCTTTAGACTGGTCTGGAAGCTATTGTTATAAGAGAACTTGGCATACGTCAGACAGTCTTCCCATTTAGATCCTTGGGACAAAGCACATGCTCGCAACATATCTTCGAGTATCTGGTTTACCCGCTCTGTCTGTCCATCGGTCTGAGGATGATACGCGGTACTGTATTTCAGCGCTGTCCCCAAGGCTTCATGGAGACGTGACCAAAAAGCGGAGGTAAAAAGTGAACCTCGGTCGGAAGTGATGGTTCGAGGTACTCCATGCAGACTGACTCTCCTGGATACATACAGCTGTGTGAGTTGATCCGCTCGATATGTGGTTCTGATCGGGATAAAGTGAGCAACCTTGGTTAAAGTGTCCACTATGACCTAGATTGCATCATTGCCTTGTTGAGTCCTGGGCAGTCCTGTGATGAAATCCATGCGGACATCATCCCATTCCCATTGTGAGACTAGCAATGATTGGAGAAGTCCAGCTGGCTTTTGATGCTCTGCCTTCACCTTGTTACATATGTCGCAACAAGCCACAATATAGGCAATGTCTTTCTTCATTCCATCCCACTAGAATATTTGTCGAAGACCTTCATACATTTTCGTACCTCCAGGGTGAATAGAATATGAGGATTCTTGTGCTTCCGACATGATTTTCTTCTTTAAGTCCGACTGATTGGGTACACAAATACTTCCATGGAACCGGAGGGTATCGAATTTATCCTTTGAGAAATCTAGAGTCTGTCCTGCCATCGCGCTCTTAACACGTTTCTGTAGATTGATGTCAGCTGGCTGGGCCTTGCGGATTTGTTCCTCAAGTGTGGGGGCAACTTCCAAAATATTAGCAAGACCAGCATCAACTATGACCAGGTTGAGCTGAGCAATCTCCTCTTGAAGTTCAGGAGGCAAGGATTCCAATATGATAGTCAGGCTGACAGGCTTTCGACTTAGTGCATCGGCGACCACCTTGGCCTTACCCTGGTGGTAATTTATTCCAAGATCATAATCCTCGACCAACTCAAGCCATCTTCAGTGACGGATATTTAAATCTGGCTGAGTAAATATATACTTGAGACTTTTATGATCGGTAAATATTTGGCACCTCTTCCCGATGAGATAGTGTCTCCAAATTTTTAGAGCATGAACCACCGCGGCCAATTCCGTATCATGAGTGGGATAATTTCCGTCATGGGGTCGTAGCTATCGCGACTCATATGCTACTACCTTGCCGTCTTGCATAAGTACGCATCCAAGTCCTTGTCTGGAGGCGTCACGGTACACATCAAAACTGCGATAGATATCTGGAAGAGTCAATACAGGTGCGGTCGTCAGCCGTATCTTTAGCTCCTTGAAACTTTTCTCACAGTCCTCAGTCCATTCAAACTTCTTATCCTTTTTGAGCAGCTCCGTCATGGGTTTAGCAATCTTGGAAAATCCTTCAATGAAATGACGATAATATCCGGCTAATCCAAGAAAACTCCGGATTTGTGTTACGGTTGCGGGTAGCAACCAATCTTGCACATCCTTTACTTTTCTCGGGTCCACGGCTATACCTTTGACAGATAGTACATGTCCAAGAAATCCAACTTGCTTGAGCCAAAACTCACACTTACTGAATTTTGCGTACAGCTGATGGTCGCGGAGTCGTTGTAGCACTGCTCGGAGGTGATCCTTGTGATCTTCTTCACTCTTGGAGTAAATGAGTATGTCATTGATGAAGACTACCACGAACTTATCGAGGAAGTCCATGAATACTTTGCTCATCATATGCATGAACAAGGCAGGGGCATTGGTGAGACCAAAGGACATAACTGTATATTCATAAAAACCGTACCGAGTAGTGAATGTGGTCTTAGGAATATCTTCCTTTTTAATATTGAGCTCATGATATCCCATCCTTAAATCAATCTTAGAGAATACCTTGGCCCCACTGAGCTGATCAAACAGATCATCAATCCTTGGCAGCATATATTTATTTTTGATGGTGACCTCATTCAGCTGACGGTAATCCACACACATGCGGAGACTGCCATCCTTTTTGTCCACGAAAATAGCAGGTGATCCCCATGGTGAAGAGCTGGGACGGATATATCCTTCCTGGAGCAGTTCATCAAGCTGTTTCTTTAGCTCCACTAATTCTGATGAGGGCATCCGATAATAGTTCTTGTATAAAGGTGCGGTTCCAGGCACAAGATCTATTGCAAACTCAAGCTCTCGATCTAGTGGCATTCCTGGCAGCTCTTCTGGAAATACATCAGGAAACTCACTGAGCACAGGAATTAATTCCAATTCAGCCACAACGGTGAAGACCATTTCTTTCTTGGGTATGCTTCAGTGAGCATAGAATTTGGTAGTCTGCCCCTTCGGACTGGTCAAAGTAACCTCTCGGGTCGCACAATTTATGCATACTTGATATTGAGTTAGCCATTTCATACCCAAGATAACATCCAACTTATCATACTCAATGATTATCAAAGAAGTAGGAAAACGACTCCGTTGATATTGATTTCCAAATTACGGCAGACCAGATTGCTCTTGATTATGGATCCCGGGGTTTGTTCCAGCATATTTTTGCCCAAAAGCAAACAAGGAAATTTTTTTTGGGCAACAAAACTCCGAGAAATAAAAGAGTGGGAAGCCCCAGAGTCAAATATAATTACTACATGTATGTTATTAACAGAAAACATACCAATGACGACTTCGGGGTTCTCTTGGGCTTCATCGGCGGAGAGGTGATGCACGTGCCCAGTAAAGTTTTGCTGGTTCGGGCATGACTCCATGAAGTTGACTTGTGGCCTGAATAGGGCATTCGCCTTGCTGATCTTGCGGTATTGTCTGGCATATTGTCCGTTTTGCCCACAACTGAAGCAAGAATTGTTGCGCTGGCGCTCCTCGTGCACTGGGTTGGTCATGACATTCTTGACTTGAGTGGTGGTCTTGTTAACATTGTGTTGCCAATTTGGCTTGTAATCCACCTGAGTCTGCTGCCAGGTACGAGCCTTTTGCACTGGTTGTCCATCCTTCTTTGGCTCAAACTTGCGCTTGTGGTCGTTGTTAGAAGGCCTATTATCTGATGCAAGCTTGTGCTCCCTTTCAGCAATGAAAGCCTTGTTCACCAGAGTTTGGAAATCTGGTAAATCAAACATACTGAGAGTACACCGGAGTTACGGATTTAATCCACCAAGAAATCTGTCAATCTTTCTTTCTTCGGTGGCCACGTCATAAAGGGAGTAACAGGCCAGATGATTGAATTTTTGCAAATATTCACCCATAGCCTCATTTCCTTGTATGAGTGCGAGAAATTCTCGCTACTTGGTCTTCATAATTCCAGTAGGGATATGATATTTCCAAAACTGATCCTTGAATTTTGACCAGGTGATTTCTTCATCAGCAGGCCACATGGCTTTTGTATTTTCCCACCATATGGCAGCAACTCCTTCAAGATAATGAGTTGCAAATGGAACGTTATGATTTTCTTTAGTACGAGCAATCCTAAGCTTTTTCTCAATGGTACGCAACCAATCGTCTGCATCCAAGGGATCAACAACCTGACTGAAACTGGGGGGTTGGTCCTCTGAAAATCTGACAGCTTGGAGTAATGACCGTTCTGATTTCCATTCTGTCCAACCATAGATTTCACACTTCTTAATATTTCAATTAGATCATTGTTCCTTTTTTCCTCAAACATAGGCAGAATTTGCTCGGTGGAGGGCGGATTTGGCGGTGGAGGCGGTGGCGGTGGCGGAACGTACGGCTCGGGAGAGTGTCCTGCCTGTCGTGCGGAACGACAAATAGGAGTTCCCTCACGAACGTTGCTACCGCTGCCTCCCCACGGCATCCTATTATGATTTATCCCAAGATAACGCAATCGAGATGAGAAACATTCAAAATAAATTGGGGAAAATCCAACAACAAAAGCCCGAGAAAAAACCGAAATGACAAAGAAAACACGGCGAATAAAATATAGTTCCAACATAATTATACATAGACTCATACATGAAAGATAACCAACATGCCAGGTTCAAATACTCTCATACAGGAAACGGAACATCATGACTCGTACTACTACATCCGTACACCATACTGACGACTATGAATACTCAAGGGCATTACTGCTCTGCTGGTGATGCGGTGTCCTCTCCTGAAGCGGACTCGGGTCCTGAACTTACGAGGTTAACTGAGACCTCTGGGTTAACGGTAACACGACGACGCTGCCTAGAGGGTACTCCGTCAGGGGCAGGGGTAGGGTGAAGCATCGGGGCTACAGGAGTTGTGAGAAGTGAAACCCTCTCAACAGGAGCACTGAGAGGATTCACGGTCGAGGCACCTGATCTACTGGGAGGAGTAACCGGCTAAATAGGGGAACTAGAACTGGCTAAAACATACGGAGTAAATCCCACGGAGGATGGAGTAGTGGCAGATCTAGTAGAGATTAAGCAGAGGCTAAAGCACTACGGGCACGAGTCAGCTCTCGAGCCAGCTCGTGGATCATAAGATAGCTAGCGGTGACATAACGAGCAAGGTGGCTAGCGACACTATCAGACTCCGGATCAATGATAGGGAAACGAACACGACCATTGTTGTGCAGAGAAGGATAGTACTAGAAACCTGGGTGGTTCTGCATCCGGACCTCGTTGTAACGAAGCTAGACAAGGACCTCAAATGCAGCAAACTAGACAGCCTGAGAAGCGGTAGAAGCGTAACCGCTCCGAGGGGTACGAGTGTAAGTGCTGGAATCGGAACTGGTGCGCAGAGTAACCACTGCGTCATACTCATACACTGAGTCAGCTAGACGCTCCCGGTACACACGATAGATTGGATCGTCTCCGAGGGGGTACAGCCGACGCCACACGTTGCGAAGGAGGTGTGACGACGTGAACGGCATCAGCTGCAACTGGCACGGATACGGCACCGGAGCCATCTACACTCACAACCATTAGTAGGTTAGCACAAAAATAAAACAAGTGCATGCAATGCAACAACCAGCTATAATTGCTACCGGCACTCAACTTAGACTCGTATCTAACGTCCAGTTAACACGTCGTAGTCTAGCGTGGCCTATAGTCAGCGCGGCTCTGATACCAAGCGTTGTGGCACCCCGGCTCGGAGCGACCGGTTTACCATGCATTGCCAGCCCAGAGACGATGTCTTCTGGCAACACACAACATCTTGGTACAGAAAACAACCCCTTTATTGATGCTAGCGGATCATAGTTTATCTTACAACAGGTGTCGTGGCCAAGCGGCACACACGGTGCGGCTGAACAATATGTACATTATTTAGTGAACATAAAGGGGCCTCGATCATGACAACTACGCGGCAGCGGAACAACGTCGTAGCGGAAACTCCATAGCACAGGGACACCAATGTGGACACGATCTAGACTCGAGCAGCACTCCTTCCCAATGAGACTTTCCTGAAATCTGGCATGACACGCCAGGTCAGTACATGGAATGTACTTGCAAGCTCACAACAGGCATAATCATAATGACAAACAATATCATGATAATTAACCAATTAATAATGCAATAATGTTTCAACATGCTGTGATCATGCTCTTGTGATAAAAGCCCCTAGGGACTAGCTTACCAACCATGATCGTTCTTGGATCACAAACGTACCACCATCGTGGTCTTGACTAGGGGGTATCTCGTGATCATTACGCCGATCACAGCCACGACCAATACTTGGTCTCGAACATCTCGATGGCCGTCCCACCATCATCAACAGTGCAAAGTTCATAACTTAGTCTGCAAAATTTATTAAACTTTGACCCATGGTGCGACCTACTACAAGCGTGTCCGTAACCGTGGACTCGGCTATCGATAGATTATTACACTCTACAGAGGTAGCACACTGTACCCACACCATGAAACCCATCACCTCGCACCCCATTCGGGTGGACCAACGGCCTTCCGACGAAACCCCTCCATTGCCATGACACTCTCCCGGCCACTCCGACTCAATCCCCACCGGGCTAGTCTTGGGTGGCCCCGTGTCTCCCAAAGACACAACGACCACCGTCTTGGCCAAAACGATCCCACAAGGGGACCCGGTACCATAATCTCAACAATAGGCATCACAAAGTTATGTCTGCTTACCGGGCCAGGGTAAGCATGCCCATAACCTTCCCTAGTTGGAGGCACCGACCAGAGGCATGACAACGGACCGAATCAAGGCCTTCCCATAAAGGCAAATGTGGTTGCAGTGGAAAAAACTCGATTCAGTGGCACCATGACCCGGCCAACGATATATTCAAGTTGAGTTATATTCAGGTTCAACTTAAAGTAAAAATAACCGGTGTCATCGCATGCCATGAAAATGCAACACTACATATGCATCACATATTAACGGAAATGACTGAGTCAACTATATTCACACTAAGCATAAACATCAACAACTCATGCCACTTTTCTGGTAAGGATAAACCTCAATTTAAACAGATATTTCTAGCAAATTTAATTATTTTACTCATGCAAGAAAATAACTTTAAATAATTACTCATATGCATAATAATATTATTCTTTCATCATCGAAATGAATCCTAGTTTCTTTACTAACTAAGTTAGTTTCAAGCGTTACGTAAATCACGAATATTAACTAAAACAAGCACTTAACATTATATAAATAACATAATAGTTATTTAAATGCATGGATTAAACCTTTCATTCAAGTAAGAAAATCATAAATATTGAAATGGCACCATGAAAATGTTGCCGTGGCTTGCCTTAGTGCATATGAGTTTCACAAGCCTTCTGGTGATCCTCAAGACAAGCCTCACCCTCTGAAAATAACTTTAAACACAAGAAGAAAATATCAAGAACCCTTCTGAAAATCACCAGAAAATCTAGCAGCACAGAAAAATCTCATTTTTGGTGAGCTGCTAGATTTCTTTGCAAAGAACACAATGCAAAAAGAATCAATTCATTTGGACATATTGTTGAAGAGATATAGCTGTTTGAAGCTCTCCGGAAAATATATAAATTTGAATGTATATAAATAAACAAGGGTGGTGACGTCAAAGGCGTAAAGCCTCGGGGCGCCACCACTCGTATCGCTTCGTGCGCGTACTGTGTGGCTGACTAGCGGGCCCCGCTAGTCAGGCGAGGGGGAGAGGGAGGAGGAAATAGAGGGGGTCGCGGTTTAGCCGGAGCTCACGCCCGCGACGAGGGTTCCTTGGCCAAAACGAGAGGGAGGGATTGAGAGAGGGGATGGAGTCGCACCTGCCTGTACCCGTAGCGTAGCTAGGGGTGGTCGGACGGCGTCGGAATCGACCTCGCAAGCCGAGGCAGAGAGCAGTGGTCGCCGGAGACGAAGACGACCGTGAACAGAGGCTACTCCAGGGGCTCCAAGAGGACGGATCGGCTTCACTGAAGAGAGGCGGAGCCTCTGGAAGGGTCGCCCAGGCCTGGCAGGGGCTGGAGCTACCGCGACGACCCAAGGGGATCGCCGGTGAGCTCGAGCTCGGGGATGGCGGCCCGCGGCCTGCCCGGCCGGGCTACGGCTATCTACACGTTTGTGGAGTGTGTGGGAGTGGAGGATGGTGCTCGAGGAGGCTGGGGTGGCTCCTTTTATAGGTGAGCATCGAGGGGGGATCGGGCTCCGCCGGCAACACCAGGACACTGCGCCCGGCGATGAGCGGCATCACTGAGAGGGGGAGAAGGCGACGCAACTCACGCGGGGACTGTGGGCGAACGGGGACAAGCACAGGATCAAGAGGAAGGCGACGGGCATAGTGCAGAGCGCACTGTGGCGTTGGCCGGACCGCGCCCGTGCTCGCTGCGGCGAGCTCCGGCATCGGCGAGTGCTAGGGGGGAGTTAAGGGGGTTGGGATGAAGATGGTGCCGAAGTTTGGCGCGCTTTGGCGGTCGGGGAAGTGATCACGCGTGAAACAGAGCGCGCAGCGGCACTCAGAGCGTGTCGACAAGCATGCTGGCATCATGTACACGTGTGGTCACCGCGTGAACTCTTCCCTAAGGCCAACCAACATCCAAAGTTCATGTCTGGCTTGTTGTTCATGGTAGTTTTGGAGATTACAACACTTTGGTTTGGATCCAGATGCAGTAGAAAACATTTCACACGTCAAGTAAGTTTCTGATCAGTAACTTTGAGAGGTTGCTGAGGTCAAATTGCTGGGAGTTTGGGGCTGTGCTTTGGAGGCTAACAATCATCTACTAAGGTGATGATGCACAAGAAAAATCAGCCACAATGGAGCAAGTAAAATGGTAGTTGCTGCAGAAACCACCATTTCTGTCCAGAACTGAAAATATTTTCTATAGCAAAAATATTCCAAAAAGTGATGAAATATTTTTGCTCGGGAAGGTGCCCTAGGGTTCAAAGAATATTTGTGAATTTTCTCAGATTTTTCTGGGCAAGAAAAATTGGGGTTGCTTTGGAGCATATTGGGCTTGCTAGGGTTTTGGAGAGGAAAATGAATATTTTTCAGTAAAGAAAAATATTCCAAATATTATTTTGGGGTGACCAGAGAGAGAATGATGATTAGAGACGGAAATGAGTCACTTGGGTGAAAGCCAAGGGTACCCAAGTGTTGAAGTCCATATGAAAAGATTAAAAAACTCCAAATTTCAAAATAAATCCAAATGAAAATCACCCAAAAAGAAGAGGGCAAAAACTAGGCTGTCACAATGGCCCATCACCTTTCCCAGCCTTCTCGTCAGCTGTGGCTTCCTAGCAATCATTGCACGTGGCAACCTCCTTGTCGCGTATCCCTATCTTGGCCTTCTTGCCAATGCTAGGTGTGCCCGATCGTTCAACGATCATCACTGTCTTATCCTTGCGCATTTTATTGCACTTCTTGTTCTCCTTCTTCTGACTGGAGGCCGTCATCATCCTTTGAGTCGACGTCGACGCCATCCTCTTCTCCGGGGAGCCTCCTCCCCTCCTCTACTCGAGCACACTTATCCACAAGAGTGTAAAGCTCCTTCACAGTCTTGGGCAATCGAACGTTCATCTTGGAATGTATCCGACGATTGCGCACATTGGATTGGAACGCAGCTATCAGAGCTATCGGGAGGATGTCTCGAATATTTCAGTGGACTCAACTGAACCTATGCATGTACTTCCATAGAGTCTGTCCTTCCTTCTACGGGAGGAGCTGCAAGTCACTGGGCCACCCTGGTTCTTGATGGCCGCCCGTGAAGGCGCCAACAAACACATGGCACAAGTCAGCCCTGGTCGAAATGGAGTTCTATGGCAGGTGCATCAGCCTAGACCTCACATTTGGCCTAAGTGCAAAATGGAAGTAGTTGGCGAACACCTTCTCGTCTCTTCCTCCAGCAGCTTGAACGGCGATGGTGTACATGCTCAAGAACTCTGCCAGGTTTAGTCTCCATCATACTTCTATGGTATCTCTGGCTTGAATGTGTGGGCGGATGGCCAATGGACTCACCGCAACTCACGGATGAAGGCAGGGCACCCGGCCTCAAAAGGCAGGTACCCGCCTTTGGCGAGTGTAGGCTCGTCGATGTTGGGGCCATCGCGCCTGTCGGACTGGCGGTGGGTGTCGTGGCATTGTTCAATGGTGACATGCAGTCTTCCCTGTGCCTGTCCCCCAGGACTCGCAGTTGTCCTTGACGCGCTCGAGGGTCAGATGAAGCCATTGAGACTTCGTCAGGTTCTTGGTTGCTCGGCTTCTGCGCTAGTTGGCGCGGAGGGGACTGCACCGTAGGGGTGGCCCCTTCCGCCCGACCAGCAGCATGGGCTATTGTCGTTGCCTGGGGTGGCCATGGCGTGCCAACTCGCTGCGATCCTCCCGCCTCGACGAAAACAATCAGGATCTAAATGGTGGCTCTCCATTCATCCATCTGATCGGTTGTCGGAGGAAATCTCAACAGTAGCTGGGCCCGTGGGGTGGCTTCCGAAGCGGTGCTTGGCATGGATGTAGATGAAGATCGTAACGTCGCCAGGCTCCTGATGGTGCTGGAAGTGGTCACGTCGTGCTCCCGTCGTCGCGAGACAGTCGCCAAGATGGTGTGGTGACGAGGTGGAGGCGCTTGTGGACTAGCAGCGCCGTTTGGTGCATTGGTTAGGTCAGCTCGCTTTGGGGGTGGCGCATGGCCCATGGTCAGGCCCACAGCGGGGGCGGTCGGAGGAGTGTGATTCGCCCAGAGCAAGTGCCACCGTTGTGGTTTTGCCCTTCGGCCGGGTGGAAAGGTGCAGATGGAATGATTTCTCCACCCATACCTCACGGAGCGTGGACGCTGGGATGCTGTTGCTGTTGTCCTTCTTCGGTGCCTCCTGCTCCCGTTTCAGCCACAGGGGAGGTCGTGATGATGCCGCCTGCATCGACCACATCCCCTCCATCGTCCACGTCCCCAGACGTCCCTGTAGCCCCCGCGGCATCGACGGTCGCACGTGGCAGGGCCTTTGAGGATGTTGGCTGGGCGTCAGCAACGGGCTTCTTCTTGGGCGCCATGGATGATGGAGCTATTGATGAAGAAAACGATGATGAAGATGATGCGCTACGTACGCTTCTCGGGTTCGCGCAAGCGCTTCCCCCTACCTGGCGCGCCAAAGATGTCGTGGGAAACCACGACCACCAATGGGGCCATGAGCCCCTTGTGGTTCGGCAGGGGGGATGAGCGCATTGCGCAAAGAGCGGGGAGCGTCACACAGCACGACAGAGATCACACGGGCAATTTTACCCAGGTTTGGGCCGCCGCAAGGCGTAAAACCATACTCCTGCTTTCGTGGATTGATGGTGGATTGTGGTGCAAATGCAGCGCTCTAGCCCGACAAGGTTGCCTCGGGGCGAGAGCAGCTATGCACATATGAGTGTAAAAGGGTCCGAATCCTTTCTATGGTTGGCACGAGCCTCCTTTTATAAATAAAGGGGTCACCACAATGGCAAATAAGTCATTACTTACTTTTTAGACATCAAAAGTGCTATCATACCAAACTGTACAGACAGGGCAGAGCGCATTAAATGTCACTTAGTGTCACATCAAGGCCTGCCCGGCAAGCCTTGCCGGGCTGTTCGCCCACCTTCCTTCCTGTCTGCGTGACACGTCGCTGGACGAGTGTCATTCAGAGGTGATTTCTGTAGGAAGTGGCTGCCATGTGGCGAGAAATAGCGACTTAGTCACTTAGAGGCTTGACAGCGCACTGATTGGTGACCTGTGTCGCTGTGACGTGGTGCGCTGGAGCCTTGGCGGGGTAGTGCACTCCCGTATGCCCCGGCAGGCCTGCCGGGACAATCTTGAGGCTTGCTTCCGAGGCAACCCTGACCTTGCGAGGCTCGCCTGCCCGGCAAGGGAGGTATCCCCTTGGTGAAATCTTCCTTCTCTAGCTTGACTTGGTCTTCTTGATCTGCACTCTGACTCTTCAAATAACTGATCTTGTGCTTGACCTACTTTGGATAATGTAATCTTGATCTTGGGCCTGTGCATGGTCTGGGCAACAGAACCAGGGTTTGTTGCACCGACACTTGTGCCAAGCTCCAAGCTAGCCACATGGAGTCATAGAAGGCGCCATAGCTAAAGGGTCTAGCTGAGTGAACCCCAGTTGTTGCCATGAACTCCGCTTCATCAACCTTGTCTGGAAACTCCTCGTTGAAGTTGAGATCATCCTCCTCCCTCTCTTGGAGGTCCAGCTTTCCTATCAGGGCCTCCACGCCCTATACTCCTCCTATCGCCGTGGCTCTGTTTGCCGGTGACTGGGATGCAGGTCCCGCCATCAGAAAGTTCCACTCCCTACACCCGACCACAGACTGACAGAGAGGGTAGATTGCCCCTGTATCGCTCGAGATTACAAGAAAATCCTAAACCTAAATGTCGCCGCCAGGGTAAAAGAGGACCCTAGACATCCCTGCCAGGGGAATATCTTTTTTCAAGTGCAATACGTTTGTTAAATTCTGATCAAAATTCTTGTACCTTGTTGGACTAGAAGTAGTACACACAGTGTGGGACTTTGCATTCATACCGACGTGTATGAGTACAACTCGTTTACTTGTCCTCCAAGGACTCTTATGTATTGCCCCCATATATACCCCATGTAGTCACACGTGAGACAATCTGTCGTCTCGTTCTTGTAATACTCCTCCATTATAGTGATTGCGCCTTCGCGCGTCCGTAGTTTTCTTCCGCAAGGGTTACCACGTAAAAATCTGTGTGCTCTCATGTCTCATTTATTCTCGTTTTATCTAACAAGTGGTTTACAGAGCCAAGTTTCAGATACGAGATTGTGAGGAAAGAATTAGGGTTGCGGTCGGCGCCACAGCCAGTTGCCGAGACCAACAAGATTTGACAGAAATTTCATGTGGCTCTGTACATGCCATCTGATCTCCACTGCAGCCATGCGTCGCATGAGCTATCCACCAAGATTGACAGGAACTCTGGAGAGAACCGCTACTTGTCCTCGCGGATATGCGCGCATCACATG
Source organism: Aegilops longissima (assembly GCA_021605205.1). Classification (NCBI taxonomy): domain Eukaryota; kingdom Viridiplantae; phylum Streptophyta; class Magnoliopsida; order Poales; family Poaceae; genus Aegilops; species Aegilops longissima. The sequence continues at coordinate 302,389,218 of CM038681.1, read as the reverse complement.
CGTGCCTGGTCCGCGGTTGCTCCCGTGAAGGATCAAGTCCCGAGGTACAATCGATTTGCTTTTCTCTTTGCTTCACGTCAAGCCTACCAAGCTGCGGCTGCTCCTACTCACGTGAGGTTAGGAGGCTACAGTACCTAGTGCTAGTACTACTACTACGTGAAACAAGTACTAGTTTATTAGCACTTGCTACATCCACACAAACAACTACCAGGTTCTATTTACCTTATTCCGTTTGATCCGCATATTAAATTCTCTCAAGAATTTTTCTATCGGTGTTGGTGTCACCGGCAGATCTCGGGTAAGGGGTCCCGAGTTGTGGATCTTGGATCAATGGGGATCAGCGGATGCAGGACACGATATTTACCTAGGTTCGGGCACTCTCTAAGAGGTAAAACCCTACGTCCTTATTGATTACATTGCTTGTGTATATGAGGATTACAGAGTCGATCTACCACGAGATCAGAGGAACTAAACCCTAACTCGTGGGATGGCGATTATTCTTCTAGCCTTGACAGAGTAAGCCCCCTGGTTTATATAGACACTGGGGGTACTAGGTTTTACAGATAGTCGGTTACATCAAGGAATCTTTGGATCTTCCATGTTGACTTGGGGTACACACCAAGGAACAAAAGATCTTCGGTTCGGATACGGTCCGGCCCAATAGTCCAGCCCACGCGAGACGAGCCGGCACCCCAAGGACCCCCTAGTCCAAGACTCCCTCAGTAGCCCCCGAAATAGCCTTCAATGCCAGAGCCCACAACCACTGGTCATCCCGTGATTCCCAAAATCTTTGGCTTGCAAGGCGAGTTCCTCATCTTCAACCTATTTGGCTAACTTGAACAATTCGGTTTCCGATGACTCCTTGATACATCAAATCATGGTGGGCCCCTTTCCATTAACTTTGTTAGAGGCGACCCTCAATTTTTGTGCAGCCTCCAGAAGACGAGGGATCTTGTGTCTTTTTACAAAAATATCCCCGAGACCGGGAACATGTCCATTAAATAGGCCAATGGCGCATCAAGTGGTCCATCCATACCTAAGAACGGAAACCCAACCTGCCCATAGAAAATCTTCATGGCAAGTGTCCCTGGCTCATCCTCGCATCCTCACGGCCATCTCCCGGGCGACTGGCCCAGCTGCACCGTGCCATAGCTTCAGCAATGCGACCTCCAATGGCAAGGGCTATCTTCCAACCGCGAATCTCGTGCCCGTTCACGCCGGGGTAACTTCAGACAACAGTGAAGGCTTTGCAAAGAATTTTCCCAATCCAAATAAGGATGAGAGGGTATGTTTCGTATCCTTCCTTCTAAGAGGTCTATGATTCCCCGTTCACCCATTCTTAAGGGGCCTGGTAGAGTTTTACGGGATCCAACTCCACCACCTCACCCCGGGATCAATTATGCATGTTTCTAGTTTTGTTGTCTCTGCGAGATGTTCCTGGGCTGCAAGGCCTATTTTGAACTTGAAAGATTTTTTTCTACCTCAGTCCTCACACCCATGGAGGGTCAACCTTTGAGGAAGGCAGAGCCAAGGTGTGTCGCATAGCCGGCACTAGATATCCCATTGGGACTCCAAAGAAAGATTCCGAAGAATGGTCTTTGGAGTGGTTTTATATCGAAGATGTCCCTCTGTTTGAACCAGTTCGGAGAGGTCTGCCCCTATATTAGGACACCCCACTTAGGAAATGACTTAACTGGCAGCCCAAGGGCCCTTCCCAGGAAGAATCTGCCAACGTACACTGCCCAGCCGCGAAGGTAAGGGTGCCCATGGAGGATTTACCATGGCTAACGTATTGGCCGCGGTGATCGAACAATGCGTTCAACCCCTCCAACAAAGGACGCACCCATGTGGAGCTATAACGGGACAAGCAACAGGGTCCAGACAACCCATCAGCAATGGCCGCCACATTGGTGAATCTATTGAAAGGTGAGGAAGAAGATTTCGCCCAACCGAGAAACTGGAAAGGCTACTCAGGCTACAACCCTATTGAATGGGTAAGTTTAAACTTGTGTTCATAGCGCGGATATCACACCCGAATACTGACCAGTTCAACCATTTTTTCGAACAGAGCTGGAGACGCCAAGATGAAGGCATCAGCTACCCTGCTTCTCAACCGGAGGATCATTCTCGTGATGATGATCCGGGCTTTCACGAGGACCCAGATACATCGATTGACTTTGAGGACGGGGTTTTCTTTCAAGAAAGCCTCGATGGTTCTAAGGTGGCCATCACAGCTGATCATCCTGGGCTCCTCCCCTCCTCCATCGTACGTAGCGAGAAAGCCTCCATTCCAACAAAGCGCTCACCCCGCGCTACTTCGGCTATGCTAACTTCTACTCCCAAGGGCCGTTGAACCTCACGCCTAACACCAATGGAGGTGGCGCCAATTCCAGCCCACAAAGGAGCCTCCAAATGGAAAGCGACCATGTCAATCGCATCTTCGGGAAAAAGGTAATATGCTCTAGAATTGCCATCAGATCATCCCTGGCCTTATCTATGCGGGGCTCCGCTGAAATTCAATCTGGGTTAACAGGAAGAAGGTACCACCTCAACCATACGAACACATCAAAGAAGTGTCAGGGAGTGGCCGAAGACCCTCAGAGCGGGCGAAGGTTAATGTGGGGGATCCCACAATACATCGACCTGTGAAAGATCATGAGGATGTTTCGGTTACCAGTTCGGAAGTTGAAAGCGTGATGAACCACCGGCGGCGGAAGGAATACCTGCCCTAGGCAGTCTTTACCGACCTAGAATTTAATGCTTTCAATTCGGTCGACGGATATCTTGGAACAGCCCGAACAGTACTCGAGGGAATTACCAATCTTCTATCAAGCGATATGCACGTAAGAAATGGTTTCCAGCAGCCAAATGTTAATACTAACCCAGTAGCCCCGAGCCTTGAATCGGGCGGGAGGACCGAGTTAAGGGTCGGAGTATCGTGTATCGCTTGCTACAGGCCTTAAGGGACTAGAATAAAAAGTTACCTGAGGACCTTGAGGCAAGCCAAACACAATTCTGGTCCAACACAGAGCTGCATGCATCACTTGGTCATAAACCAAGTGAAGAGGTATGCAGCTCGACTCTCCAAGCAGGATTGCGCCTTGGACAACATAATAGACAATGTGGAAGAAGAGTGATATGTTTGATTCTATGTATCTATGTATGTAGTGGGAAACCACGGCCACCTATGGGGCCATGAGCCCCTTTGTGGTTCTGCAGGGGGATGATCACGTTGCACAAAGAGTGGACAAGTGTAACACAACACGGTAGAGATCACATGGGTAGTTTTACTCAGGTTTGGGCTACCGCAAGGCGAAAACCCTACTCCTGCCTTTGTGGATCAAGGGTGGATTTTGTGGAAAATGCAATGCTCTTTCCCAGCAGGGTTGCCTCGGGGCGAGAGAGACTACACGCCTATGAGTATCCGAGGGTCTGAATCCTCTCTACGGTTGCCATGGGCCTCCTTTTATAGAACAAGGAGTCACCACAGTGGCAAATCAGGCATTACACACTAATTAGATAGCAAAGAGTGATATCATACCTAACTCTGCAGGCGTATAGAGCGCATTAAATCCATTGCTTAGTGTCACATCACAGCGTGCTCGGCAAGCCTTGTCGGGCTATTTTGCCAGCTTTGCGCCTGCTTGCTTGACACATCTCAGGATGGGTGTCATTTGGAGGTGTTTTCCGTAGGAAGTGGCTGCCATGTGGCAAGAAGTAGCCACTTAGTCACTTAGGGCTTGACACCACACTGATCGATGACTTGCGCCATTCTGAGGTGGAGCGGTGAAGCTTTGGCAGGGTAGTCCGCCCTTGCTGTGCCCGGCAAGCCTGCCAGGGCGGTCTGGAGGCTTGTCTTTGGGGCAACCTCATCGTTGCCAAGCTTGCCTGCCCGGCAAGGGAGGTTTTTCCCTTAGTGATATCTTGTCTCTCTGTCTTGACTTGGTCTTCTTGATCTGCACTTTGGTTCTTCAAAGAACTGATCTCTAGTGCTTGGTCTGATCTTGGGTGTTGCAATCTTGCCCTTGGGCCTGTGCACAGTCTGGGCAACAGACCCATGGTTTGTTGCACCGACAATGTACTTTACATCAAACATGCTCGATCTGCACTAAAGACGTTGTCATAACCGGCCATCGGCTTCGACCTCCCTGACCAGGGTCGAGGAGTGTTCCATACTAGGTGACATGATGTAAATAGGAAATCACTTCCGGTAACCAGGCAATCCGTCCATTAGGTATGAACAGACAAAAACATGCACAGAGAGTTATGTTATATTACTTTTTAACATAAGCAACATCTTCTGAAGAAAATAGTTCCTCCATGGTTCCTTTCTTAAGGTTCCATCATGCTAGTATAGACGTTTGTATTCGGATACCCGAAGTATGCGAGTGATTGGTCCGAGGAGCCAAATCCCCAAGCATTGGTGGCGTACACCAGGAATACTTAAGTATCCCTCATTGCTGACCCATTATGTTCTTAAGAACGCTAGCTTTCGGCTTCACCCCTCTAAGGTCCGGAAGAGGCTGACCCGGTCGTAACAATCACAGAGGTTCTCCCTTTACCCCCTAGCCGAGTAATCGGGAACGTAGGGGGTAAGCACAGGAGCCAGGCAACCCAGCTTGGCAAAAACTGAAGTCAACTCGGTGCATATGATGGCTAAAGAGGTATTCGGGAGAGTGCAAACTTCGACAGCGGCGATTATGTGCATGAAAATATATTAATTGGCTGGTTTCAAGGAGCCCCCAGGTTAAATCTGGGCATTACATTTGAAAAATGTGTGATGACAAAAGGGCCTAAAATGAAATCGGTTTATTCGAACAAGGCGCGGGAGATTCGGATTCTCCAGGAAGAAAAAGGGAAAGAAAAATTTACAAGGAGGAAAGGGATAGTTTGACTGACGTGGCCGCACTTAGCCATACAAGCGTCGGAGCTGAGCTGCGTTCCAGGAGTTTGGTTCGAGGCGGTCGTCGACCGGGTTGCGAATGCGATGCGCTCCTCCTGCTAGTATTTCATCAATTATGAAGGGGCCCTCCCACTTGGGGGAGAGTTTGTTCTTTTTCTTCTCTGGGAGACGGAGGACGAGTTCTCCAACGTTGTATGTCTTCGCCCAGACTTCCCTGCTCTGGTAGCGTCGAGCCTGTTGCTGGTAAAATGTAGAATGAGCGCTCTAGCTACATCCCTTTCTTCTTCCAAGGCATCTAGGTCATCCTGCCGATCCAGCTCAGCTTCTTTTTCTTTGTACATGCGAACTCGAGGTGCGTCGGGAATGATGTCACAAGAGAGGACTGCCTCTGCGTCATACACCATGAAGAAGGGTGTGTATACCATTGACCAGTTAGGGGTAGTGCGCAGTCCCCACAGTATGGAGTGAAGCTCCTCCACCCAATGACAATCAGACTCTTTCAAGGAACGAACTAGGCGAGGTTTTATGCCGCTCATAATTAGTCCATTGGCCCGTTCAACTGTCTGTGGTCTGTGGGTGGTACACCTAGGCGTAGTCGAGCTTGATGCCCATACTAGCGCACCTGTCCTTGACTTCTTGGGCTGTGAAATTGGACCCAATATCCGTGATGATACTATGTGGGACACCATAACGGTGTACCATGCCGGATAGGAAATCGATAACCGGTCCAAATTTTGCCGAGGTAACAGGCGAAGCTTCAATCCATTTAGTGAATTTATCGACCATAACTAGTAGGTACTTCTCTTTCTTGGTTCCTCCTTTAAGTGCTCCAACCATGTCCAGCCCCCAGACTGCGAAAGGCCGAGTAATTGGTATAGTCCGGAGAGCCGTCAGGGGCATATGGATTTGATCAAAGAGCTGGCATCCAACGCAGCATTGGACTAGGGTGCAAGCATCCACGTGGGTAGTGGGCCAAAAAAAACCCTACTTGGAAAGCCTTGCCAACCAGGGCCCGAGCTGCCACGTGATGGCCGCCCATGCCAGCATGAATTTGGGCCAACAATTGCTGCCTCTTCTTCCAATATGCAACACTGTAAGACTCTAGTGGTGCTTTTCTTGTATAGCTCCCCCTCGTGGACCTTGTAGGCTTTAGAGCACTGAGTTATACGCCGTGCCTCGGTCTGGTCGTCAGGGAGCTCTTACCTTAGGAGGTAGGAAAGGAAGGGCTCATTCCATGGTGCAATTATGGCCATCACCTCATGAGCCGACGTGGTTTCTTCGATTGTCGAGCCGCCAATGATGTCATCATCTGGCTCGATGGCCAGAGGGATGAATTGTTCAGGTCCATTGATTGTTGCATCCTGCTCCCCATCCTGCCACAACATGGATGGCTTGAAGAGCCACTCTAGAAAGGTGTTTCGAGGGACAGGGTCGCGTTTGGCGCCCAGGCGGGAGAGGATATCCGCAACTTGGTTATTGTCTCTAGAGACATGGTGAAATTCCAGTCCTTCCAACCGGGCAGATATTCTTAAGACGACATTTCGGTATGCCACCATTTTTGGGTCCTTGGCATCGACTCGCCATTGACCCGGGAGATGACGAGGTTGGAATCGCCTCGCACTTCAAGTCGTTGGACACCCATTGATGTTGCCATCTGAAGACCATGCAATAGGGCTTTGTATTCGGTTGCGTTGTTGGAGTATGTGTACATGATCTGCAGTATGTACCTACGAGTGTCGCTAGTGGGGGACGTAAGGATCACGCCAGCCCCAGTCCGGCCAACATTTTTGGAGCCATCAAAATACATTGTCCAGTGCGAATAAGTATTGTATCCCGGGGAAGCTCAGCTTCCGTCCATTCGGCCAGAAAATCAGATAGTACCTGAGACTTGGTAGTTCGGCGTGGCTTGTACACGATTTCGAAGGGCAGAAATTCTATGGCCCATTTAGTGATGCGACCCGTGGCATCCCTATTATTAATGGCGTCATTTAAGGGTACTTCGGATACCACTGCGACCGAACACTCTTGAAAGTAGTGTCGGAGCTTGCGGGATGCCATGAAAACTATGTATGCGATCTTCTGATAGTGCGGATATTGGGATTTACATGGGGTGAGTAGTTCTGATACATAATAGACATGCCTCTATACATTGAACTTATGTCCTTCTGCCTCTCATTCCACCACGAAGACAGCACTCAGGACCTGGTTCGTGGGTGAGATGTATAGCAACATAGGCTCTCCCACACCTAGAGCAGTCAAGATGGGATTGCCTGCTAGTAGAGTTGTTATCTCTTACAGAGCAGCGGTTGCCTCGTCTGGCCAATTGAAATTTTTGGTCTTCTTTGCTAGTTAGTAGAGTGGCAGGGCCTTTTCTCTAAGGCGGGAGTTGAAATGGCTGAGAGCGGCAATGCAACCGGCCAACTTCTGGACGTGTTTGAGCTCGGTGGGTATGGCCAACTGGGACAGAGATCGATTTTAGCCGGATTGGCCTCCATCCCTATGTGGGAGACAATGAATCCGATCAGTTTTCCGGCGGGAACTCCGAAGACACACATATCCAGATTGAGCCATATATCGTATGTTCTCAAATTTTCGAAGGTCTGGTAGAGGTCATCGACCAGCTGGCTGATGTGTTTGGTCTTGATGACCACATCGTCCACATATGCTTCGACTGTTTTACTAATTTGGGTTTCCAGGCATGTTTGAATCATATGCTGATATGTTGCACCTGCGTTTTTCAACCCGAAGGGCATTGGGTTAAAGCAGAATGGGCCGTAGGGTGTGATAAACACAGTTGCTGGTTGGTCGGATTCCTTCATCTTGATTTGGTGATATCCCAAGTAGGCATCAAGGAAGCATAACGAGTCATGTCTGGAAGTTGCGTCAATGATCTGGTCTATTCAAGGCAAAGGGAAGGGATCCTTGAGGCAGGCCATGGTGAGGTCTTTGAAGCCGATGCATAACCACCAGGATTTGTCTTTTTTGGGCACCATGACCAAATTTGCTAGCCACTCAGGGTGTTTGATTTCTCTGATGAATCCAACTTCAAGTAACTTGGCTAATTTTTCTCCCATGGCTTGATGCTTGGGTATAGAGAATCGGCACAACGTTTGTTTAACTGTCTTAAAGCCCTTAATTATGTTTAGACTATGCTCTGCCAGCCTACGTGGGATACCGGGCATGTCCAAAGGGTGCTAGGAAAATATGTCCCAATTTTCGCGTAAGAATGTGTGCAATGCCTCGTCGATCTCTGGGTCCAACCAGGCTCTGATGGTCGCTGTATTATTGGGGTCCGTCGGGTGCACTTAGAACTTAACGATTTCGTCAGCTGTCTTGAAGGAAGTAGACTTGGGTCTCTTACTGAGGGTGGCATCATCCCTATCCACTGCCGCACATAGTGTGGTCAACTCTTCGGCTGCGAGAGCCTCGAATAGTGCTTCAAGGGCCAGGGATTATGTTTTGTTTTCGTCTCAGAGGGCTTTGTACGGGTCACTGGTCATTGTGATCACACCGTTGGGCCCTGGCGTTTTAAGCTTCATGTACCCGTAATGGGGTATAGCCTGAAACTTTGAGAATGCGTCACGCCCCAATAGGGCATGGTATCCGCTATGGAAGGGCACGATGTGGAAGAGTAGTTCTTCGGTCCTATAGTTCACGGGAGTGCCAAACATTATGTCCAGGGTAACTGGTCCGAAGCAGTGTGCCTCTTTGCCGGGGATGATTCCCTAAAACATAGTATAACTTTGTTCGACTCAAGATATGTCGAATGGCATCTCGTCAAGCGTATCCTTGTAGATGAGGTTTAGGCTGCTGCCTCCATCTATAAGCACCTTGGTTAATCTGAACCAGTCCAGGGTCGAGGACGAGTGCGGCGGGTGCTCGGATGAATCGCACCCTTGGTTCATCCTCCGCATCGAAGGTAATCGGGGTGTTCATCCAGGGGTATGTTGCTGTGACCTTGTGGACTTGGCTGAGCTCTCAAAGGGCCCTTTTCCTCTGATTATTCGAGGAGAAGGTTTCGTAGATGGTTAAGACATTATGGTCGTTGGAAGAGGGCATTTCTGATTCTCTACTAGGAGTTTGAAGGCGGAGAATTGCCTCGCCACTCTTGGCAACCTGTCTAACAACCCAATAAGCTCGAAGCCTATGAGTTGGATTTGTGTTTAATATGGCCGAGTGTATGGGGCATGGTTTGTCCAGTAGCTCATCCAGGACCGATCTAGGTTCGGCAACGGATCTGTTTGTTTTCTCCGCGGGCGACCGCTATGCATATGCATGCTTGTCCCAAATTATACTCGAATGTTTGGCATGGTTTAACTCTATACGTATTTATTGTTCCTTCCAAGTGCTCTCCATGGCGTAGTATTTGCATACCAGGTCTGATAAGTCAATGAGGCTTTGCACGTGGGGGCGAGCGAGGGCGTTCAGAATCCCTTTGTCCCGGCAGTTAGACCAAAAGGTCATAATTTTGTCTTGGTCACAGTAACTTGTGATTTTTTCTTTTACCAAGAGGAATCTGGCCCAGTAGTGTTGGAGAGTCTCTCCGGGCCACGGCTTCATCTACATCAAATCCCAGATGTTCGGGGGACCCAAATTGTCTGGGGAATACGCGACATGGGGGTGGGTGGGAGAAAATTTCGCATTGCCCCAGGTTGTGTGTCCGGGACACTAGTGGCGGTGTCTGCGGCCCTTAAGGCACTCAATGTATTAGACCCGGCGTCCGCACTGTTAGCGGACGGCGACGGGGACTTAAAGTTGTGTTTTAGGTTGGAGTTTGGCTCCGGACGTACCTTGTTCTAAGCTTCGGCCATGACGAGCCTTCGGCCGATTCTTTGATGGTGGCGACGAGGTGCGGGACAGGCGGGGTTTGAATTTCCCTATTGCCAGGTTTGAGCCCGATCCAGTCGTAGACCGAGGATCGATCACTGGAGACTCCCATGGCCCAAATCCGATATAGGATATTGTTTGCAGACGAGAGGTCCGTCGGGTCCATATTGCCCGAGTGTTCGAGGCTAAACCGAAATGTGGTCGCTTCGAGTCTGTTTTAGACTGTATACTGTATGTGTGCGGCTGACGAATTGATAGAATCCAGGTCTAAGGCCAGGTTTCGCATATCGTCGGTTTCTGCCTCCAAAGTCAAAACGTCGGGCAGATCCCCTGAGGGGAACTGGTGGTTCAGTGATGGTAAGATCTCCCCGGGAATCAGCGGTGAATTCTAGGCTTCCGAACCTGATTTTTTGACCGAGGGTCAAGTTTCCATCCTGGCCTAGGGGGTCGAATGGGTGAGTACACGGCCTGATGCTGCCGGGCGCAAGAGCTCGTCCAGGGGATGAGACGTCCTTGGCGTGGGTGGTCATTGATCCTTCCGTCGAACCGACAACAGAACTCTCAATGAAAGCACCAATGTCAGTGTCAAAACTGGCAGATCTCAGGTAGGGAGTCCTGAACTGTGGATCTTGGATCAATGGGGAATAGGGATGGCAATGGGTCGGGTCTGGCGCGGGTGGAGCTGGTCAAGTACAACACATAACCCATCTTCCTACCTTCTACCCATCCACCAAAGTATCCATGGGCACAACTTGTGCCCATGCCCAAACCCATTGGATATCCAGATACCCGTGGAGCTCCATGGGCATAGAAAAATCAGCATGAAGGCTTCCCAAATATCAAACTAACTCATCATCGTTCATTCACAAAGGACAACATAAGGTATAAGCACAAGTAGGCAGCAAGTACACTGTTCAAACATTGTCCACACACACAATAACAACTCACATAGTCGGTAGTAAAAAACTTGTCTTCAATCTTATCTTATTTCGTTAAAAACATTAGACCACACAATGACAAGTTGACAACTCAAATAGTCTCATAGTAGAATTCTTGTCTTAAATCTTATTACATCACAACCAAAGTTGTAAGATCTTATTACATCACAACCGAAGTTGCATAAATAAAGTACGTAACTTATTTCAAAGTTCAAATGCACTTCCAACAGTACACGCACTAGTAATTGGGCCACATGTCCACATGAGCACACTTGGCTCCAAATTAGTCTTTAGTAATGATGGACTCATTTTCATCCTGAGGTAAAAAGCAAAGCATCAATATAAAAGTTACTTTTGAATGCACATGCATGAAGGATGAAAACGTGGCATCTACTAAGTTCAACCATCAACCACACATTCACAAGTATATATCTTAAAAAAGTAGTGCACTGCACACACACATCACTTGTTATTTAAACGTATAAAACATCACCAATAGAATAAATTGAGATGAGAACAAGGAATTACCATCACTTCTTCTTCATCATCAAGAACATTTTGACCTGCTTGTAGAGCGAAGTTGATATCACCTAATGCAAAGATGAAGCAAAAAATTAATTTATGCATAGCACAAAGAAATCAAATACAAATTGATAATTAACAAGATTACCTAACATGTCCGCTCGTGACCAAGCTTGCATACACATAAGAGCTTCAACTAGGCTTGGTGTAAGCCGATTGCGATGTACACTAAGTAACCTCCCACTAGTATTAAAGACTGACTCTGATGCCACAGATGTAACAGGGATGGGTAATATATCATGAGCAATCTTCTACAAAGTAGGGTACTTGGCACCTCCAACTTTCCACCAATTAATAATGTCAAAATCTGTTGTTCTATGAATAAGGGGCTCATCCAAGTACATGTCCAATCCAGTGCGAACTGGAGAAGGAGCGGCAGGTTGTGAAGACAAGTATTCCTCAAACACAACCAAAATTTCATCCACACCACCATTAGGAACAGCTAGGGTGTTTCCAACAATAGATGTTTCAACACACTGAGATACATCTTGATATTCAGCCAACAAATCTAGCATTAACTTCTTTGTTTTATGAACTTCTATGAATGCATATGTTCAGTTCCATACAATGACCCAATGAATCCTTCAACATATGCATCTTACAATGTGGATCAACAACGATGGCAATAGCCATAAGACCATGGACATCTGTCCAATACTTCTCGAACTTGTCTTTCATTTCCTTAGACATAGCTTTTATGACACTATGTTTACTAGTTTTCCATTTACGAATTGCCAACCGAATGCCACATATTTGCGGAAAGAAAAGACTAGCTGTAACATATGGAGTGCCCGACAACAACTCTGTGACATCAAAGAACACTTTTAGCCTATCACAAACCTCCATAGCAAAGACCCAATCTTCTTCGGTTGGAGAAGTAAAATTCTTTTCACGTATATAAAGTCTTTCAAGAACATCTTTGTATTGCAATGCACCTTTTAACATTATGTAGGTAGAATTCCAACTAGTTTTACAATCAAGAGACAATCTACACTTGTATTCATTGTTCAAAAGGCGTGCCATCTTTTCAAACTTCTCATGTCTTTTAGGTGTGGCTGACAAAAAGGAAACACTATCTTGTACCCTCTTAGTTCCTTTCTCCATGACATCCAATCCATCTTTTACAATCTGATTTAATATATGAGTAGCACAATGCATATGCAACAAAGATCCGTCCATCATAAGAGAAGAGGTGTCCAACTTATCTGGCATAATTTCGATAGCCTTGTCATTTGACGCACAATTGTCCAAGGTCACCGTGGATATCTTATTCTCAAGGTGCCACTTAACAAGACATGCATGTAGTGCTTCACATATAACTTCAGCATTGTGTGGACATGGAACATAAATAAACCTATGCTATAAAAAATAAGTAAATATTTAGGTTCAGAGTAACAATAATCAATACATCTATTTGGAATAAGAGTGATTTATATGGAGACATGGTTAGCTCATTAGCTAGCTCTTTAGTTTCCAAGAAGCATCAATATAATGTGTAGTTACAGCCATATAGCCCCTCTATTGATGGCCAGCCGACCAGAAATCTGTTGTGATGGCTACTCGGTTCTCAAACTTTGCAAAGTACTTCACCATGCTATTCTATTGGACAACAAATGTATTTATAATGTCCTGCCAAATTGTATTTCTGGACACCACTTTGAATATTGGTGGCAAAGTACCACAAAATTTTTGGAAGCCAGCATGATCAACAATAGACAAAGGGTACTCATTCTCACATATCATCAATGCAAGTTCCTTTCTAGCAAGTTCTTGATCAAAAACATAGGTCTCCAAATTTTGACAACTTTAATTTGTTTTGTTGTGGACCAACTACATGCCGAGCCAAATAATTATTACGATGAGTCCTTAAGTGTGACGTACCAGAGGTTGATTCTCCAGCATATGGCTTATGACACCAGTTGCATATTGCCTGCCATTTCCCATTGATTAGTTCTGCCTTAAAATTTTTTTGACTATACGTTCTGCCTTAAAATCATCCCATACATCTGATGTACGCTTCCTTCTAGAACCGGTTAGTTTTGGTTGCTCCACTGCTGTACTGGTACCCTCTTGTAGAGTTGAACTTGAGACCATGGAAGCTCCAGCCACACCTGAGACATCTGTCGGGGCAACACTGTTTTTGGGAGCTGAAAAAAGAATGGATTGGGTTTTAGATATACATTAGATGAGTGAAAGTTATCTAGAGAAAACTGTTATAATAGATAAAGCTAGTTAATGAATCTTTTAATAAGAAATGTAAAGTCTGCATAGTAATGGTCAATACAACGTTTCCAATTATAGCAAAGATGTTGATAATAAAGCTAGTGTATGCCAAAATTTAATGAGAATAGTAAATTGTACAAAAGTGATGCCAGTTAGAATTGTTTCTAGTTCTAGAAGAAGTACTAATAATCAAGCTAGTTTATGACAAAATTTGATAAGAATGTAAATTCTACAAATGCAACAAAACACAGTTTATGCTAGTTTATATAAAATGTCTCATATATCACAAGCAAGGAGAGCACTGAGATGCAAAAAACTGTAGCAATTACTGTTTCCAGTAACGACAGTGCTGCCGCCGACACCCTGTTGCTCGCTAGGCAAACTCCTTCGTGGGATGATAACTGTCCCGGGCCTGCCCTTCCCATTGTTTCCCCCACTGTTGCCCTTGCCCCCTTCCATTGAGGGTTGACTCCTGCTCATATTAAGAGAGGATGCAGGTTGGTCAAGACTCAGGAAGAGATCAAACGCCAATTCGGGAACGAGAGGGAGTGCAATGGTGGTTTAACCTTGGTTATGTTGCCACATGCCTGTCGCTAATGCTCGTCGCCAAGGCATGTCGCCGGTGTTGGTCACCGAGGCCAGTCCCAGGGCCAGTCGTCGAACCCGGGTGCCGGGTTTGGGCGCCTATCGCCGGTATGAGGTGGATGTCCAGGGAGAGGCGGGAGCGACGACTGAGATTTGTCAAACCAGAGCGCTGCTGCGCTATGGAGGGAGCGGGACTGCTGGAGACTTGGGATGATTGGGGGTTGACTAGATTAGGTTTAATATAATTAGGTTAGTGGGGTTGTGGGGGATCACGGAACATGGGCCGGGGCGCTAGGGTTTGACCTTCTGTGACTGCTACCACTTGGGGTGTTGGACTTCTGCTTAGTCCAGTGTGACTGACATATGGCCCCACCTATCATACGGGTATCCATTGGATATCCATGGAGCAGAAATTATATCCATGCCCAACCCGGCTGTTCGCGGGTATCAAAATCCACGGATCCATGGGCAGAACTACGCTCCATACCCTTGCCCAACTGGGTCAGGTATGCGTGGATATCAAGATCCATGGATAAAATTGCCATCCCTAATGGGGAACAACGGACGCAGGAAACGATATTTACCAAGGTTCAGGCCCTCTCTAAGAGGTAAAACCCTACGTCCTGCTTAATTATATTACTTGTGTATATGAGGATTATAGAGTCGATCTACAACAAGATCAGAGGAACTAAACCCTAACTAGTGCTATGGAGATTGTTCTTCTAGCCTCTACAGACTAAGCCCCCTGGTTTATATAGACACCAAGGGTACTAGGGTTCACAGATAGCACTAGTGGAAAAAGTGCTAGCCACAACTCTCGTTGGTGGCGCACCATTTGCAGCCAACGCCAGCACTATTTTTTTCAAATAGTGGTGGCGTCGTATTATTTGATATGACATTAGTAGGTGCATAGCGCTGGCATATGATTTCAATTGTATGCCATTAGTCTATGGGCCCAGCAATCCTCCACTTCCATGGAGTACTGCTGGCGCTGGGAAAACACCTATGCCAGCACTATGTCTGATACTTGTGTCGTGGGACTTTGTGGCCATGCCATTAGTGCTTAAGTGGGGCCCAGTATCAGTTAACAAATATTGTGCTGGCGTCTCAGATGGTAGCGCGCCATAAGTATATGCAACTCTCTCTATAAATAGATTGATTGTCGTGTGTATCTAGCTAGCTCATACTGATGTGTGAACATTATCCTGCTTGTTTCTCTCTGCAGATCCTAAGTAATATACCCGGCCGTCTGCTGGCCTCGACCGCGAGATATCATCTATATCAATCTAATCTTGGTAATATATGCTCAATTTTCTGTTTTTCACTTTTTGGCAAGAGGTATATATTGTGGTGTTGAAAGACCTTTTTTGGTAGGAAATGGTATGAAAAGATTCTTACATATATATTTATATGGATCGATCTATAAATGAGTTCTTTGAGGTGGCCCTGGAATATACGAGTCATAGAGGCAAAAAAGAGATGTCCATGTAAGAAGTGCGAAAACAAAGTTTTGATTGACCCTTCCACTTGTCGTGTGAAGATGCGCTTGTTGAAACATAGTTTCATGCCTGGTTACACATGATGGACAAGTCATGGTGAGGACAAGGTGGATACCAGATTCGAAGAAGGGGCGACAGTACATGATGATAAGCTAGAAGAAGGAGGCCTGAAGAAAGAGGCCGGACATGAAAATTAGCCACACCGACACGAAGTCCGTGCAGAGGTTCAGGAAGTGAGAAGTCTTTTGTACAAAAGACTGAAAGAACAGAGCAATAAAGATTTGCCCAAGAAGGAAGATCTAGATGAGCATGATAATGATAAACAATTTGGCATCTATCAAGAAGACAGTGAAGTCCAGCTCAAAACAAAGTGTACGAAAAGAAGCCGAAACACGTTGTTGGGTAGTGTAGAAAGTTCTGCCTAGAGAATTCTGAAACGACGTCGCTGCACTTAATTAATTTTATATGTATATTTTATTATTAAGCAACACTGTAGTGTGTATCGACATTATGTGTATTTCAATCTTAATAAAATAAATATAGCTATGTGCAAAATATAGCGCTAAACGGAATTTGGAGGGTGAAGATCGTTTTGCCCCAATTTAAAGCGGCTAATAATTGGTGAAACATAGCTATGGCGTTGGCGACGTAGCCAACTCTATAGCTAAATATCTATAGCGTTGGTGATGTCGCCAACGCGATTGCTATTTTTCACCATTCCTTTAGCCGATTTGGGGCAGATTTCATTTCTAGCTAACACTCAAGTTATCTCGGGCCTCCGCCGCTACCGGCCCTTGTCGCCGCCCGCCGCCGCATCATCTGCCATCGACGCCCCCATCAACCTCGCCGCACCCTCACCCCATCCCCCACAGCTGGCTCGGCCACTGCCCTGTAACATCCCAAAATTCTAAATTTGGAATGTTATATTAAATAAATAATTCTGATTGTTTGTTTGATTGTTGAGTGATTGATTGTGTGAAATTGAGTGGAATTTGAAACTTTTGAAAGTTTAATGAGAGGAATGAAATGACTTTCCCAGGCCTTTTTTGACTTCGATCTCGAGAATTCAAATTCAATTCAAACACAAAACCCTAGACAGAAGATGATATGACTTCTTCCATTTAAATAAATGAAAAGGGTTTTGAAAAGATTTGAATTCCATTTGGAAATATTTCAAATTCAGAAACTTTATGCAACTCAATGATTTTCATGAGAGAAGATAAAATGACTTCTTCAAATTATATGAAATATGAGTTGGAAGTTTAAAAGAATCAAATTGAAAGGCCGGTTGAAATTATTTTGAAACCCACTTTCAAATTGGAGTTATTTGGTTTTATTGAAATTATTTTTCTCCAAAACTAAAATATACGAAAATAGGGTAAAATGATTCCCTACAGTGGAAAAGTGGAGAAAAATGATTTTTAAATCATTTTGATATTTTAAAATAATTTTGTTTGCATTTTAAATGCAATAGTGGCACCTTTTGAATTTTGGGATTTTCTGTGAATTTTATTTGAACTTGAAAAATCATTCATACTGTAACTAATGTTTTTCTGAGTATTTTGATATATAATATGCATATATATTTATTTTATTTATTGCCCTCTATTTCAGTTTTCCTTCTCTATTTTATAAAAAAACAAAAAAACTGGCCAAAGCCCAGCCGCACTAGGCCCAGCCCCCTCCACGACCCAACAGGTCGTCTTCCTCCTACAATCGTTCTGCACCTACAGGAGCAGAACGCACGCACGCACCCTACCCCGCGCCCCACACCTTCCCTCCTTCCCCTTCCCCAAGGATCCTCTGAATGGATCCACCTCCTTCCCCTATACCTCCTTCTCCAAGTAAAAGGCCATTAATGCCCCGGATTTCCTCGCCGGAGATCCGAACTTACCGTTTTTTTTGCTCGCCATGGCTGCACGCATCTGGACACCCCCTCGCCCTATAAATACCTCCCTCGTGTTGCCCTCCTTCCCTCGCCCAAAGCCCTCTCCCATGGGAGCTTATCCCCCCTATCCAGCACAATTACTCATCGGAGTTCATAAACTCCGGCGGCTTCTCCATCGCCGCCCGAGGCTCGGTTGGTACTTACTCGGCCTCCTTTGAGTTTGCTGAGATCTCTTCTGCACCGTCCCGTGCTCTCCTTCCTCTAGGAGCCCCATAACCTCGGATCCGATCTTCTTCCCCAACTCCGCGACTACTCCGGTGAGATCAAAGAAATCCTGTAATTCTTCTTTTCAGAAAAGTAGCGATCTTAGAAAATTCATATCTATTAGTATACATATCCAAATTGAGTGATTCCAATTGCGTTAGATCACAAATTTTGTAAAGTTTCTGAATAGGTAAATATTTTTTAGGTTTGACTATTTAAATTTGAACTTGATCAAATTATCTTAAATCCTTGTATTTGATTTAACTTGAGTTTAGAAATAGATTTTTGATTGATTCTTTTGCTACTGCTTTGTTATTGTTTTGTTTATCCAGTAGAATATAGTTATTTATTTTAGTTTATTTTGAATTAGGTTTTTAGCAAAACAGTACTGTTTTAGTTATAGTTTTGTTTTAGTCTTTTCTTTATAGTTTTAATTGTTTTTAAATTTTGTTCTTTTGTCACTCTTGAAAAAATTAGTTTTGTTTCTGTTAGTCAACAAAAGAAAATTTGTTTTATTTAAAAAATTACTTTACTTAGTTTTGTACTGAAAACTTGTTTAGGTCATAGTTAGTGTTTCATAAAAGCTTTTATTTGTTTCTTTTTGCAAATAAAATTTTATGGAAAAAATAGCTTCTGTTAACTTAGTTGTTTTACTTTGTATTTTCTGTTAGTTTATTAGTTTAGTATTTTCTTGGTTAAGTTTTACTTAGGACAAAACTATTTTGTGTTATGTCTTAGAGTTTTCTTTAGTAGTTTTGTTGTGTAGTTTTCCTTTGTTTTTATTGGGTGTCCCTTGATTTGCATTTTTATTTGTTGGTTTTATTATGAGTGTTAGAATTGTTTGCTAGGATGTTTGCTTATATGAATGCTATGTTTGACTATATAGATTTTCAACGGAGTGACGAATAGTTCTACCAAGTCATTATTCGAGAGTGTTGTTATCTTCATCAACTTACCAGGCAAGTTCACTTTGACCATGCTTCCATACCTATGTTTTATTGCATTTAGTGGCATCTTTGCAATCACCCTCCATTAGTGATATTGAATTCTTGTAGTTGATTAGTATGCATGAGGTAGGAACCCATCACCCTGTTACCAAGCCCGGGACGTTATTTATTTTAATGCTACGGTATAGTAGACGGGGTTTGGTATGAGTGCACGAGAGTGGTGTGAAGAAGGAGGACTCTACGTCAATGATGACAACTCCATGATGACATCTGCAAGGACTGCATCTTCAAGGCCTCAAGACTTCAAGACTCGAGACAAGAATTCAATACACACTCTTGGGTGAAGGACGGTTGACGGGCACCTGGAGAAACCAAAGGATGGCCGGGATGCATGGAGAAGCGCCATGACATCTTGCGGAAAGCTTCACCCAGACTCAAAGATACGGAAGAATACTTCATGCCCGAAGCTTACCTGCAACCGCAAGTCACTATGGGCTCGCTTGGTTGACCTTAGTTGTGACTCTGGCTGGGGCGGTGCTAGCAGATGTAGAACTACGATAGGATTGGATGAGCACCGGACGGTGGTCGGGGAACTCTTTGGAAGACCATGTTTGGTCATCTTGTTCTCAAACACCACGAAGTGCGAGAACGTAAAAGAGGGATCGAATCTTGCGGGTAAAGTGTACAAACCTCTGCAGAGGGTTTAAACCTAATCGATTAGCCGTGTACCCGATACGGACAATTTGAGCCTCGGACTTGGATCTATCTCGAACTCTCAACACCGGACTGATAACTTAAGTGTGGGCAACTTATGATGAATTTGGGCTATGAGACATCGGTTGGCGGAACCATGTCATGATAGAAAAATCTATAGTACAGACTTCATTTATTCCTTTGATGTAGGGAAAACAAAACCAGCTTTTACGCAAACAGAACTCAAATACAGAGCCACAAAGCCATACTGCATATAGTATAGTTTATCATCTGTTTTCTCTTATTGTGATCTTGTCGGTACATTCAATGTACTGACCTACAGGGCTGCAACGTATCATGTTGCAGATATTTCCTCGACGAGTAAGAGTTACGATACAGGGTTACGGTCTACACTCAACCTGCCGATGGCGTTGATGGGACTCCACACCCGTTGTTGTTTCCGCTGAGACATATGAGGTATATACCAGTTTTACGTTATTTATACATGTGATTGCACTTTGATATATACATTGATGTACTTGTGTGTGCCAAAGATACTGATCCGAGGATGGCACAGACACACGAGACTTGACTGTCTCGAGGTCGGGTCGCTTCTGAGATATGGTATCGAGCACATGTTGATCAGAGAACGTGACCCTAGAAATCGGAAAGCCCTAGGACAGGATGTCTCAAAAAACTTTATTTTCAAAAGGATCCTTTACTTCTCATCTTTTTTGATTTTATCAAGTAGTTCCTCTGACCTCAAATAGTTAGAATATACACCTTTCCCTTTTGACCACACGGAAGATCAACTCACTCCATGAATTAAAGATATCGGACAACTGATGGCCATTTCAGAGTAAAGAGGACTTCACCATGCATTGGAAGAATTGCAGCTGCAACAATTGAACACTCTGAAGACTTGAAGAATTTGAAGTTCCTGAAGAATTATTTGACCTTTAGAGACCAAACCCCTGTTATACACCTATGTTAGATGCGATGACTTGTGAGTTGTCATTTGTTTGATGTTTTCCGACAGCCCCAAAATAAAACCTGTTTCTTCAAAACTATTGTTTGTATTGCGTGTATTCTTCCCCACCTCTCTCATATCTCATCCCAAAACTTTTGGACCCCATAGATGATGAATGAAGTTGGTCTGTTATTCTCTGGACCGATGACTCAGTTGGAGGCGAGCTATGGATTCAAAACATGGAGGATCAATTTAGAAAAATTGATTCCAAGGAAGTATGAGGTTCAATACGCTCTTGATGCTTTTACGAAAGTGCTGCAACCTGGTGGAAAATGCATCAAGCCATACAAGGATTTAATGGAGCAAGAACTTGGGAGGAATTCAAGAAGACCCTATTGAGATCACGCCTCATCCGGAAGCACTATGATAACTCAAGAAGAAACCTTGTGCCTGCAAGATTTATGGAGAAATAGGACACACCGGGAGGAACACAAGGATGGATGCCCTCATTGTGAGGAGAAACACCCACCGAGGAATGCCCAACTAGTCGGTGAGTTGTTTCTTGTGTGAAGGAACCACCCACTACCCGACTCAAGTGTCACATTTACCCCATGGTGCAACAAACTATTCAGGAGCAGGAAGAAAGAATGAAAGAAGCGCTCCGAGAAGTTATGAAAGAACCTGTGATGAAGGAATGTGTGGAAGACCCTGATGGAGAAGGCCTCAACAGATTTTACTCCAATGCCTGCTATTCATGTGGAGAAGAAGGACATTTTTCACAGTATTGCACCAAGGAAAGAAAAGAGTATCTGGGATACTTCCCTACGGAAGCAATAGAGTTTGATCCACAGGGAATAAAAGGTTTGATCAGAACGAAGAAACCTCGGAAGAGAAAACAAAGACACCCTCAGAACAACCCAATTTCTGCAAAGAGGGACAAGAGTCATATTACCAGTTTTGATTGTAAGGACGTCGGGCATTATGCCAATCATTGTCTTGAAAGGAAGCAAGGAACTCAAGGAGCAGGCACCATCTCCAAGAAGCCCAAAGACTTATCGAAAGTTATGTGTTTTCATTGCAAGGAAGCAGGACATTATGCTCCTAAATGTTCCTACAAGAAGGAAGCTGGAGTTGAGTAGTTGGAATTTTGATATGGATAATAAGAGTGGTAGAAACCAATTTGTTTTCATGAGTACAATAAGTTGAGTTATGTAATGGGTGCTCAGAGTTTGTAATGGATTCATGAAATCAATAAAGTTAAGGTGACATGTTTTCATATGTTTAATTGTATGAGTTGTTACTCTATGAACACGGATTTTGACCATTTTCGAGGATATGAGAAATATGGTCTATGGATGGATTTGTGAATTTCATTTTAAGGGTGATAGTACCCTATGAAGAACACTAGACCAATGGAAATGGAAATGTGTCCCACAGGTTGGAGTTTGGAAAAAAATGAGTTGAAGTTTTATCTTTGATATGATGGTATTAAGAAATGAAATGTTATTGGATTTAAAGTGGTGTAATGTTGGAAAATGGAGCAATTGTAACTCCAAGGATGAGTGAAATTGGTACAAGTGTTGAAGTGGGCTCATAACCCATAGGCCCAGGAATTAATAAGGGTCAAGTACCCACTGGAAGAAGAAATTTTGGGAAGACTGCGATTTGATCAGCAGACGTTTCGTAGGAGGTTACGCAAAAACCCGAGAGTTGTGAAGAAACGATAGATGTTTTGTTCAGCTTGCGAATCAATGGAATTATCCGAACTAAGTTCGTTGAGAAGAGAAATTCTGCAACGCTATGAGAATGCCCGAATGTTAGAAATGCGATATTCGCTAAACCTTATACAGAGTAATGATTTGGGTGCGGAATGGATTGATCACCATACCGACTTACTCTTGTCATTCACTCTTGCTATTTGGAATGGTAAATCTGAGTGACTTACCCATAGTAGAGAGACGACGATGTCAAAACCTTGTTTAAACCCTAGAATGGTAGGACGGTTGATCCATGTACAGCAACCGCTGCCAATCGAGGATATACTGGTGAGATTTAGCTGAGACCGATTTATCAGAGAAGAAACCATACATGGTTGACCGCCACGAGATTTTCAATAGTTGTTTAGTATTGGCGCGGATCCTCAACCGAGAAGACCCTGTCTCGGAAGAACCTTAATTACCATGAAGGACTCATGATTTTGATAAAGAGGTTATGCCCTTACGGGAGAGCACCAGGAAAGAGTTACCTGGAGAATATGAGAAGACTGACATTGTCAACCCAAAGGAATGGAGTACATGAGATTTGTCGGAACAATAACCATGCTTCTAAGTGTGGTAGCACACTAGACCATACAGATATATGGATTTGCTAGAAGACCCCCAAACCCTAACCCTTTTCTTGTTAGTTTCTTGAATCTCGAGGACGAGATTCATTTTAAGTGTGGTAGATTTGTAACATCCCAAAATTCTAAATTTTGGAATGTTATATTAAATAAATAATTCTGATTGTTTGTTGGATTGTTGAGTGATTGATTGTGTGAAATTGAGTGGAATTTGAAACTTTTGAAAGTTTAATGAGAGGAATGAAATGACTTTCCTGTGCCTTTTTTTACTTCTAATCTCGAGAATTCAAATTCAATTCAAACACAAAACCCTAGAGAGAAGATGATATGACTTCTTCCATTTAAATAAATGAAAAGGGTTTTGAAAAGATTTGAATTCCATTTGGAAATATTTCAAATTCAGAAACTTTATGCAACTCAATGATTTTCATGAGAGAAGATAAAATGACTTCTTCAAATTATATGAAATATGAGTTGGAAGTTTAAAAGATTCAAATTGAAAGGCCGGTTGAAATTATTTTGAAACCCACTTTCAAATTGGAGTTATTTGGTTTTATTTAAATTATTTTTCTCCAAAACTAAAATATACGAAAATAGGGTAAAATGATTCCCTACAGTAGAAAAGTGGAGAAAAATGATTTTTAAGTCATTTTGATATTTTAAAATAATTTTGTTTGCATTTTAAATGCAACAGTGGCACCTTTTGAATTTTGGGATTTTTCTGTGAATTTTATTTGAACTTGAGAAATTGTTCATACTGTAACTAATGTTTTTCTGAAAATTTTGATATATAATATGCATATATATTTATTTTATTTATTGCCCTCTATTTCAGTTTTCCTTCCTATTTTCTAAAAACAAAAAACTGGCCAAAGCCCACCAACTAGGCCCAGCCCTCCACGACCCAACAGGTCATCTTCCTCCTACAATCGTTCTCGCACCTCAGGAGCAGAACGCACACACGCACCCCACCCCGCCCCCACACCTTCCCTCCTTCCCTTCCCCAAGGATCCTCTGAATGGATCCACCTCCTTCCCTACACCTCCTTCTCCAAGTAAAGGCCATTAATGCCCCGGATTTCTCTTGGAGATCTGAACTTACCGTTTTTTGCTCGCCATGGCTGCACGATCTGGACACCCCTCGCCCTATAAATACCTCCATCGTGTTGCCCTCCTTCCCTCACCCAAAGCCCTCTCCCATGGGAGCTTATCCCCCCCTATCCAAAGACAATTACTCATCGGAGTTCATAAGCTCCGTGGCTTCTCCATCGCCGCCCGAGGCTCGGTTGGTACTTACTCGGCCTCCCTTGAGTTTGCTGAGATCTCTTCTGCACCGTCCCGTGCTCTCCTTCCTCTAGGAGCCCCCATAACCTCGGATCCGATCTTCTTCCCCAACTCCGGCGACTACTCCGGTGAGATCAAAGAAATCCCATAATTCTTCTTTTCGTAAAAGTAGCGATCTTAGAAAATTCATATCTATTAGTATACATATCCAAATTGAGTGATTCCAATTATGTTAGATCACAAATTTTGTAAAGTTTCTGAATAGGTAAATATTTTTAGGTTTTACTATTTAAATTTAAACTTGATCAAATTATCTTAAATCCTTGTATTTGATTTAACTTGAGTTTAGAAATAGATTTTGATTGATTCTTTTTGCTACTGCTTTGTTATTGTTTTGTTTATCCAGTAGAATATAGTTATTTATTTTTAGTTTATTTTGAATTAGGTTTTAGCAAAAAAGTACTGTTTTAGTTATAGTTTTGTTTTAGTCTTTTCTTTATAGTTTTAATTGTTTTTAAATTTTTTATTTTTGTCACTCTTGAAAAATTTAGTTTTGTTTCTGTTAGTCAACAAAATAAAATTTGTTTTATTTAAAAATTATTTTACTTAGTTTTGTATGAAAACTTGTTTAGGTCATAGTTAGTGTTTCATAAAAGCTTTTATTTGTTTCTTTTTGCAAATAAAATTTTATGGAAAAAATAGCTTCTGTTAACTTAGCTGCTTTACTTTGTATTTTCTGTTAGTTTATTAGTTTAGTATTTTCTTGGTTAAGTTTTACTTAGGACAAAACTATTTTGTGTTATGTCTTAGAGTTTTCTTTAGTAGTTTTGTTGTGTAGTTTTCCTTTGTTTTTATTGGGTGTCCCGTGATTTGCATTTTTATTTGTTGGTTTTATTATGAGTGTTAGAATTGTTTGCTAGGATGTTTGCTTATATGAATGCTATGTTTGACTATATAGATTTTCAACGGAGTGACGAATAGTTCTACCAAGTCATTATTCGAGAGTGTTGTTATCTTCATCAACTTACCAGGCAAGTTCACTTTGACCATGCTTTCATACCTATGTTTTATTGCATTTAGTGGCATCTTTGCAATCACCCTCCATTAGTGATATTGAATTCTTGTAGTTGATTAGTATGCATGAGGTAGGAACCCATCACCCTGTTACCAAGCCCGGGACGTTATTTATTTTAATGCTACGCTATAGTAGACGGGGTTTGGTATGAGTGCACGAGAGTGGTGTGAAGAAGGAGGACTCTACTTCAATGATGACAACTCCATGATGACATCTGCAAGGACTGCATCTTCAAGGCCTCAAGACTTCAAGACTCGAGACAAGAATTCAATACACACTACTGGGTGAAGGACGGTTGACGGGCACCCTGGAGAAACCAGTGGATGGCCGGGATGCATGGAGAAGCGCCATGACATCTTGCGGAAAGCTTCACCAAGACTCAAAGAGACGGAAGAATACTTCATGCGCGAAGCTTACTGCAACCGCAAGTCACTATGGGCTCGCTTGGTTGACCTTAGTTGTGACTCTGGCTGGGACGGTGCTAGCAGATGTAGAACTACGGTAGGATTGGATGAGCACCGGACAGTGGTCAGGGGAACTCTTTGGAAGACCATGTTTCGGTCATCTTGTTCTCAAACACCCTGAAGTGCGAGAACGTAAAAAGAGGGATCGAATCTTGCGGGTAAAGTGTACAAACCTCTGCAGAGGGTTTAAACCTAATCGATTAGCCGTGTCCCCGGTTACGGACAATTTGAGCCTCTGGACTTGGATCTATCTCGGTACTCTCAACACCGGACTGATAACTTAAGTGTGGGCAACTTATGATGAATTTGGGCTATGAGACATCGGTTGGCGGAACCATGTCATGATAGAAAACTCTATAGTACAGACTTCATTTATTCCTTTGATGTAGGGAAAACAAAACCAGCTTTTACGCAAACAAAACTCAAATACAGAGCCACAAAGCCATACTGCATATAGTATAGTTTATCATCTGTTTTCTCTTATTGTGATTTTGCCGGTACATTCAATGTACTGACCTACGGGGCTGCAACGTATCATGTTGCAGATATTTCCTCGACGAGTAATAGTTACGATACAGGGTTACGGTCTACACTCAACCTGCCGATGGCGTTGATGGGACTCCACACCCGTTGTTGTTTCCGCTGAGACATATGAGGTATATACCAGTTTTACGTTATTTATACATGTGATTGCACTTTCATATATACATTGATGTACTGTGTGTGCCAGCATACTGATCCAGGGATGGCACAGACACACAGAGACTTGACCGTCTGAGGTCGGGTCGCTACATGCCCCCCAGCCCCCTCCAACACCGCTCGCTCGCCCCCCGCCCCCTCCCTGGCCGGCGGCAACCACCTCGACCTCGCCTCTCTGGTCGTCATCTCGGGTTGCCAACCGTCCGACATCACTATGCCTAGGCGCGAAGGCCACGATTCCGTCGGTAAGTGAGATCTATCCATTTTCTTGAGGTTCATAGACATATTTGTTACAATTGGTACACATGTAGATTTTAGCATAAATTAGTCGTATTTGTAAAATTGTGAGTTGTATTGGACATGGATTTGAGGAAATGTGGCTTAAATCACAAAGATTTAATTGTTCATGGACATGGATTTGTCGAATTTTTTAGGAATTTTGGTTGAAATCATGTATTGTAGGTGCTGATTTGTTTGAAGGGACTTTATAGGGTTGCCAATGTTTTGTCAAAACATTGATTAAATTTCGTTTTCTCAAATTGCTGGCAACCAATATGTAATATTTTTAGCAAAGGTCATGCCGAAATTTTGAATTTTGTATACGAATTAAGTATATGTCGTATTTGTTTGTAGATGTCCGCTGTGGGCTCTTCTTAGATACATTCGGCAACCGGCAAAGATGTATTTACGGACGCGCAGGGAAATGATGATGACTATGGAGAAGATCTTTATGGGCTGGGGGATATAAATCCGGATGGCTGCTATATCAAAGGCAATGGCAACAAAGATGTTCCTGGAGAGGATAGTAATCCTGATAAGGACACTGATAATGATGAAGATTATACAGATGAGTATTGTGCTGAGGATGAGGAGGAGGATGCTCCAAAAACCAACAAGCAACATACACCAAGGAGCCGAAATGCTATCGATACCTACAGGATTGTTGTCACTCGAGTCAACTCCACTGCTGAGCCCGTTAGTCCACGGAAGGCCGCGCCTCACTACTGCAACGCCCTAGGTGTCATCCTTCGAGAAGTCTGCTCCATCAACGAGTCCAGTATAAGGGATTCAGGCAAACAAAATCTACGAGAACTCCTCATAAGAAGGGTGCACTCTAGATTTATGTTTCCTGATGAGTACGACAACCTACCGTACCCAAAGAATCAGGTCAACAACCATGCAATCCATAAGTTCTCAAAGAATTTGAGTTCTTGGAAATCAGCCGCAAAAAAAGAAGTTAACAAAGATTACTCCGTGATCAAGTATAAGTGGCCCACCATTAGTGCAGATGACTGGAACATTTTCAAGATGCAAAATTCGCAGAACCCTGTGGTGCAGAGCCAGTTGACATGGGGGAAGGATATGTGATCAAAGACATTAAGTAACCACACCCTTGGAAGCCATGGTTTTGTTGGAAGAAGCCCATGTGGGACAAGCAGGACTCTATACTTGCAGCAAAGGGCATCCCAAACTACATCAAGCAATCCAAAGACCCCCTCGAATATAACTATGTCAGGGGCCGGTACCATTATGATTATAAGTCAGGGGAATTTTTTGCCAATCACCAAACTAGAAAACTTGAAGAAGAACTGGCAAGGTAGCATGCGGAACATCAGAGCTCTCAAGGGTCCATGGCCGGGTGGAATACTCCTCTTAACCGGTCGATCAATGTGACCCTCAGCAAGGACCTGTTGCATTTGCCGGCCGGTGGCCGTGTGAACGGTGCTGGATGCAGAGCCAAATGGGACGATCATTATGTCGAAGACCGCGAGCGGCGACGGCAGAGAAGGAGATCCAACAAGCAGACCATTGAACAGAAAATAATTACAGCCATAGCCGCCGCCACAGCCGCAGCCACAGTTGTAGCAACTGCCAACATTGAAGCACACATTAACATGCAAATCCAAGCCCATGCCCAAGCCATGTTGCGTTCAATAATCGAGAGCGTCAAGCAATGGCTCAAAAACAGTGAACTAGGAAACATTGTCATTGACACATCACCCATGGATAGCAGCCATTCTATCTCTTTCACTGGCAACCCGTCGCCAATGGCTGCTCTTGACGCGCTTACGGAAGACACTCCATGCAGTCTCTTAGCTCATGTGAATGGTGAGCTGATTAAAGTTGCAATCGGCTCGATCATTCGCCCCAAAGATAGAATCATGCATAGATTGCATATGCCTGAGGGGGTCTTGAAAATTGAGTTGTCTGTTGTCTTAAATGGTTACGAAGATATTGCTCCTCCGATACAACCTCCTGGTGTGGATAGCCAGATTTCCATTGGATAATGCTTATGGTGGCCAATGATGTGGCCGAAGAGTCAAATTCGGCTAGGAGATGACCAAATTCCAACAAGCTCGAAGCAGAAGAAGAAGACATCATGTCTAGGACCATCTCCTTTGGGTCAGAGTCAACCTGAATTGCATAAAAACAATGTGGATGTTGTTGAGGACCAAGTAAATAATGATCATGAATTACTTGCCAATCGATTCTTCATGATTGAAGAATATCACAACTCAGTTGCTGATGTTGATGGACCTATGCCTGCTGATCCCGTCCAAGCATTCTCTCGGCCTCCTGCTGTCCAAGATGATCACCGCGTTGTTCCTTACCAGAAGAGTCTACTGTTCAACGGGGACTTCACGCCACCAGACACACAAGTGCCACCATCTAGGGGACCGTCGTTGCTGGGTCCAAACACACTCAATGTGACGCTAGCAAATGCACTGCCGGGCGGTGCAGCCAGCCGGCCTAACATGTCAAGCAAGAAGAGGAGGTGCCCAGGAAATGCTAATAAGAAGGCCACTGCCGCCGCTAGCCAGCCGGTTCAGAATAATAAAGAAGTACTTCGTCATGTTGCATGGCTGACTTACCATTCCCTGGGTGAACCCATCCTTCCGAAGGAGCTCTTCGATCTTCTGCAGACAGAAATGAGACTTCTGCATTATGTCGTTCTCTGTAGGGAGAAGTATGCATTTTCTCATGCAGGTGGACATCGCCCCCTTTTCACAGTGATGGTGCTATCTAAAATTGGTTCTATGATAATTTCCCCGCGGAGAAGTTCTATGTGCCATTCGAAGACATCTTCAACCCATTCCACCTATACAAGATTTGTCCTTCCTTAATACGCCTATGGGCAATCAATACCGCCTACACTGCAATATGTGAGCTGAACAAGGTTGTCGCGGTAGCGGACCACTACCTCATGAACGAGACCAGCGTCAACCTCACTGATCCCCGTCAAGCTATGATGAACTACCTGACAGACTTCATGCTTGCCAACATGGAAAAAATTGCCTTCTAGTGCCCTACTATCCAGAGTAAGTCATTTGGTAGTCGGTACACACTATTCTTTCGTACAATCTCATTCCGCTTCCACATCAAAACATTATATACTCGAGCATAATTGGTATGTCTCTACTTTATACATAGGGAACATTGTGTCCTGATCGTTATTTCCCTGAAGTTCGTTGAAACTTATTCCTTGGATTCAACAAGGAAAGTGAAGAAAGACTACAGAGGCACCAAGAAGGTTCTCGATGAAGTATTGGTCGATTATACTAGCCGGGGAGGAGTTATCAGAGAGGGGTATCGCAAGTTAGACAAATTTAAAGCTGTACACTTTGCCCACAAAACTGACTTTTGTTGCATGCACCAGCCGGAAAATAGTGACAAAGACAGCTTCTACATCGTCCACCACATGGAGGACTACATACGGCAATGAAAACACCTTAAAAAGAACCCTGACATCCTCGCATGGGGGAAGAAAATGGAGGAAATTAGCGTGGGAGATACTAGAGATGAGTTCAGACGCATCCAGCTCAAGTTTGCCACCATCCTCAACAAGGATGTCATCCACCATGCCGGCATTTTCAACAGCGGCACACCTGCCAGCTCGGAGGAGATAAAAGCTCATCTTAATAAGCAGGGTCACGATGCTGACGGACCGGTGTCTCTTGCGGATCCAATGAAGAAATACATTGATGATCCTTTTTATTGATGTAATAGGGTAGTGACAGCTAGCTATGTTGTGGTTCTATAAACTACTCGATCAGCTATGTACACTTCGCCTAGCTATCTTAATTTTAAGTGCTACACATAATTATCATGTATGTATTTTAATTAAGGTTATGTGGCTAGAAATATTCTGGATCTTAAAAAATGCTACCACGGCACCGTTTTTCGGCTGACGTGGTAGAGTTTTTCCTATTATGCTTTCAAACTAAGTAATGGCGTCGGAAGTATATGCAACGCCTCTAATGTTTCTCCATATCTATGACATGTGGATAAACACCTACGTCGTAGGTATATTTGACATTGCCGGCGTGTCACTTTATCCAACGCCATAGATACCAGAAACTATACTGGCGTACGAACCAATGCCACCGCTATATTTTAACACTTGTGCCATATTGGTGGCGTTGGGCTCCTAAGCCACCAAGGGAATTTTTGGCACGCCATAGCTAGGCTTTTGTGCACTAATGTATTCGGTTACATCAAGGAAACTGCGGATCTTCAATCTTGAGTTGGGGTACACACCAAAGCAGAAAAGGTCTTTAGTCCGGAGACGGTGCGGCCCAATAGTCTGGCCCACGTGAGATGAGCTGGAACCCCAAGGACCCCCTAGTCTAGGACTCCCTCAACCGGCTTGTACTAATTTGTGCACACAGATTTATCTACTCATGGCCACCATGAAGTACAATCTTCCGCTGCTGGATCATGACACAAGGTTTACCCTATGTCAAGTCAAGATGCGGGCATTGTTGGCACAGGCCGACTATGATGATGCACAAGATAGTTTTGGGAAGCAAAGAATTCAAGATTGGACTGATGAGGAGAAAAGAAGGGATCATAAGGCTTTGTCAAAAATTCAACTCCATTTGTGTAATAATATTTTTGCAGGAAGTTTTGAGCGACAAAACTGCCGCCGCTCTATGGTTAAAGCTGGAAGGGATTTGCATGACTAAAGATCTCACCAGCAAGATGCATCTGAAGCAAAAATTATTCCTGCACAGGTTATCTGAGGGAGGTAATGTTTTGAATCACATTTCAAAATTTAAGGAGATTATATCCGATCTTGCTGCAATGGATGTTAAGTATGAAGAGGAAGATACCGCTTTAATGTTACTTTGTCCACTGCCAATTCTTATACCAATTTTAGAGACACCATATTATACAGTCATGATACTCTCATGCTTGATGAAGTTTATGAAGCTTTGAACTATAAGGAGAATAGAAATTAATGGTGCCTCATGATGGTTCAAATTCATCCTAAGCCGAGGGATTATCTGTTCGTGGAAGGACAAAGGAGAAGAACTCACATAATGGAAACATAGGAAAAAGTAAGAATGGCTATAGGGGCTGGTCGCAATCCAGAGACAAGAAATATTGCAAATATTTCAAGAGAGAGGGGCATGACATCTCATAATGTTTCAAGTTGCAGAATAAAGAGAAGAGGAAAGGTGACAAACAAGGTGATAATTCTTCTAATGTTTCTCGTGATGATAGTTCCGATGATGCTCTTGTCGTTATTGCTAGATGTGCTGAGACCAATGATAAGTGGGTACTTGATACTGCATGTACTTTTATATGTGCCCGCATAGATATTAGTTTACTACTTTTGATTCCACTATTGTTGCTGGTTCCATTTTGGGTTTTGACAATTCACCATGCAAGATAGAAGGCATAGGTTCTGTTCGAATCAATATGTTTGATGGCACAATCCGAACTTTGATGGATGTTCGGTATATACCGAAGATGAAGAGAAATCTTAACTCTGTAAGTGCCCTTGATGGAAAGGGGTACAAGTATATATTCAGGTGGAGAAAGTGTCTTGAAAGTCACCAAAGGTTATCTTACTGTGATGAAAGGTGACTTAAGTTCAACCAATGGTCTTTATTACCTTAGATGTTCTACCATTTCAGGTAACATTGCTCTAGTTATTTCGAAGAATTTTGATTGTGTTGCTGCTAACCTTTGGCATATGCGTCTTGGACATATGAGTGAACTTGGTTTAGCAGAGTTAAATAAGGGAGGTCTTCTTGATGGATATGAAATTGGTAAATTAAAATTTCATGAGTATTGTATCTTCGGCAACCACAATAGGGTGAAGTTCAACACTTCAGTTCATACAACTGAAGGTATTCTTGATAATGTTCATTCTGATTTATGGGGACCATCTCGCAGAAAGTCACTAGGTGGTGCTAGTTACATGTTGACTATTATTGATGATTATTCAACAAAAGTATGGCCTTATTTCTTGAAGCATAAATATGAAGCATTCTTAGCATTTAAGGAGTGCAAGATTATGATCGAAAGACAAACTGAAAAGAAGGTAAAGATACTTCGCACTGATAATGGTATACAATTCTTTTCTAAGCAATTTAAGAATTATTGTAAGTCTGAAGGCATTGTCAGACACTACACCCTTCCTTATACCCCTTGATAAAATGGTGTTGCTGAGCGTATGAGCAGGATTATTATTTCCCGAGCCCGTTGCATGTTGTCCAATGTAGGTTTGCATAGGCGTTTTTGGGCTGAGGCCGCTTCCACTACTTGTTATCTCATTAATCGGTCACCATCTATTGCTCTTAATAAGAAAACTCCAATTGAGGTATGGTCTTGTTCACCTGCTAATTATTCAAAGTTGAGAGTTTTGGGTCGCACGGCTTATGCTCATGTTGATAATGGAAAATTGGAGCCTTGGGCTATTAAGTGCATCTTTCTTGTTTATAAGTCTGGTGTTAAAGGTTATAAATTGTGGAATCCTGAAACCCAAAAGGTTGTTATTAGCAGAAATGTTATCATTAATGAATCTGCTATGTTACATTATGTTTCATCTACTAATTTTCCTGTTAAGAGTGAACAACAACCCATTGTTCAACAGCCTACTGTTCAGGTGGAGCATGTTATTGATTCAGTGATACATCCGATAAGGAAAATGTTGATGCACATGATGATCCCATCGTTGATGATGGGCAGGTCAATCCAAATCAGCCTTAGTTCCACCCGGTTGGTATCTCGCACGTGACAGAGTTAGGCGGGGTATTAATAAGCCTGTAAGATTAATTGGATAGTGCAATATTGTTTCTTTTGGTTTATCTATTGCAAATTGAAGGTAATGTTGAGCCTTCTTCATATTTCGAGGCTATTATTTCTGATGATAGTAATAAGTGGATGGACGCTATGCATTATGAGATGGAATCACTTGAAAAGAATGGAACTTGGGATATAGTAAAATTACCAAGAGTGAAGAAACCTATTCGTTGCAAGTGGGTTTCCAAAGGAAAAGAAGGTGTTTCTCCTAATGATGAGACAAGATATAAAACAAGGTTAGTTGCTAAAGATTATAGCCAGATTCCAGGTATTAACTATAATGAAGTATTTTCTCCCGTTGTGAAGAATATCTCTATTCATACTTTACTCAGTATTGTTGCCATGCATGATTTTGACCTTGAACAATTAGATGTTAAAACTGCATTCTTACATGGAGAATTAGAAGAGGATATTTATAAGGAACAACCTGAAGGTTTGTTATTCCTGCAAAAGAAAAGCTTGTCTGTAAGTTAAAGAAATCTCTTGATGGATTGAAACAATCCCCTAGACAGTGCTACAAGAGATTTGACACCTTTATGCTCTCTCAAGGTTTCAAAAGGTCTAACTATGATATTTGTGTTTATTTGAATATTGTCAATGGTTCAACTATTTATTTGCTCCTTTACATTGATGATATTCTAATTGCTGCAAAGAGTATGTTAAGATTATTGCACTAAAGAAGCAATTGAGTAATGAATTTGAGATAAAGGATTTGGGTGCAGCGAAAAATACTTGGCATGGAAATATCCAAAATAGACCATCTGGAAAAGTATCTCTAAGTCAGAGACGATATATTGATAAAGTTCTTCATCGTTTTACTATTCATAATGCCAAGCCAGTGAGTACTCCATTAGCTGCACACTTCAAATTA
Organism: Aegilops longissima; assembly: GCA_021605205.1. Lineage (NCBI taxonomy): Eukaryota > Viridiplantae > Streptophyta > Magnoliopsida > Poales > Poaceae > Aegilops > Aegilops longissima. Next base: position 302,355,071 of record CM038681.1, on the reverse strand, counting down.
TCATCAGCCTTATGTCCTAAGTTAGATGTCGATATTGAGTACAAGTCTAGAGTTCCCTATTCAAGTGCAGTTGGTTCACTTATGTATGCCATGGTTTGTTCTCGTCCTGATTTATCATATGCATTGAGTGTCAGTAGATACATGGCTAATCGTGGAAAAGAACATTGGAAAGTAGTTCAGTGGATTTTTAGATACCTGTGAGGTACTTTCAATGCTTATTTATAGTTTGGGAAAACTGGCAATGGAATTGTTGGTTTTGTTGATTCTTATTTTGCTAGTGATTTGGATAAGAGAAGATCGCTCACAGGTTATGTTTTCACCATTGGTTATTGTGTTGTGAGTTGGAGACCAACTTTACAGTCTATTGTGGCTTGTTCCAGTACTGATGCCGAGTATATGGCAATTTCTGAGGCATGCAAGGAAGCTATCTGGTTAAGAGGTTTGTACGTTGAGTTTTGTAGAGATTCATCTTGCCCTACCATACTTAGTAATTTTCAAAGTGTTATATATCTTACAGAGAATCCAATGTATCATGAGAGAACAAAGCACATTGATGTCAGATACCACTATATTCAAGATGTTATTGCTGAAGGCGATTTGAAGGTATGCAAGATAAGTACTCATGTTAATCCTGCTGATATGATGACAAAGCCAGTTCCTACCAATAAGTTTGAGCTTTGCTCAGACTTAGTTGGTATTTCTCACTAGTCCTATGGACTTTGATGCACAAGGTGTTTATGCTCATTTGGACGGAGTTATTTACTTTCTTCGACTACTGGAGGGAATTTGGCTCAAGGTGGAGATTGTTAAATTGTGATCCAAATTCTAGTACCGTGTTGGACTAGATGTAGTACACACAGTGTGGGCCTTTGTGTTGGTACCGACGCGTACGAGTACAACTTGTTTACTTGTCCTCCAAGGACTCCTATGTATTGCCGTCATATATACCCCATGTAGTCGCACCTAAGACGACATGTCGTCTCATGCTTGTAATACTCCCCCATGATAGTGATTGCGCCTTCGTGCATCCGTGGTTTTCTCTTGCAAGGGTCACGTAAAAATCCATGTGCTCTCGTGTCTCGTTTATTCTCGTTTAATCTAACAAGGTGCTAACTGATAGCACTTGCTAACTTAAGAAGTCTACATACCTTTTATCTATCTAAAATAGAGATTCTTACCAACTATTGAGCCTACAAGTTTTTGATCAATGTCTCTAAAGCCACTACTAAACTTTATGTCGGTACTTTGCTGTAGAGTAAACCTCCATAATTCTCCATCTAAGATAGTACTAAAGTTTATTGATGATGCTTAGTTTCAGGCTATGCCTTGCAAGCCATCCCTATGATAAATCCAAGGGGTTCAAGGCGGATTGGAAAGGAGCTGCAGTAGGCGGTGGATTGAGGAAGGACCTGGAGCAGAGGCGGAATCGAGGCTGCCCTACGTGCACTAAGAAGCCGCAAAAAATTATGAGGCGCCTGCCATCCGGACACCGCTGCACTTTCCCTGTCTCTCCAGGTAAGCTCTCAGCAGCACCTCACATACCCCTCCATCCGGACACTCCATTTTTTCTGCTTGCTACAGCCCACATCATACACGGTTCTGCATTGTGGTGTGTGTGCCAATGTTCAAAATTTGCATAAGTTCTTGGAGGACTGGAAAGAACAAAATATTTTGGTTTTCAGTGACAAGTCTGCCCCCCATTGTCGATAGCGTCAAACTAAATGTGGTGCGTAGGTGCAAGACCAAAATTTAGTGGAGATGCAAGATGAAAGATAGAACATGATGCTTCAAATCAGCATAATTATAAGGATTAAAAACTTTCTCAGAGAAATAAACACAACAGTGATAAATATATGTAATGTAATTGCATTTTTTCTTGGAATATGTAATTTCATTAATAACATCTGCTTTGAATGGTATTTTATATGCCATCTCACTACTTCAGGATGCTGCTAACGCGACACTACGATCAGAGACCCTTCGACAAAACTATGTGTGATGCAATAATCGCAAATGGTGGTGTAAAAAACCTGTCAAAAAAGGTGCAAAATGTTTGCGATGGAGGATGCATCAAACATGATTTAGATTTTAGTTGCATGTCCGATGCAGGGCAAATGGTTCAGTTGAATTAACTGTTTGTGATGAGGAGGAACAAATATATAGCATACGGTTCACTCGGATGAACTGTCTGTGATTAGGCAACACAAAAGAAATGGTCAGTCAGGTCAAGGTGTGTGCGATATACGACATGCGGTTCACTCAGATGAACTATTTGCGTTGAGACAAGAGAACATAAACGGTTCAATAAATCAAGATGTCTGTGATACGCGGTAAATAGGTCTGTAATTAGAAATGTGTGTGATGACCGATAATAACACAGACGATTGCTTCTAATAAGACGTATGTGATATGCTCAGTCTACACAACATTTATTGGCCATCGGGGGACGGGCGTCATCCGGATACGCCATAAGGATGCGAAGAGGCATCCTATATCAACAAGGACTAGCTGTTCCACCAGTAGCTCATGTAAGAGAACTCTCAAGTTAAGTGTGCTTAGGCTGGAGCAACCATCAGATGGGTGACTGGATGGGAAGTTGTGTTGATGTTAAATTAACTGATAGGATGGGTCATACCTGTCAAATTAAATGACTGATATGACCCATCCCATGAGTTAATTTAACCTCGAGGTCCTTGTTTTTTATTTTTTTAACACATGTTAAAGAAGGTCTACCGCATTAGTTTTTGAAAATGTGCGATACATGGCATACAGTTGATCCATCCGACCTATTTGTGATGGAATAAGCCGTGTGTGTTGTGGGCAAACGCTTGCTAGTATTCAACCATTTGCGATTGATGAATTAATCACCGACGGGTTCCCTAGTGTGGTCCATGTTCATCTGACCATCATCTACTTCTTGTGCTAGCACGATGTTCCTTTTATGCTAAGTTTTCATTAATTGATGGTGTTTTATGAACACGCACCCATTTCCCGCCATTTCCCCACCTGTTTCCCACCACCCAGTGATATTGCGCATAAACCTAAGTGGCGCGCGACGCACGGAGGCAACAAGCGCAGCCTGTAGCACATCCACCTTTTCCAAGCATGCCTACCCACCAAAGCACCGCCTCTGCCATCAACCTCGTCGACGAGGAAAACGAGTAGGCACCACGATCTGTCGAGGCCGAGGCGCTCCCTGGCAACGCGATGGGTGACGCCGTGATGAGCTTCATCGCCAGGGTTGAGCAGTCCTTTGGTGCATGGCGCTTGAGCGCCGCGGATCAAGATAGACATATCAGCGCCGACAGGCTGCAGCTCGCCGCACAAAATGATCAATGGCGCGCTGTAGAGCAAGCTAGGCGCATCCTCACCGATAGGTTGTGGCTCGCCGCACGACGAGACCGCTGGAGTAGCACATATTGAGAGGCGCGGTGCGCCGCACAGCAAGAGCGGATCCATTGGCGCTTGCCTGCTGTCAACATGGCCTCGCAGCTGGGTACACGTCCCATCACTACCTCCATTCCTCGCCAGGAGTGGGTAGAGGCCCTCTGCACCGTACTTGCACCAGAGGCCGGCCGCGCCGTACTTGCACCGGACGCCCGCCGCTTCGCATGGGTCGCGCCGTTCGCCTTGTCTGTGCCCTGCTCGATGCCAACGCGCTGGTCGGTAGGCTCGACCGCCTGGGCGCGGTAGAGGAACATGGGCGTCACATCCTCGAGCTGGTGATCTCCGATGAAATAGCCAAATTGGAGCTCGATATTGCGCTCCAGATGTACCGCGAGCGTGTCGACTGCTTGGACGAACGCCTGCACGAGTTCAGGCAGAGCCAAAAGCTACCGTAGGCAAGGGCTGCCAGTCATGGTCTCATGGATGCGTTTTATTTTGTTGATTCTTTTCGACGTGGATTGCTATATATTCACAGCAATCATAGTATTGCTCTATTTATTCCTCTGTTTCAATGTGTGTACTCTATTTTCCATTCCTATATGTTCTGTTTCAATGTGTGTATACACGCTTTGCATTCTGTATATGTGGATGATAACAGCTAGATTCAAATTAGTATACAAAACCAGATAGAAAATGGAATTCATAATATATCATCACATATATGTGATGATACTTAAATACTAGGTACAATGCATAAAATTGAAAACGAACAATACTAAAACTAATAATCCCTCCTGGGCCAGTATTCCGGCAGCCCCTCGCCGGTAGCTCCCTGGTGCACGGTGTCTTCCCAGTGCAGAGGCAGTACTCTACCTCCTCCGCCTCGCAGCGCTTGACGTACCGATCTGCCTTTTGCTAGTGGACGAGCGCAAACGATCTTGCCATTTCGTTGGGCGCCCATAGGAGCTCCTCGTTGGTGGCACGCTTGAGCTTATCGGCCCACGTCCACGTAGCGACGAGGCGCCCAGCGCCTTTGACCTTCCTCGCGAAGTACCCGTCTTCGTACACCTCCTATGCACGACGACGCGCCCGCCCCAAATGCTCGGCCACCTTCTTTTGCCAGGCGGCATCACGGGCTTCACAGGCCACCTTCTTGAACGCCACTTGCCTAGCTTTCTCAGCCGGCGGCAATGACTTCCATAGAAAAGATTGTACTGGCCCCAAAACCAATCCAAAGTTGGGGGCTCCGGCGCAACCTCGTTCGGCGGCGCGTAGGGGTCCTCGTCGCTGCTATTCGAGTGAGCATCCTCGGGGGGCAGCGACTCCTCGTCGACGTGTGGGAAGACCGGCGACGCCATGGCAAAGAGTTGAGACAGAGAGAGAGAGGGTGAGCGAGGGGAGGATGTAAATGACAATGCAGGCGGGATGACGTGAGCAAGGTAGTATTTATTGGCGGCCGGAGTCTAGATCAAAGGGAACAGTACACACGCTGGTAGCCGAAATTTACGAGTACTGTAGTTTGAATTACACACGATTCCCACAGCAAAATCCGTGTGTGAACATAATAGCTGACAGTTTCCAATACAGAAACGTGTCTGATTAATGATCCCCAGCACTCACCTACCAAACCTCGTGCCGCGAGATAGAGTGCAAATCATGTGGGGGCTGGTTGTCTTGCCAGATCTTTACATTCTTTTTTGAACACCAGATATTTACATCATCTGATGATTTTTTAACTCGCACACAAGTGCACAAAAATATGATTTTTCAAACCGTTATGGTTAGCAGTTGCTTGTAGAGGTAGTTCAAATTTGAATTACGGTCATTAAATGTCTAGAAAATCGCGTAAATGACTTTAAAAGGGCAAATGACCCCTAAAATTTTCCAAATTTTCACATGACAGTTGTATTAGTGCACATTAACCGTAGAAAGAAATTTGAAGGCCGTAAGAGGAAGCTATCTCCTGTTCGTCAGCAAACATGCATTGTTCCCTATCGGAACCATGAGCCTTCTAGTGAGTTGCTCCGGTTTGTGAGGGGTGTGTGTCCAAACTTTCGTCAAACATGCCAAATTTGTTACCACATCATCTTGGCGGCATGACATTACGTCAAGCTAAGTTTCATGTGTTTTTGATATTTTTAAATTTTTTGGAATTAAAATGCCATGTCACTCCATGCATACATATGCATGTGTCCATGTCGTGAGACAAATATTTTTGAAAATTCCTTCTAATTTACTGCACATGGAATTAACTCGCACACAAGTACACAAATATTATTTTTCAAAGCGTTATGGTTAGGCGTTGCATGTAGATGTAGTTCATATTTGAATTATGGTCGTTAGCTGGCTAGAAAATCACTTAAATGACTTTGAAAGGTCAAAAGACCCCTAGAATTTTCCTAATTTTCACATTATAGTTGTAGTAGTACATGTTAAATGTAGAAAAAAATTGAAGGCCGTAAGAGGAAGCTATCTCCCGTTCGTCATCAAACATGCATTGTTCCCTCTCGGAACCATGAGCTTTCTAGTGAGTTGCTCCGGTTTGTGAGGGATGTGTGTCCAAACTTTCGTCAAACATGCCAATTTTTTTACCACATCATCTTGGTGGCATGACATTACATCAAGCAAGGTTTCATGTGTTTCTGATATTTTTTAATTTTTTTGGAATTAAAATGCCTTGTCACTCCATGCATACATATGCTTGTGTCCATATCGTGAGACAAATTTGTTTGAAAATCCCTTCTAATTTAATACACATGGAATTAACTCGCACACAAGTTCACAAATATGATTTTTCAAACCGTTATGGTTAGGCGTTGCATGTAGATGTAGTTCAAATTTGAATTACGGTCATTAAATGGCTAGAAAATCACTTAAATGTCTTCAAAAGGTCAAATGACCCCTAGAATTTTCCAATTTTTCACATTACAGTTGTAGTAGTGCACGTTAAACATAGAAATTTTTTGAGGGTTGTAAGAGGAAGCTATCTCCCGTTCTTAATCAAACATGCATTGTTCCCTATCAGAACCATGAGCCTTCTAGTGAGTTGCTCCGGTTTCTGAGGGGTGTGTGTCCAAACTTTCGTCAAACATGCCAATTTTTTTACCACATCATCTTGATCGCATGACATTACATCAACCAAGGTTTCATGTGTTTCTGATATTTTATTTTTATTTTTTTGGAATTAAAATGCCATGGCACTCCATGCATACATATGCATGTGTCCATGTCGTGAGACAAATATGTTTGAAAATTCCTTCTAATTTACTTCACATGGAATTAACTCACACATAAGTACACAAATATGATTTTTCAAACCGTTATGGTTAGCCGTTGCATGTAGATGTAGTTCAAATTTGAATTACGGTCATTAAATGTTTAGAAAATCATTTAAATGTCTTCAAAAGGTCAAATGACCCCTGAAATTTTCCAAATTTTCACATGACAGTTGTATTAGTGCACGTTACACGTAGAAAAGATTTGAAGGTTGTAAGAGGAAGCTATCTCCCGTTCATCATCAAACATGCATTGTTCCCTCTTGGAACCATGAGCCATCTAGTGAGTTTGCTCCGGTTTGTGAGGGGTTTATGTCCAAACTTTTGTCACACATGCCAAAATTTTTACCACATCATCTTGGTGGCATGACTTTACATCAACCAAGGCTTCATGTGTTTCTGATTTTTTTTATTTTTTTGGAATTAAAATGCCATGGCACTCCATGCATACATATGCATGTGTCCATGTCGTGAGACAAATATGTTTGGAAATTCCTTCTAATTTACTGAATTAACTCACACATAAGTACACAAATATGATTTTTCAAACCATTATGGTTAGCCGTTGCACGTAGATGTAGTTCAAATTTGAATTACGGTCATTAAATGGCTAGAAAATCAATTAAATGTCTTCAAAAGGTCAACTGACCCCTGAAATTTTCCAAATTTTCACATGAAAGTTGTATTAGTGCACGTTACACTTAGAAAAGATTTGAAGGCTGTAAGAGGAAGCTATCTCCCGTTCATCATCAAACATGCATTGTTCCCTCTCGGAACCACGAGCCATCTAGTGAGTTTGCTCCAGTTTGTGAGGGGTGTATGTCCAAACTTTCATCACACATGCCAAATTTTTTACCACATCATCTTGGTGGCATGACTTTACATCAACCAAGGCTTCATGTGTTTCTGATTTTTTTAATTTTTGGAATTTAAATGCCATGGCACTCCATGCTTAATTGTGTCATAGCCGTTAGACCAATATGTTAGAAAATTCCTACCAATTTACTACACATGGAATTTAATCACACACAAGTACAGAAAAATATGACTTTTGAAACCGTTATGGTTAGTTGTTGCATGTACATGTAGTTCAAATTTCAATTACGGTCATTAAATGGCTAGAAAATCACTTAAATGTCTTAAATGGTCAAATGACCCTTGAAATTTTCCAAAATTTGACACGACAGTTGTATTAGCACTACAAAATTTCTCGTACATTTAAAACACCATCTATTGCCACTTTACTCCCAATTCGTCTTACACAGCTAAAAAAATATCTACAACATCACACATAGTTGTTTTCTAGGAACCGTTTGCGATGAAAATATCTGGGTCTATTTAAGCCTGCCTCCTTAGGCTTCGCCGGCTCGTCTGCTCCAGTGACGACAACCCCCGAATCCATGAATCCAGATCCCCATTCCCGTACCCCCTTCTTGCAAATATGACGCCATGGAAACGCTTCGTGAAGGCCCGTACGATGGCCGCGTCCCCCCCCCCCCACCACCCCGAGCGCCATCGCCTGTGAAGAGAGCGCAGCCGCCTAGGCTGAGAGTGCCACCGCATCCGCATTGAGCGCGGCCGCTTCAGGCGAGAAGGCGTCTGCGGCAGCCGACAGGGCAGCTACAGCAGCCGAGATGGCTGCAGCTGCTGCTGCGACGACGGCTGCAAACAACGAGAGCGCTCGAGCTTCCGTCCGTGCTGCTGATGTCTGATGTCCCCTGGCCTGGGTCGAGGCCATCCACGCCAAGATCGAGGATGCACACGCCAAGATATTCCAGGCCACCTCGGACTCTAGCATGCAACCCACGTCTGAAACGGCGGACATGGCCATGGAGTACCTGCTTCCTCATGAGGCTGCCGAGCGGGAGCTAGAGATGCACGAAGCGGCGGAGATCGAGGTGCGCAGGGAGGAGGAGTTGTGCGTGGCCGAGGTCGAGGTAGAGAAGAGTCTTTCCGTCGAGGAATTGGCGGTGGAGTACCAACGTGAGCTCCGGCGCAGCCACTACTATGAGTACTACAACCTTGAAGGCGACGCAAGGACGAGGACGAGGATGCATTTGACTTCAGCAGGGGGGACGCGGAGTCCACCAATTGCGGCATGTCGCCAGGACAAGTCATCGACGTCTCATCTCACATTGGTGATGCATAGGCCGGCGCGGCGGCGGATTTGTTAAAATTATGTGTACTTAGGCTTCGTTTTTTAATGTTGGTGTTTTGTTACAGCAATGTTTAGGTCAACTGGTTCTGTTTAATTCCTAAAATTGCTCGATTCGGTAAGTGTGGTCTATCTGCTGTACGCTCTTTTGTGTGCCCAAATTAGCAAGCGATGTTAAATTATGCAATGACGTACCCGGGGAAATTTCCACCAAAATTTGAATGAAGAAACTCATCCCATGCGTGTAAATCAGAAGACTCATTTGCGATGCAGACAATCGTTCAAAGTGAATGGACCGGCGGCACCGCGCGCAAAGTTTCCCTCCACATTTCCAAATTTTGGCCTACCTCCAAAATATCTACCCCCGCCCCCTCCCCCTTCCCCACCCCCTTTTCTCCCCGACCACAAGTCACATTTCCCCTGTTTCCTCCTTCCTTCCTTCCTTACTTCCTAAGCTATAACCACTTCCTCGCTCTCGTCGTCTCGCATCCTACCGCCGGGGTCGCCATGGTCTTCTTCAAAGACCTCTCCAGCAGTTCCTCCTCCGGCGACGACTCCTTCACCACCCTGGTATGCCTCTCTTATCTCTCTCGGGCTATGACTTGGAATGAAGGATTTTTACCCGGCGGTCGATTTGAGTCATTTCTTCCTCTTGTTGCTCCCTAGGACCATCAGTGGCAATGAATGGAGCGGGTGGCTGAATATCTATTTTCTCGTTGTCACCATCAATCTCCATGCGTGAAGCTAGAATCATAGGATAGTGGGAGGAAGTTTCTGGCATGTGCAGAGAAGGTTAGACCCTCTTTCGTTGCTACAAATCATTTGTTAGATGTGATTCAGACACTGTCACGGTCCCAACCCATTCATACCACACCTTCAACCAAACACATCCTAAGACGATGTCACGGTTTGTACCTAGTATCTAAAATTGTTGCCATCTCATCAGCGGTGCCATTAGAAAATTATTTGGCACCGCTTCAGGAGTTTGTGCAGACAACTTTGGTCCACACATCTGAGCAGCCAAGCAGTAAAATACTAAATCTTTATGGCAGGAAGGAATTAGGCATCGGAGCAACTAGATGCTCTGGAGTACAGGTCCCTAATTTTTTTCCGCTGCATCGCCCCGCCAGTGTAGGGCACCGGTGCGAGATGTAGCAACAGTTGTCTTTACACCCGTTTTGGCATACATAGTGGACGGCCTTAGTACTATTAGTTATGTTACTAAATTTGTGCATGTACACACCTGTTAGTATCAATTTGCTGTCATCCAAACACTGTCGCTATGCTGTTGCAGTTATATTTACCTTCCTCATAAAATGTTCAATTTGTTATTTATTGTGCATGAGTAAGAAGTTGTAGCATTGTTGTAGTTAATTATAGCTTCTGATGTTCCAGAATTTGGTTGTTGTCTTAGTAGCAATTAATTCATTTGCACATTGATCTTTTGGAAAAGATATGTCATAATTAACATGTTTCTTCACTTTTTCAAAATAAGCATTGGTGATTTTCTATGTTGCTATAAACCCATTTCCCCTACAATTGTTACTGATCTAGTTTTAAATATTATAGTATGAATGGAAGTGTTCTTACTTGGAGTGGGTTGATCAAGAGTGGCCACAGTCTTTGAAGATGTGCCTAGCGAAGCTCTGGAACATGTATGAGGAAGAGAACAGACGTAGGCTTAGAGAAAGTGTTGTCAACGCTGAAGAATATTTGAAGATGCGGGTTAAAAAGAGGAAGGTGGAGAATGAGCTCAGATTTTTTAAATCGACTTTGCTAAGATGGTGTTGGCGAAGGAGGAGGCACTTTCCCAGTTGGCCAGTGGAAAATGGGTTCTTACTAAACTGAAAGCAGAAGTGGATAATTGGAGCCTGGATGATCTCGATTAGGGAAATGAATATATTGTTCTAATATTGTTCTTATGAAGTTGAACTAGCTAGATGTTGTACTGCGCTACTTTAATGTAGCTATCGTACTGTGATGTTATAATATATTTATGTGCCTGATATGAAATTGGCAAACAACTGATCGAATGAAATATGAATTTGTGTAATACTAAAATTATTAATTATAAACTAATAAACCTGCTAAATGTGTCATGGAACTTTGCAAACGGTTCTAGCAGTAAAAGCGCTTGTGATGGATAGCCCAATGCCACACAGTTTTCTTCAACAAATCGTGTGTGATGTAGTTGCTAAAAGCAAATAGTTAACCAAGGTAGAGCATGTGTGATAGTTACACCTTTCACACACGAGCCTACATATAAAACTGTGTGGGATGTACATACGAACAGAAACGTTTTCCCTAGATTGACTGTGTGGGATGTACATAAGAACAGAAACATATTCCTTGGATTGACTGTGTGATATACATACGAACGGAAACATTTTCCCAGAATTGACTGTGTGGGATGTACTAAGAACGGAAACGTGTTCCTTGGACTATGTATGATATACATACGAACGGAAATGTTTTTCTACGATTCACCGTGTGAGATGTACATACCTACGAAAATGATTGGGTTTTGATGCCTCGCTCGATCGCACATGAGCTCATTTGGCCCCAGCCTGTGTCCCAAGAGGTCCTATTCTCGACGATTTCTGGGTCGTGTGGGAAGGACCCCCGTATCGCTCACACTCACTTGGCGACGATTCCAAATGCCGTCGCGGAAAGGGGTTAAAAACCGTTTGTGTAGCACCGACACGTACCAGTGTTTATATATCATGGTGGAACACAAAATTTAAATAGAAAAGAATAGAGTGACCAATTTATATCTTACAAGTTTAGATATTTATCCATGCTTACCTAAAGTATGTACAATGCATACTGTGGAATCATACATCAAATATTCATGCTTGACTAAATATTCTGCAAGTTTTGTTTGCCGCTGCTCGATCAAGCAAACCCAAATGCTCGCCACTATGTGTGGTTCTCTTGTCATTTCATGGGGTGCAACCGGAAGTGGCACAAGACTATAGTTGTGTCGTTCTAATATTTACTAATGTTGATGTTTCTTTCAAGATTGTAGTATTGTTTACCAATTTGGTCCCCGGGTTATGTACTCATTTCCTTTTCTATTCTTTGTAGATAATTTGCTTTAGGTCATCGAACTACCTGCTGAAACATGTGTATTGTTTCTCAATATATTGGGCATCAATCCACCTCACATGAGATCTCTGAATTTTCAACACATATTGCATTTGCTGAATTATTTCCCCCAGATAACTATGCTTGGATTCACAAATGTGTGCAATGCTTTCAAGTAGATATTAGTTCTTTACTTAAGTTGTGTTATTCCACTTTCAAGTTGTTGGTCCTAGAAGTGTAATACTTGGTAGGTTAGCTGCAGAAGCGGAATGTACACGGCCTGAATTTATATTTCAGAGTGTATAATCTAATTCAGAGTATTTTGACCCCTTGCATTATGTAACATTTTGTTGTATCGTTCTATCCTGAAAGAATAGAAGCAATTCTTCTATGGTAGAGAATATAAACGTTATTCACAAAGAACATGCAACGTCATTAAGTTTCTTATTACCAATTTAAACATGGTCAGTAATAGCACAACTAAAGTTTGTGAACATGTCATTATAAAAAGGTTGGTTGGATTGAGTTTGTGAACATATCACTACAAATTAGCTTTATGTTTTTATGGCTGGGCTCATCCTCTTCGGATTGCCCATGTTCGGACGGGTTTGTCATCAAGTGGACACCACGAACACCATCAGTAGGTTGGGAAGGAGGGTGTGTGATATTTTTTTCTTTTCACATTGCAACTCATAATGATAATAAACCACCCATTGCTTCTGGTGGTACGTTGTTTTTTTAGAATCCCGTACTAACAAGTTTCTGCCCATAAGAACGCACTAAAAGTCCCATTAAAAAGAAAACACTATGATTTTCGGCACAGTGGCCCAACTCAGCCGCCCAACGGCCCACCTATATTCTGCGAAAAGCATGGAAAATAGCTATGAGTAGATTGGATCGAACTTGTGCACTCTTGATTCTTGCCCGACCTATTAGTTCTTGCCAGTTGAGCTACCATAGGATTTGTTAGTTCATCCTTTGATAAAATAGTACCACCTCGACCCCTTGTATGCAATCACACCAGTTTAAATACATGCAAAACTTGCACGTAATCAGAGCTGGTTGTTGGATGACTACTAATGCTATTAAAAGAACGGACGTACGCAGATTATGATGCTACATGGTATGAATCCCTCTCACAGAGATATATAAGTGAGATATGTATATGATGATATGTCATGGTTGGCCAATTATGGAGGGAAAATTATGGAATTAATAGGAAAGAGAGACCTGATAATCAATTCGCCCCGGTTGAATTAATTAGATAGAGGAGCGGATTAATGATCAATAAATGGGCTCACGATGAATTTCAGGAATAAAAGGAATTGTGGCTGTCTTGGGTATTTGAATTAAAGGAAGGCACTACCTGATGACCCACAAGTATAGGGGATCAATTGTAGTCTTTTTGATAAGAGTGTCGAACCCAACAAGGAGCAGAAGGAAATGACAAGTGGTTTTCAGCAAGGTAATCTCTGCAAGCACTAAAATTGTAGGTAACGAGTAGTTTCATAGCAAGATAATTTGAAATGAGCAAGTAACAACGGTAAATAAAGTGTAGCATGGTAGACCAATCCTTTTGTGGCAAAGGACAGGCCAAAATGGTTTCTTATAGTAGACAAAGCGTTCTTGAGGGTACACGGGAATTTCATCTAGTCACTTTGATCATGTTGCTTCGATTCGTGTTCCCTACTTTGATAATTTGATCTGTGGGTGGACCAGTGCTTAGGTGTTTTTCTTACTTGAACATACCCTCCTACTTATGATTAACCCCCTCGCAGGCATCCACAACTATGAGAAAAGTATTAAGATAAAATCTGACCATAGCATTAAACTTTTGGATCCAAATCGGTCCCTTACGAAGTAGAACATAAACTAGTGTTTAAGCTTCCGTCACTCTAGCAACCCATCATCTAATAATTACTCCACAATGCATTCCCTTAGGCCCAAATATGGTAAAGTTTCATGTAGTCGACGTTCACATGACACCACTAAGGGAATCACAACATACATATCATCAAAATACCGAACCCATATCAAGTTCACATGATTACTTGCAACAAGATTTCTTCCATGACCTCAAGTACAAAAGTAACTAATCACAAATGATAATCATGTTCAAGATCAGAGGGGTATTAAATAGCATAATGGATATGAACATATATTCTTCCACCAAATAAACCATATAGTAATCAACTACAAGATGTAATCAACACTACTAGTCACCCACATGCACCAATCTGAGGTTTGGGTACAAAAATTGAACACAAGAGATGAACTAGGGTTTGTGAGGAGATGGCGCTATTGAAGATGTTGATGGAGATTGCCCTCCCCAAGATGGGAGAGTAGTTTGTGATGATGATGACGATGATTTCCCCCTCCGGGAGGGAAGTTCCCCTGGCGGAATCGCTCCGCCGAAGGGAAAAAGTGCTCCTGCCCAAGTTCCACCTCGAGACGGCGGCGCTTCGTCCCAACAGTCCTCTCCTTCTTTTTTCTAGGTTAAAATGACTTATATACCAGAAGAGGGCCCCCAGAGGTGGGCCGAGGAGGGCACAACCCACCAGGGCACGCCTGGACTCCCTGGCGCGCCCAGGTGGGTTGTGCCCACCTGGTGGGCCCCCTCTTGTAGTAAATTGCTCCAAAATTCCTCATATATTCCAAAACAATTCTCCATAAATTTTCAGCTCATTTGGAGATGTGTAGGAATAGGTAACTCTGACATAGCTTTTTCAGGTCCAGAATTCTAGTTGCCGGCATTCTCCCTCCTTGTATAAACCTTGCATATTATGAGATAAAAGGCATTAGAATTACTCCAAAAAGCATTATTATGCATAAAAACATAGTAAATAACGGTAGGTAAACATTATGCAAAATGGACGTATCAACTCCCCCAAGCTTAGACCTCGCTTGTCCTCAAGCGAAAAACCGATATCCAAAAACATGTCCACATGCTTAGAGAGAGAGGTGTCGATAAAAATAAAATACGGACATAGAAGCATCATTTATATTATTATAACAGCAGCAAACATTATTATAGAACTTTTACCACATAACTTTTATCATAAACTTCTCACGAACAAGTAACAATTCATCACAACATCGAAGTGCAAAGCATAAACTCTATTGAAAACCAACAAACTAGGTCTCAGTCAACTTTGCAACTAAAATTCATCATCTTTTCAGGAAGGGTAACGTATCGAAGCCTTTAGGCAAGTCCACATACTCAACCATCATATAGTCTTCTATGATTGCTAATACTCACTGCATACCCATGAGAAAAAAGTTTCAACCAGACACATAAGAATATAGGGGCTTATAGTTTCACCTCCCAACGTATTCACCTCAAGGGTGATGTCAACAATAATAACTCAAGCTTACCCATATCCAAATGGATATATGTGCCTAGATCTTTCCTCACCACATGATGCTTGCAAAATAGAAAATAAAAAGGAATAGGGGAGAATACTTTGACTCTTGCATAAAAGTAAATACATGAAAGTAAAAGATTGTCCCTTCGCAGAGGGAAGCAGAGGTTGTCATGTGCTTTTTGGTTTGTATGCTCAATCTCTTAGTGCAAAAGAACGTCATGTGGTATTGCCCCTTATGATCGCAACCTTTATTACGTAGTCTGTCGCCTTTATTATTTTGCCGTCACAAGTTCGTATAACACTCAATTTTCTCTTACACTAAATGATCTAACACATTTAGAAGCAATTTTTATTGCCTTATTGCACCGATGAAAACTTACTTGAAGGATCTTACTCAATCCATAGGTAGGTATGGTGGACTCTCAAAACAAGGTTTGGGTTTAAGGGTTTTTGGATGCACAAGTAGTATCTCTACTTAGTGCGGAATTTTTGGCTACCAAAGATACGACAATATAACTTCTATGTGAATATGAACAGGCATAAATCATTACGTTGTCTTCCTTGTCCAACATCAATAATTTTGGCATATAATGTTTTGACGGGGGCTCACAATCATAAAAGATGTCCAAGATAGTGTATTTGCATGTGAATCTTCTCTCCTCTTATTAATTCTTTCATGAATTGCATCATTGACGAATGATATGTTTTTTTCAATCTCCAATAAATTTTACTACTTATATTTTTCCTTATGTGATGGCATTACTTACCATAAGATTAGCATATGATCTTTTTCATTTATTTTCCTTTCTTTTTATTGGAACATGAAAATAAATAAAGCAAAACTCAAACTAAAATTTATTATATATCCCGCACACGATTACAAGGATAGATACATCACTAAGCAAACACTCAAAGAAAGATCAAACTAAATTTTTATTCAACTAAAGCAAAAGATAACTAAAGATCGAACTAAGACAAATAAGGGTAAACATAGTGGTGGTAATACGATACCGGGGCACCTCCCCCAAGCTTGGCACAAGCCAAGGGGTGTAAGAGCTTCAATTTGAACACGAACCGTTTCAATGGTCCAAAGAGCTTCAATTTCAGTGGGGGTAAGATATTCATAGTATAGTTGAAGGATATCTTCTTCTTCTGCGGGCAAGGCCTGCTCTACTACTGGAGCTTGATCTCCAGTAGCTTCCTTGCTCTTGTCCCCCTTGAAGGCATCTTTTGGTTCCTATCTCTTCAATTCCATCTTCATCAACCAAGGATCCTCTTCTACATTGTTGGAGGATGAAGAAGACATGATGCCTGGCTTGCAGATCTACAGAGAACAACTAGAAAAGAGAACAGAAGATTTCTCCGCGATACGGTGGTCAATAGGTTCGGGGGGTAGATAAAGATTTTTTATCTTGGGAAATAAGCAAACTGGAGAAAATACGGAGTCTGAAAGGTACCCGAGGTGGGAACAACCCACCTGGGTGCGCTTGGCAGCCAGGGGCGCCCTGGTGTCTTGTGCCCACCAGGGTTACCTTCCTGGTTGTTTCCTGTTTTCCTAATTTTTGTAATATTCCAAACCTGATAGGAAATATTTTTGTGTATTTTTTGGAGTCTGTTTACTTACCGTATGAGGCACCTCCTCTTTTTTCATGATTCTGGAGTGTTCCGAAAGGTGTCTTTTATGTGTTCCTCCGGTAGTTTGGATAATATTACTTTCAACATTA
The DNA here is from genome assembly GCA_021605205.1 of Aegilops longissima. Lineage (NCBI taxonomy): Eukaryota > Viridiplantae > Streptophyta > Magnoliopsida > Poales > Poaceae > Aegilops > Aegilops longissima. The sequence goes on along the minus strand of CM038681.1, from coordinate 302,338,078 downwards.
ATAGGCGTACCTAAGATATAGTGTTTGATTCTTTGCTCATTGACAACCTTCGGGTTAGTACCTTCAGCATTATTTATTTTTATAGATCCAGAACGATAAACTTCTTTGATAATATATGGTCCTTCCCATTTTGAGATAAGTTTTCCTGCAAAGAATCTGCAACGAGAGTTGTACAAAAGAACATATTCAACCACTTTGAACTCCCCTTTTGGATTCTTTTGTCAAGCCATCTTTTTACTTCTTCATTAACTAATTTGGCATTTGCCTAAGCTTGTGTTCTCCATTCATCTAGTGAGCTAATATCAAATAACCTCTTTTCACCGGCAAATTTGAAATCATAGTTGAGTTCTTTAATTGCCCAATATGCTTTACGTTCTAACTCAAGAGGCAAATGACAAGCTTTTCCATAAACCATTTTATAAGGAGAAATACCCATCAGATTTTTATAGACTGTTCTGTAAGCCCAAAGAGCATCATCTAATTTCTTAGACCAATTATTTCGGGACCTATTGACAACTTTTTTTAATTAATTTTATTTTTCTATTGCTAAGTTCAACTTGACCACTAGACTGAGGATGATAGGGTGCTGCAATTTTATGGTTAACATCATAATTAGCAAGCATTTTGCGCAAAGCACGATGAATAAAGTGTGAACCACCGTTAGTCATTAAATATTTAGGGACTCCAAACCTTGGGAAAATAACTTCCTTAAGAATTTTAATAAAGGTTTGTGATCAGCAATACTATACCGAATAGCTTCTACCCACTTAGTAACATAATCAACAGCAACCAAAATAAGAGTATACCCATTAGAGGAAGGAAAATGTCCCATATAATCAAAATCCCAAATATCAAATGGTTCAACAACAAGTGAATAACTCATAGGCATTTCCTGACGCTTATCAATATTACCAATTCTTTGGCATTAATCACAAGATAAAACATACTTACGGGAATCATTGAAGAGAGTAGGCGAGTAAAACCCAGATTGCAATACCTTGTGAGTAGTTCTATCTCCCGCATGATGTCCTCCATAAGCTTCGGAATGACATTTTCGAAGGATTTGTTCCTGTTCATGCTCAGGTACACAATGTCTAATAATATCATCTACTCCTTCTTTATAAAGATGTGGGTCATCCCAAAAGTAATTTCTTAAATCATAGAAGAATTTTCTCTTTTGTTGGTATGTGAAACTAGGTGGTATATATTTAGCAACAATGTAATTAGCATAGTCAGCATACCAAGGAATGTTATGAGAGACATTTATTGCAGCGAGTTGTTCATTAGGAAAGCTATCATCTATAGGTTGTGGGTCATCAAGAACATTTTCTAACCGAGACAAGTTGTCAGCTACGGGTTCTCAGCTCCTTTTTTATCAGTAATATGTAAATCAAATTCTTGTAACAAGAGAACCCACCTAATGAGTATAGGTTTAGCATATTTCTTTTCCATAAGATATTTTATAGCAGCATGATCAGTGTGAACAGTTACTTTAGAATCAACAATATAAGATCTAAATTTATCACAAGCAAACACAACTGATAAAAGATATTTTTCAGTAGTAGCATAATTTCGTTGAGCACTGTCTAGAGTTTTACTGGCATAATGGATAATGTTTAATTTTTTATCAACACTTTGTCCTAGAACAACAACAGCAGCATAATAACTAGAATCACACATAATTTCAAAAGGAAAGTTCCAATCAGGTGGTTGTACTATAGGTGCAGAAGTTAAGGCTTTCTTAAGTGTTTCAAAGGCGTCTACACAATCATCATCAAAAACAAATGGAACTCCTTTTGTAAAAGAATAGTAAGAGGCCTAGAGATCTTAGAGAAGTCTTTAATAAACCTCCTATAGAAACCAGCATGAACAAGGAAACTACTAATACCTTTAATATCTCTAGGACATGGCATTTTCTCAATTGCATCAACTTTAGCTTTACCCACCTCAATACCTCGTTCAGGAATTTTATGCCAACAGAATACCTTCATTAACCATAAATTGACACTCCTCCCAATTCAAGACAAGATTATTTTGCTCAGATCTTTGCAAAACTCGATCAAGGTTGCTTAAGCAATCATCAAAAGAAGTTCCATAAACGTAAAATCATCCATGAAAACCTCAACAATCTTTTCACAAAAATCAGAGAATATAATAGTCATACATCTTTGAAAGGTAGCAGGTGCATTGCATAAACCAAAAGGCATACATCTATAAGCATAAGTTCCAAAAGGACAATTAAAGGTGGTTTTCTCTAGATCAGGTTGTGAAATAGGTATTTGAGAAAAAAAATAGAATATCCATCAAGGAAGAAAAAGTGTGTGTGTTTAGATAGTCTTTCTAGCATTTGATCAATAAAAGGAAAAGGGTAATGATCTTTTCTAATTGCTTTATTTATTTTTCTAAAATCAATTACCATTCTATAGCCAGTGACAATTCTCCGTGGAATAAGTTCATTTTTATCATTAAGAACAACAGTAATACCTCCCTTCTTAGGGACACAATGAACATTACTTACCCATCTACTATCAGCTATGGGATATATTATACCTGCTTCAAAAAGCTTTAATATTTCAGTTCTTACCACTTCTTTCATCTTAGGATTCAAACGATGTTGGTGATCAACAACGGGTTTAGCATCAGGTTCCATATTAATCTTGTGCTGACATAGAGTGGGACTAATGACCTTAAGATCATCAAGAGTATACCCAATAGTAGCTTGATGCTTCTTTAGAATTTTCAATAGTATTTCTTCTTCATGTTCTGAAAGGTTAGCATTGATAATAACATGATATATCTTTTTATCATCATGATAAGCATATTAACTGTCAGGAAATTGTTTTAATTCAAACACAGGATCACCATTAGGTGGAGGAGGACCTCCTAGAGTTTCAATAGGAAAATTGTTTTTAAGCAGAGGTTGTTGTTCAAAGAAAATTTTATCTATTTCATTTCTTTCATTCATATCCATGTCATTTTCATGATCTGGCAAATATTGTTCTAATGGATCTGTAGGAGGCATGGCAATAGAAGCAAGACCAATTATTTCATCTTACTAGGTAATTCTTTCTTATGAGGTTGTCTATTAAACTTGGAGAAGTTAAATTCATGAGACTCATCACCAAAGCTAACACTGACAGTTTGTTTATGACAATCTGTAGTAGCATTGACAGTGTTCAAGAAAGGTCTACCAGAGATAATGAGAAAAAAGTCATCTTGTTGGGAACCAAGAACAAGAAAATCAGTAGGATATTTTATTTTCCCACACAAGACTTCAACATCTCTAACAATCCCAAGTGGTGTGATGGTGTCCCTATTAGCAAGTTTAATAGTAAAATTTATGTCTTCTATTTCAGCGGGTGCTATATCATTCATAATTTCTTGGTATAAGGTAAAAGGAATAGCACTCACACTAGCACCTAAATCACATAAACCATGATAACAATGATCTCCTATTTTGACTAAGACAACAGGCATGCCAACAATAGGTCTATGTTTATCTTTTTCATCGGGTTTGGCAATTCTAGCAGCTTCATCATAGAAGTAAATAACATGCCCATCAATATTTTCTACCAAGAGATCTTTAACCATAGCAATACTAGGTTCTACTTTGATTTGTCCTAAAGGTTTAGGTGCTCTAATATTACTTTTCTGAACAATAGTTGAAACCTTAGCATGTTCCTTTATCATAACAGGGAAAGGTGGTTTTTTTATATAAGCAATAGGCACGACTGGATCAACATTGTTAATAATAGTTTCATATTTAACTACAACTGGTTCTTTAATTCCTTCTTTAATAGGGGGATGACATTTAAACCACTTATCCTTAGGGAGATCAACATGAGTAGCAAATTATTCACAGAAAGAGGAAACTATCTCAGAGTCAAGTCCATATTTAGTGCTAAACTTGTGAAAAGCATTGGCATTCATAAAAGATTTAACACAATCAAACTCAAACTTAATACCTGACTCTTTCCCTTCGTCGAGTTCCCAATCATCAGGGTTGCATTTAGTTATTTCTAAAAGATCCCACCTGAGTTCAATAGTCGTCTTCATAAAAGAACCAGTACAAGAAGTATCGAGCATGGATTGATCATCACGAGAAAGCCGAGCATAAAAATTCTGAAAGATAATTTCTCTTGGGAGCTCATGATTGGGGAATGAATATAACATTGACTTAAGCCTCCCCCAAGCTAGAGTGGTACTTTCTCCTTCACGAGGCCAACAATTATATAAGTAATTCCGATCACGATGAACTAGATGCATAGGATATTTTTTTTGTTGAAATTCCAATTTCAATCGATTCCAATTCCAAGATCCAATATCATCACATAGCCTATACCATGTCAATGCTTTTCCCTTCAAAGATAAAGGGAAAACCTTCTTCTTAGCTTCATCTCTGGATAAACCTACAAGCTTAAATAATCCACAAATTTTAACCACATATATCAAGTGCATATCAGGATGTTAAGTTCCATCTCCTGCATAAGGATTAGCTACCAGTTGTTCTATCATACCCGAAGGAATTTCATAACCAATATTTTTAGTAGGTGCAATAGGTTGAGGGGAAACTAATTGTGGTTTCACCCAAGGTGAAGATATCCTGAACAAACCCCTCAAAGGGTTGTTCTCCATAGTAACAAGTGAAAATAAATTTCAGCACATAGTAATAATTTTTCCTTACCAATTTCCACTTACCAAGAGCGCTTCAGTCCCTGGCAACGGCGCCAGAAAAGAGCCTTGATGACCCACAAGTATAGGGGATCAATCATAGTATTTTCGATAAGTAAGAGTGTCGAACCCAACGAGGAGTAGAAGGACATGACAAGTGGTTTTCAGCAAGGTAATCTCTGCAAGCACTGAAATTGTAGATAACAAGTAGTTTGATAGAAAGATAACCTATAACAAGCAAGTGAGGGTAATAGTAAATCAAGTGCAACAAGGTAACCCAATCCTTTTATGGCGAAGGGTACACCAAACGGTTTCTTATAATAGGCAAAGTGTTCTTGAGGGTACACGGGAATTTCATCTAGTCACTTTCATCATGTTGATTCGATTCGTGTTCGTTACTTTGATAATTCGATATGTGGGTGGACCGGTGCTTAGGTGTTGTTCTTACTTGAAAAAACCTCCTACTTATGATTAACCCCCTCACAAGCATCCACAACTACGAGAAAAGTATTAAGATAAAATATAACCATAGCATTAAACTTTTAGATCGAAATCGGTCCCTTACGAACTAGCGCATAAACTAGGGTTTAAGCTTCTGTCACTCTAGCAACCCATCATCCAATGAATACTCCACAATGCATTACCTTAGGTGAAAATATGGTAAAGTTTCATGTAGTCAACATTCACATGACACCACTAAGGGAATCATAACGTACATATCATCAAATATCGACACATATCAAGTTCACATGATTACTTGCAACAAGATTTCTCCCGTGACCTCAAGAACAAAAGTAACTACTCACAAATGATAATCATGCTCAAGATAAGAGGGGTATTAAATAGCATAATGGATCTGAATATATAATTTTCCACCAAATAAACCATATAGTAATGTAGCGACCCGACCCGAATGGATCAAGTCTCTGTGCTCAGGTGTCATCCCTGGATCAGTAATGCTGACACCACACAGTACTTCGAAGGATTTATAACAGAGTAGCAATCACACCCTTATTACATCGTTGCCCAAAAGAGGACTTATTACAATAAATATGGCTTAAGGCCATCTAATAGCGATAACAGCGGAAGACTTGGAAGATAAGTGAGTCCATCAACTCCAGCGGCATCACTGAGTATAGAACCACGACCTAAAACACCTTACTCGTCGTCTGAAAAGTCTGCAACATGAAAGTTGCAGCCCGAAAACGGGTCAGCACATGGAATATGCTGGCAATGTAACACATAGAGAATAAGGAATGATAAGCCTGTACTACATGCATAGGTGGCTGGTGGAAAAGCTCTCTGATTCTGATTTTGCATAAAGCCGTTTTTCCCTACTGCAAAGGAATAAATTTATTTAACTATCATGGTGGTTGTTAAACATTGACAATGGTTGACAGCATCCTCAATCCCAATTAAAGGTACTCATTAAAAACCCAACAATATTAATTAGAGTAACATGTTGAGATTCACATGATATTCAAGTACTAGATACTCAAGATGTCCATAACCGGGGACACGGCTAATCATGATTAGTTTATACACTCTGCAGAGGTTTGCGCACTTTTCCCCACAAGAATCGATCGCCTCTGCTTGGTTTCTCGCACTTCATGGTGTTTAAGAAACGGATGACCGAGACATAGTCTTTCAGAAGCGCTAGCACCTTACGATGGGTAGACCGGTACACCTACATCCCCTACATCTGCTAGTCCACCACTATAAGAGTTCGCACGACTTAGTCAACTATGCCAGAGCCCATAATGGCTTGTGGCTGCACACGTAACTTACTAGTATGAATTATCTTATGATCCCTTTGAGCACGGGTGGCGGTCCAAAAAACAGGCAAGTCTGATGGAAACCAGTGCCTCAATCCACCCAGATGTGTGTTTAAGTTGCCACCTTAGATAAACCATTAATTTAACAAACTCACATCTGTCATGGATATCACTCACCCAATCCACGTCTACTAGCATAGCATGGCATAATAAGAAAACGTAGAAGTAACTCCCAAGGTTTCATAAGTAAAACAGGTAATAGGTACTACCTCAATCTACTTCCCATCCCACAATTTATTTAGATCCTAATCATGCAATGTTTGAGGATTGATCTAATGCATAAAAACTGGGTAGTAGAAAAGGTATGATCAAGTGTTACTTGCCTTGCTGATGATCCGCGAAACCTAGAGATTCGAAGTAACAAGCGGCGCACTCCGGGTGATCTATCGCAGACAAACAACAAGCATACAATAAGTACTCATCTAATGCACGGGTAAATCTCGAATAAAAGATCTAACCAGAAAGTTCAACTTAAGAACCCTGGTTGCAAAAAGAATCGAATCAAATAAAGCAACGAAAGTCAAATGACGAAAGAAAACAACTCGGTTCTAGCAAGTTGAAACTAGGTCAAATTTTACAGTAGAAAAACTTTGTTTAAGTTGATTAGTCGGAACGGAGGTTTCGAGACGAAACTCCAGGCACTTGAATCACCTGATTCCGATAAACGAGCGAGAAGATAGACTAGAAAGAAAATCGGATCTGAAATTGCTATCAGAAAAATAGCGGAATAAATCCGATGAGAAAGAAAACGACGAACGGTTGAACGAACGTTTGCTCACAAAACCGGAAAGAAAAACCGGCGAGAAAAACCGATCTAGGGTTTCGGAAAGAAAACCGAAACGAAAAACCGATCTAGAGAACCGGAACGGAAATCAGAACGATTTACGAAAACCGAACCGAGGAAAAGAAAAGGTGACGCGGCGCGGGGCTAGTACCTCGAAGAGGCGAGGGGCTCCGGCGGCGGCGGCGGCGGCGGTTGGGTGGCGGCGGCGGCGGTGTAGGGCGGCGGCGGTGATGTGGGGCGGCGGCGGCGGTGTAGGGCGGCGGCGGTGGTGAGGAGAGGAGAGGAGAGGTGTTGGTTTGATGTGTTAGAGGGGGGCGGGGTGCTTGGGTATTTATATTGGGGAGGGGAGGGTTTTTGCTTGGGGTAGGGGACAAGAAATAGACTAGGATTAGGAATCCTAGGAATAAAAAACGGAATAACGAAACGGGTCCAAATCCTACTAGGATTTGTAAAAGAAAAGGAAACCGGGATGATTCCCTGGATCCCTTGGTGCGGCGCGTGATGGCCTTGGCCTCCTGGCCGGCCGGTGGCTTGGCGGCTTGGGCCTTTGGCCCAAGGCGCTGAGGGTTTTTTTTATCGGTTTCGCGCGCAGAAAAATACTGAAAAAAAAATCTAAACGAACTCCAAAATTAATAAAGTAAACTTTCCCCGACTCCTAAAAATGAGTCGAACAAAATGAACTTTTACTCGGGCCAGAAATGCAATTTTTTGAAAACACGCATTTTTCCCGAAGGCAAATAAACTCCGAGAAAAATCCAAAATTTGATTTATTTATTAAATCTTCATTTTTTTCCTAAATTTTGGGAAAGTCATATTATTCCCTCTCATATTTTTAATTCGGAAAAATATTTGAAGATAAAATAAATGAATCCAATGATCCTCTTTTCATAGTTTTGAGAGAACTCAAATACGAAAATTTCGAAATCTCCAACTCTCTCCGAGGGTCCTTGAGTTGCGTGAAATTTCTAGGATCAACAAAATGCAAGAAAGTATGATATGCATGATGATCTAATGTATAACATTCCAAATTGAAAATTTGGGATGTTACAAGTAATCAACTACAAGATGTAATCAACACTACTAGTCACCCACAGGTACCAATCTGAGGTTCCGGTACAAAGATTGAACACAAGAGATGAACTAGGGTTTGAGAGGAGATGGTGTTTTTTTTGACCTGGAAGGCGAGGAGATGGTGTTGTTGAAGATGTTGATGGAGATTGCCCTCCCCAAGATGGGAGAGTTGTTGGTGATGATGATGATGATGATTTCCCCACTGGGAGGGAAGTTCCCCCGGTGGAATCGCTCCGACAGAGGGCAAAAGTGCTCCTGCCCAAGTTCCGCCTCTAGACGGCGGCTCTACGTCCCGAAAGTCCTCTCCTTCTTTTTTCTATGTCAAAATGACCTATATACTAGAAGAGGGGCACTGGAGGTGGGCTGAGGAGGGCACAACCCACTGATGTCGCTTGAAGCTACGTCGGTTTTTCCCCAAAGAGGAAGGGATGATGCAGCACAACGGCGGTAGGTATTTCCCTCAGATATGAAACCAAGGTTATCGAACTAGTAGGAGAACCAAGCAACACAACGTAAACAGCCCCTGCACACAGATAACAAATCCACACAACCTGACATGTTAAAGGGGTTGTTAATCCCTTCCGGGGTACGGCACCTCAAGTAGGCAAACGGACGTGTGATAAATTTGTAGTAAATTGATGGACCGAACGCCAAATAAAATAAATAAGAATAAATTGCAGAAAGGTATTTTTGGATTTTTGGATTAATAGATCTGAAAATAAATGCAAGGAAAAAGTAGATCGCAAAGGCAAATATGAGAAAGAGACCCCGGGGCCGTAGGTTTCACTAGTGGCTTCTCTCGAGAAAAATAACAAACAGTGGGTGAAAAAATTACTGTTGGGCAATTGATAGAACTTCAAATACTCATGACGATATCCAGGCAATGATCATTACGTAGGCATCACTTCCAAGATTAATAGACCGACTCCTGCCTGCATCTACTACTACTCCACACATCGACCGCTATCCAACATGCATCTAGTGTATTAAGTTCATGGAGAAACGGAGTAATGCAATAAGAACGATGACATGATGTAGACAAGATCTATCTATGTAGAGATAGACCCCATTGTTGTATCTTTAGTAGCAACGATACATACCTGTCGGTTCCCTTTCTATCACTGGTATCAAGCACCGTAAGATCGAACCCACTACAAAGCACCTCTTCCCATTTCAAGATAAATAGGTCAAGTTGGCCAAACAAAACCCAAATATCAGAGATGAAATACGAGGCTATAAGAGATCATGCATAAAAGAGATCAAAGAAACTCAAATACTTTCATGGATATAAAAAGATAGATCTGATCATAAACTCATAGTTCATCGATCCCAACAAACACACCGCAAAAGAGTTACATCATATGGATCTCTAAGAGACCATTGTATTGAGAATTTAGAGAGAGAGAGAGAGAGAGAGAGAGAGAGAGAGAGAGAGAGAGAGAGAGAGAGAGAGATGAAGCCATCTAGATACTAACTACGGACCCGAAGGTCTACAAAGAACTCTTCACGCTTCATCGGAGAGGCACCAATGGATGTGGTGAACCCCATCCGAGATGGTGTCTAGATTGGATCTGGTGGTTCTGGACTCAGCGGCGGCTGGATGAATATTTTGTCGACTCTCCTAGGGTTTTGGGAATATTGGGGTACTTATAGAGCAAAGAGGCGGTCCAGGGGGCACCTGAGGTGGGCACAATCCACCAGGGCGCGACTGGTCCTCCTGGCGCACCCTGGTGGGTTGTGCTCTCCTCGGATCAACCCCCAGGCATAGCTAGGGCCCATTATGTTCCTTCTGGTCTAAAAAAAATCTCCGTAAAGTTTCGTTGCGTTTGGACTCCGTGTGATATTGATTTCTTGCGATGTAAAAAACATGCAGAAAACAGCAACTGGCACTTGACACTATGTCAATAGGTTAGTACCAAAAAATGATATAAAATGACTATAAAATGATTATAAAAATCCAAGATTGATAATATAACATCATGAAACAAGCAAAAATTACAGATATGTTGGAGACCTATCAGTATCCCCAAGCTTAACTCCTACTCGTCCTCGCGTAGGGAAGTGATAAAAACAGAAATTTTGATGTGGAATGCTGCCTAACATGTCATATCATATTCTTTTCTTTATAGCATGGACATTTGGACTTTTATATTGTTCAAAGGAATAGTCTAGTTTTGACATGAAAATTTAAATACTCAAGCATATCTACAAGAAACCATGTCTTTCAAAATATCAACACTAATATAAGTTATCCCTAGCCTATCATGCTCAACCATTGATCCATTCATGAAACACACTCGCATATTAGCTACACCCGATACTTAAGTACGATCATATTGCCTCCTAGTTGGTGCTTTTGTAAGAGAAGATGGAGACTCAAATTCAAAATAAAAATTGCATAAAGTAAAAGAAAGGCCCTTCGTAGAGGGAAGTAGGGATTTGTAGAGGTGCGAGAGCTTAAAGCAAAAAACTTAGAGATAAAAACATTTTGGGAGGTGTATCCATCCCACCAACGAAAACGACTTAGAGTTCCCAACACTTTCCATGTTAGATATATCGTAGGCGGTTCCCAAACAGAAAATAAATTTTATTCCTTTTTCAACCATACTTTCACTTTCCATGGCTAGCCGTATCCACGGTTGCCCTCCATACCAACACATTCCAAGGAATTTATTATTTGACAACATGAAGTAAATTCATTTTTCATTTCGGGACTGGGCATCCCTAATACCTTTGCCTTACTCTCGTGCAATGACAAGTGAATAAACACTCATCTTGAGAATAACACATCTAGCATGGAAAATATTACCCACCCCTCACCGCTCCGCGAGCAAAACAAACACACAAAAGAGAAGTTTATTTTAAAAATTAGAGATGGCACATGCAAATTTGCTTATAACGGCAAAAGAATACCACATATAGGTAGATATAGTGGACTCATGTGGAAAAACTGGTTTAAGGGTTTTTGGATGCAGAAGTAGAGGTCATACTTAGTGCAAAATGAAGGATAGCAAAAGATTGAGAAGTGACCAACCAAGAAACGAATAATCTCATAAGCAAGCATTAAGCATAATTAACACCGAATAATGCACCACAAGTAGGATATGATTTCTTTGCATGACTATTGACTTTCGTGCTTGCATAGGGAATCACAAACCTTAACACCAATATTCCTATTCCTACTAAATCATAATTACTCATCAACACAACTCACATATCACATCATCATATCTTAAAACTATTACATAGAATCAAGTTTATTTTGTCCAATGATCTTCATGAAAGTTCTATTATATCCTTCTTGGATATCTATCACTTTGGAACTAATTTTCATGTGTAGCTTTTCAAAAGCTCAAACAAATATAAGTGAAGATCATGAGCATAATGTTTCTTTATTTCTCTCAAATTAATTTAAATGAAGCAAGAGAGAATTTATTCAAAAATACTAAAGCACACCGTGCTCAAAAAGATCTAAGTGAAGCACTAGAGCAAGTCCATAGCTCATAAAAATTTAAGTGAAGCATAGAGAGCAATTCTAACAAGTCATGACATAATTTTGGCTCTCCCAAAAAGGTGTGTCCCGCAAGGGATCAAGACTTAAAAAACAAATTAAAACAAGAAAAGACTCATTTTCATACAAGACGCTCCAAGCAAAACACATAGTATGTGACGAATAAAAATATAGCTTCGAGTAAAACACCGATGGTCGTTAGAAGAAAGAGGGGATGCCACTCAGGGGCATCCCCAAGCTTAGTTGGTTGCTCATTTTTGGATAATAGATTGGGATGCCGGGGCATCCCCAATATTAGGATCTTCTACTCCTTATTCCTTCATCCATCATAAGATAACCCAAAACTTGAAAACTTCAATCACACAAAACTCAACAAAACCTTCGTGAGATCCGTTAGTAAAACAAAGAAAATCACTACTATAAGTACTATACAAAACCAATTCATATTTTGTTTTTGAATTATATCTACTGTATTCCAACTTTTCAATGGCAAAAACTCATCAAACAAAACCATAGAGCCATCAAAATAAGCACACAACACAAAGAAAACAGAATCTGTCACAGAACAGTCTGTAGCAATCTGACTATTTTGAAAACTTCTGGAACTCCAAAAATTCTGAAAAATAGACGACCTGAGCAATTTGTATATTAATATTCTTCAAAAATAATTGGCATTTTATAACACTCTGGTAAACAGTAAGAATTGTTTTTGTGAGCGCAAAAGTTTTTGTTTTTCAGCAAGATTAAAAAACTATCGCCCAAGAAGATCCTATCGGTTCTACTTGGCACAAACACTAATTAAAACACAAAAAACACAATCATAAAAGTATCATAATTGTGCTAACACTCAAGAACATAAAGCAAAAAGCAAAATTAAATTTTATTCATTGGGTTGCGTAAAGCAAGGATCTAAGTTTTGTCATTTTTCTTCTTAACTTTCTTAGAGGTGTTTTCATCATGGGGTTTTGTAAACACAACATAAAACATATTATCCATAGAAACTTTAGCGTTCCTAAGTTGATGTTCATCATAACATTTTTGATTCCCCGCAATAATCCAAGAGTGATGTTGATTAACATTATTGAAAACTTGTTGGGTTATATCTAAAATGGAACTTAATTTTTGAGGTTCTCATCAAGATTTTATTATCCCCAAGAAAATGTCTTAAAGCATAGTCACTATTGTAAAGGATTTCATCTATCACCGGCTTTTCATGATTCATACCATAAAAATCAAAGATTTCCCTAGATCCCGTATTATGTAGTCAAACTCATTCATAGGAAAGAGAGTGGCCAACTTTTTAGCCGTAGGATTCTTTATAACGGGAAGCTCAAAAAACAATCTTTGCAAAGTAGGATGAAATTAACTATCAAGTTTCAGAACTAGTGCTGAAATAGCATCCGAATAAGATCTAGTAGTTTTAAGTATAGGAGCACCATCAAGACTTAGATTCCCAGCACAATTGAAAAAATCGTGGATACGTTCTTTTCCCATAACGTTCCATTGCCCCAAGATAAAAGTTTTAGCATCCAGATTGCCCGTACGTCCAAAAATAGGAGTAAGGCCATCACCTGTTGGTGCCATACCGAAATAACTCATGGTTGCAAACAAAGGATATATCTGACGGGAAAACGGCAAAAAAGAGGGGCAAATAAAATGGCAAATTTTTGTGAAGTGGGGGAGAGGAAAATGAGAGGCAAAGGTTAAATAATGTAAATTGCAAGGAGATGAGATTTGTGATTAGGAACCTGGTATATGTTGAAGATCCTCCCCAACAATGGCTCCAGAAATTCCTTTTGATGTCACTTGAAACTACGTTGGTTTTTCCCCAAAGAGGAAGGGATGATGCAGCACAATGGCGGTAGATATTTCCCTCAGATATGTAACAAAGGTTATCGAACCAGTAGGAGAACCAAGCAACACGACGTAAACAACCCTTGCACACAGATAACAAATCCTCGCAACCTGACGTGTTAAAGGGGTTGTCAATCCCTTCCGGGGTACGGCGCCTCAAGTAGGCAAACAGACATGAGATAAATTTGTAGTAAATTGATAGATCGAACACCAAATAAAATAAATAGAAATAAATTGCAGCAAGGTCTTTTTTATATTTTTTGATTAATAGATCTGAAAATAAATGCAATGAAAAAGTAGATCACAAACGCAAATAATATGAGAAAGAGACCCGAGGGCCGTAGGTTTCACTGCTGGCTTCTCTCGAGAAAAATAGCAAACGGTGGGTTAACAAATTACTGTTGGGCAATTGATAGAACTTCAAATACTCATGACGATATCCAGGCAATGATCATTACATAGGCATCACATCCAAGATTAGTAGACCGACTCCTGCCTGCATCTACTACTATTACTCCATGCATCGACCGCTATCCAGCATGCATCTAGTGTATTAAGTTCATGGTGAAACGGAGTAATGCAATAAGAACGGTGACATGATGTAGACAAGATCTATCTATGTAGAGATAGACCCCATCGTTTTATCCTTAGTAGCAACGATACATACGTGTCGGTTCCCTTTCTGTCACTGGGATCAAGCACCATAAGATCGAACCCACTACAAAGCACATCTTCTCATTCCAAGATAAATAGATCAAGTTGGCCAAACAAAACCCAAATATCGGAGAAGAAATACAAGGCTATAAGAGACCATGCAGAAAAGAGATCAAAGAAACTCAAATATGTTCATGGATATAAAAAGATAGATCTGATCATAAACACAAAGTTCATCGATCACAACAAACACACCACAAAAGAGTTACATCATATGGATCTCCAAGAGACCATTGTATTGAGAATTCAGAGAGAGAGAGAGAGAGATGAAGTCATCTAGCTATTAACTACGGAGCGAAGGTCTACAAAGAACTACTCACGCATCATCGGAGATGCACCAATGGAGGTGGTGAACCCCATCCGAGATGGTGTCTAGATTGGATCTGGTGGTTCTGGACTCTGCGCGGCTGGATGAATATTTCGTCGACTCCCCTAGGGTTTGGGGAATAATGGGGTATTTATAGAGCAAAGAGGCGGTCCGTGGGGCACCCGAGGTGGGCACTACCCACCAGGGCGCGTCTGGGCCTCCTGGCGTGCCCTGGTGGGTTGTGCTCTCCTCAGAGCACCCCCCAGGCACAGCCAGGGCCCATTATGTTCCTTCTGGTCCAAAAAAATCTCCGTAAAGTTTCGTTGCGTTTGGACTCCATCTAATATTGATTTCCTGCGATGTAAAAACATGCAGAAAACATCAATTGGCACTTGGCACTATGTCAATAGGTTAGTGCCAAAATATGACTATAAAATGATTATAAAACATCCAAGATTGATAATATAACAGCATGGAACAAGCAAAAATTATAGATACGTTGGAGACGTATCACCCACCAGGGCGCGCCTGGGCTCCCTGGCATGCCCAGGTGGGTTGTGCCCACCTGGTGGGCCCCCTCTGGTAGTTATTTTCTCCAATATTCCTCATCTATCCCAAAACAATTCTCCGTATATTTTCAGCTCATTTGGAGATGTGCAGAATAGGTAACTCTGGCGTAGCTTTTTCCTGTCCAGAATTCCACCTACCGACATTCTTCCTCCTTGTATAAACCTTGCATATTATGAGAGAAAAGGCATTACAATTACTCCAAAAATTATTATTATGGATAAAAAAGTAAATGACAGTAGGTAAACATGATGCAAAATGGACGTATAACTGCCAAATTAAAGGAAAGAACATGGCCTTGGGTATTTAAATTAAATGAAGGTGTTACAAATAGAATGGTGGATTTCAGGAGGCAATAATATAACTCTGTCTTATTAGAAGGTAAGAGGAAAAGATGGATTTCTAGAGGAGAGAATTGTACATGTTGCAAATAGAAAGAAGGATGGATTTCAAGAGGCATATATATGACGCTAGATTTCATGAGGTATTATTAAAAGGAAAGATGGACTTCAAGACTACAAAATGATTTCTAGGTTCTTCAATGTAGCTATGAGATTGCTTTTTTATACAGTTACAAATTTTGTAGAGCAATTAGCATGTAACAGCTACAAATGATCTAAAAATATGTGTGTTCACCCATTGACTAGGAATCATGTCCCACGTTGAAACTAGCACCTAAAAATCCATATTGTCAATTCATCTATCATTTCTTTCATCATCAAACTTATTCCCAATCTGGATAACATAGTTCATGAAATATTGGTGTTAACTTCACAACAGAACATAATTTGTTTTCTCCCGTTGCAACGCCCGGGCATATGTGCTAGTATAAAAAAAAGAAAAACAATGGCTCTCTACCATTATTGACGACCTCGAGAAAAATTGCAGAGACACACACCTTATCTCAACAAGAGATTGAGTTGAAAAATCAATCTAATGAGAAGGTTGCGCGTCTTTGGCGATAAGAGGAGATCAAATACTACTAGAGATCGAAAGCTGATTTCATCTTGATGGGTGATAGTATTAAAGATACTTCAAATTGGTTGCCAATGGGCAGCATAGGAAAAAATGTATTTACAGTCTCCAAGAAGATGAGGGGCGGTTCGAAGTTCAATTGGAGCTCAAAATTATATTACAAAAGAATACAAGTCTTTGTTCGGAGTGTCAGTTGAAGGGAACTTCACCCTTGACGAGACCCAAATGGATGATATTCCACAAGTCATGGCAGAAGAAAATGATAGCCTAACAGCACCATTCTCAGAAGAGGAGGTGAGACGGTGGTGTTCCAAATGGAACATAACAAAGCTCCAGGCGTAGATGGTTTCCCCACAGAATTCTATCAGAATTTCTAGGATATCATCAAGACCGACCTTTTGGATTTGTTCAATTGTCTTCATGCCGGCCAACTAGACCTATTTAGACTCAATTTTGGCGAGGTTGTCTTGCTGCCGAAGATTTAGGAGGCTGAACAGATCCAACAGTCCACACTCCTTAATGTTAGCTTCAAGATTTTCACGAAAGTAGATACAAATAGGTTAAACTCCGTAGTTGTTGATACATGTCCAACGTATCTATACTTTTTTATTGTTCCATGTTGTTATGTTATCAATCTTGGATGCTTTATATTCATTTACTAGCAACTTTATATCATTTTTGGACTAACCTATTGACATAGTCCCCAATGCCAGTTGTTGTTTTTTGCTTATCTTTTACTTTGCAGAATATCAATACCAAACAAAGTCCAAATGCCACGAAAGTTTTTGGAGATTTTTTCTAACCAAAAGACACCCAGGGAGCACATAGGACGAGGCCAATGGGGCCCACTAGGCACCAGGGTGCGCTAGGGGGCCCAGGCACGCCTTGGTGGGTAGTAGAGCCCACGGGAACCCTCTCGACCAATTTCCACCTCTATAAATACTCTAAAATCCCCAAAACCCTAGGGAAGTTAAGGAAATACAGTTTCCACCACTGCAAGTTCCAGAACCACGAGATCCGATCTAGAGGCCTTTTCCCGCACTTTGCCGAAGGCGGCAACGATCATAGAAGGGTTCTTCATCACCCTTGTTGCCCCTCTAATGATGCGTGGGTAGTTTACCACACTATAGCTAGTAGCTAGATGGCTTCTTCTCTCTTTTTGATCTTCAATATAATGTTCTCCTTGATGTTCTTGGAGATCTATTTGATGTAACGACTTTTCGCGGTGTGTTTGTTGGGATCCGATGAATTGTGGGTTTATGATAAGTTCTATCCATGAATATTATTTGAGTCTTTGTTGAACTACTATATGCATGATTGTTATAGCCTCGTATTTCTTCTCCGAAATTCTGGTTTGGTTTGGCCAATTAGATTGATTTTTCTTTCCATGGGAAGAGGTGCTTTGTGACGGGCTGGATCTTGCGGCTCAATCTCAGTGATAGAAAGAGACATGACACGCATGTGTCGTTGCTATTAAGGATAACAAGATGGGGTTTATTCCTGCATGAATAGATCTTCTCTACATCTTGTCACTATTCTTGTTGCATTACTCCGTTTTCCATCAACTTAATACACTAGATGCATGCTGGATAGCGGTCGATATGTGGAGTAATAGTAGTAGATGTAGAATCGTTTCAGTCTACTAATCTTGAACGTGATGCCTATGTACATGATCATTGCCTTGGATATCGTCATGATTATTTTCTTTTCTATCCATTGCCCAACAGTAATTTGTTTACCCATCGTATGCTTTTTTCTTGAGAGAATCCTCTAGTGAAAACTACGACCCTCCGGTCTATTTTCCTATCATATTAAACCAAAAATACCTTGCTGCAATTTTTCTTCATTATTTTATTTTGTGTTCTTGCTAGATCTATTTACCAAAACCTATACAATTTAATCTATCTCAATATTGTGGAGGGATTGACGACCCCTGTTACGCGTTGGGTTGCAAGTTTTTGTCGTTTGTGTGCAGGTGTTGTTTACATAGGGTTGATTGGTTCTCCTACTGGATTGATAACCTTCGTTTCATAACTAACGGAAATACTTACCTTTGTTGTGCTGCATCATCCTATCCTCTTCGGGGAAATACCAACACAGATACAAGCAATCAGGAAAAATTTCTGGTGCCGTTGCCGGGGAGGATCACGTCAAGATAGTCTCCAGTCAACTTCCCAATTTCTAGCGCTGTTGCTAGGGAGACATCATCAACATCTATCAGGTACCTACGCATAAACTCTCATCTCCTTGCAATTACTTTATTTTCCATTTGCCTCCCGTTTTCATCTCCCCCACTTCTAATTTTTTTTTGTGAAAATACAAAAATATTTTTGTTTGCCTTTTCTCTTATTTGCTATCTTTGCTTGTTTTGCCATGTGCCTTCTATTTGCTTGCATCTTCGCTTGCTAAAAATCCATTGATATGGATCCTCATCTACTTGCTAATCTTTTTAAAAGATCCAATTATGATGAACCAATTTCTAGTGATTTGAATGCACTAGATTTTCTCTATAAGTTTTGCTTGAAAATCATGAACCTCGAAATTGTGATGAAGTGTTATATGAAATTTTTTATAAATTGATTCATGATAGCTCCCTGAATGAACATCATGATTGCAATGATTTAACTATAATAAATTCTATTAATGTCAGTCTTGCTAATAGTATGCAAAGCTACAAGCTTGGGGATGATAATTTGTCACATCCCAGTTAGACCATGCATTAGGGTGTGCATCATGTTTAAATTCCATTTAATTTTGAAATGGGGAAGGCAGGAAACCCCAGAACACCCCCCCCTTAATTCAACTAGGGTTTACTAAAATTTATTTCAATGAATCCGAAATGCCCTTCAAAATGTTCATCCTCTTTACTTTGGTTCAGAACCCATGTCAAAGAAGGTGTACCATTTTCTAGGTCATCTAAGGGTTCTAGGATTAATCCACAAGTTTTGAACTTGAGCATTTTAATTATATAAAATATTTTAAATGTTCAAAATTGTCAAACCAAAATGTTTCATGTTGGGAATATTCCAACAAGTGACCAGGAGCATTTTGGTGATTTTTAAAATAGTTTTGGTATTTTAAATAAACCCCACAAAGTTCTGAAATTAGAAAAGACTAAAAATGAAAAACCTTACTGTCGCTGTGTTCGCCCACCGCCCAGCCAGCAGCCAACAGCGCCAATGAGCTGCTTGGCTCGGCCAGCAGCAACTGGTGCCCGACGGCGAGCTCGGGGCGCGCCACGCAGCTGGCCGCCGCCCTGCTTCACCTCCTCGCCGCCTCGCTGCCTGGACGGCCTCCACGTCGTCGCCCCGACCCCCTGGACACGCCACTCTCCCCCTGCCTCCTCTCTCTCGCTCTCCCCCAACCTGGCCGACGCCATCGCCGACGCGCCACCGCCGAAGTCGTGCTCCCCGCCGTCCATGCTCCTCCCCACCATGTCCAGGAGCTCCGCCGCACTCCACTACCCCTAGCTAGCTGAATCCCGTTCGCTCCAAGCACCCCGAACCTAGCTCACCGACCTCGACCGAGCTCGAAGCCGCGGAGATCCCTTCGCCGCCGCCGCCGATCGATCATCTCCGACCCGACGAGGCTCTCTACGTGACCACCGTGAGCCCGGCTACCTCCCCATCCTCTCCATTCTCTTCCTCGTGCACCACAACGAGCACACGAGCTCGCCTGAACGCATCGCCCATGGAGCTCGTCGCCGACGAGGCTCCGCCACCCAACGCCACGCCACCGTGTCCATCGCACTCACCGAGTTGCGTTGGGTCTAACATGCACTCCACGTGCCTCACCTTGCCCCCTAGCAACTAGTTCGAGATCACCCGAGCCCCGCCGCCGCCAAACTCGTCGCCGGTGCCAACTCCGCCACCCGACCCCAACTAACCCCACCAAACGCTGCGGTTCATCTCCAGCTCCACGTAGATGCCTTCGCGCCCCATTTGGTGGCCGGAATGTGCAAAAGCACTCTGCTCCACAGCGCTGGCCTCGCCAAGCGCTAGACGCCATGAGTTGACCATCGACCACCGATCGTGGCCCCGTTGATCGCTTCTGAGTCAATGACAGTGGACCCCGGTTAACTAATTAGGATTAGTTCTAATTAAGTTAATTAGTTAAACTAACCACGACATGCGGGTCCCACTGGTCAGTTTGACCTGGATGACCCGTTGACCCTGACGTTACGCTGACCTCATGCCGACGCATTAATTCAAATTCTGGATTTATTTTGATATAGTAAATTCCGAATATAATTCAAATTTCAAATGCTTATAACTTTTATCTATAACTCCAAATGCAAAGATTTATATATGAAAATTATCAGAAAAATACACTCTATCCATTGGTACAGGTTTCATGCATGTTAAAACAAGTTAACTATGCTGAATAACCAGAATAAGATATTGCACCATTAGGACTAACTCAATGAGCTATCATTTGAATCCTTGATTCAAATGAGTTCATCCCCTCGTTCTTTCAACTTGCATTAGGCCAACACACATCCATATTGCCATGTCATAGCATGCATCATATTGTTGCATATTGTCTTGTGTGTTTATTTCGTGTGCTTTCATGATAGGTTCTGCCTCAAGATAACCTCGACTACCCATCCAAGGGCGTTCTCTACCCCAGCCCATCGGCAAGCAATTCATTGATCATTCGATACAAACCCATGTTCTCGCTTCGCTCTCGTTTCGCATTAAGACAACGCGATTCAACTGTTGTGTGCTGCGGTAGTTGAACCCACTTCCTTTGCATGACTGTCATTGCCACAAGAATTAGATGAAACCCACTAGTATGTGTAGGAGTTGATTGAGCCATGTTTGTGATTCCTACCATGCTATGCTTGCTATGCTTAGAGTTGTGTCAGGTCCGGCTCATCGGGATGATGAACTGGAGTGAAAGGCTGTGTTGGTTCGAGAGTGAAAGTGTTGAACACGATTTGGTAAAGGTATCGATGAGAGGCCATGTAGGAGTACATGGTGGGTTGTTTCATTGAAGCCGAACTTAAGAACTGAGATCTGTGTTTGTGATCCATGAAACAGTTACTACCACACATTGGGATCCTTAATTGACCCTCTCGGCTTCTTAACCACCCCTGTTCATAGTCCGGGAGTTGCAAGTAGTTTCTGGTGTTTGTAGCATGCTGGGGGCCGCACGCAACGCTGACCTTAGGGGTGGGTTGTGTTGCGGTAGGCACCGTGGCCTGTGTACCGTGCCCGCTTGGTATCTCGGGAACCCTGCACACATCGTTCGGGGCTGTATGGGAAACCTCGGCGGACTCCTGCATGGATGGAACCCGAATAGGCGATAAACCTGGACTAGGGACTTGAGTGTTTAGGTAGGCTGTGGCCGACACCCACGCTGGGCTTCCGCTGAAGGTTGCAGTACATGTCGTGTAAACGATTTATAAGTGGTGAGAGCGTGTGTTAAGAAGTACACCCCTGCAGGGTTAAATATGATCTATTCGAATAGCCGTGTCCACGGAGAAGGACTTCTGGGTTACCTATATCAGTTCATAGACAAGTAAATGGATACTACTAAAAGCCTCAAGATAAGTGTGAGTATCGTGGATGGCCCTCTCGGGGATGACGAGAGAGGATCCACGGTGGAGTATTGTGATGGTGATTAGTGGACTCGTGTACGACAAAATGCTTTACAAAGTGGTGTTACGTAGGATAGCTTAGCCAAGAGTCAAAGCTGGCTTGCTGCAAATAACTCCACCTCCTTCCTTGAGAATGTGCATGTATGATAGGATTCTGTGGTAAGACTTGCTGAGTACTTTTGTACTCATGTTTGCTTAATCAATATTTTTCAGAGGACTATACTACCCCCTCCGACGGGTTCTATGTAGATGTTGACTTCGACGAGTGAACTAGCCACCCAGGTGGCGATCTAAGACTTGTGAAGGGCCATTGTAGATAGAGAGGCTCCAACAAGCTTTCTTTCTTTCTAGAGTCTGTACTCAGACTAGTTTGCTTCCGCATGTGCTTGTATGATTGTATGACTTGAGTGTTGGGTCATGTGACCCCTACCTGTATGGATATGTTATGTATGGCTCCTCGGGCCTCTTAAATAAAGTACTTGAGTTGTAGAGTTTTGTTGTGATGCCTTGTTGTATTTACTCATATCGAGCATATTGCGTGTATGATTGAAATGCTTGGTATGAGTGGGATCCGACAAACTAGTTGTTTATCCTTGGCAGCCTCTCATATGGGGAAATGTAGCCTCGTGCTTCTGAGCGATAGTAGTCCGCTACAGCCCGGTTCACCGGAGTCCTGCTAGCCCAAAGACTACCGCTTGGACACTTGACTGGCGGCATGTGATTCATTTCGTTCCTATGTCTGTCCCTTCAGGGAAATGTCACGCGATGGTATTCGGAGTCCTGCCTAGCCTGCTACAGCCCGGAATACCGGAGTCCTGATAGCCCAGCGCTACAGCCCGAATTCATACGTTGATGACCGACATGCTCGAAGTGTTTCATGTATGCCTGTCCCCATAGGTTAGTGCCGCTTTGGGTTCACGACTAGCCATGTCGGCCCGGGTTCTCTGTCATATGGATGCTAGCGACACTATCATATACGTGAGCCAAAAGACGCAAACGGTCCCGGGCCATGGTAAGGCGACACCCGTGGGAATACCGTGCGTGAGGCCGCAAAGTGATATGAGGTGTTACCAGCTAGGTCGATGTGACTTGAATCGGGTCCCGACAGCGTTGGCATCGAGCAGGGCTGCTGTAGGTTCACTAAGCCAAACTGGTCGGGTTGAGTCTAGAAATGCTTTAGTTATATGTAGGGGAATTGATTGTGGAGGAACGTAAGGCTCTTTTACTCCTTTACCTTATGCCCTCGATCCGAGTCATCCTCTTCTCATTCGACGTGGGTTTAGGACTAGGCTCTCTTCTCTCTATCGTGTTCACGTGTTACTAATCCGTAGTAACTTATAGGATTGTTGGTTACATCCTCGCCTCAGTGCTACTAATTTTAGTATGCTATCATTTGAACCGAACCTTGATATGATGTTGTTGAGTGGTTTTGCAATCTGATTTTGAATGTCTCAAATCTGATTTGGAGCATTTACGATGTTATGCTGCCCGATTTTCCCTAGAAATTCTAATGCCTCTGCATTGTGGCTGTGCTTTCAGATGGCCACCGCCCCGTAACCAAGTGGTTCGCTGACCCGTGCATTGATGTGTGCGGTCACCCGCAATGCTGGTTCGGGTGATGATTGAGTCTGGTTATCGATGGTATCCTGAATATACCGCCGAGGAGCAGTTTAGGATTTCAATCAAAGCCAATACCTATGCACGGTTCGGATTTATCCATCTTATCTCGAGCTACTTGAGCCACTTCACTATTCTTATGGGCTCGAATCACTATTGGAATGTCTGTGCAAGATGCAGCCTATTCCATGATGACTATTATTCGAGCTGAACGCTCTGCTTGAGCAACACCGATTTCCGCTATATGCCAAGATCCTTCACAGGGCGCATGGCTACCTTCGTGGTTTGTACAGCGATGCATCCCATGAGGACTCACTCCTTCGCACTACTACTGAGTTGTTTGGAGGACAAGGACCGTGAGAACCGGCCTTGCGTATGGAGCTTTTAATGCCCGCTCGACCACTGGGCTACTCGACTAGGTTTGCACTGCCGTGCAAGCCGATATATGGACATGAGAGACTTGTACCCGTGCGGGAGAGTCTGCGGACTTTATGGAGTGGCGTGAGGTTGGAGGCATCACTCCTCCTCGTGGGCCTCGTCGCCACCGCTTGTTGGTCCACGGCCACATCCGAGTCCTTATGGTCCACAGGCCCCACAGATTGTCTGCTTTCCGGACGATCATGTTCCACATCCAGGCTTGGGTGGTGACTTCTATGAGGACTACTATGGAGCTGCCTGAGATAGTAGTAGTATTCCTAGTATGGTAATGGTTGTGTTTCCACCGTCCTGCGTGACTCGTGGAATACGACTTAGTGTGTATCGTTCCGGAAGTGTAGAAAAATAATGTATAGAAGTTGGGATGCTTCCGATGAGATGTAACGCCTTTCCTTATAGTTGTACTCCGTCAGGCTTGTACTAAACTATGAATGGTGTGTATGACCGATGGTATATATATATATATGGCAGTTTTATATTACCATGTCATACGGATGAACATCTTTGCATTCCATGCTGTCCATTTCCTTCCGCACTTCCTTGTTAAATTCTGCCATCCCGGTTTAAACCTTTGCTTTGTCTCCCAGGATGGTCAACACTCGCAATACTCCTGCTGCTCCAGAGCAGGGAGAAGCCAGTGCAGCCAGAAATGTGGATCTGCCGCAACCGCCATCTTTGGCCGAGGTGATGCTGGAAGCAGAACGCAATAAGCGCGAAACCAACCGCTTATTGGAGCGGATTGAACAAAACACAGCACGCCAGCCAAGAAACGATGTGGTCTCACTCAACGATTTCGTCAAGCTATATCCCCCAAAGTTCAAGTATTCCGTCGAGCCACTCGACGCGGATGATTGGCTCCGTAGCATCCACCACAAGCTGCGTTCCGCCAACGTGGCTGAGGCTGACAAGGTTACCTTTGCCGCCTATCATCTGGAAGGCCCTGCTAGTCTCTGGTGGGAAAATTATGAGGCTATGCGTCCGGTTGGACAAGTTACAACTTGGGATGAATTCAGTGCCGCCTTAGTGAGCACCATATTCCGAAGGTCTTATGGACCGCAAACGTGAGGAATTCTGCAGTTTCACCCAAGGTAGGTGACAAAGGATGCCTACACCGTGAATTTGGGAGGTTAGCACGTTATGCTCCCAAGAAGTTTCTACCGATGCAAAGAAGCGTGCAAGGTTCCGCAAGGGACTTAGCCCTGAGCTACGCCGAGATCTCCGTCTGCATGAGTGTACCTCTTTTCCGGCTAGTCAATAAGGCTATCAGCGCCCAAATCAAGCAGACTGATTTTGAGGCTTCACGCAGCACATCCGTGACTCGATCGTCATCCGCTCGATCCCGAGCGCCATCCTTCGAGGCGCCTCGCCCCAACCAGCCGTATTTTCCACCCAAGACTTATGGAGGTCCAACTGCTAATGTTGCTCCACGCCCAAATGTGATAACTTGCTTCAAGTGTGGAGAGACGGGCCACTATATCCGAGAGTGTCCCCGAACAACCCCAATCAAGCCGGAAAGTCATTGGCGCGGCAAGCCAGCGGAAAGGTGCCCTATGTTAAACCAGTTGCCACCGCCGTGGCCATGTCAACTATGTCTCGCTAAAGAAACCTATGAGGATCCCAACGCCGCCCTCGGTGCGCTTCTTGTTAATTGCCATCCGCAACTGTTCTATTTGATATCGAGCATCTCATTCATTTATTTCGAGAGCTATGCTCGATTGCACAACACCACATTCTGTGACATGCCTACCTCTATGGAAATTAAACTCCGGTTCTAGATGGCAAACCTCTAGAATAAGTCATGGAATGAAATTCTTGTCGATGATTAGTCTTTCTTGCATCTCTAATAGCTCTCAAGTCCTCGGACATAAACATCATCTTGGGTATGGACTGGATGTCAGCCCACTACGCTAAGATTGATTGCTCTACTAGAACTGTTCAACTTACCCATCCTTCGGCAAAACAAAGGATGTTTTAACCCGAGTGTCTAAGCGCCACTTTACTCCTTAAATGCCAACCCTCTTCCGGACCTCAAGATATTCCGGTGTCCGTGATTTCCGGATGTCTTTCCGAGGAACTGCCAGTGTTCCACCGACAGGATGTCGAGTTCGTGATAGATCTTATTCCGGAACCGCCCCAATCTCTAGAAGACCTTATAAGATGGCACCCTAGAACTAGCTGAACTTAAGAAACAACTCGATGAGTCCTTGCAAAAGGGTTTCATCCGTCCTAGTTCATCTCCATGGGCTTGCCCGTCCTCTTCGTCAAGAAGAAGGATGGTACGGATCGGATGGTTGTAGATTACCGACCGTCAATTTGGTCACTATCAAGAACAAGTATCCGCTCCCGTGATCAACGACTGTATGATCAGCTCACCGGATCCTCGGTCTTTTCCAAGATGGATTTGAGGTTGGGCTACCATCAAATCAAAATCAAGAACGGGACATTCCTAAACGGCCTTTGTCACTCGTTATGGCCAATACGAGTACACCGTCATGTCCTTCGGATTAACCAATGCTCCAGCCACCTTCTCTCGGTTAATGAACTCAATCTTCATGGAGTACTTGGATAAATTAAATCGTGGTATACCTCGATGATATACTCATCTACTCCAAGAATGAGGAAGAACATGCCAACACCTAAGGCTAGTATTGATGAAACTTCGAGAGCACCGCCTTTATGCCAAATTCTCTAAGTGTGAATTCTGGTTACCGAAGTGACCTATCTAGGACATGTAATCTCCGGTAAGGGCATTGCTGTCAATCCCGAAGCGAGTTCAAGCCGCCCTTGATTGGACCCCACCTGAATCGGTCAAGCAAGTTCGAGTTTCCTCGGTTTAGCGAGCTATTGCCGCCGCTTCATCGAGAATTTCTAAAGTTGCTAAACCCCTAACCAAACTCCTCAAGAAAGATAAGAAGTTTGAATGGACGCCACAAGGCGAGTTCAGCTTTCAGAACTGAAAAGACGCTCGACATCTGCTCCGTGCATTTGTTCCACCAGATTTCTAAGGACTTTATTATCTATTACGGCGCCTCGCGACAAGGACTAGGTTGCATACTCATGCAAGATCGTCATGTGATTGCCTACGCCTCTCGACAGTTGCGTCCACATGAGGATAACTACCCCACACACAATCTAGAGCTTGCAGCAGTGGTTCATGCACTCAAAACCTGGCGACATTACCTTCGGGTAATCGCTAGAAATCTACACCGATCACCAAAGTCTGAAATATATCTTCACCCAACCGGATTTGAATCTCGAGCAAAGATGTTGGGTCGAGTTGATTACAGATTTCGACTTAGGAATATCTTACACCCGTGCAAGGCTAATGTCATGGCTGACGACTAAGTCGCAAATCTTATTGTAACAATCTGATGTTACAACAAAGTCAACCAATTCTCCACGAGGAATTTCGTAAGCTTAATCTTCACATTGTTCCTCGAGGATTCCTCTCCACCCTGGTGGCGAAACCTGATCTTACGGATCGAATCATAGCTGCTCAGCAGTATGGCAGAGGGATATCTCGGATCAAGGAGAACATCGCTAGCGGAGCTGCTAAATGTTTCTCCATAGATGAACGAGGTGTTGTCTTCTTTGATAACCACTTAGTGGTTCCCAAGAAACAACAGCTACGACAATTGATCCTTAAGGAAGCTCATGACTCTCCTCTCACCATTCATCCTGGTAGTACTAAAATGTATCAAGATCTACGCCAGAGGTTTTGGTGGACTAGGATGAAGAGAGAAATCGCTCAATACATTGCTAATTGCGACGTCTGTCGTCGAGTTAAAGCAGAGCATCAACGGCCTGCTGGTACCCTTCAACCTTTGGAAATTCCTGAATGGAAATGGGATAAAATCGGTATGGACTTCATTACCGGGTTTCCCAGACCAAGAGAGGAATAACGCTATCTTCGTTGTTGTTGATCGTCTTTCCAAAGTAGCCCACTTCCTACCTGTTCGTGAGAGTATAACCGCTAGCCAGCTAGCTGATTTGTACGTCTCCCGAATAGTGTCTCTTCATGGTGTTCCATTGGAAATTAACTCAGACCGTGGAAGTCTCTTCACCTCCCGATTTTTGGAAAGTTTCCAAACGCTATGGGAACTCGCTCTCCTTTAGCACCGCTTTCCATCCCCAATCAAGTGGTCAAGTAGAACGAGTCAATCAAATCCTAGAGGATATGCTTCGAGCTTCTGTCATCTCTTTCGGCATGAATTGGGAAAAATGCCTTCCATTCGCCGAGTTCGCTTATAACAATAGCTATCAAGCCAGCTTGGGCAAAGCCCCTTTCGAAGTTCTTTATGGACGGAAATGTCGAACGCCTCTTAACTGGTCAAAAACCGGGGAGAGACAACTCTTTGGCCCGGACATGATCCAGGAAGCAGAGGAGCAGGTTCGCGTCATTCGTGAGAAATTGAAAACAGCCCAATCTCGTCAAAAGAGTCAATATGACCGCAAGCATAAGCCTATGACTTATGAAATTGGCGAGAAGGCTTACCTTCGGGTTACTCCTTTAAAGGGAACCCATCGTTTCGGTATTAAAGGCAAGTTGGCTCCTCGTTACATTGGACCCTTTCGCATTCTTGCCAAACAAGGAGAAGTTGCCTACCAATTGAACTACCTCCGCATCTTTCGAGTCCATGATGTCTTCCACGCTTCCCAACTCAGCGTTGCTTCTCGGATCCTATCCGTGGAGTAGACCACGAAACGCTTGATCTCCAAGATAACCTCACCTATCGAGAATATCCCGCTCAGATCCTCGATCAAGCCGAGCGCACCACTCGACGCCGGAATATCAAGTTTCTAAAGGTTCAATGGTCAAACCATTCCGAGCAAGAAGCAACTTGGGAAAGGGAGGATCGTCTTCGACTTGAGTATCACACCTTTTTCGCAATAGATCCTAAATCTCGGACGAGATTCTTTTGAGTAGGGTGAGTTGTCACATCCCGCTTAGACCATGCATTAGGTGTGCATCATGTTTAAATTCCATTTAATTTTGAAATGGGGAAGGCAGAAACCCCTGAACACCCCCCTTAATTCAACTAGGGTTTACTAAAATTTATTTCAATGAATCTGAAATGCCCTTCAAAATGTTCATCCTCTTTACTTTGGTTCAGAACCCATGTCAAAGAAGGTGTACCATTTTCTAGGTCATCTAAGGGTTCTAGGATTAATCCACAAGTTTTGAACTTGAGCATTTTTAATTATATAAAATATTTTAAATGTTCAAAAATTGTCAAACCAAAATGTTTCATGTTGGGAATATTCCAACAAGTGACCAGGAGCATTTTGGTGATTTTTAAAATAGTTTTGGTATTTTAAATAAACCCCACAAAGTTACAGAAATTAGGAAAAGACTAAAAAATGAAAAAACCTTACCTGTCGCCTGTGCCCGGCCCACCTGCCGGCCCAGCCCAGCAGCCGCGCCAGCGAGCTGCTTGGCTCGGCCAGGCAGGCAGCCTGGTGCCCGACGGCGAGCTCGGGGCGCGCCACGCAGCTGGCCGCCGCCCTGCTTCACCTCCTCGCCGCCTGCTGCTGGACGGCCTCCACGTCGTCGCCCGACCCCGGACACGCCACTCTCCCCCTGCCTCCTCTCTCTCGCTCTCCCCCAACCTGGCCGACGCCATCGCCGACGCGCCACCGCCGAAGTCGTGCTCCCCGCCGTCCATGCTCCTCCCCACCATGTCCAGGAGCTCCGCCGCACTCCACTACCCCTAGCTAGCTGAATCCCGTTCGCTCCAAGCACCCCGAACCTAGCTCACCGACCTCGACCGAGCTCGAAGCCGCCGGAGATCCCCTTCGCCGTCGCCGCCGCATCAGATCATCTCCGACCCCGACGAGGCTCTCTACGTGACCACTGTGAGCCTGGCTACCTCCCCATCCTCTCCATTCTCTTCCTCGTGCACCACAACGAGCACACGTAGCTCGCCCGAACGCACCGCCGCGGAGCTCGTCGCCGACGAGGCTCCGGCCACCCAACGGCCACGCCACCGTGTCCATCGCACTCACCGAGTTGCGTTGGGTCTAACACTGCACTCCACGTGCCTCACCTTGCCCCCTAGCAACTAGTTCGAGATCACCCGAGCCCCGGCCGCCGCCAAACTCGTCGCCGGTGCCAACTCCGGTCACCCCGACCCCAACTAACCCCACCAAACGCTGCGGTTCATCTCCAGCTCCACGTAGATGCCTTCCGCGCCCCATTTGGTGGCCGGAATGTGCAAAAGCACTCTGCTCCGCCATTTGGCCTCGCCGGCGGCTAGAGACGCCGCGAAGTTGACCATCGACCACCGATCGTGGCCCTGCTGATCGCTTCCGAGTCAATGACAGTGGACCCCGGTTAACTAATTAGGATTAGTTCTAATTAAGTTAATTAGTTAAACTAACCCGACATGCGGGTCCCACTGGTCAGTTTGACCTGGATGACCCGTTGACCCTCGACGTCACGCTGACCTCATGCTTGACGATTAATTCAAATTCTGGATTTATTTTGATATAGTAAATTCCGAATATAATTCAAATTTCAAATGCTTATAACTTTTATCTATAACTCCAAATGCAAAGATTTATATATGAAAATTATCAGAAAAATACACTCTATCCATTGGTACAGGTTTCATGCATGTTAAAACAAGTTAACTATGCTGAATAACCAGAATAAGATATTGCACCATTAGGACTAACTCAATGAGCTATCATTTGAATCCTTGATTCAAATGAGTTCATCCCCTGCTCTTTCAACTTGCATTAGGCCAACACACATCCATATTGCCATGTCATAGCATGCATCATATTGTTGCATATTGTCTTGTGTGTTTATTTCGTGTGCTTTCATGATAGGTTCTGCCTCAAGATAACCTCGACTACCCATCCAAGGGCGCTCTCTACCCCAGTTCCATCGCAAGCAATTCATTGATCATTCCGATACAAACCCATGTTCTCGCTTCGCTCTCGTTTCTGCATTAAGACAACGCGATTCAACTGTTGTGTGCTGCGGTAGTTGAACCCACTTCCTTTGCATGACCTGTCATTGCCACAAGAATTAGATGAAACCCACTAGTATGTGTAGGAGTTGATTGAGCCATGTTTGTGATTCCTACCATGCTATGCTTGCTATGCTTAGAGTTGTGTCAGGTCTGGCTCATCGGGATGATGAACTGGAGTGAAAGGCTGTGTTGGTTCGAGAGTGAAAGTGTTGAACACGATTTGGTAAAGGTATCGATGAGAGGCCATGTAGGAGTACATGGTGGGTTGTTTCATTGAAGCCGAACTTAAGAACTGAGATCTGTGTTTGTGATCCATGAAACAGTTACTACCACACATTGGGATCCTTAATTGACCCTCTCGGCTTCTTAACCACCCCTGTTCATAGTCCGGAGTTGCAAGTAGTTTCGTGTTTGTAGCATGTCAGGGGCCGCACGCAACGCTGACCTTAGGGGTGGGTTGTGTTGCGGTAGGCACCGTGGGTCTGTGTACCGAGTGCCCGCTTGGTATCTCGGAACCCCGCACACATCGCTCGGGCTGTATGGGAAACCTCGGCGGACTCCTGCGGATGGAACCCGAATAGGCGATAAACCTGGACTAGGGACTTGAGTGTTTAGGTAGGCTGTGGCCGACACCCACGTTGGGCTTCCGCTTGAAGGTTGCCGAGTACATGTCGTGTAAATGACGATAAGTGGTGAGAGCGTGTGTGAAGAAGTACACCCCTGCAGGGTTAAATATGATCTATTCGAATAGCCGTGTCCACGGAGAAGGACTTCTGGGTTACCTATATCAGTTCATAGACAAGT
The DNA here is from genome assembly GCA_021605205.1 of Aegilops longissima. Lineage (NCBI taxonomy): Eukaryota > Viridiplantae > Streptophyta > Magnoliopsida > Poales > Poaceae > Aegilops > Aegilops longissima. The sequence continues at coordinate 302,306,351 of CM038681.1, read as the reverse complement.
AAATGGATACTACTAAAAGCCTCAAGATAAGTGTGAGTATCGTGGATGGCCCTCTCGGGGATGACGAGAGAGGATCCACGGTGGAGTATTGTGATGGTGATTAGTGGACTCGTGTGCGACAAAATGCTTTACAAAGTGGTGTTACGTAGGATAGCTTAGCCAAGAGTCAAAGCTGGCTTGCTGCAAATAACTCCACCTCCTTCCTTGAGAATGTGCATGTATGATAGGATTCGTGGTAAGACTTGCTGAGTACTTTTGTACTCATGTTTGCTTAATCAATATTTTTCAGAGGACTATACTACCCCTCCGACGGGTTCTATGTAGATGTTGACTTGACGAGTGAACTAGCCACCGTGTGGCGATCTAAGACTTGTGAAGGGCCATTGTAGATAGAGAGGCTCCAACAAGCTTTCTTTCTTTCTAGAGTCCAGTACTCAGACTAGTTTGCTTCCGCATGTGCTTGTATGATTGTATGACTTGAGTGTTGGGTCATGTGACCCCTACCGTATGGATATGTTATGTATGGCTCCTCGAGCCTCTTAAATAAAGTACTTGAGTTGTAGAGTTTTGTTGTGATGCCTTGTTGTATTTACTCATATCGGGCATATTATGTGTATGATTGAAATGCTTGGTATGAGTGGGATCCGACAAACTAGTTGTTTATCCTTGGCAGCCTCTCATATGGGGAAATGTAGCCTCGTGCTTCGAGCGATAGTAGTCCGCTACAGCCCGGTTCACGAGTCCTGCTAGCCCAAAGACTACTGCTTGGACACTTGATGGCGGCATGTGATTCATTTCGTTCCTATGTCTGTCCCTTAGGGAAATGTCACGCGATGGTATTCGAGTCCTGCCTAGCTCTGCTACAGCCCGAATACCGGAGTCCCGATAGCCCAGCCGCTACAGCCCAATTCATACGTTGATGACCGACATGCTCGAAGTGTTTCATGTATGCCTGTCCCCATAGGTTAGTGCCGCTTTGGGTTCACGACTAGCCATGTCGGCCCGGGTTCTCTGTCATATGGATGCTAGCGACACTATCATATACGTGAGCCAAAAGACGCAAACGGTCCCGGGCCATGGTAAGGCGACACCCGTGGGAATACCGTGCGTGAGGCCGCAAAGTGATATGAGGTGTTACCAGCTAGGTCGATGTGACTTGGAATCGGGGTCCTGACATAATTTTTTTATGTCCACTACTTATTGCTATGATCATGATTGGGGTGATAATACTTCTTACGATCTTGAAAATTTATTTAAGCCTCATCATGGATATGATATTGATAATAAATATTGCAATAATAATTTTGAAATTGTGTTAGGAAGAGCGTCAACTTTAGGTAATAATAATCCCACATATTTGGAGAGTGTTCAATCTTATGATTTTTTTTATAAAAGTGGGTTTGGAGAGGTCATGATTTTAGTTGATGTTAATCCCACTATGTTGGAAGATTATAAAACTTTTATCCATAAGGATCATGAAGAGAAAATTTTATATGATAGCTATATTGTTGAATTTTATTATGATCATATATGTAATTATTATGATAGAGGAAAATATGGTTGTAGAAATTTTCATGTTACTAAATTGCTATTGATAATTTGTTTACCGACAAAATGCCTATGCATAGGAAGTATGGTAGACTTAAATGTGTTCGTCACATGTTTTATGATGCTCTCTTTGTGTTTTAATTATTATCTTTATGTGAGCATCAATAAAATCTCAAGCATATCTTAATGGCTATAAAGAAAGAGCTTGTTGGGAGGCAACCCAATAATTATCCTTTAAATTTTTGTTTCTTTTTCTGTTTTCTTCTTAAAATACACAATTATGCCTCTGTTATGATTGTGTTGTTTATGTTTTAGTTAGTGTTTGTGCCAAGTAATGCCTTTAGGATGGCATGGGTGATGTTGTTTTGATCCTGTCGGAAAACAAAAACTCTAACGTCTAGTAGCATAATTGTTAAAAATCACTGGAGCGACGAAAAATTCTGAATGTTTTACACAAGATTAATATACAAATTTCCTATGTTGTCCTAATTTTTCAGAATTTTTGGAGTTTCAGAAGTATGGGTAAAATTCAGATCATTACACACTGTTCTGTTTTTGACAGATTCTGTTTTCGTTGCATTGTGTGCTTATTTTGATAAATCTAAGGATTGTATCGGGGGGTATAAGCCATGGTAAAGTTAGAATACAGTAGGTATAATGAAATAATAAAATATGAATGGGTTTGCAACAATACTTAAAGTGGTAAATGTTTTATTATACTAACGGATCTCACAAATGTTTTGTTCAGTTTTGTGTGATTGAAGTTTTCAAGTTTTGGGTGAGACTATGATGGATGAAGCAATAAGGAGTGAAAAGAGACTAATCTTGGGGATTCCCATGGCACCCCAAGGTAATAATCAAGGATTACCAAGCAACTAAGCTTGGGGATGCCCCGGAAGGCATCCCCTCTTTCTTCTAACGACCATCGGTAATTTTACATGGAGCTATATTTTTATTCGTCACATATCACAAGTTTTGCTTGAAGCGTCTTGTATTATATGAGTCTTTGCTTGTTTCTCATTTTAGTTTTTCACAATCATCCTTGCAGAACACACATATTTGAGAGAGTCATAATCATGCTATGATTTGTTAGAATTGCTCTATGTGCCTAACTTATATTAATTTGAGAGTTAGTAAATTTTTGAAGAAATCCGCTAATGCTTCACTTAGATTATTTGGAGAGTTGAAAATTTGGAAGAAATATTTATGCTCTCATTCCTCACCTAAATTTATTTGAGAGCTTGAAAAGTACACTCGTAATTTATGAATTTAGTCCCAAAGTGATAGATATTCAAGGGGGAAATAATACAAACTTTCATGAAGATCATTGGATATTATGAACTTGATTCCTTGTAATAGTTTTGAGATATGGAGATAGTAATATGTGGGTCATGTTGGTGAGTAATTATGCTTAGTAAGAATATTGGTGTTAAGGTTTGTGATTCCCTACGCAAGCACGAAAGTCAGTAGTTATGTGATGAAGTTATATCCCACTTGTGGTGCATTATTCGGTGTTAGTTATGTTTAGTGCTCGTTTATGATCGTTTTCGGTTCTTGGTTGGTCGCTTCTCAATCTATTTGCTAGACTTAATTTGTACTAAGCGCGAATACTGGTTGTGCATTCAACTCCTTAAACCCAAAGTTGTGAAAAATGAGTCCACCATACCTACCTATATGTGGTATTTCGATGTCGTTCCAAGTAAATTTGTATGTGCCAACTCTAATTTTCAAAATGAATTTCCACTTTGTGTGCCCGTACTGCTCATGAAGCGGCAGGGGGTGGCCAATATTTTCCATGCTAGATATGTTATTCTCAAGATGAGTGTTTATTCACTTGTCATTGCACGAGAGTGTGGCAGGTAATAGGGATGCCCAGTCCCGAAATGAAAAAAAAATTATATGTTGTCAATAATAAATTCCTTGATAATTGTTGGTATGGAAGGCACCTGTCGATACGGCTAGCCATGGATAGTGAAAGAATGGTGGAAAATGGAATAAACTTTATTTTATGTTTCAGAACCGCCTATGATTTATATAGCATGGAAAGTATTGGGAATTCTCGGTTGTTTTCGTTGACAGGAAAAGCATGCCTATCAAAGCAATTTTATCTCTCAATTTAAGCTTTGAGCTCTGGCACCTATACAAATATCTGCTACCCTCTATGAAGGGCCTATCTATTTACTTTATGCAAATTTCATTTTTATTGAGTCTCCATCTTCTCTTAAAAAGCACCAACTAGGGAATACTATTTATCATACTTGTGCATTGGATGTAGCTAATATTTGAATGTGTTTCATGAATGGATCAATGATTGAGCATAATGGGCTAGGGATAGCTTTATTTAGTGTTGATATTTTGAAAGACATGGTTGCTTGTTGATATGCTTGAGTATTGATGTCTTCATGTCAATTATGGACTATTTCTTTGAATCATCTAGAAGTCCAAATTTCCATGCTACAAAAGAAAAGAATATATGATGAACATGTTAGGCAGCATTCCACATGAAAAATTCTGTTTTTATCATTTACCTACTCGAGGACAAGTAGGAACTAAGCTTGGGGATGGTGATATGTCTCCGTCGTATATATAATTTTTTTATTATTCCATGCTGCTATATTATCAATCTTGGATGTTTTATATTCATTTACTAGCAACTTCATATCATTTTTTAGACTAACCTATTGACACAGTGCCCAGCGCCAGTTGCTATTTTTTGCTTGTCTTTTACTTTGAAGAATATCAATACCAAACGAAGTCCAAATGCCAAGATACGTTTTGGAGATTTTTTATGCCCAGAAGACACCCAAGGAGCCAAGGGAGCACATGGGAAGAGGCCCATGGGGCCCACTAGGCACCAGGGAGCACCAGGGGGCCCAACCGCGCCTTGGTGGGTAGTGGAGCCCACAGGCACCTTCTCGACTGACTTCCTCCTCTATAAATACTCTAAGATCCCCAGAACCCTAGGGAAGTCGACGAAATACAGTTTCCGCCACCGCAAGTTCCAGAACCACGAGATCCGATCTAGAGGCCTTTTCCCGCACTTCGCCGGAGGTGGCAACGATCATAGAAGGGTTCTTATTCATCCTTGTTGCCCCTCCGATGATGCGTGAGTAGTTTACCATAGACCTACGTGTCCGTAGCTAGTAGCTAGATGGCTTCTTCTCTCTTTTTAATCTTCAATACAATGTTCTCCTCGATGTTCTTGGAGATCTATCTGATGTAACGACTTTTCACGGTGTGTTTGTTGGGATCCGTTGAATTGTGGGTTTATGACCAGTTCTATCCATGAATATTATTTGACTCTTTGCTGAACTCTTATATGCATGATTGTTATAGGCTTGTATTTCTTCTCTGAAATTTTGGTTTGGTTTGGCCAACTAGATTGATTTTTCTTGCCATGGGAAGAGGTGCTTTGTGATGGTTCGATCATGCGGTGCTCCATCTCAGTGACAGAAAGAGACATGACACACATGTATCGTTGCTATTAAGGACAACAAGATGGGGTATATTCCTACATGAATAGATCTTGTCTACATCATGCCATCGTTCTTATTACATTAGTCCGTTTTTCCATGAACATAATACACTAGATGCATGCTGGATAGCGGTCGATGTGTGCAGTAATAGTAGTAGATGCAGAATCATTTCGGTCTACTAATCTTGGACGTGATGCCTCTATACATGATCATTGCCTTGGATATCGTCATGATTATTCGCTTTTCTATCAAGTCCCCAACAGTACTTTTTTTACCTACTATATGCTATTTTCTTGTTAGAAGCCTCTAGTGAAAACTATGGCCCCCAGGTCTATTTTCCTATCAATTAAACCAAAAATACCTTGCTAAAATTTTTCTTTATTATTTTATTTTGTGTTCTTTATAGATATATTTACCAAAACATATACAATTTAATCTATCTCAATACGTGGACGGATTGCCAACGCATCTTACGCGTTGGGTTGCATGTTTTTGTTGTTTGTGTGCAGGTGTTGTTTACATAGTGTTGGTTGGTTCTCCTACCGGATTGATAATCTTGGTTTCATAACTGAAGGAAATACTTACCTTCGGTGTGCTGCATCATCCTCTCACTAGTGTAGGATGTTGCTAACACGACACTACAATCAGAGACCCTTGGACGAAACTGTGTGCGATGCAATAATTGCAAACGATGATGTAAAAATCATCAAAAGAGATGCAAAATGTTTGCGATTGTAGATACATCAAACGTCGTTTGGATTTTAGTTGTGTGTGCGATGCAGGGCATACAGTTCAGTACAATGAGGCAGAACAACAGAAATGGGCAGCCAGATGAAGGTGTGTGTGATATATGGCATACAGTTCACTCAGATGAACTTTTTGTGATTAGGCGGAACAAAAGAAACGGTCAGCCAGATCAAGGAGTGTGAGAAAGAGGGCAAACACTTCACTCGGATGAACTGTTTGTATTGAGCCAAGAGAACAGAAACAGTTCAATTTAACAAGATGTGTGTGATACGTGGCAAACAGGTCTGTCATCAGAAATGTGTGCGAAGACCGATAATAACACAGATGATTCACTGGTAAGCGTTGGTGCTATACAAACGGTTTTTAACCCCTTTCCGCGACGGCATTTGGAACCATCGCCAAGTGAGTGTGGGCGATAGGGGGGTCCTTCAAACATGACCCAGAAACCATCGGGAATAGGGATCCAAGATGCATATACGCTACTCCTACTTGTTTGTGCTCGCATTGCCATCGCACTCGGTATTCTGTGGTGCTACGTTTATGATGCGCGGCCCATCACACTATTATAGAACGTGTATGATAAGCAGACAATCACGCACATTCCCTTTTCCAAAATCGTATGTGACAACTAGTTAAGAAGATTAGCTTATCGTTGTACGAGTGTCGGACATGATTACGGAACGCTGGACCGTCATAACATCGTCGTACACGACAACTATCGCACACGCTATTCTGTGGTGCAACCTTTTACAATGTATACTTCATCAGTAACAGTTCATGGTTGTGAATCCTGTACGATAAGGCAACAATCACAAACGTTTAGTTTGCCCGCAACGTTTGTGATATTGACTGACATCGCACACGCTTTGCAAACGGCAATTGTGTGCATGCTTGCACACATTTCCTCTCTGTGAACTGTGTCGAATTATGGTGTATATCGCAAATGTTTGTGTTTTACCAGCCGTGTGTGCCGTAACGACCTGGAGAGCATAATTTCACCGCAATTTAATTAATGCTATTTCAAATTATACCATATTTGAATTTGAATTTGAATGTATGTTATAGCTTTATTCATATCCATCAGGTTCAAACATCCAATGCATTATTCGATTCATATGTACATATGTTCAAGAATTACATAACAACCAAATATAGAATGATGAACCACAGTTGTATGCTTGCACTATTGAAGACAGTAAATAAAGACATGAAATACATTCTGGTTGCTGAACAAGGTGAGGTAGAATGACCATATTGTGCACCCCTCCATGCAGAAGGCACGCACGACTCTAGTGCAGCCCCTTGCGATGGCCGACCGCCCATCCTTCACGGTATTCTTGAAAACATCTAGATAATCATCATGTTCAGGTAGAAATACTTTAACCTTTGCATGCCCACCAATCATGTAGTTTGAGAGGTAATATTGAGTAAACTAATTTGGGAACCACTACAAAGGAAAAAGATTCAGACATTGTCATCTAACACAACTCATTATGGGCAGTAAAAAGAAGGCTGCAGAGTTCTTACTTACCATCCTGCAGTTCGTTGTTGTCTTGGATAAAGCGTAAATAAATAGTTTAATTGCCATTTTTTGACCCTTTTTACTAACAATCTTTATCATCTTCCTCAGTTGATGCTGGTTCATCGATATCTCATTTCCCCATGCGTAGAAAGGGTCCAAGCGGGGATCTTTACCAATGACATATGTACCTAAAAGCACCAAGTTAATATTAGAAGCTAAACAACAATTGCAGAATGATGTAGTACTCACATATTATATGAAATAACATCTTATATTGTGGGCCTAAAGGAGTTCATTGCATTCTTACAAATTATCGTCTGATTAACTGATGCTGTATCCATGGGTTAGAGTTAGTTCGGGCTCAAATAGCCCTAAAGTATATCCAAACATGAGGGCTAGTTTGAGCTAGTTGCATCATACCCACCAAAAAAACTATCCAACCCAAGAGGGGCTAATTGGGGCCAGTTCTCCTAGTGCATTTATTATCAATCTAACCCTGTCATCCAAACACCTCTTTGGATGGAGTTAGTTCAGGGTTAGTCATGAGCTAGAAACTAACTCTAACCTCTAGCTAAGTTGAGTATCCAAACAGGGTTGTTGTTGTTGTTGTTGTTGTTGTTGTTGTTGTTGTTGTTGTTGTTGTTGTTGTTGTTGTTGTTGTTGTTGTTGTTGTTGTTGTTGTTGTTGTTGTTGTTGTTGTTGTTGGTGTTGTTGTTGTTGCTGTTGTTGTTGCTTCTGTTGCTGTTGTTGTTGTTGTTGTTGTTGCTGTTGTTGTTGTTGTTGCTGTTGTTGGTGTTGTTGCTGTTGTTGGTGTTCTTTGTTGTTGTTGTTGTTCTTGTTGTTCTTGTTGTTCTTTATTCTTTGTTGTTGATGTTGTTGTTGTTGCTATTGTTGCTTGTTGTTCTTGTTGTTCTTTGTTGTTGTTGTTGTTGCTGTTGTTGTTGTTGTTGTTGTTGTTGTTGTTGTTGTTGTTGTTGTTGTTGTTGTTGTTGTTGTTGTTGTTGTTTCTTGTTTGTTGTTGTTGTTCTTGTTGTTCTTTGTTGTTCTTTGTTGTTGTTGTTGTTGTTGTTGTTGTTGTTGTTATTCTTTGTTGTTGTTGTTGTTGTTGTTGTTGTTGTTGTTGTTGTTGTTGTTGTTGTTGTTGTTGTTGTTGTTGTTGTTGTTGTTGTTGTTGTTGTTGTTGTTGTTGTTGTTGTTGTTGTTGTTGTTGTTGTTGTTGTTGTTGTTGTTGTTGTTGTTGTTGCTTGTTCTTTGCTCTTCTCGTATATCTAGACATCATCGTAACATTAAGGCAACACTCTTCCTTGTTGCTATGTAGCCCAGGATTGCATATTTAGACATTAAGTACAGTGCATATTGCTATGTAGCCTTAGATATATTACATATGGCCCTAGTTAACCTAACGATAAATGGGTTATAGATATATTCAGTTAAAAGTACGATTCACCAATTAGCCCTTATCATTTGACCTATATTGTACCAAATACCGATATCCCTAACAAAGGAGTATATATAAGCCATGGGATGAAACTAACCTCGAAGGAACACAACAGTCGTTCCCAAAATTGTCCTGTGTAGGTACATCGAGAGGCATGTTAAGAACAATAGGATAAACATCAACCAAAATTATCCATGGAAGTTGTAAGTGCATCTAGTGCCACTCCTGGTTGGTTTTGGAGTATTGACGACAAATGTGGTTGAGGGACTAATGTGTTTGTGAGAATTGCAGGATAACACAAGTAGTAGTCCCTCATTGATTCAGTTTACCTACCAGAGATGACCCCTAAAAATGTATGAAAACATCGAAGACAATGGTGGTTTGTGAAGACATTCACTTGAAGATAATGACTTGTGAAGGCATTCATTTGAAGACTATGGAGTGTGAATACATAGTTTCTTTCGTAGTTCCTTTTCTTCTTTCTTGAGTCGTAGGAACCATAGTACTGTTAAATGGGGTCCAAGTGAACAAAGTCAGATGACCAAAGTTATGCTCAACCAAAATCCTATGTCTTCGAGCGAAGACAATGAGAGCAAATCTTATACAGAGTTGGATGAGTCAGCTTTGCATGTTGCCCAAGCCAAGGTATCGCGTCTGTTTGAAATCCGACCATTGGACACGTGTCGGTTCCCTAGTGACCCAGGGTCATTTCGGACATATCATGTCGGGTTGCCACCAGGCTATAAATAGCCCAGCTCCTACACCATAATTTGGTGGCTGCTTAGAGTTAGTGCACGGCTTTTGTCGTTTGAGAGCAACCCACCTCCGAAGCCTTTGAGAGACATCCTTGCGAGGAAAAAGCCCAAAACACCTAGAGCCAAAGAGTGTTAGGCATCACTGAAGTTTTTCTGTCCTTGTGACCTGAAGACTTGTTACACTTGAGGACTGTGTATCCTCCAGCCGGTTAGGCGTCGCGTTCTGAGCATCCAAGAGTCATTGTGGATTTCCGATGAACGAAATCTATGAAGGTTTGGAAGTATACCTCTAAGACTTACTAGAGTGATTGGGGGAGGACTGGGTGTCCTTAGCTCAAGGGGAATAAGGTGAAGACGCGGTCTTCTGAGTTCAGACTCAGCCTCCCTAACCAGACGTATAGTTGTCACAGAAACTGGAACTGGTCTACCAAATCCTTGTATTCACCAAGCTATTGGTTATATCCCTTACTTCCTTTACATTTCAGTTTGTCTTTGTGAAGTCATTGCTTGCTTGCCTGATTTGTTTGACTTCACTGTGTGAAGACTTTTACCTGTTTGGCTTTATTCTGTCTTCCATTCCGATCCATACTAAATAGCTGGTGTTAGTCTTCATACTTTCACTATATTGCTTACTTGACTATGGCTTGTCTAGAGTAGTTTATCTTCTACTACATATCAATAGGTTCATTTCATCTGGTTGTCTTCGAAGACCTCGTGTTTTGAAGACTTTCATAAGAATCTCCTATTCACCCCCCTCTAGTCGATAACTAGCACTTTCAATTGGTACCAGAGCAAGGTGCTCCCTTGTTCTATGTGATTCGGTTTAACCACCTGGAGTTTTAGCTATGTCGACTGCAGGGATAATCAAAGTCTCTGATGCGTGCTCAGTCTTTGATGGCACTGATTACCCCTACTGGAAGAATAAGATGCGCATGCATCTTGAAGCCATTGACATTGGCCTCTGGTATGTCATCAAGACACGCGTTTGCAAGGTCGGCGCAGGTGTCACCGCTGCTAATGTCAAGAGGTTAGCGCAACTAGACTCAACTACCAAGAACATCATCTGTGGTCATCTAACCAAAGGACAGTGTGGCCATGTGAGTGCTCTGGAAACTGTGAAGCTAGTCTAGGACTGGTTGTCCAAGGTGAACGAAGGCGTCTCAACCCAGAGAGACTTAAGGATTGATGTTCTTCGCAACCTCTTCAACCTCTTCAACCCCTTCAAGAGAAATGATAATGAAAATGTCCAGCTCATGTTCAATCGCCTCACTGATATCACAAATGAGCTTCGTGCTCTTGGCGCCACTAAGATCAACAAGCATCAAATCCTGAAGAAGCTTCTGAGATCACTTGACAGATCATTTGACACTTTAGCCCTGATGATACAAGAACATCCTGACTTCAGATATCTCGACCCATCTGGAATACTTGAGAGGCTGAACACACATGAATTCCAGCTATCTGATAAAAGAGACATCTATGGCCCCAACTATGGCCGAACCCGTGCTCTGAAGGAAAAGGCTGTTTCCTCATCTGAAGAAGAATCTGACTGCATTTCTGAGGATTCTTAAGACATTGGCAGAGAACTAGCAATGCTTGTGAATAAGTTCCAAAAGTTCTCCAAGAAGAATCACTTCGGAAAGTCTTCAAGATCCAGCTCAAGAAATGATGAGGCTTCCTCTCGTGACTACAAGAAGAGAACATGCCACAAATGCAAGAAGCCAGGCCACTACATCTTTGAGTGCCCTCAATGGGACAAGGAATCTAAGAAGAAGAAGAAGAAGAAGAAGAAGAAGAAGAAGAAGAAGAAGAAGAAGAAGAAGAAGAAGAAGAAGAAGAAGAAGAAGAAGAAGAAGAAGAAGAAGAAGAAGAAGAAGAAGAAGAAGAAGAAGAAGAAGAAGAAGAAGAAGAAGAGCAAGGAATATGATTCTGATGACAAGAAGAATAAGAAATCCTCAAAGTCGTCTTCAAAGTCTTCATCTCATAGAAGAGCTCATCTTGCAAGGCTCATGCATTCTTGGCAAGGAGATGGATTCAGAGGTGGAGTCTAGTTCTGAGGAGGCGGAGGTGGAGTCTGAGGAGTAGTCTGATTCAGGCATGGCAAGTCTGGCTCTAGCTTTTGCATTCATCGCCAAATCCATCTTCAACACTGAAGACAATGGTCACGTCGTTGATGCTGAAGCCGATGATGAGGACGACTCTACTCCGACCTACTGCTTCATGGCACGAGGTGCCAAGGTAAACTCACGCGATGCTTACTTCCAAACCTCCAGTGAAGATGACTCTGAGTGTGAATCCAAACCCAGCCATAAGACTCTTGCTAAAATTGCAACTGAACAACAAACTGCTATGGAACATATTCAAAAGTTACTAGACAAAAGTGATGACCTATTGGACGCGGAAATGAATCGAACTCAGTCCTTAATCGAAGACATCAAAAATCTTCATGTTAAGTACGAGGAACTTGAAAGTCGTCATGAAACACTCTCAGCTACTCATGAGAATCTTTCCTATGATTATCTTCAAAGGATGCAAGATCTAGAGAAACTGAGAACGTCTCATGAAGATCTTCAAAAGGAGAATGATTCACTACTCGCCCAACAGATCAGTTCCGCTCAGGAAGATTTTGTGCCACCATGTTTAAAATGTCTTAAGCGTGATAATGTTGTCTCTGTTGCTGAATGTTCCACTGGCTCTGATATTCCAATATCTGCAACTTTTGATGTGGAAACTAACCCCTCTTCTGAGGATACCACTAGTATGGTCGATGAGAATGCCAGGTTGAAGACATTGCTTGAAACAGGCATGTACAAAAGCCTCAAAGGGCATTAGACTCTGTGTGATGTCCTCAAGAAACATAATCTAAAACGAAACCTTAGGAAAGAGGGTGTTGGGTTCGAGAGGAAAATGAATGCTGATGGTTCTTACTGGAAGCCTGAGCAGTACCCCAAAACCACATGGGTTGCTGCAAAGGGCCCTTCAATGGACCCATCCACTTTATCTGGCTTCACTTGTGCTAACCCCATTATCATTGATGAATCTTTTGACGCCAATTATAAGCTGTTTAAGAATCAAGATGGTGAAGTGTTTGCCAGGTTTATTGGTACTAACTGCAGGAATGGGCCACCATTGAAGAAAATCTGGGTGCCACCAAGTTGCCTTGAGAAGCATGCCATGAATGTCATCATGACACCACCTGGGAAGAAGAAAAACCCCAGACCAAAGCTTCACATGGCCCAAAGGCTTCATACAGATAGAGGACCTCACAAGGTCACCCTAACGCCAATGTTTTGCAGGGAAACTATCATCAAACTTATGAATATGAGTGTGTTTGTTCAAATCGCTATGTTCATAAAACAAAGAACTTCTCTGCTTATTCTTATGATTATTATTCACCTCCTGCAAGGCTATTTGCTAGGGCTCCAAAGCCAAAGTTCTCAGATGCTGCACTTAGACTCATTTCTTCTAAGCCACCCCTGAAGATGTGGGTGGTTAAGAAGAATTAACTTTATATTGCAGGGAAAGGTCTCTAGCCGGAAATCAAAGTCTTCTGAAGCTAATGCTCAGGACCTAAAACATCTTGTGGGACACAAGATAAAATATCAAAATGGTCTTACCATGTATTTCGTCCCAGGGTTTCTCGACGAGCATCCTATCTTACCAAACAAGAATCTTAACTTTGATAATATGCTTGTTCGCTATATGTTTGTGCTTCACAATACTCTTGGTGAAGCCTGTCCCGTATGACTCCAAAAGCTACTGAGTGGATTATGGACAGTGGATGCATCAACCACATGACTGGTGATCGAAGTCTTCTTATGGATTCAACCATACGTACGTCCGTCTAATAAAAATCAAATCACATTCGCTGACACTAGTAAAAGCAAGTTATTGGGACTAGGTAGAGTTGCAATCTCAAAGGATCAGCACATGGATAAAGTGATGCTTGTTGAATCCCTTGGATTAAATTTAATGTCTGTCTCAATGCTTTGTGATTTGAACATGATTGTGATATTTGGAAAATATCGTTGCCTTGTACTTATGGAATCTGACCAATCTCTAGTCTTCGAAGGGTATCGAAGAGACGATCTGTATATGGTAGATTTCTCCGCAGGACCACAGCTTGCCGTATGTCTTCTAGCAAAAGCTTCAGAGTGTTGGCTCTGGCATCGGAGGCTATGACATGATGGGATGAGGAACTTGCACACTCTCGTGAAGAAGAAGCATATCATTAGCATCGAGGGCATCAAGTTCAAGAAGGATCATTTGTGTGTTGCTTGTGAAGCCGGGAAGATGACTAGGGCCAAGCATCCCTCGAAGACAATCATCACTACATCACGCCCCTTTGAGCTGCTACACGTGGACTTATTTGGCCCTACTCACTACTCTACCCTTACTACAATTGCACATCTTTATGGCTTCATTATTGTTGATGATTATTGAAGATATACCTGGGTGCACATAATTCTCTACAGGAATGAAGTGCAGGATGCCTTCAAACGCTTCACCAATCGAGCCATGACCAACTATGGCATCAAGATCAAGCACATAAGAAGTGACAATGGCACATAATTCAAGAACACCGGCCTCGACACTTATCTTGATACATTGGGCATCACAAATGAGTTCTCTCCATACACACCTCAGCAAAATGGCATCGTGGAGCGCAAGAATGAAACCCTCATTAAGATGGCACGTACGATGCTTGATGAGTACAAGACTCCAAGAAAGTTCTGGCCTGAAGCCATTGATACTTTATGCCACATCATCAACAGAGTTTATCTTCATAAGTTCTTCAAGAAGATATCGTATGAACTTTTGACCGGTAAGAAGCCAAATGTCAGCTATTTCAAGGTCTTTGGTGCTAGGTCTTGGATCAAGGCGCATCGCACTTCAAAATTTGCACCGAAAGCACATGAAGGTTTTATGCCTGGTTACGGTAAGGATTCACAGACCTACAAAGTCTTCAACCTCTTTCACTATAAAGTGGTTGAAACTGTGGATGTGCGGTTCGATGAGACTAACGGCTCGCAAAGAGAGTACCTGCCAAATGTGCTAGATGAAGCTACACCAAGTGAATACGTCAAGCTAATGGGTACTGGAGAAATCATACCCACTGAGGAACAGGCTGAAGAGGAAATCATCATTTCAGCACCTAATCATCATAAGACAATGGTCAGTCCGAAGACAACGTTGAAGCCAATGACGATCAACAGGAGAAAATTCTTCGTCATGCTCATCCTCGTGTGGCCAATGAAGTACAGATTGAAAAGATCATCCATAGTATCAATGCACCTGGTCCATTCACTCGTTCAAGAGCTACACAACTAGCAAATTTATGTGGTCACTTTGCATTTGTATCTATAACTGAAACCAAGAAAGTTGATGAAGCCTTCATGGAACCTGAATGGATTCAAGCTATGTAAGAAGAGATTCAACAGTTTGAGGAGAATAATGTATGGGGTCGAGTTAAGCATCCTGATCCTCGCAAGCACAATATCATTGGCACAAAATGGATCTATCGCAATAAGCAAGATGAGCATGGTCAAGTTGTCAGAAACAAGGCTCGTCTTGTTGCCCAAGGTTACACTCAAGTGGAAGGAATTGACTTTGCTAAAACCTTTGCTCCTATGGCTAGGCTTGAAGCCATTCGCATACTGCTAGCCTATGCTAATGACATCAATATTATTCTGTACCAAATGGATGTGAAGATGCCTTCCTCAACGTCAAAATTGAGGAAGAAGTATATGTTGCTCAACCTCCTGGTTTTGAAGATCCAAAGCATCCTGACATGGTGTACAAGCTCAACAAGGCCTTGTATGGCCTCAAACAAGCACCTCACGCTTGGTATGACACACTCAAAGACTTCCTGAAGAGCAAAGGCTTCAAACCTGGTTCTCTAGATTCTACTCTCTTCACGAAGACATATGATGGTGAACTATTTGTATGCCAAATCTATGTGGATGATCTTAGGCTGCGCTGACAAGAGATACAGTGATGAGTTTGGGCATATGATGCAAGAGCAATATCAGATGTCCATGATGGGTAAGCTGAAATTCTTCCTTGGTCTTCAAATCCGTCAACAAAGAAATGGCATCTTCATATCACAAGAGAAATACCTCAAACACTTCCTGAAGAAGTTTGGAATGCAAGACTGCAAAGGGTAAACGACACCAATGCCAACCAAAGGCCAATTTGGCCCTGACGCAATGGTAAAGAGCTCGATCAAAAGGTATACTCCTCCATGATTGGTTCTTTATTGTACTTATGTGCATCTAGGCCTGATATAATGCTTAGCATTTGCATGTGTGCCTGATTCCAAGCGGCACCAAAGGAATCGCATCACCTCACTAATACGGGTCGGTGCTATAGAAATGGTTTTCAACCCCTTTCCGCGACGGCATTTGGAACCGTCACCAAGTGAGTGAGGGTGATAGGGGGGGTCCTTCCCACATGACCCAGAAATCGTCGGGGATAGGCCCTCCTGGGACATAGGCTGGGGCCGTGTGTGATCGGGTGAGGCATCGAAACCCAATCATTTCCGTAGGTATGTACATCCCACACGGTAATCCGAGAAAAACATTTCCGTAGGTATGTACATCCCACACGGTGAATCCCAGAAAAACATTTCCGTTCGTATGTATATCACACACAGTCAATCCAAGGAATACGTTTCCGTTCTTATGTACATTCCACACAGTCAATCCAGGGAAAATATTTCCGTTCGTATGTACATCCCACACAGTTTTATGTATATGCTCGTGTGTGAAAGGTGTAACTATCACACACGCTCTGCCTTGGTTAACTGTTTGCTTTCATGAACTACATCACACACGATTTGATGTAGAAAACTGTGTGGCATTGGGCTATCCATCACAAGCGCTTTTACTGCCAGAACCGTTTGCAAAGTTCCATGACCGTCTGTTCTCTTTTTATTTTTGCCTGTAATTTATTATTTGAATTGGAAATTTTGAAATATGAAACATGCAATTCAAATTCTCGGTACAATGGTTCAACAATGAATCCATAAATAAAATTGCCAGTAAATATGTTCAGTAATTACATGATTAGGCAACAATTAACTATGATGAACCACAATATTTAAAGGCGGTAGAGGTGAAGAGACAAGTGTAAATCATTTTGACTACGGGCGGTGTTGAAGAAGCGGAATGCCCATAATGTGCCTTCCTGCATGCCATAGGCATGAACCACTTTTGTCCAGCCCCTTGTGATGATCGCCCGCCCATGCTTCACCGCCTTCAGGAAGACTTCTAGAGCATTATCATGGTAGCATGAAATATATACTTTAACCATAGTTGCCTCCACTCTGGTCATGTAGTTTGCAAGGTAATCATCTGCAAATAGCTTCGGAAACCACTGAAAAGAGAAAAATATCAGATGCTGAGGTCTAATAGAGTAACTTGTTGTGGGCAGGGGGAAAGACAACACATTACTTACCATCCTAAAGTTCACTGTTGTCTTCGACAAAGTGTAAATAAAGTGCTTAATTCCAATCACCCATTTCTTTCACCTAACAATCTTTCTTAGTTTCCTCACTTGACGCTTGTTCATGAATATCTCATTGCCCCATACGCAAAAGGGATCGAAGCGTGGATCAGTACCACTCATATATGTACCTACAAATAACCAGTAAATGTTAGAAGCTAAACTGAGATTCCACAAATGATGTAAAATACAACTACCTATGTTCCTAAGTACAAGTTTTTTTTTGAGATTTCAATATGAACTACATACGGATGTATATAGAATTATAGATATAGTTTAGATTAGAATCTAGATTCACTCATTTTGCCCCTTATGTAGTCTATATTGGAATCTCTAAAAATACTTAAATTTAGGAATAGATGGTGTATAAGACATGGGATGCAGCTAACCTCGACGGCAAATAACATCATCGCCCATTGTAGCCCTATGTAAGCACATGGAAAGCCAATGTTAACTACAACAAGGTTAACATCCACAAAAATAGCAAATGGTAATAAAACGGTAGCATCTTTAGTGATATCTTCATTTCGAAAGAGTAGCATGGTAGCAAAGGGACGGATTAAAAAATGGATACAACTGTTAATTGCAACAGGCTTAACAACATCCTAATTCATGTTTTGTAAGTTTGTAGCCATTGAAATACAACTCTTTAAAAATGGATTCAACTGTTAATTGCAACAAGCTTAATGGCCATTGAAACCGGTACTGATAAAAATGCAATTGGCAGAGTTAAACATCACAGGGCAGGTGCTTCCAGAGCAGATAATGGCCCAGTTGTCTATAAAAAGGTAGGCAAAAGAGCTAAAACGTGTTAGGCATGCTTACTACAACATGCTTAATGCATCGACCGTACAGAACATAGCCATTAATTGCAACTAGTATTGGTAAGATTGAACTGGTGAGTACATACTTGGTAAGTCCTGAGAGGTAGTTGTTGGGGCACTTCATCTCTGCCAGAGCCCGCCCAAAGTCAGTGACGGCGGAGGCGAGCTGTTCCTCCGGGTCGAAGCATGGATCAGTGCCATTGACATGTGTACCTACAGGCAACCAGTAAATGGTAGAAGTTAAACTGCAGTTGCACAAATGATGTGAAATACTGTAAGACATGGGATGTAGCTAACGTCGACGACAAACAATAGCATCGGCCGTTATGACCCTGTGTAAGTACATGGACAAGCATGTTAAGTAGAACAGGGTTAGCATCCACCAAAAATAGCAAATGGACATCATCTCTAGTATATCGTCATTGCGGAGAGTAGCATGGTAGCAAATGGAGAGATTAAAAAATGGATACAACTGTTAATTGCAACAGGCTTAACAGCATCCTAAGTCATGTTTTGTAAGTTTGTAGCCATTGAAATACAACTGTTTAAAAATGGATTCAACTGTTAATTGCAACATGCTTAATAGACATTGAAACCGGTACTAATAAAAATGCAATTGGCATAGTTAAACATCACAAGGCAGGTGCTACCAGAGCAGAGAATGGCACAGTATAAAAAGGTAGGGAAAGTAGCAAAAACGTGTTAGGCATGTTTACTAGAACATGCTTAATACATCGACCGTACAGAACATAGCCATTAATTGCAACTGGTATTTGTAAGATTGAACTGGTGAGTACATACTTGGTAAGTCCTGAGAGGTAGTTGCTGGGGCACTTCATCTTGGCCAGAGCCCGCCCAAAGTCAGCGACGGCAGAAGCGAGCTATTCCTCCGGGTCGAAGCATGGATCAGTGCCATTGACATGTGTACCTACAGGCAACTAGTAAATGGTAGAAGTTAAACTGCAATTGTACAAATGATGTGAAATATTGTACGACATGGGATGCAGCTCACCTCGATGGCAAACAAAAGCATCGGCAGTTATGACCCTGCGTAAGTACATGGACATGCATGTTAAGTACAACAGGGTTAGCATCCACTAAAAATAGCAAATGGGCAGCATATCTCTAGTGATATCATGAGTCATGTATTGCAAGTGTGTTGCTGGTATTGGTGAAATTGAGCTGGACACGGTAATATTTGAACATCACACACTGTGCAGTACTAAAATAAACAAGGCACGAACATGCTTAATACATCAACCATACAAATCATAGTCGTTGCAAGTGGTATTGGTAAGATTTAGCTGGTCAGATCTTACCTGTTAAGTCCTAGGGTAAGTCGCTGGGGGACTTCATCTGGGCCAGAGCCTGCACCATGTCGGCGACGGCGGCGGAGGCGAGGTGTTCCTCCGGGTCAACATGCACAGTGGCCATCGCGACACGGACCGCCATCAACTCCTGGCGGTGGGGATTTGGAGGCATGAGGATGTTTCGCAGGTGCCATTTAAGCAATCAGGCCGGGGCCATGATAGAGATCGGTGGGTTACCTGACTGGATCCGAGCAGAACGTAGATGTGGTTGAAGTTGTGATTGCGGCGGTGGCGGTTTGAGATGGCGGCAGGGGGAGGCGCGAGGGGGGATACTGAGGGTGGGGATGTGGTTGGAGGAATACATTCTGAAATCGCGCGCCTAATGAAAATTTTGATGCGAAACTTGAAACTTGGGCGGGGGAAACACACAACATAGACGAAGCGCGTAAAATACTTGTGTGTGAGAAAAAAGAAAGTTGGCAGATCCCATCTCCAAAAAAATGTACATGTGTACTTAATTTTTTGGGTCAATGGTACGCCTGGTTTCTTAGGGAACATCGCACAGGTAACTGACTTATGGATCATTAACGAATACAGATGGGTACGACATAGAAACCGTGTGTTTTGTGATCTTCTAATGATTAACGCAAAAAACGCACACGGGCACACATGCTAATCAACACTCAAAGCCCTCAAAGGATGCTCTTACCGACATTGTACGTTAATACTACAAACTTAAAGTACTACTGGTAATTTGCACTAATACTACAAACTTAAACTACTTCTCACATGCTGCCATCGGGGCATGCTGGCCAGACGCCGGTGTTCTCATTCCCGGCCTTGTAGGCGGCAGCCCACCGTGCTTCGATCTCCTCCAAGCTCTCCTCACCATGGCGTGCGGCCTCTTTTTCCTTGCGGTGGCGGGACTCTCTTTTCTTGACTGCTTTGTGCCTTTTCCACTCCTTCTGTGCGGCTTTGGCCGCCTCTAGATCCACCACCCATTCGGCCATGACAGAGTCAAAGTCCGCCCATGTAACTATCTGGCCGCTGGCGGTGATGAACTCGGCGCGGCGAGATGCCATCGCTTCCTTAGCATGTGTGCACTCACGCGCGGCGAGGAACGCGGCGCGGCGGGATGCCATCGCTTCCATACTATTACTGTGCGCCGTGGTGCCATGAACGACCCCTGGAGAGAGCTCTGGGACGGAGGGGTCGGGCAGCCATATAGTGCAGTATTATTCAAGAGCTCAATGACAAACGACAACATAAATTTGGCTTCCCTTACAATTTTGCTCGTTCATTACCGCACATGGTTCATCTCCGTCGCTTCCGGAGATAGTGTGTGCTGAGCCTATTGTGTGTTACCTTATGATTGGCTAGAACCCCAGCCACGCGGATCACGCGTGTGCACCGTAGGATGCTCCGCGATCTAACGGCAATCCACGTTCCTCACATCACACCCGTGCACCTGCAGCTGGATTGGATTTATATGCACTAAATGCCTAGAAAATGCACATAATCCCCTAAATATGGTAAATGAGCCAGAAAAAAAGCCAAATTTGAACATGGTGATTTGCAGGGTGTATGTTCATCATAGAAAAAAACTCCAGGGCAAAGAACAATGGAAATTTGGATTCCCCTTCAATCTTGGCGATTTCCCTCTCGAAAGCGTGGAACTTCTTTGGTGATGGTTCGATTTATGAAGGTCGTGCATGACGACATGAGCCAAACCTTCTCTAATTTTTACCAGTGCTTGGTGAGGTCATACCATGGCACACCATGCCAGGCGTCATGTTTTTCAAGCATTTATATTTTTTTTTCTATAGTTGAAAACCCAATAAACAAACGTTTGTGGTTGACTATTGCCACACATTTCATCGAAATATATGTCCCTTCCTTGTAAAAGGCATGAGAATTTACTAAATGGCACGAGCATGGTTTTCCAGGCCGTTCTTGTGCACCCTTTCATGCATCGATTGTTTAAACTTGAATTATGTGCATTAATGCCTAGGAAATGCACATATTCCCCTAAGTATGGCAAATGAACCCGGAAAAATGCCAAATTTGAACACGATGATTTGCAGGTTGTATGTTCATAGTAGAAAAAACTCGTGGACAAAGGATAAAGGAAATTTGGACCCCCCCTTCAATCTTGGTGATTTCCCCCTCGAAACCATTAAACTTCCTCGGTGATGGTTCGATTTATGAAAGGCGTGCATCACGACATAAGGAAAAAATTCTCCAATTTTTACTAGGGCATGGTGAGGCCATACCATGGCACCACGCCAGGCGTCATGTTTTCCAACCATGTGTTTCATTTTTTGTATAGTTGTTAACCTAGTAAACGACGCGTTTATGGTTGACTACTGCCACACATTTCCTTGAAATATCTGCCCATTCCTTGTAAAAGGCATGAGAATGTACTAAATAACACGAGCATGGTTTTCCAGACCGTTCTTGTGCACCTTTTCATGCACTGATTGTTCGAATTTGAATTATGTCCATTAATGCCTGGAAAATGCACATAATCCCCTAAATATGGTAAATGAGCCCGAAAAAATGTCAAATTTCAACACGTTGCATTTGAGGCAGTATGTTGATCATTGGAAAAAAAACAGAATGACAAACTAGGACGGAAATTTGGATTCCCCTTCAATCTTGGGGATTTCCCTCTCGAAAGCATGGAACTTCCTCGGTGATGGTTCGATTTATGAAGGGCGTGCATGACGACATAAGCCAAACCTTCTCAAATTTATACAAGGGCATGGTGTGGTCATACCATGGCACCATGCCAGGCGTCATGTTTTTTAAGCATTTATTTCATTTTTTCTATAGTTGAAAACCCAAAGGAGAAGCTTACTTGAACTTCTATTGTTGAAGTTTCAAAGAAATTATACAGTAGAAGTTCAAGTAAGCTTACTGCAGAAGTCCTGGTATAGTATGAGTGGAGGTGCTGGTGATGTATTGCATGAAAGAGCAAGCAGTAATAAAATGAAAAATATACATTGTGAAGTTCAAGTAATATTACTGCAGAAGTCCTGGTATATTATGAGAGGAAGTGATGTGCTGGTGATGTATTCCATAAAGGTGAAAATCAAGAATAAAAATGAAAAATATACACTATGAAGTTCAAGTAAGATTACACTGGAAGTTCTGGTATATTATGACAGGAGGTGATGGTGTTGTATTCCATAAAAGAGCAAGCCGGAATAATTATACACTCTGAAGTTCAGGTCAGCTTACAGAAGAAGTTCTGGTATATAAATTGATGTAGGAAAAAATATGTTTAAATAAAATAAGTATTGTCATATGAACCAAGGTTAGCAAGCCTAAGACAACGCGTTCAGATATGAAGTTATGTTTGGATACGTGCAGAAGTTCATGTACAATGGTGACAAAAGATAAAGAAACGTAAAGGAGTGTATGAGAATATTTTTGCACGAAGTCATAGTTGAAATCCATTCCTAGTTGAAAAATCACAAAAAACACATATAGATTCTATGCAAAAGGCTACATATTGGTTGAGTTAAAAAATACCAATACACACTACAGAAAAAATAGACTTCTGTGATGATACGTGTTTGTCACAGTAGGTCACGTTTTCTATCATGCATGTACATCCATGACAAATTTACGGCAAAATCAAGATAGTCATACCTGTGCTGTCGTAGAAGTGTGTAACATCCCAAAATTCTAAATTTTGGAATGTTATAAACAAATAGATAGTTATGATTGATTGTTTGATTGATTGTGTGAAGTTGAGTGACATTTGGTTTTTTTTTGAAAGTTAAATGAGAGGGAATAAAAGGACTTTCCCAAACTTTCATTTTGCATTCGTGATCTCCGTGAATTCAAATTCTTTTCACCACAAAACCCTGGAGAGAAGATGACATGACTTCTTCCATTTATTTAAAGGACAAGGGGTGTTGAAAATATTTGAATTTCATTTGGAAAATATTTCCAACCCAGGAACTTTATGCAACTCAATGATTTTCATGAGCGAAGATAAAATGACTTCTTCAAAACATATGAAATATGAGTTGGGAGTTTCAAAGAATTAAATTCAAAGTTCTTTTGAATTTATTTTTCAATTTGGAGTTATTTGAATTTTATTCAAGTTATTTTTCTCCAAAAATAAAATATATGGAAAATAGGGTAACATGATTCCCTACATCAGAAAATTGGAGAGAATAAATTTGAATTAATTTTGGTATTTTTTAAAATGATTTTTACTGGATTTTACTAGGGCAGAAGCACTCTTTGCTTTATTTGAATTTGTGTGTATTTTATTCGACTCTATAAAAATGTTCAGCTTGTATGAAATCTTTTTATGAAAATTTTGATATATTATATGCCTATATAATATTTTTATTTAATTTGTTATTATTATTTTTGTTTGTCTGTAAAAAAAATGTTCTTTAAAAAGAACCCTCTTGCCGACTGGGCCGGCCCAGCTAGCCAGCCAGGCCACGGCCCAGCCAGCCCACGTCGCCCGCCCCGCTCGTCCCTGATCTCGGGACGGACTCCAGACTACCTGACGCTGCTCGCCAGACGCCGACCGGACTCCGCGCCGCCTTGACCCCTTCCCCACGCCACCGCGTCTCCCCTCCTCCATAAAAAGCCGCACCGGGGCCCTCGACCCGTTATCGCCGCCGCCCTCGCCAGATCCACCACCGCCGCCGTCGGTTGCCGCCGCCGCCTCGCTGCTCATCTCGCCGCCCATTGCGCGTACCTTCTGCCCGCCGCCTCTCTCGTTCGCTTTGCACCACCGAGCACTGCCGGCGACCACGCCTGACGCCCTCGTCGCGGGCTTCGCTGCCCTCGCCGGAGCCGCCGCTCCGCCGATATAAACCACCGCCGCCGCCGGTTTTCTCGACGAAAACCGCCAGACCGCCGCCGACCAGTAAAACCGCCGGTCCGATTCGGTTTTTCTTTTAACTTTGTTTAAAAAAAACCCTAGATTAGATCTGTTTTTTGTTGTTGTTTTATTTAAACAGCGAACGTCCACTGTTTAGACCTTATAAACGAGTGTTCGTTATTTAGTTCTTTTCTTTTTCTGTTAGTTTTAATCACGGACTTATTTGTAGATGTTTTATTTACAGTTTAGCCCCTGGACTTCAAACGCTCACAACTTTTCACTCGTTTATCCAAATCCAACGAAACCAACGCCCACTTCTTCGTTTTGATCCCCTCTATCCAGTAAACCAACATGAACATGTTTTTGAAGTTTCAAAATTTGAATTCAAACAGATTTGTATTTGAACTTCATTTGATCATAACTTGAGTTTTATAACTCCGTTTGAGTTGATTCTTTTTGCAAATCGAAGCTCTTGACCTAAACTTTCTGATAAGGCCAAATTCACATAATTTTGGTACTGTTAAAAATTGTTTGATGTTGCAAGAGTTATTTTCTTGGTTTTGATGTTTTCCGAATTGTTTTCTTCGTTCTTTCTGATCTTTTGAGCGATTGCTTATGTGTGGTTACTATTGTTTTCTTACGATAGATTGAACGGAGTCAGACGAATAGAACTTTCAAGAGTTTTGAGTGCGAATCATCTTCATCAACATTTCAGGCAAGTTCACACTTTGATCATACCTTTTTCAATACCCAGTTTTTATTACATTAGATCAATCCTCAAACATTGCATGATTAGGATCTAATTAAATTGTGGGTTTTGGGAAGTAGATTGAGGTAGTACCTATTACCTGTTTTATTATAAAACCTTTGGGAGTTACTTCTACGTTTGCTTATTTTGCCATGCTATGCTCGTAGACGTGGATTGGGTTTGAGTGAATATCCATGACAGATGTGAGATTGTTAATAAATGGTTTATCTAAGGTGGCAACTTAAACACACGTCTAGGTGGATTGAGGTACCTGGCTATTCCAGGATTTGCCTATCTAGGAACCTGGGTAGACCAGGATTTGCCTGTTTTTTTATGGACCGCCACCCAGGCTCAAAGGGATCATGAGATTATTCATACTAGAAACTTCCGTGTGCAGCCACAAGCCATTATGGGCTCTGGCATAGTTGATTAAGTTGTGCGAACTCTTACGGGTAGACTAGTAGATGTAGGGGAAAGTAGGTGTACCGATCTACCCTTCGTAAGGTGCTAGCGCTTTTGAAAGACTGTGTCTCGGTCATCCGTTTCTCAAACATCATGTAGTGCGAAAAACCCAACGGAGGCGATCGAGTCTTGTGGGGAAAAGTGCGCAAACCTCTGCAGAGTGTATAAACTGATCATGATTAGCCGTGTCCCCGGTTATGGACGTTTTGAGTATCTAGTACTTGGATTATCATGTGAATCTCATCATGTTACTTTAATTAATTTTGTTGGGTTAATGATGATATTTTTAATTGGGATTGAGAATGCTGTCAACCTTTCTCAATGTTTAACAACCACCATGATAGTTAAATAAAATTTATTCCTTTGCAGTAGGGAAAAATTGGGTTTTCGCAAAAACATTATAACCATAGAGCTTTTCCACCAACCATATATGCATGTAGTGATAGCCATATTTCAGCATTGCTCTACAGTGTGAATTTGCCAATACATTCAATGTACTGACCCTTTGTGGCTGCAACGTCTCATGTTGCAGGATCTTACAACGAGTAAGTGATACGTTAGGGTTACGATTTCTACACTCAACTTTGCCGTTGGTGTTGATGGGAATCCACAACCTTGTTACTTCCGCTATTTTGGATTGAGGTAATAGTATTTACGTTATTTATACATGTGATTTACCTCTGTTATAAATCCTTGAGTACTGTGTGTGTCAGCATACCGATCCAGGGATGACACTTAAGCACAGAGACTTGATCCATTCGGGTCGGGTCGCTACAAGATGGTATCAGAGCACATGTTGACTGTAGGACGTGACCCTAGAAACTGGCAAGCCCATAGAAAGATTTTTCTCTACAACTTCTTTTTTTTTAAGATCTTTTACCTCTCCTCTCTTTTGAGCTTATTCAAAAATTCCTTTTAGTGAGACTATACCCCTTTTTCCTTTTGACCACTCAAAGATTCGACTGATGAGACCACTCCAAGGAGTACAAGATATCAGGACAACCACGACCACTATGGAATGAGGGAGATTTTACCGCGCATTTGAATAATGGAAATTACAACGGTTGAAGACTCCGAAGACTAGGAGAATTTGAGGGATATGAAGAATTTCCAGATTTAGTATGACCTAGGAAGGCTACCCTTATGGAACCTGGCAGATTATGGAAGTTGTCAATACCCGAGATCAAGGTGTATCGGAGAAAGACCGGAATATGGAGAGCTAAAAACTCAAAGTTCTGTCAAGAAAGCCCCAAGGCAGGAGATATCAATTATGGAATAATAGCTCATGGCAATAACATGGGCATAAACACGGTTATCTATGATGTTATTGCCCGCTTATACTATTATCACCGGGCTGAGTTAAGCATGTAGATGCATGGAAGGATTGGATGGTAGAAGGCTGATGGAGCATCTATCAGCAAAGGATGTAGTTTTAACCTTAGTCGGTGTATCACCAGGGTCTGGAGTATTACATCAGGAAGTTTAAGATGGGCTTGCAGGAAGCCGTATTTGACAAGGTAGTATTTCGTGAAGAACTTAGGACCTAGAAGTTGAAAGTAGCCAAACTGGAGGAGCAGAACCACGAGAAACCAGAGATTCGTCAGGAACTAGACCATGGTTCATGCCAAGGATGTTGAAACCTAGAAGTCTGAAATGCAACCCCGGAATATTGAAGGACGCCATGATAGACTTTACGACAATAGAGATGATCTGGCAAAAGAACTTGAGAAGGATAAGTATGATCAGAAGGAGTCATCGGAGACATAACCAAGACTTCAAGAGTTGATGACATTGAGATCTATAGACCATTAGAAGACCAAACCCCGTTGTACCTACGTTAGATGTGATGTTTGTGAGCTGTCATTTGTTTGTTGTTTTCCCGACAGCCACAATAAAATCTGTCTTTTCAAAACTATTGTTTGCATTGTGTGTATCCCTCTCTATCTCTCTTATCTCACCCCAAAACCCCTGGATCCAATAGAGGATGAATAGAGATGAGCTTGTATTGTCTGGACCAATGAGTCAATTGGAGACAGACCGATGGATTCAGAACATGGAGGATCACATGGAGAATAACTCTATAGCCGGAAAGGATATAGCCCAGCATGCTCTTCTGTTCTTTGAAAGAGGTGCTGCTACCTGGGTGGAGGATGTACCAAACCATCAATGGATGGCAAGGAATAACCACTTGGAAAGAATTGAAGTGGACTTTGTTAAAGTCTTGGCTAGTGTCCCAGAAATTGAGGCCTTATGGAAAGAATATGAAGAAACCTTGTGCATACAAGCTTTGTGGAGAAATAGGACACAACCATAAAGAAAACAAGGACGAATACCCTCATAAGCAGAGGATTATCAAAGGAGTTAGCCGAGGATCTCAGGGAACTTCGGTTGGAGATTGTTCCTAAAGGTTTCGTTGCAGTAATGGAAGTTCAGTCTACATTGTTGGAAAAGATCCGTGAAGCTCAGAAGGATGACAAAGAGATTGCTGAGGTAAAAGAGAGGATGAGCAAAGGAAAGGCCAAAGATTTTCGTAAGGATGAGCACGACACCTTATGGTTCGAGGACCGTGTAAATGTGCCTAATAATGCAAAGATTAGGGAGTTAATACTTCAGGAGGCTCATGACTCACCATACTCGATTCGCCCTGGAAACATCAAGATGTATTTGAATTTGAAGGTGTGTTTCTGGTGAACTAGTATGAAGAAGGATATTGCGGAGTATGTAGTCGTAGGTGATGTAAGCCAGAGAGAGTAAAAGCGAGCATCGAAGCGGCAGGATTACTACAGCCTATGTCGATACCCGAATGGAAGTGGGATAAGCTTGGCATGGATTTCATTACCGGATTTCCCAGAACCCGATTGGGATATGATTCTATCTGGGTAGTAGTTGATTCACTTGACCAAAGTGGCTCACTTTATCCCAGTGAAAACCACCTATACAAGTGAGAAGTTGGCCAAGATATATTTGACCAGGATCGTATTAGATAGAGGAACACAGTTTACATCAAAGTTTTGGAATCAGCTGCACCAGACTTTGGGTACTAGGCTAGAGATCAGTACAGCCTTTCATCCGCAGACATATGGATAAATCAAGAGAGTCAATCAGATTCTGGAGGACATGTTGAGAGCGTGTGCGCTAGATTATGGATCTAGTAGTGATGATAATCTACCTTACGCGGAGTTCTCATTCAACAACAGCTACCAAGTCAGTTTGAATATGGCCCCTTTTTAAGCTTTGTATGGGAGAAGGAGCCAGACATCGATGATGTGGGATGAAGTTGGAGACCGTTAGTTGTTTGGACCAAATGTGATCAAGGAGTCAGAAGAGAATGTTAAGTTAATCCGAGATAGACTGAAGGTAGCTCAGTCCAGGCAGAAGAGTTACGCAAACTCAAAAACGCAAGGAGGAAGTCTATGAAATTGGAGACAGAGCATGTCTTCGTGTGTCCCCTCTGCGAGGAGTTAAACGATCTGGAGTTAAGGGAAAGCTAGCCCCGAGATTTGTAGGACCATACCGAGTTTGGAGCGTATGGGAGAAGTGGCCAACAAGTTGGAAATACCCGATGGATTGTCAGGAGTTCATGATGTGTTTCACGTTTCCCAGTTGAAGAAGTGCCATGCAGAGATGGCCAATATTCCCCTGTAAGGATGCTTGACCCTGGAAAGGATAATGATGTTCCACGAAGTGGAGTATGGACTTCATAATTATAATTTTTATCACGATATGTGGGACATCCCACGAGGATGAAGAGATGAAGTACTATTGGATATAAAGGAGGTAGAATGTTGAATATGGATCAATGGAAATTCCATGATGAGTCTGAGTAATCACGTCTTAGTTTTGTGCAAATAGAAGGAAGGGAGACAATACAATTGGATGGATTTTAAGTAAGGTTGGAAGCTGGAAGTTGGATGTTGGAATAACGATCAGCTGCCCCGAGGATGAGTTCAAGGTTTACAAGTGATGAGATGGGCCATAACCCATAGGCCCCAGGACCTGCCAAGAAGCAAGCACACTCTTGCTGAAGGAAAAACCCTGGAAGAAGTTACAATTTTATCAACCGACGATTCTATAGGAGTTTACGCAAAACCTAAGAGTTGTTAAGGAATGATGATGTTTGTTTGGCTTGCAGAATCAATGGATTTATCCGAACTTGGTTCGTCAACAAGAGAAATTCTGCAATGCTTGTGAGGATGACCGAGTGTTAGAATGCGAGATTCTCTAAACCATATACAAGGTAATGATTTGGGTGCGGGATGGATTGATCACCATACCGACTTACTCTTATTATTCGCGTTGCTATATGGGATGGTAAATCTGAGTGACTTACCTATAGTAGAGAGACGACGATCAAAACCTTGTTTAAACCTTAGAATGGTATAAGAATTTTTTCCCTTGTACACAGTAGTTGTTGCCAATCGTAGGATATACGGTGAGGTTTAACCCAGACCCGTTTCTGCAGGAGAAACCATAAATTGTTGACCAACAGGAGATATCGATAGCTGATTAGTATTGGCGCCAGACCCGTCAGCTAAGAAGACCCAGTCTCGGAATAACCATACCAAGAGAAAAAAGGACAAAAGAATTGACGAAAAGGTTATGCCGCTACCTGAAGAGCCCAGAGATGGAATTTCTCGAGATCTGGGAAGACCGACACTGTCAACCATAAGGATGGAGTATATGAGTTTTTGATGGAACCTTAACAATGCTTCTAAGGGTGGTAGCACCGAGACCCGGAGACGATCGATGGATTTTGAAGACCCTACCTAACCTATTTCTTGCTAGCCTCTCCGAATCTAGAGGACGAGATTCATTTTAAAGTGGTAGGTTTGTAACATCCCAAAATTCTAAATTTTGGAATGTTATAAACAAATAGATAGTTATGATTGATTGTGTGAAGTTGAGTGACATTTGAATTTTTTGAAAGTTAAATGAGAGGGAATAAAAGGACTTTCCAAAACTTTCATTTTGCATTCGTGATCTCCGTGAATTCAAATTCTTTTCACCACAAAACCACGGAGAGAAGATGACATGACTTCTTCCATTTATTTAAATGACAAGGGGTGTTGAAAATATTTGAATTTCATTTGGAAAATAGTTCCAACCCAGGAACTTTATGCAACTCAATGATTTTCACGGCGAAGATAAAATGACTTCTTCAAAACATATGAAATATGAGTTGGGAGTTTCAAAGAATTAAATTCAAAGTTCTTTTGAATTTATTTTTCAATTGGAGTTATTTGAATTTTATACAAGTTATTTTCTCCAAAAATAAAATATATGGAAAATATGGTAACATGATTCCCTACATCAGAAAATTGGAGAGAAATAAATTTGAATTAATTTTGGTATTTTTAAAATGATTCTTCTTGGATTTTACTAGGCGAAGCACTCTTTGCTTTATTTGAATTTGTGTGTATTTTATTCGACTCTATAAAAATGTTCAGCTTGTATGAAATCTTTTTATGAAAATTTTGTCATATTATATGCCTATATAATATTTTTATTTAATTTATTATTATTATTTTTGTTTGTCTGTAAAAAAAATGTTCTTTAAAAAAAACCTCTTGCCGACTGGGCCGGCCCAGCTAGCCAGCCAGGCCACGGCCTAGCCAGCCCACGTTGCCTTGACCCCTTCCCCACGCCACCGCATCTCCCCTCCTCCATAAAAAGCCGCAACCGGGGCCCCTGGACCCCGTTGTCGCCGCCGCCCCTCGCCAGATCCACCACCGCCGCTGTCGGTTGCCGCCGCCGCCCGCCGCCGCCCGCCTGCCGCCGCCGCTGCCGCGTACCTCGCTGCCCGCCGCCTCTCCGTCCGCCTGCGCCACCGGAACACTGCCGCCGACGACGCCCGACGCCCCTCGTTGCCGGAGCTCGCCACCCTCGCCGGAGCCGCCGCTTGTCCGATATAAACCACCGCCGCTGGTTTTCTCAATGAAAACCGCCAGACCGCCGCCGACCGGTAAACCGCCGGTCCGGTTCGGTTTTTCTTTTAACTTCGTTTAAAAAAAACCCTAGATTAGATCTGTTTTTTTGTTGTTTTATTTAAACAGCGAACGTCCACTTTTTAGACCTTATAAACGAGTGTTCGTTATTTTGTTCTTTTCTTTTTCTGTTAGTTTTAATCAGGGACTTATTTCTAGACGTTTTATTTACAGTTTAGCCCCTAGACTTCAAACGCTCACAACTTTTAACTCGTTTATCCAAATCCAATGAAACCAACGCCCACTTCTTCGTTTTGATCCCCTCTATCCAGTAATCCAACTTAAACATGTTTTTGAAAGTTTCAAAATTTGAATTCAAACAGATTTGTATTTGAACTTCATTTGATCATAACTTGAGTTTTATAACTCCGTTTGAGTTGATCTTTTTGCAAATCGAAGCTCTTGACCTAAACTTTCTGATAAGGCCAAATTCACATAATTTTTCGTACTGTTATAAATTGTTTTATGTTGCAAGAGTTATTTTCTTGGTTTTGATGTTTTCTGAATTGTTTTCTTCGTTATTTCTGATCTTTTGAGCGATTACTTATGTGTGGTTACTATTGTTTGTTTACGATAGATTGAACGGAGTCAGACGAATAGAACTTTCAAGAGTTTTGAGTGCGAATCATCTTCATCAACATTGCAGGCAAGTTCACACTTTGATCATACCTTTTTCAATACCCAGTTTTTATTGCATTAGATCAATCCTCAAACATTGCATGATTAGGATCTAATTAAATTGTGGGTTTTGGGAAGTAGATTGAGGTAGTACCTATTACATGTTTTATTATAAAACCTTTGGGAGTTACTTCTACGTTTACTTATTTTGCCATGCTATGCTCGTAGACGTGGATTGGTTTTGAGTGAATATCCATGACAGATGTGAGATTGTTAATAAATGGTTTATCTAAGGTGGCAACTTAAACACACATCTAGGTGGATTGAGGTACCTGGCTATTCCAGGATTTGCCTATCTAGGCACCTGGGTAGACCAGGATTTGCCTGTTTTTTATGGACCACCACCCAGGCTCAAAGGGATCATGAGATTATTCATACTAGAAACTTCCGTGTGCAGCCACAAGCCATTATGGGCTCTGGCATAGTTGATTAAGTTGTGCGAACTCTTACGGGTAGACTAGCAGATGTAGGGGAAAGTAGGTGTACCGGTCTACCCTTCGTAAGGTGCTAACGCTTCTGAAAGACTGTGTATCGGTCATCCGTTTCTCAAACATCATGTAGTACGAGAAACCCAACGGAGGCGATTGAGTCTTGTGGGGAAGAGTGCGCAAACCTCTGCAGGGTGTATAAACTAATCATGATTAGCCGTGTCCCCGGTTATGGACGTTTTGAGTATCTAGTACTTGGATTATCATATGAATCTCATCATGTTACTTTAAATAATTTTGTTGGGTTAATGATGATATTTTTAATTGGGATTGAGAATACTGTCAACCATTCTCAATGTTTAACAACCACCATGATAGTTAAATAAAATTTATTCCTTTGCAGTAGGGAAAAATTGGCTTTTCGCAAAAACATTATAACCATAGAGCTTTTCCACCAGCCATATATGCATGTAGTGATAGCCATATTTCAGCATTGCTCTACAGTGTGAATTTGCTAGTACATTCAATGTACTGACCCTTTGTGGCTGCAACGTCTCATGTTGCAGGATCTTACAATGAGTAAGTGATACGTTAGGGTTACGATTTGTACACTCAACTTTGCCGTTGGTGTTGATGGGAATCCACAACCTTGTTACTTCCGCTATTTTGGATTGAGGTAATAGTATTACGTTATTTATACATGTGATTTACCTCTGTTATAAATCCTCGAGTCTCGTGTGTGTCAAAGATACCGATCCAGGGATGACACTTAAGCACAGAGACTTGATCCATTCGCGTCGGGTCGCTACAAAGTGTTCCATGACTTTACCAAAATTATCATCACGGAAGTGTCCACTTCCATGACGATAAATCGCGCGTCACAGAAGTGCTTTCATCAAGGGTGACCGACACGTGGCATCCACCGTAACTGAACGTCGTTAAGCTATCGGGTCCGGTTTTGGGTCCAATAACCCGTTAACAGCCCCGACCAATGGGGATTTTCCACATGTAAAATCATCATTGGCTGGAGGAAACACGTGTCGCCTCACCGTTGGGACAGATGTCATCCACTCATTGGACCCAATGTGCCTGTGATACATCGACACGTGGCATGGCCCAACAGAGGCCCATTCCTGTGAAAAGGCCGGCCCGTTTGACTTGATCAAAAGGTGGCGGGCCGGCCCACGGCAAGCCTGTTAATGATCTGTTCACATATAGGCCATTTACAGCCCGCTAACCCAGGGCCCGTTTACGGCCTATCCGAATTAGGCCCTGTAGCGTCATCTGGGCCGTCCAACATAATTCCAGCCCGTTTTAACTTCCGGTCCATGTATGGTCCATGACGTCTTTTGGCCCATATGAGGCCCTTAGTAACCCTGGGCCCATTAACGGCCCGTGGTAAAACTGGCCCGTAATGAACAGTGTATCACTTTATACCCATTAACGGTCCATTATTCCGTTGGGCCGTTTCCATCCCATGTTATCTTTCGGCCTTCTCAGGACCCATTTATTCTTGGGCTCATTTCCAGCATTCGTTTACTTTCAGCCCGTTACTGTCATTTTCTGCTTGTGGGCCAAATACAGCCCGTGGTTACAGTCGACCCATTTGTGGCCCGTTAATACGTTGGGCCGTTTTCATAGCGTCATCAAATACAGCCTATTAATGACGGCCCATTACAGTCGGCCCATGAACGAATGATTTCAACTCTAGCCCATTTACGGCCATAATGTGGTCTGTTATTGGCCCATGTTTGGCCAATCAATCATACGGCCCATAGAAGGCCCATTGATGATACGGCCCATAGAAGGCCCATTGTGTCTACGCCCCGTAGAAGGCGCGTTGTTTCTATGGCCCTTAGAAGGCCCATTGTTTCTACGGCCCGTAGGAGGCCCATGTTAACTACAGTAAATATGTAGACCATTGTTAATGTGGCCTAGTTTTAAAAAATAATTTATTCCGGCCACTAGCAAACCGCGGAAAAAGAACTGCATAACTACAAGGAAACGAATAAACAAGACAACGGAAATAAATAAGCAAGCAACTTACGCTAGGCTATCACGGCTATTACACATATTACATCCACTAGGCACCAAAGTTCGCCACAAGTGCAAATATAGGGAACAAAGCAGCATATAAACGCCGCAGCAAAACAAGTCCAGAACTGAAACCACTTTAGAAGAGCTCAAGAAACAATATCCTGGGTACCCATAATGCTGGCAAGATGCTTAGCAAGCTTATTAACTTTCTCTTGTTTGGCGCTTACAACCTCCAGCACTTGCTGTTGCACTAGAAAGTATGCATCTGAATTCTGCAGGGACTTCCTCAGTCCTTCGACTTCCTGTCGCATAACATCTGATCGATGTCTTTCAACTAGAAGTTGAGACTCAAGAAGCTGAAGTGATTCAGGCAGCGAGTTCGAAGAGCTGGTGCCAGCAGTAGTAGCCAGTAACTCGAACACTACATCAAGACATGACTTTGGGGTTGTCTCAGTGTCTTCAATATAGTTTTTATCAGCTTTCTTGGAGAAAAACAGGGATGTCTCACTATCTTGAACCTGATCTGCACTACTTCCTTTACCATTGCATAACGGGATACTCTTCTCCAATATTTTATCCGCGTTCTAAAGGAGAAACAAACAAACACATCACAGGTTTACAATGTAGTATATGAAACTCATTTTGGTAAACCAGTTCAGTAGTAAGGTGGACAGGATAAAAGCATGAAACAAACATATATCTATGTAGTATGGTCAATGTATGGTCTATATCATTCTAGTTTATGTTGCCAAATCAAGATAGATACAGTTCGAATCATATCTATTTAAGACAAAGCAGCATAGACAGAATATAAGTGTGGTAAACTACATAGCAATAACAACACTTGTAATGTGCATGGCATGAGAACATAACTGTTTATTCAATTGAAACTGAAATCAACATAGAGCAAGTTACAACAGCAAACACGTTAAATAAACAGGTTTAAAACATAAATGTTGTGCCATTGGAGTTTCAGTTGCATCCTTCAAATTTGAAATTAGTTGGTATGAGTAAATACAGTGATGCAAGAGCAAAGTAGTATGAACCATAGCTACAGAAACTGACCTGAGAACAATTCTTCTTCTGCTTTAAGCGTTGACTTGGGGTTTGGAGTGGTGGTCCTCGTGCTTTGGGCATTGCAGTTGCCTTACTAACTGCTCATGTTTGGGTGCTTTGTGGTGGAGACGTTGCTGTGTCAACAGGAATTGGGTTACTATCTGCTGGGATTGGGGTTAGAAGGGGTGTAGCTGGTTCTCTGTCCAACTGGGTAGGGGTACAATTTGTGTGAGTCTAGGTTATGTCTGGTGGGGCTGGTTCTTGGGCAAGTACAACCGTGGTTCTATCTCTATCGACAGGTAGCACGATCTTTTCTGAGGACCGTGTTTTTACTCCCAGAGATACTGCCATCACCCCCTCCAATTGAAATGGCTGATAAACAATAAAAGTAATTGAATGTATAGGCATTGTAAGATAGACAGGTGCAATGGATAGTAGGGAAGAAAACATGGCATGAAATAATTCACATTTATGTTGTCTAACCAAACAGAATAGTAGGACATAATTTCAAATATATGATGGCTAATTAAACAAGATAGTATGACACAATTTCACATGTATGATGGCTAACTAAACAGGATTGACATACTTCAATTATGATGACTATGTAAACAGGATGACATGATATAACTATACGATGTGTCTATTAAAGAGGTTGGCATGCCATAAATCACAAACATGTCGTCGATGGAAACATGATGGCATGATATAATTCATGGATAGAATGACATAATTCAAAATATGATGACTATGTGAACAGGATGAGATGATATAACTATATTATGTCTTTAGAAAATGGGTTGGCATGCCATAATTCAGATACATGATGTCTATGTAAACATCATGGCATGATATAATTCAAATATATGATTTATATACTAAGGAAGTGAGCAGAGGGCAATCACATATATGATGTGTCAACTAAAGAGATGGCATTCAATATCGTGTATATGATGTAAAAACTAAGCATTGCAATACAACATATGCATGATATGAGTAACATAACCCTGCCTAGTTTGAGCATACACCTCAGGTGGATAATAGGACTGGTCATCTACCTCTGAATCCTCATCTGAAGAGATATCTGTAACCGGCAACATATCTGCTTCACCAAGTAGCATTTTCTGCTCTGAAGACCTTGTTTTCACTCTAGATTTCTCCATCACCAATTCAAATGGCTGATGCATAGGAAGAGCAGTTGAATATACAAACATTGTCGACAAAAGCAATGAGAAATACAAAAAAGGACGACATGATATAATTCACATATATGACGCTTGGCTAAACAACATGGCATTGCATAATTCACATATATAATGCCTTACAACAAGATAGCATTGCATAATTCACATATATAATGTCTTGCAAAAAGATGGCATTGCATAATTCACATATATGGTAATTAGACACTAAACAGGTGGCAATGACAAAAATCATGTCTAAACTAAGCAAATGACATAGCAATGCAAGATACCATACGCACGATATGAGCAACGTAACCCTGCCAAGTTAAAGCATGCACCTCGGGGGGGGGGGAATAGGACTGGTCATTTGTCTCTGAATCCTCCTCTGAGGAGCTATCTGTAACCGGCAAGACATGCGCTTCGTCAGATAGCATTGTCTGCTCTGAAGACCGTGTTTCCACTCCAGATTTTTCCATGACCGTGCAGAATGGCTGATTCACAGGAAGAGTAATTGAATGTACTAGAATTGTTGACAAATTTAACACGTAACAAAAATGATGTCATGATGTAATTCACATATAAGATGACTGGCTAACCAGGATGGCATTGCAAAATTCACATATATGATGCCTGGCTAAATATGATGGCATTGCATGATTCACATATACGATAAAGAAACTAAACAGATGGCATTGACACAAAGCATGTCTAAACAAAGCAGATGACATCTTTGATGTATACAGTAAGCAAGGCAAGGCACCATATGCATGATATTACTAACATCAGCATGCCAAGTTAGAGCGAAGACCTCATGGGGTAAATAGGAGTGGTCTTCTGCTTCTGAATCCCCTTCAGAACAGTTATCTTCCTCTTTATTACAATCCAAAATGGGTAGAGGGGGGTTGCCTTTGCACCCACCATGGAGCGACGTCTGCAGGAAATTTTATTGCCACGCAAGGCTCGTCTCTTTTGCTCTACATGTTCAGTTCCATTGTGTACAATAACTGACATGCATAGGAATAAAACATAGTGAGATTATGTAAGGAGTGCATGCACAAATCCAGAGTGAAGGTAGCAAACTGTGGATAGACCCAAAACCAATGATAGCAGGCAGATAATAGCTTTAGTTAAAAAATACAGATAGTGGCTCCTTTAATGTTTGTTTGCACCCAACATGCAACTCATAGTAGACACCCGAGATTAACTAGATAGTAGACAGATAGTACTGATTGCTGCCCCAATATGTACCCCACAACCATTTAAAAACTCAAGTTTCAGCATAAGTTTGGACCTGAGTCGGAGTCTAATAGGTGAACACGACGATAAAGTAGCATGCCATCGTATTAAGCGATGCATAACGTAAGCAGACACGGAAGAGTGCGACCTCTCTTGCGGACCCGTGTAGTCCTCAAGGTCATCTACTCAGTTGATGATGGTAATGCAGTTGTCGTGGCTGCCGGCGGTGGGGAAGAAGATCTGAGGCGGCGAAAGACAGTCTGGAGAGCCGATCATTGCTGTGGTGAACCCTTCCGTCGTCGGAGCAGCTGGGCTGGGGTGGAACACAACACCGTAGGAGCAGGACAAACCACACAAGGTTTTCTTTGACACATATATGTAACAGAAGTAATTGTGTAAGGGCTTGTTTGAATTTGAGGATTCTAACAATGCAGGGATAGGAAATAGACAGGAATAGGATAGGAATGCACGTGCAAAACAGAGAATTTAAAAACACAGGATTTCTGCCAATCTGGGTGTTTGGATCACAAGAATTGGAAGATCACAGAATGCAAAGAAGCATGGTGAGATTAAGTCAAACCACAAGAAGTGTACAACCTCTTTGGCGAAGCCATGTCGATCTCAGCGTGATTGGGTTGGCGGGTGAGGATGCTCCGGCTGACTTGGCTGTCGGAGGAGGGGAAGATCTTAGGCATCTGGAGATGGAGCCCGAGGTAATGCTCCGAGGTGATGGATGGTTTCGTCGTTGGAGCAGCTCCGTTGAGTTGTACTACGCCGAGGCTGAAGAAGTACAAGAGAGACAATGTTAACCTGAGTGGAATTCTAATAGCATCTCCAATAGATGACGTAAAACACATAACCACAAAGTGCTAGATGTGTACATCATTCGCTCATCTCTGAACTTTACTATCGAAACTGAATTTAACTGTCGGAACTGAACTTAACTGTCAAAACTGAATTTTGCTGTCGAAACTGAATTTTACTGTCGAAATTGAATGCACTAGAGGTGAGGCTACAAGTCATTCAACTGACTGTTTCATCTCTGGTCAGTAGATTTTGCAGCCGTTGGATACGAAATCAAGGGCCTGAAGTTCATCTTCAACCTCCACCCCCTGAGCCGCCTGCCACCATCGGCCAAAC
Organism: Aegilops longissima; assembly: GCA_021605205.1. NCBI lineage: Eukaryota > Viridiplantae > Streptophyta > Magnoliopsida > Poales > Poaceae > Aegilops > Aegilops longissima. The sequence continues at coordinate 302,267,414 of CM038681.1, read as the reverse complement.
AGCCGCCCCCCGCCGCCCGCGGCCGGCGGTGCACCGCCCCGCCCGCCCCGAAAACACTCCCCACCGCCGGTCCGCCGCCGCCTCCGCCATCCCTGTAGGCCCCCCTATCAGTGTCAAAACCGGCGGATCTCTGGTAGGGGGTCCTGAACTGTGCGCCTAGGATCAATGGTTACAGGAGACAGGGGACACTATGTTTACCCAGGTTCGGGCCCTCTCTATGGAGGTAATACCCTACTTCCTGCTTGATTGATCTTGATGAATATGAGTATTAAAATAGTTGATCTACCACGAGATCGTAATGGCTAAACCCTAGAAGTCTAGCCTGTATGACTATGGTAATGAATATATCCTTTCCGGACTAACCCCTCCGGTCTATATAGACACCGGGGGGATCTAGGGTTACATAGAGTCAGTTACATAAGAAGGAATCTTCATCATTGTTCACCAAGCTTGCCTTCCATGCCATGGAGAGTCCAATCCGGACACGGTACAGTCTTTGGCCTTCATGTCTTCACAGCCCATCCATCAGTCCGGCCCATGGATAACAGGCCAGACGCCCGAGGACCCCTTAGTCCAGGACGCCCTCAGTAGCCCCTGAACCTGGCTTCAATGACGAGGAGTCCGGCGCGCAGATTGTCTTCGACATTGCAAGGTTGGTTCCCTCTTTCTGAACTCCAATATAGTCTTCGGACGCAATGATAGTATCCGGACCTGTCACATACAACCATAGAGAAAATATAGTTATACAAAAATCCAATCCGCTAACAAATGTTTTTGCAGCATGACATCATGTCCGACCGGTCATAATTTCGAATCGTTTCTATGTCTGCCGCCCCAAGTCCCAAGACGCGGTTGCCATTGGCACGTCTTGTCAAAGCAGAGATCGTGTTCCCTTATCACGGGATTTTCATCAATGCGGGCATGGTTAACCCAACCATGCCATTTATACAGCCCTTGGAAATAGGCGAATTCTAAGGCGAGTGGGGAGGCGTTCAATATTCACTGCCTTTATAAGGGGATAAGGATTCCCTCTTCCTCCCTCACGCCTTCTCATTATCCTCACCCTTCCAACCTCGAGCTCCAGCGCCCAAGTTCTCATCTCCTTTCCACTCGAGCTAGCACTCAACCATGTCCGGATCCGGAGGTCAGGGCAAGTGGATGGTCACCTCCGTCAGGGAGGATGACATTACTGAGCTTCGGGCGACTGGATACCTGGCGAAGGATATCGCCCACCATCTACCGGCCAAGGGACAAGTCGTCCCCACGCCGAAGCCCAACGAGAGGGTGGTATTCATCCCTCATTTCTTCCGCAGGCTAGGGTTCCCAGTCCACCCTTTTGTCCGCAGGCTGATGTATTATTATGGGGTAGATTTCCATGATCTATCCCCGAACTCCTTCCTCAACATCTCAGCGTTTATCGTCGTGTGTGAGGCCTTCCTCCGTATCCAAACCCACTTCGGGCTATGGCTCAAAGTCTTCAATGTGAAGCCGATGGTGGTGGATGGCCAGCACGCAGAATGCGGAGGAGCCATGGTGAGTAAGCTGTCTAACTTTTGCTGGACGGAAGGCAGGTTTGTGGATACAGTGAAGGAGTGGCAAAATGAGTGGTTCTACATCACAGAACCCCGCGGCACCACCTAGGTCGCAACCACCGAATTCCACTCCGGCGCTCCCATGCGACTCACCTCCTGGGTCGAGAAGAGTCCGAACTGGTGTTCGCTCGATGAGCTGATAGCATTGCAGACGCGCGTCCAGAGCATGATAGCCATGGACGTCAAGCTTGTCGATGTAATCCAGGTGATGCTAGTTCGCCGGATTCTCCCATGCCAGCGCAAAAGTCACCCTCTGTGGAATTTCAATCCGAAGAAGCATCAAACCCTGGTGAGGCTCTTCAAAACCACCCACGAAGATGCCTGGAAGTTGCTTTTTAAGGGCAACGAGAAACCGCTGGTCCCAGATTCAGACCGTGGGCACGACGTTAAACACCCCGCCAGCGAGGTATGTTATTCTTAACGTACTCCCTATCTACTTGTTTCGAGGATTATGTCCGAGCTCTTATCATCGCTCTTTCAGGACTGGATGGAGAGGGCGAAGCGGATCCAGTGTCCGGCTCCGCTGCCTGAAGTATCGGTCATCCCACGTCTGGCGAAGATGCCGGTGCTGGCGCCATATAAGGCGCCGGAGAAGAAGGCTAAGAAGAAGTCCAAGGGGGCCAAAAGCGGCCCCCATCGCAAGGGCACTTCGGACGTGACGTCCGAAGACGACGAAGGCCATTCCTCCATTCCAGAGGATGACGACGAGGAAGAGGAGGAGGAGGTGATGAAAAACCCTCCACCTAAGGAGAAGAAGAGGGGGGCTCCACGAATCTGGAGGCAGGAACGCCCAAAAAGGGGAAGGGCGCCCCTGCGGTCAACACGGCGTGGGACGTTGATAGCAGTCCGGAGCGACGCCTCCGCACTAAGCCTCGGGCCACATCGTAAGTACTATGACTCTCATGCATAAGTGTACCCAGCCTCTCCTTTTTATTGTTTTGACGTGGTTAATTGTGCCATTGCAATCCGGCCCGTGGCAGCATCCAACGATCCTCATCTGGAGGTTCGTTGGATCCGACGGAAATGGCCAGTATGTCGCCGCTGCCCGCTTACTCCCCTGAGGCCAAGTATGACACCGAAGTGTTGTCTCGGAGGACCGCTCCAAGACGGGGAGGGGCCTAGGATGTTGTCCACGAGGCGCCGCAAGGCGAGACCTCTGCTGCTGGACACATGGGGGGGGGGGCAGATCCCCATGGAGACTGGCGAAGAGGGATGTATTCAATTCGGCCCTCGGCAGAGTACGATTCCGGGGACCGATACGACCCCGGAATCCGGCGCGCGCCTTCCTTCGAAGGAGGGGGTGTGCCAATTCCACCGACGGCCCCTGTCCAACCAGGGGCGCCGGATAACCTGATGGAGGCACTACGACGTCCTCCATTGTGTACGAGCATCGTATCCTTATGTTTACGGTGATCGAGAAGGTTTAGTCCACAAAGAGCTGGCTAAACGAGGCCTGCAACAACCTGTTGACATGTTTCGAGGTAAGTCACATAGAAAGAGAATACCCCGTGCTGACAGTAACCCCTGTGACACTGTCCGGTGTTCGGAAAGAATGACCGGACAGAGGATCAACCCTTTGTAGGATACTAATTTTGTGATTAAACAGGCGTCGCTGTTGGCTGTGACCTCGCATGCCGCTGAAGTCTCTGAACTGAAGCAGAGGTTGGAGCATACCGAGAACGAGCTTGGCGAGGTGAAGATCCAGCTCCACAAGAAGCAAGGTGAGTAACGACTTGCTGTATATTCAGAAAGGGTAAGCGGTGAGTATTGACCGGAGTGTCATAATATGTGTAGGGACAGCGACCGAGGTCGAGGCCCTGAAAAATTCCCTGACCGAAGCCGAGGGGAAGGATGTCCATCAGCAAGCCGCCCGTAAGAAGCTCAAGGGCCGGGCCGGTGAGATCCAGCAGGAGCTCCAGGATGCGGTGAAGAAGTGTGAGGCCTTGGAGTGCGAAGCGTCGGTTTGAGAGACCAAACTTACCAAGGCTCGCCAGAGCGCGGCGGCCGCACAGAATGAGGCCTGGGGCGCTCTCCAAGAGATCGAGGAGGCCAAGAGATCGCAGTGGGTAAGGCTTTTAACATGCAAAGCAAGTATGCGGAGAGGAAGTACCTTTTACTAACCCGGATTTGGAGTTGCCCACGGGCTTTTGCGGATCTGCCATGCAGCGTGTCTGATGCTGCGGAGTACTTCCGAGCTAGAGAAGGGAATTCCATGGAGATGCTGTTCTGGGCGCAGTATGATGTGCCAGAACATCCGGTGCGCTTTGCCGATCAACAGAAACAGTTGATCGAGCTGCACATGGTGGCCGAACTGGCCATGAAGGATTTAATAATACGGCTGTTGCCAGCCGAAGCTATACCTAGCATTTATTTTGGCCTTGTGAAGCGAGTGATGGAGGCTTGTCCGCGGCTAGACGTCGTCAAGCGATCAGTCTGCATCTGTCGGATTTCGGGTTCCGGCAGACCCTTGAGGTTCGAACACTGGGGTGCGCGCGGAGATCTTTCCCCTACCAGCTCATGCGTGCAAGGATTGCGAGGGATCTAAACTACTAACGATGAACAACACAGAGACACGAGGTTTATACTGGTTCGGGCCACCGTTGTGGTGTAATACCCTACTTCAGTGTGTGGTGTGGTGGATTGCCTCAGGGGCTGATGATGAACAATACAAAGGGAGAACAGCCTCGTGAGGGGCTGTTCTTGAGCTGGTGCGACGCACTGCTTGGGTGAGTCAAGTCGCCTCTCTCTATCTCTCTCTATCTCTGTGTGATCTCGATCAGATCGATCCCCCTCTCTCTATGGTGGCTAGTCCTATTTATAGAGGGAGGCCCTGTGCCTCTGTGACGCCCCCGATTTAATCGTACACTAATCATGCACGCAAATGTGTACGATCAAGATCAGGGACTCATGGGAAGATATCACAACACAACTCTACAAATAAAAATAGTCATACAAGCATCATAATACAAGCCGAGGCCTCGAGGGCTCGAATACAAGTGCTCGATCATAGACGAGTCAGCGGAAGCAACAATATCTGAGTACGGACATAAGTTAAACAAGTTTGCCTTAAGAAGGCTAGCACAAACGGGATACAGATCGAAGAGGCGCATGCCTCCTGCTGGATCCTCCTAGCTACTCCTGGTCGTCGTCGTGGGCGGGCTGCACGTAGTAGTAGGCACCTCGAGTAGTAGTCGTCATCGACGGTGGCGTCTGCTCTGGGCTCCATCGTGCAGTTGCAGCAATCGAGTATAGATAGGGGGAAAAAGGGGGAAACAATGCAACCGTGAGTACTCATCCAAAGTACTCGCAAGCAAGGAGCTACACTACATATGCATGGATATATGTGTAAAGGGCCATATCAGTGGACTGAACTGCAGAATGCCATAATAAGAGGGGGATAGCTAGTCTTATCGAAGACTACGCTTCTGGACACCTGTCTTGCAACAGGTAGAGGAGGGTAGGTTGAAGTCCTCCAGGTAACATCACATAGCAATAATCCTACCCGGCGATCCCCTCCTCGTATCCCTGAGAGAGAGCGACCACCGGTTGTATCTGGCACTTGAAAGGGTGTGTTTTATCAAGTATCCGGTTCTAGTTGTCATAAGCTCAAGGTACAACTCCAAGTCGTCCTGTTACCGAAGATCACGGCTATTTGAATAGATTAACTTCCCTGCATGGGTGCACCAACTTACCCAGCACGCTTGATCCCATTTGGCCGGACACACTTTCCTGGGTCATGCCCGGCCGCGGAAGATCAACACGTCGCAGCCCCACCTAGGCACAACAGAGAGGCCAACACGCCGGTCTAAACCTAAGCGCGTAGGGGTCTGGGCCCATCGCCCTGAGCACACCTGCACGTTGCGTGGGAGGCCGGAAGCAGACCTAGCCTAGCAGGCGTTCCAGTCCAATCCGGCGCGCGCCGCTCCGTCGCTGACGTCTGAAGTGCTTCGGCTGATACCACGACGTCGGGATACCCATAACTACTCCCGCGTAGATGGTTAGTGCGTATAAGCTCGTAGCCAACTCAGATCAAATACCAAGATCTCGTTAAGCGTGTTAAGTATCCGCGAACGCCGAACAGGGCCAGGCCCACCTCTCTCCTAGGCGGTCTCAACCTGCCATGTCGCTCCGCCACAAAGATCCACACGCGGGTGCTCCACCAGCCGACCCGACTTTAGTCTCCACATGTATCATGTATAAAGTATATAGTATATACCCGTGATCACCTCCCGAGTGATCACGGCCCGATAGTATAGCACGGCAGACGGACAAGAATGTAGGGCCACAGATGAAAGTACTAGCATCCTATACTAAGCATATAGGATTGCAGGTAAAGGTAACAACAGTGGTAACAAGGACAGCCTATGTAGCAGTATAGGAGTATCTGAAAGCAGTAACATGCTACACTACTCTTATGCAAGCAGTATAGAGAAGAGTAGGCGATATCTGGTGATCAAGGGGGGGGGCTTGCCTGGTTGCTCTGGCAAGAGAGAGGGGTCGTCAACTCCGTAGTCGAACTGGGGGTCGCCGGCAGTCTCGGGTTCTCCGAAAAAGAAATAACGGAGGGGAAACAATAAATAACAGAGCAATCAAAGTATCACAAAGCGTAACATGGCAATACGCGGTGCTAGAGGTGACCTAATGCTGTAGGAGGTGATACTGGTGAAGGGGGGAAACATCCGGGAAAGTATCCCCGGTGTTTCGTGTTTTCGGGCAGAGGAGCCGGAGGGGGAAAGTTGCGGGTTCGATAGGTTAGGGGGGTGTGGCGGACGAACGGACTACGTATTCGGATTCGTCTTGTCGTTCTGAGCAACTTTCATGTAGAAAGTATTTTCATCTGAGTTACGGTTTAATTTATATTGATTTTTAAAGTTTTAAATCATTTTCTAAATTATTAATTATTAACTAAATTAACATTATCCAGAATAGTGTTTGCTGACGTCAGCATCGCGTCAGCAGTCAGCGTTGACCGTTGACCTGGTCAACCTGACAGGTGGGTCCCACCGTCAGTGACTGTTATATATAAACATGTTTAATTAATCTGGTTAATTAGCTAGGGGCCCACTTGTCATTCCCTGTTAGCTTAAATAAATTAGTTAGTTACTTTAATTAATTAAGTGGGCCCATAGGTCAGTGTCACCAGGGTGAATTAGGGAGGTTAGCTTAGGGCTAGCCACCGTGGTTAGCGCCGGGACCCACCGGGAGTGGCCTAGCCGGCAAAATCGCGCACGCGCCGGCGATGAGGCCCGACGCGCTGGTGGTGGCCGGAATGAGGCCTCTGGCAACCAATTGGATGGTGGAGCGGCTCGTTCGAACCGGAGGAGCAGCACCCGTGCAACGGCGGCATCGCTCCGAGCAGGGGTGGGCTACAACGGCGACGGCGTGCAGCGGTGGTCGGAGCTGGCGGGCACGGCGAGACGTGCGTTCGAAGGCCGCGGCCAGGGGGTGCAGGGTAGGTGCGGGACGGCGAGTCCGGTCCGCCAACGAGCAGGGCAGCGGGTGCGGGGTCGTCTGCTGGCAAGCGATGAACGGCGCCGCGACACGGTCGAGGGGGAGAGGCCGATGGCCTCACCAGCGTTGAAGAGAAGCGGGGCGGCGAGGCTCGGGGGCGACCGTGGGGAGGAGATGAGGAGGCCACGGCGAGGTCGATCCGACACGGCGGCGGCGGTGGGGCAGCGCCAGCGGCGGCGCTTAGCGCCGGCGATGACGACGGGGTCGGGGCGGCTCCGACGGGAGGATCAGCGGTGGCGTCGAGCGAAGAGGACGGCGTCGTCGTGTGCGTGGAGGTCGTTCGGGAGGATTGGTGGAGCGAGGCGGCGGGCGGCGGTGTTCGGCGACGGAGTGTGAGGCGGGCAGCCCGCGACGGCGGGCGGCGGCGGGCCCGCGTCGGGCTCGGGGCACGGATCGGCGCATCCGCCACGAGGGCGAGGTGGAGGTGGGATGAGGCGGCGGCGAGGAGCAAGGGGAGGACGGCGATGAGGCGTCGCCGGGATGGGCGCCGGCGGCGGGGCGTGAGGCGGCGGGTGATGCACTGATCCAGATCGGGATCAGGGGAGGGGGCGAACGTGGGTGGGGGAGTGGGGATCGGGATGTGGGGAATTAGGGTTTCCCCTGGTGGGGATAAGGAGGAGGGGGTGGGGTGCGGCTGGTGGGCGGCTTTGGCGGCTTCGATGGCTCTCTGGGTCGTGGCCCAGTGAGGGGTCCTCTCTTATTATTCTTCTTCTTGTTTTCCTTTTCCTTTTTTTTATTTATTCTTTTCGGTTTTATTAAATTATTAATTTACTTCAATTTTGTAGAATGTGAGAAGAACACCTAAATACGGTATGTTAAAGAGGCCACTGCCACATTAATTTGGACAGCTAAATAAAATAGTTTAATATTTTACAAAATACAAAAGGCATTTAATTAATCTCTTTTTCTGCTGTTTTATTTACCTTTGAGCATTTAAACATTTTATAAAAATGTGGTTTCATCACCATAATTACCTATGCATTATATGTCACCTCTCGAACATTTTAGTTTTAACTTTTGAAAACCTTTGTTGTTTGCCTTTAAGTTTAAATTTGAATTTGAACCGTTTTGAACTAACACAAGATTAACAACAGTATCCGAGGTGACGTGGCTTCATTAGCGAGGGTTTATTGTAGCTTAATTACTCGGGCGTCACAGCCTCTTCCCAAATAATGAGGGGGAAGGGCGCCAACAATCGGCCATTTTGAAGGGAAACATCTAGTACACTTATCCTGACTAAAGTTGGTCTTCGGCTGCCAAAGACTCTGACGGTGACGCCGTCCTGGGCTCCACGATGACCTCCATCCTGCCGTTATGCTGGTCTTGGTCTTGTTGCACAGAAGCGGTAACCTTTGCCCGATGCCTTGGCCTGTGCTTGCCTCCTTTGCACCAAAGGGGAAATGAGGACACTGCGCGGGCTGGCGCCCGCCTGGCTGTAACACCCCGGATGTAACTTTCCATATTTGTAATTCCAACTCTTGCCATTTTCGGCATTGTGATATGATATTCCCTCCGTGGTTGGGTTTTTCTTCATTTTTGCATTTTGTCCATGTCATGCATCTCATATCATGTCATCATGTGCATCTCATTTGCATACGTGTTCGTCTCATGATTCCGAGCATTTTCCCCATTGTCCGTTTTGCAATCTGGCACTCCTATGTTCCCCGGCGTCGCCTTTTATATTTTTTCCGTGAGCCGGTACTAAACTTTCTCGGAATGTACCGAGGTTTGTCAAGTGGCCTTGGTACACCACTGGTAGACCACCTGTCAAGTTTCGAGTCATTTGGAGCTCGTTTGATACTCCAACGGTTAACCGCATAACTGCAAAGGCCTCTTTTAAGTTGCAGCCCAACACCCCTCCAAAACAGACCAATAACCCATCTAGCTCCCATCCATGTCCATCGCCGTTCGATCACGATCGTGTGGGCGAAAACTACACTCCATTTGGAGCTTCCTAGCTCCTTCTACCTATAAAAACACCTCCTCCCCCGAAATCCCGGATCATTCCACCCCTAACCCTAGCCCCGCTCCTCTCCGCGCCGCCGGACACGTCCGGACGGAGCCGGACGCGTCCGTCCGCCACCGCCCGTCCAACCGCGCGCCGCCACGTGGCCTCCGCCGCGCACCCTCGCCGCCCGCTCATGAGGCCGTCAGGGCCCTCATGCCCAGACGCCGCCCGCCGCCGCGCGCTCCGTGCCACCGCCGCCCGCGACCCGGCCGCCGCCGCCCGCCCATTGCCGCCGCCGCCCGTCGCCAGCCACCTCGCCGCCTCGCCCGGCCGGCCGCCGCCCGCGCCAGCGCCGCCCTCCGCCGCCAGCGCTCGGCCGTCGTCCCGGCCTCTCCTTCCTCCGTTCCGGCGAGCCGCCGCCGGCCCCGCCTCGGTTCGCGCGCGCTCTGGATCCAGATCCACCGAGAGGGTTGACTTTCCTTCTCCCCCGATTTCCTCTAAGTCATTATCTGCGATATATTTTGTTGCATTTTCATCATGCCATAACTCTGCACCCGTGGCCCCGTTTTGGACGTGTAGCATACCGAATTGTTCGCCTCGATGAGTACATCATTTCATATCATTGCATCATTTTCATTTGAGCTCATCTCGATGCCCGAAATGCTGTTAGAAGAGGGCTATGTGATGTTAGTTTCAGATTCTTAACAGAACATGCACTTTTGTCATTTTTGCCATGTTTGATACGTGCATCCTATGAACTTGAGTCCTACATGTGTTTTGTAATATGCCATGCCATCTTTACAGGGGTGTATGCCATGTATTTTTGTGATCTCTGTGGTGACTAGCACAAGCATGCAAACTAGGCTTTATGATGTTGCTGATTTCAGCCCCTGTTTTGCTGATATTTTTATGCCATGTAAACTTAATGCTACCGAGAGATCCATGCATATTTTGAGTTACTTCCGTAAGGATGTTTTGAACATATGGTTATGCTCTATCCATCCATGCCCTTATTTGCAATTATGGAGTGCCATAGCTTGAGTCAATCGAGGCAGGTTGTTTACATGTTATTCAATTTTGCCAAGGTTGTTGTAGTTGATCCGTGTATGCTATGATGTTGTTCTTGCCATGTATAGCTTCTATGCCATGTCTTCTTGATGGATGTATGCTTAGATTATCATGTAATTCTCTGTAGTGAGTGCATCGAGCTCGCGAAGATGCCTACATAATTCTGTCAATGTCATGCCCTGTTTCCTGAAATCTGTTAACGAAACTTGCTATATTGACATGGGTGCTAGTACATTTTCTGATCCCTTTTGGCTCTTGGTCAGTAAGGGACTTTTGTTCTATGCTTTGAGTAGATTCATACCATGCCTTGTTTTGCTATTATAATTTCCTGTAGCATGTTGTTTGCTTGCTCTGAACATTGCTTCCTGATGCTGTTTCTGGCATGTTCAGTATTTTCACTAAGTCTGTGAAGCTGATATATTTTGCACTTTTGCCATGCTTGTTTGGACCTGTTAATGTGTGAATTAGCCGTAGCTCAGTGTTCATCTTTTGTCAAGCATCTTGAGTAGATCACTGCCATATGCTTGGTACGTTTGGGTGCAGTAGCTTAATTTCTTGTTGCTTGCTAAGTGGCATCATGCTGTTAATGGCAGATTTGTGCCATTCTTGTTTTGCTTGTCATTTGCAAACCGTGCATCCGATTCCTGTGATCTTTATATCGATTTCAACCGAAATCATCTCACCTTTCCAGTGGCATACTTGGTTTGCCAAGTTGATTCCTTGTTCATCATTTTCCTTCCGGAGCACGCATATGCATTGCATCTCACATCTGGCATATCATGCCATGTATTGCATCATGTTGTTTGTGCATCGCCCGTGATTTATTGTGGTTCCATTGTTTGTGTTCTTGCTTTGGGTAGATCCGGGAGACAAGTACATGAACGAGGAACCTGTTGAGAACGCTTACGAGGATCAAGCCTTCGACAACTCTCAGAACCTTGCAGGCAAGATGACCATACCCTCGAAATCACTTCTATCTTTGCTTGCTAGATGCTCGCTCTTTTGCTATGCCTATGCTACGATGCCTATCACTTGCTTATCATTCCACCCATATTGCCATGTCAAACCTCTAACCATCCTTTACTAGCAAACCGTTGATTGGCTATGTTACCGCTTTGCTCAGCCCCTCTTATAGCGTTGTTAGTTGCAGGTGAAGTTGAAGTTTGTTCCTTGTTGGAACATGGAGATGTTGTTCCTTGTTGGAACATGTTTACTTGTTGGGGATATCACAATATATCTGCTATAATTAATGCATCTATATACTTGGTAAAGGGTAGAAGACTCGGCCTTATGCCTGGTGTTTTGTTCCACTCTTGCCGCCCTAGTTTCCGTCATACCGGTGTTATGTTCCTTGATTTCGCGTTCTTTACACGGTTGGGTGATTTATGGGACCCCCTTGACAGTTCGCTTTGAATAAGACTCTTCGAGCAAGGCCCAACTTTGGTTTTACCATTTGCCACCTAAGCCTTTTTCCCCCGGGTTTTCGCGAGCCCGAGGGTCATCTTTATTTTACCCCCCCCCCCCCCCGGACTAGTGCTCCTTCGAGTGCTGGCCCGAACTGAGCTGCCTGCAGGGCCACCACAGGGAAACTCGAGGCTTGGTTTTACTCGTAGCTAGTCTCATCCGGATGTGCCCTGAGAACGAGATATGTGCAGCTCCTATCGGGATTTGTCGGCACAATCGGGCCGCTTTGCTGGTCTTGTTTTATTGCTGTCGAAATGTCTTGTAGTCCGGGATTCCGAAACTGATCGGGTCTTCCCGGTAGAAGGCATATCCTTCGTTGACCGTGAGAGCTTATAATGGGCTAAGTTGGGACACCCGGCGGTATTATCTTTCAAAGCCGTGCCCTGCGTTATGAGGCAGATGGGAATTTGTTAATGTCTGGTTGTAGAAAACCCGAAGTTGACCTTATTTAAAACACATCAACCACGTGTGTAACCGTGATGGTCTCTTCTCGGCGGAGTCCGAGAAGTGAACACGGTGTTGGAGTTATGTTTGACGTAAGTAGTTTCAGGATCACTTCTTGATCGCTACTAGCTGCACGACCGTGCCTTGCTTCTCTTCTCGCTCTCTTTTGCGAATGTAGCCACCATATATGCTAGTTGCTTGCTGCAGCTCCACCTCACTACTTTGTCCTTCCTATAAGCTCAAATAGTCTTGATCTCGCGGGTGTGAGATTGCTGAGTCCCCGTGACTCACAGATTCTACCAAAACAGTTGCAGGTGCCGACGATGCCAGTGCAGATGACGCAACCGAGCTCAAGTGGGAGTTCGATGAGGAACGTGGTCGTTACTATGTGTCTTTTCCTGATGATCAGTAGTGGAGCCCAGTTGGGACGATCGGGGATCTGTGTAGCATTTGGGGTAGTCTTCTTTTATTTTGGTTCCGTAGTCGGACCTTGAGTGTAATCTGGATGATGGATGTTTATTTATGTATTGTGTGAAGTGGCGACTGTAAGCCAACTATGTATCTCTTTCCCTTATGTATTACATGGGTTGTGTGAAGATTACCTCACTTGCGACATTGCTTTCAATGCGGTTATGCCTCTAAGTCGTGCTTCGACACGTGGGAGATATAGCCGCATCGAGGGCGTTATAAGTTGGTAATCAGAGCCATCCCCGACTTAGGAGCCCTGCTTGATTGTTTGTCTTGGCGTTGTTGAGTCTAGTACAAAATGTTTTGAGTCTTAGGATTATATATATCGAGAGTAGGATTCTTTTACTCCTCGGTCCTTCGCCGCTCTGGTGAGGTCTCCCGACGTAGAAGTTTTGACTCTCCTCTCCTCAAATTTCACTAAAAAATTTAGGATCACGGGTATCTTGGAATCGTTCCGATGGTTTTGTGACGAGAACATTGTTCTTGGTGCCTCCCGACATTTAGGGGTTGTGGCGGTGTCACGGGAGTTGAGCTCCGAGGTGTTGTCGTCACAATTTTATCGTTGCAGTTCTGAATACCGAGCTTTGCCGACATCGAAAATCTCTTTTGTACAGTTGTTGGTGAGATAACCCGATAACCCGATCTTCGGGCGAGCTCGAAGTATTGCCATGACTCGTATAACGGATGCTTTTCAAGGTCGAGGTACACGATTTCGAAGGTTTCTTGGTTATGTGTTGACGGATGGATACAATGGATCTAGGTATTGTTAGTTTGGGTGATATATTTTGTGTCCTGTATCCCCAACACCAGATTGCATAACCAGAAAGTTTCGGGAGTTTATAGGTGGGATTCAAGTAGCTCTTAGCATTTCTTCCCGCAGATATTTGGTTTGTGATTGGGTAATCCTTACCACTTATTTTTTCCAATGTACCTTGTTATTTTTTCATCAACCCTTAATCAAGTGGCTTTTCACCTTAATGGACGTGTGATGTTAACTTTGGAATTCATTCGTTCATCCTTGTTCGAATGTTTATTGTGAAGACTATATGTTGCAATTTCTATCCGTTGATTCAACTTGTCTATCTGTCTATCAAAGTGCTAACGGATGTCACCCTCTTCAGGATGGCTCCGCCAACGCGTCTGAATCCGGAACGAACTGATGGGAGTCAGTCGAACCCTCCACCTTCACCTCCGCCTCCGGAGGCATGGCAAGCTATCATGGCAGCCACCAGCGCAAATGCTCAGATGATTTTGCAACTCTTGCAAGAACGTACCCAAGGGCAAGGCAATCAAGGAAATCAAGGCCAAGGCAACAACCAGCTGCACTTTGCTACCCTCAATCAGTTCCTCGCTAATTAGCCGAAGTCTTTCAGCTTCTGTGTCGAGGCCACAGACGCCGACGATTGGCTTGTGGACATCTGCAAACATTTTGAATGTAGCAATGTCAGACCTGAGGACTTTGTCAAGTTTGCTTCGTTTCAACTCAAGGACCAAGCTGCCGAGTGGTACCAGCAATACAAAGATTCCAGAGGAGGTCGTGTCATTACATGGGATGAGTTCCGCCGAGACTTCAAAGCTCACCACATTCAAAAGTGTTGTTGAGAGCAAGCGTGAGGAGTTCCGCAATCTCAAGCAAGGCAACATGTCGTGTATCAATACAATATCCAGTTCGAAACTCGCTAAACTTCGCTAAGCAAGACGTCCCGATGAAAAGAGTATGATCTATCAATTCAGAGGTGGTCTCGGAGAAGATCTGCAATTAGCTCTCGTGCTTTTGAGCCGAAAAGTATGATGAATTCTACAACATGGCACTTTGAAGCAAGAAGCTGCCCAGCTCAAATGTGAGGCTTCTAAGAAGAGAATCAGGATGCAGTTCAGTCTTCTTCTTCCTCTCAAGTGGCAGCTAAGCAGCAGAAGTTCTACCTTCCTCCTCCTCCGTTCCGTCAGCCTTACCAAATAGAAGAACTCAGGTGGTCGTGGATCTTCCCACCCACCCAACCCAGGCTATCGTAACAAGTCTAATTCTCAAGCTCCAAGGTCAAATGCTCCTTATCACCGTCCGCTCTCAGAGGTGACTTGCAACAAATGTCAGTAGAAAGGTCACTATGCGAACAAGTGCTTCAACCAAGGGCGCCTTCCGCCTCCTCCTCCTGTGAGATCTTCCAGCAATGCAGTGGTCAAGCATAATCCCAAGTCTGCAAAGGTGAACATGATGAATGCAGCTCAAGCGGAGGAATCTACTGACGTGATAATGGGTAATCTCTCAGTTAATGATATTCCTGCAAAAGTCTTATTTAATACTGGTGCATCGCATTATTTCATCTCAAGACCTATTGCATCTAAGCATGAGTTGGGTTATCAAGTATTGCCTAGTTCTTTATCAATTGTGTCCTCGGGTAAGCAAATGACAGCTAATAATTATGTCCCGGATGTTTCTATCAAGATGGGCGACTATAGATTTCTGGCTAAACCAATTGTTCTTGGCGACTCGGATATTGATCTTATTCTCGGGATGGACTGGCTTTCTCAGCACAAAGCTCAGCTTGATTGTGCTGCCAGGGAAATTCAATTGACTCACTCTTCTAATGATGTGATCATCTATGTCGCTCGTGATGAAACCATTTGGTTGCTTTCTCTCAATGAGAAGGGCGAATTGGATGATATCTCTCAGATTCTAGTCGTTTGTGAGTACCAAGATGTCTTTCCAGAAGAGCTCCCGGGTATGCCTCCTCATCGGCCAGTTGAGTTTGTTATCGATCTTGAGCCTGGCACTGAACCCGTCTGCAAGCGTCCATACAAGCTTGGACCTTATGAGCTGAAGGAATTGAAGAAGCAACTCGATGAACAAGAGCGTCTGGGTTTGATCAGACCGAGTTCATCTCCTTGGGGTTGTGGTGTTCTTTTTGTCCAGAAGAAGGATGGCATGGACCGACTTTGCGTTGATTACCGTCCATTGAATAAGAAGACAATCAAGAACAAGTATCCACTTCCCAACATCAATGAGCTTTTCGAGCAACTCAAAGGTGCTAAAGTGTTCTCCAAGCTTGATCTTCGTATGGGTTATCATCAAATTCGCATTCGTGAACAAGATATTCCCAAGACAGCATTCAGAACAAGCTTTGGTTCTTATGAATATACTGTCATGTCTTTCGGCCTTGTCAATGCTCCTCCAACATTCTCTCGGATGATGAACTTCATCTTCAACCCCTACACTAATGAATTCGTCTTGGTCTATCTTGATGATATTTTGGTCTTCTCCAAGAATAAGAAGGATCATGCCAAACATTTGCGATTGGTGCTCGACAAGCTCAGAGAGCATCAATTCTATGCGAAGTATTACAAATGTGAATTTTGGCTTGATGAAGTTCTTTACCTTGGTCATATCATCTCCGCCAAGGGCATCGCTATTAACCCCGAGAAGGTGTCTGCAGTTGTGAATTGGGAACCTCCTCAGAATGTCAAGCAGCTTCGCAGTTTTCTTGGACTTGCAAGCTATTGCCGAAGATTCGTTGAGAACTTCTCTAAGATTGCAAAGCCTCTTTCCAACCTCCTCCATAAGCATGTGAAGTATGTCTGGTCTCCTGAGTGTGACATTGCTTTCAATACCCTTAAAGAGAAACTCGTCACAGCTCCTGTCTTGACTACTCCTGATGAATCCAAGCCATTCGAAGTTTTTTGTGATGCTTCTCTTCAAGGTCTCGGTGCTGTGTTAATGCAAGAGAAGAAAGTTGTGGCCTATACCTCTCGTCAGCTGAAGCCCAACGAAAAGAACTACCCCACTCACGATCTTGAGTTGGCGGCAGTTGTCCATGCATTAATAACTTGGAGACATCTCTTGTTGGGAAGGAAAGTGGACATATTCACCGATCACAAGAGTCTCAAGTATATCTTCACTCAACCAAACCTCAACCTCAGGCAAACTCGATGGGTCGAAATGATTCAAGAGTACAACCCAAGTATTGAATATACTCTGGGCAAGGCCAATGTGATTGCAGATGCTTTGAGCAGAAAGGCTTATTGCAACAGTTTAATCCTCAAGCCCTTTCAACCGGATCTTTGTGAAGCTTTCCGCAAGCAGAATCTTCAAGTTGTTCCTCAAGGTTTTCTTGCCAACCTCATAGTCTCTCCTACTTTGGAAGACCAAATTCTTGAGGCTCAACTCCTGGATACCATGGCGAAAAAGGTGAAACGTGGTATCGACAAGGGCATTTCCAAGTACAAGTGCTTCCACATTCATGACAAAGATACTCTTTTCTTCGAGGACCGGATTGTGGTTCCAAAGGGTGATCTACGTAAAGTCATTATGAACGAGGCACACAATTCGCTTCTATCCATTCATCCTGGAAGTACGAAGATGTACCATGACCTCAAGCAGCCATATTGGTGGACTCGAATGAAGCGAGAAGTTGCTCAATTCGTGAATGAGTGTGATGTCTGCAGAAGAGTGAAAGCAGAACACCAACGACCAGCTGGTCTCCTCCAACCTCTTGCTATTCCAGAATGGAAGTTTGATCATATTGAAATGGACTTCGTGATTGGATTTCCTAAGTCCAAGCATGGAAATGATGCTATCTTCGTTGTCATTGACAAGCTTACTAAAGTGGCTCATTTTCTTCCTATCAAAGAATCTATCACAACAGCTCAGTTGGCAGAGCTATACACCTCCAGGATTGTCTCCTTGCACGGCATTCCACAATTGATCTCTTCAGACCGTGGCAGCATCTTTACCTCCAAGTTTTGGGATTCTTTTCAGAAGGCCATGGGCACCAACATTCGTTTCAGCACAGCTTTCCATCCTCAAACAAGTGGCCAAGTCGAGCGAGTCAATCAAATCCTTGAAGATATGCTCAGGGCTTGTGTCATTTCCTTCGGTATGAAGTGGGAAGATTGTCTTCCATATGCCGAGTTCTCCTACAACAACAACTTCCAAGCGAGTTCGGCAAGGCCCCATTCGAAATTCTCTATGGCGTAAAGTGTCGTACTCCTCTCAATTGGTCCGAGACAGTGAACGCCAACTTCTTGGCAACGACTTGATCACGAAGCGAAGAAATGTGCAAAGTCATTCGTGAGAATCTCAAAGCCGCATAATCGCGCTAGAAGAGCTATTATGATGACAAGCACCGTGATGTGGCTTTTGAAATCGGAGACCATGTCTACTTCGCGTCTCCAATGAAAGGCACTCGTCGCCCGGTATCAAAGGGAAGCTTGCCCCTAGATACGTGGGTCCTTTCAAGATCATTGGCAAAAGAGGCGATCTCGCCTATCAACTTGAGCTTCCCTCCAACTTCGCGAACGTGCACGATGTGTTTCACGTGTCACAGCTTCGCAAGTGCTTCAAGACTCCTGAGCGCACCATCAACTTCGAAAAAATTGATCTCCAAGAAGATCTCTCTTATCATGAGCACCCCGTTGCTATTCTTGAAGAGACCGAGCGCAAGACTCGCAACAAGTCAATCAAATTCCTGAAAGTGAAGTGGTCACACCATTCCGACCGAGAAGCCACCTGGGAGCGCGAGGATCACCTCCGTTCCGAATATCCGGAGTTCTTTCAGTCCTAGATCTCGGGACGAGATCCTCTTGTAGTGGTGGAGTGTTGTAACACCCCGGATGTAACTTTCCATATTTGTAATTCCAATTCTTGCCATTTTCGGCATTGTGATATGATATTCCCTCCGTGGTTGGGTTTTTCTTCATTTTTGCATTTTGTCCATGTCATGCATCTCATATCATGTCATCATGTGCATCTCATTTGCATACGTGTTCGTCTCATGATTCCGAGCATTTTCCCCGTTGTCCGTTTTGCAATCCGGCACTCCTATGTTCCCCGGCGTCCCCTTTTATATTTTTTCCGTGAGCGGGAACTAAACTTTCTCGGAATGGACCGAGGTTTGTCAAGTGGCCTTGGTACACCAAAGGTAGACCACCTGTCAAGTTTCGAGTCATTTGGAGCTCGTTTGATACTCCAACGGTTAACCGAATAACCGCAAAGGCCTCTTTTAAGTTGCAGCCCAACACCCCTCCAAAACAGCCCAATAACCCATCTAGCTCCCTTCCATGTCCATCGCCGTTCGATCACGATCATGTGGGCGAAAACTACACTCCATTTGGAGCTTCCTAGCTCCTTCTACCTATAAAAACACCTCCTCCCCCGAAATCCCGGATCATTCCACCCCTAACCCTAGCCCGCTCCTCTCCGCGCCGCCCGGACACGTCCGACGAGCAGGCGGACGCTGTCCGTCCAGACAATCCTTTACAACACTGGCGCCGCCACCTGGCCTCCGCTTGCCCCCGCGCCCGTTCATGAGCCCGTCTGCAGGGCCCCCATGCAACACCCGTCTGCATCCTTCCCGCCCAGCGCCGCGCTCCAGCGCCACCGCCGCCCATGACCGGCCGCCGCCCGCCCGCCCGCCCGCCCTCCGCCGCCAGCGCTCGGCCGCCGTCCCCGGCCTCTCCTTCCTCCATTCCGGCGAGCCGCCACCGGCCCCGCCTCGGTTCCCGCGCGCTCTGGATCCAGATCCACCGAGAGGGTTGACTTTCCTTCTCCCCCGATTTCCTCTAAGTCATTATCTGCGATATATTTTGTTGCATTTTCATCATGCCATAACTCTGCACTCGTGGCTCCGTTTTGGACGTGTAGCATACCGAATTGTTCGTCTAGTTGAGTACATCATTTCATCTCACTGCATCATTTTCATTTGAGCTCATCTTGGTGCCCGAAATGCTATTATAAGAGGGCTATGCGATGTTAGTTTTAGATTCTTAACAGAACATGCACTTTTGTCATTTTTGCCATGTTTGATGCGTACATCCTATGAACTTGAGTCCTACATGTGTTTTGTAATATGCCATGCCATCTTTACAGGGGTGTATGCCATGTATTTTTGTGATCTCTGTGGTGACTAGCACAAGCATGCAAACTAGGCTTCATGATGTTGCCGATTTCAGCCCCTGTTTTGCTAATATTTTTATGCTATGTAAACTTGATGCTACCGAGAGATCCATTTATATTTTGAGTTACTTCAGTAAGGATGTTTTTAACATATGGTTATGATCTATCCATCCATGCCCTTGTTTGCAATTATGGAGTGCCATAGCTTGAGTCAATCGAGCTCTACTTTTGCTATAAAATGTTTCCTGGCAGGTTGTTTACATGTTATTCAATTTTGCCAAGGTTGTTGTAGTTGATCCGTGTATGCTATGATGTTGTTCTTGCCATGTATAGCTTCTATGCCATGTCTTCTTGATGGATGTATGCTTAGATTATCACGTAATGCTCTGTAGTGAGTGCATCGAGCTCGCGAAGATGCCTACATAATTCTGTCAATGTCATGCCCTGTTTCCTGAAATCTGTTAACGAAACTTGCTATATTGACATGGGTGCTAGTACATTTTATGATCCCTTTTGGCTCTTGGTCAGTAAGGGACTTTTGTTCTATGATTTGAGTAGATTCATGCCATGCCTTGTTTTGCTATTATAAGTTCCTCTAGCATGTTGTTTGCTTGCTCTGAACATTGCTTCCTGATGTTGTTTCTGCCATGTTCAGTATTTTCACTAAGTCTGTGAAGCTGATATATTTTGCACTATTGCCATGCTTGTTTGGACCTGTTAATGTGTGAATTAGCCGTAGCTCAGTGTTCATATTTTGTCAAGCATCTTGAGTAGATCACTGCCATATGCTTTGTTGGTACGTTTGGGTGCAGTAGCTTAATTTCTTGTTGCTTGCTAAGTGGCATCATGCTGTTAATGGCAGATTTGTGCCATTCTTGTTTTGCTTGTAATTTGCAAACCGTGCATCCGATTCCGGTGATCTTTATGTCGATTTCAACCGAAATCATCTCACCTTTCTAGCGGCATACTTGGTTTGCCAAGTTGATGCTTTGTTCATCATTTTCCTTCTGGAGCATGCATATGCATTGCATCTCACATCTCGCATATCATGCCATGTATTGCATCATGTTGTTTGTGCATCGCCCGTGATTTATTGTGGTTCCATTGTTTGTGTTCTTGCTTTGGGTAGAGCCGGGAGACGAGTACGTGAACGAGGAACCTGTTGAGAACGCTTACGAGGATCAAGCTTTCGACAACTCTGAGAACCTTGCAGGCAAGATGTCCATACCCTCGAAATCACTTCTATCTTTGCTTGCTAGATGCTCGCTCTTTTGCTATGCCTATGCTACGATGTCTATCACTTTCTTATCATTCCACCCATATTGCCATGTCAAACCTCTAACCATCCTTTCCTAGCAAACCGTTGATTGGCTATGTTACCGCTTTGCTCAGCCCCTCTTATAGCGTTGTTAGTTGCAGGTGAAGATGAAGTTTGTTCCTTGTTGGAACATGGAGATGTTGTTCCTTGTTGGAACATGTTTACTTGTTGGGGATATCACAATATATCTGCTATAATTAATGCATCTATATACTTGGTAAAGGGTGGAAGACTCGCCTTATGCACGGTGTTTTGTTCCACTCTTGCCGCCCTAGTTTCCGTCATACCGGTGTTATGTTCCTTGATTTCGCGTTCCTTACACGGTTGGGTGATTTATGGGATCCCCTTGATAGTTCGCTTTGAATAAGACTCTTCCAGCAAGGCCCAACTTTGGTTTTACCATTTGCCACCTAAGCCTTTTTCCCCCGGGTTTTCGCGAGCCCGAGGGTCATCTTTATTTTAACCCCCCCCGGACCAATGCTCCTTCGAGTGCTGGCCCGAACTGAGCTGCCTGCGGGGCCACCACGGGGAAACTCGAGGCTTGGTTTTACTCATAGCTAGTCTCATCCAGATGTGCCCTGAGAACGAGATATGTGCAGCTCCTATCGGGATTTGTCGGCACAATCGGGCGGCTTTGCTGGTCTTGTTTTATTGCTGTCGAAATGTCTTGTAGTCCGGGATTCCGAGACTGATCGGGTCTTCCCGGTAGAAGGAATATCCTTCATTGACCGTGAGAGCTTATAATGGGCTAAGTTGGGACACCCTGCAGGTATTATCTTTCAAAGCCGTGCCCATGCGGTTATGAGGCAGATGGGAATTTGTTAATGTCCGGTTGTAGAAAACCCGAAGTTGACCTTATTTAAAACACATCAACCGCGTGTGTAACCGTGATGGTCTCTTCTCGGCGGAGTCCGGGAATTGAACACGGTGTTGGAGTTATGTTTGACGTAAGTAGTTTCAGGATCACTTCTTGATCGCTACTAGCTGCATGACCGTGCCTTGCTTCTCTTCTCGCTCTCTTTTGCGAATGTAGCCACCATATATGCTAGTCGCTTGCTGCAGCTCCACCTCACTACTCTGTCCTTCCTATAAGCTCAAATAGTCTTGATCTCGCGGGTGTGAGATTGCTGAGTCCCGTGACTCACAGATTCTACCAAAACAGTTGCAGTGCCGGCGATGCCAAAGCAGATGGCGCAACCAAGCTCAAGTGGGAGTTCGACGAGGAACGTGGTCGTTACTATGTGTCTTTTCCCGATGATCGTAGTGGAGCCCAGTTGGGACGATCGGGATCCGTAGCATTTGGGGTAGTCTTCTTTTATTTTGGTTCCGTAGTCGGACCTTGAGTGTAATCTGGATGATGGATGTTTATTTATGTATTGTGTGAACTGGCGACTGTAAGCCAACTATGTATCTCTTTCCCTTATGTATTACATGGGTTGTGTGAAGATTACCTCACTTGCGACATTGCTTTCAATGCGGTTATGCCTCTAAGTCGTGCTTCGACACGTGGGAGATATAGCCGCATCAAGGGCGTTACACTGGCCTTGATCGTCATGGCTTGCGTCACAGGGCACCCTCGCGAGGTACCCTGCCTTGATCTCTCCGCCTCCTCGCGATCCTGCCTGACGCGGCTGCTCCTGAGGTAGGTTCCTGTCGTTCGCCCCCCGAGGCTTGGCCCCTCGCGAGGGTCTTGAGCTTGAGTTGATGAAGCTGGGCCGTGCTGGGCCCCCACTTGAGCCACGCCGCAGGCCGCAGCAGCAAGTCAGGGACCCCGTTCCCGAATGCCGACAATAGCCCCGGGCCCAAGGCGCGCCCGGACTTGGCTTAGAAGAGAAGCGAAGGGGCAAGTCTGAGCGCCCTTGGCCCTAAACAGCCTCTTGGCCTTGGGCGCCGTGTGGTGATTGATTGGTCGTGGGCGTCTCCACTTCCCCACAATGCCTCATTATGCGCCCGGCTAGGCGGACCCAGGGTTGCACACAGCCATTCCCCTTTCGCCATCGGCGCACTCCCGGTCCTTCCTTCTTCCTCTGGCTCCGACTTCCGCCCTCAATCCAACTCGGACTCTCACCATTCCTATCGTCATGGCGCCAACGAAGAAGGAAAAGGGGAAGAAGCCCGCGTCTTCGTCCCGCTCGCCTCCTGGGGTGGCTCCCGCCATCGATCGATCTATCATACTCAACCCCGAGGCCTTTGGCAAGGTCCGCTCTGCTTTTGCCACCATCTTCAATGAGTGCGGCAGGACCATGACATGGCCGGCGTCCCATGCCTCCCCCGACAGGGTTGTCGCGGAGGTCCAGTTTTTCGCTGATGCCTTGTGGGCGGGTCTGGTTCCCCATTTTCCGCTTTCTTCAATGCCGTGCTCTCCCACTATCAGATCCACATGATGCATCTCGGGCCAGAGTCCATTACCCTCCTGGCTGTTTTTGCCTTCGTTTGCGAGGCAATGGTGGGCATCCCTCCTTCTGTTGCTCTGATGCGTCACTTCTTCTCCTTGCGCCTGAGTGATCCCACTCAATGCTCGGGGTGTGTGAGCTTCCTTGCGGTGCCAGAGACGGCTGCTTCAGGGATCGATTTCGGACTCCCTTCCTCTGAGGCCAAGTTCAGAGAGCGATGGTTGTATGTGGATGTTGGGGTGTTCAGCCCCCTGCTCTCATCCTACTTACCGCTGTTCCCAACTCCGCTTAGTCACGAGACGCCATGGACAGCCGGCTTGCATTCGTCTGGCGCCGCTTTGAGAGCTTGAGGGCGCTCAACGTGACGGCGCCCAAGGTGGTGAAGGAGTTCCTCAATGTCGCATTGCTCCTCTCCAGCGCCACTCTCACCGGATGTGGGACTTTGCGTGGCACAAAGACCGCATGCGGCTTCAGGAGGAGGACTTGGTGCCTAAGGTGCTGAAGACGGTGCTCAGGGTCTTGGTTGGCGACCCTTCCCCAGGTAGCCTTCTCTGTGATGGTGCCCTCTTGTATCTCTGTTCGGGCAGGGCCGATTTCGTGAGGCAGATGCCCAGCTTCGACGAGTGGGAGCTGCACCCGGTTGGCCTCAGGGGACCTCGCGAGAACCCAGTTTCTATGGCGGCTCTTGCAGTCGCCCAACGTGGCTCTGTCTCAGGTAATGAAGCAGGGAGACGAGAACCATCGGGAGTTGAAGGGGATGACGTTGAGGTGGTGACGCCACGCGGAGCCCTGAGGGCGGCATCTTCCGGAGCTCGTTCCAGAGTGGTGACAGGTGAGGGGTCGCGGCCCCCGGCTCCAGAGGCTGGGGCTCCCGAGGCTGAGGCTCTCGAGGCTGGGGCTCCCAAGACTGAGGCTCCCGAGGTCCCGGTCGTTCCTCATGAGGTGGCGCCTGGGGGCATCCTCTTCTCTCCTTGATCCTCTACTTCTTGGTTCTTGCAGCTGATCGTGACCTTTCAGGGCCCTTCCCGCCGAATTTGCGGAGACGGCCAAGGAGCCATCTCCCCAGGCTTCGCCCTCGTTGCCGATCCTTGGTGCGTCGGGCTCAAGCAGCGCCCTCATCGCTCAGCCGGTCGGGGAGGTGATCCGTCCAGCTGAGTGTCCCGAGCCTGTGCGCCTGCTATCTTCCCTTCACGAGTTCTTCCGGGGCACAGCCAGGTTGCCCCGTGCTGCTTCCTTGGTCATGGACGGCAACTGGTTGAGGTCAATCTTGAGCTCTTCTTCTGGGAACGGACCAGCGCCAGGCCCTACTCTTGGCGAGGCCCGTCCAGTGATTGTTGGGGCGCCAGACCCCTGCCCTGCGGGAGGAGGTGTGTCACCTTCGGGTCCTCCGCATTCACCAGCAGCAGAGGGTGACGAGGGAGACGTGCTTAGGCGTGCTCGCGAACGCCGTGCCCTTCGTCAAGAGCTTCTCCAAGGGGCGACGGCCGTGGTGAACCGGCTTGGGGCGGAGCTTGCCGGCGAAGATGCGCGTCTTGAGGCAGATGGTTTGCGCCTTGCCGAGGAGAGGCGCAAGCTGAAGGTGGCCGTTGCCCTTGCGCGTCACTAGCGTGACCTTGACAATGCGAAGGCTGAGGCATCGCTGGCGGCCTCGCGCGAGGCTTGCTCCCGAGCCGTCGAGGAGGCCCGGGAGGCAAATCGGCGGTCCCAGGACACTGACGAGCGTGCGTGGGAGCTCCAAGCCTGGAGCAACTCTTTGGAGGAGCAGGTGGAATTGCGCCAGGCTGCTCTTGCGTCGTTGAAGGGGGCTTCCGTCGACCAGGCGGAGCTTCAGAAGCGTGAGGAAACGATGTTGCTGGAGGCTGCCGAGCGCAACCTCGACCTCGAGCGGTTGGAGACGAGGGAGCGCCTGGTGGCTCGGGCGGAGGATGAAGTGTAGGATCTTGAGAAGAGGTGTCTAGAGGGAGGGTGATTAGACACTAAGTACCAAGGTTGCAGTTTTTAACCTTATTAAAGTTTAAGTGGAGTTTAAGCACACGTTTAACTTTTTCAATACATAACAAGCAAGCATGCAATGAGTATATGAGCAGCGGAAAGTAAATCATGCAACTTGCAAGAAAGTAAAGGGAAGGTTTGGAGGATTCAAACACAATTGGAGACACGGATGTTTTTGGCGTGGTTCCGATAGGTGGTGCTATCGTACTTCCATGTTGGTGGAGACTTCAACCTACGAAGGGTAATGGTTGCGCGAGTCCACGGAGGGCTCCACCCACGAAGGGTCCATGAAGTAGCAACCTTGTCTATCCCACCATGGCCGTCGCCCATGAAGGACTTGCCTCACTAGCGGTAGATCTTCACGAAGTAGGCGATCTCCTTGCCCTTACAAACTCCTTAGTTCAACTCCATAATCTTGTCGGAGGCTCCCAAGTGACACCTAGCCAATCTAGGAGACACCACTGTCCAAGAAGTAACAAATGGTGTGTTGATGATGAACTCGTTCCTCTTTTGCTTCAAATGATAGTCTCCCCAACACTCAACTCTCTCTCGTAGGATTTGGATCTGGTGGAAAGAAGATTTGAGTGGAAAGCAACTTGGGGAAGGCTAGAGATCAAGATTCATATGGTAGGAATGGAATATCTTAGCCTCAACACATGAGTAGGTAGTTCTCTCTCAGAAATAGGATACTGGAAGTGTAGGTTAAATCTGATGGCTCTCTCCATGAATGAAGAGGAGGTGGAGGGGTATATATAGCCTCCACACAAAATCTAACCGTTACACACAATTTACCAATCTCGGTGGGACCGAATCATAAAACTCGGTCAGACCGATTTTAGTAAACCTAGTGACCATTAGGATTTTTGGTGGGACTGACTTTCATCTCAGTAGGACCGATATGGTTAGGGTTAGGGAATAACGTAATCTCGTTGAAACCGATTACACAAACTCGGTGAGACCGATTTTGATAATTAGCTAACCAGAGAGTTGGTTAGGCAAACTAGGTTCGACCGATTACTCAAACTCGTTGGGACCGATTTTGGTAATAAGTTAACCAGAAAGTTTGCATTGTAATCTCGGTAGTACCGATTCTCAAACTCGGTGAGACCGACTTTGATAATGGACATACACAGAGAGATTACAATCCCATCTCAGTGAGACCGAGATCCCTATCGGTGAGACCGATTTGCCTAGGGTTTGTGGCAGTGGCTAAGACATCCAAACTCTGTGGCGCCGGATAGGAAGAATCGGTGAGACCGATTTTGGCTTTAGGTTTAGGTCATATGTGGAGGTGGGAAAGTAGTTGAGGGTATTTGGAGCATATCACTAAGCACATGAAGCAAGAGGCTCATTAAGCAACACCTCATCCCTCCTTGATAGTATTGGCTTTTTCTGTAGACTCAATGTGATCTTGGATCACTAAAATGTAAAATGAAGAGTCTTGAGCTTGAAGCTTGAGCCAATTCTTTGTCCTTAGCATCTTGAAGGTGTTCCCACATCCTTTAGTCCATGCCACTCCATTGTTGAACTTATCTGATACATACTAGATAAAAGTGTTAGTCCAACAAGAGATATGTTGACATTAATTACCAAAACCACCTAGGGAGCACTTGTGCTTTCAATATCCCCCTTTTTGGTAATTGATGACAACATTCATCAAAGCTTTAGATAAAGATATAAAGAATAGCAAGTAAAGCTTTGGAAAGACATGTAACAGGCATAGGCTCCCCCTACATGTATGTAATCATGTGAATATGGAATGTAGAAACATGTGATAGCATAACCATGATAGAGTAGGCAATGTGTTACATGTATCTTGGCCATATGCATCAGAGCAAAGAATATTAAATAAAATACCTTCATGCCCATGAGCCCTTCTTGCAAACAGTATGTACATCAGCAAGAATTCCTCATACACATGATTGTGATGCATATACTTACCTTGTAGTCTTGAGTTGGATTAGGATGGAATGAACCTGCGTAAACAAGGTTAGATAACACAGATGCACCTACAGCCAGAGCAAACAAAAGAAACCACAAGAATACCAAGACTGGGATGACATGTAGAGAGTGAGTACTAAGTACTACATTGGATTTGACATGTCCCCGAGAGTAAAGATATGCAATGAATTTAGATGATTTCTTTCCCTTAGATGTCTTGCTCCCCCTGATCTAGCATGGGATACTGGGACAAGGTAGGGAATAGAAAATCAGAGCTGAAAGATATAAATGAACAGAGCTAATGCAAGCTAATGCAAATAAGCACATATGAACATGTCTTTCCCCTCAAGAAGACATGTGGCATCTCTCCTCTTGAACACCAAGCACCTGGGATCCTTGAGAAATACTTTTATCTAGTATTCTCTCCGCCTGGAGATCTCTCTCTCCCCCTGAAGGATCTCTCTCTCCTTCTCTGATGTGATCTCACTAAGTGATAAGCTTTGATGTGATCTCTCTCTCCCCCTTTGACATCAATTTCCAAGAAGGGCTTGATAAAAAATTTAGCTCTCTCTCCCCCGCTGGAATTTGTCGTGAATGGGTTTGATCCTTGAGTCACAACCTAAAGCAATGATAAAAATGTGATGCTTGTAGAGAACAAGATTCATTGAGTGGAGCTGGATCAAAAGAAACACAGAATAAGTGGCAAACTGTTTTTCCTGTTGTGAAATCGATGGCACCGAGTGGTATGCTTCGGTGGTACCGAAAGTTTTCGGTTGGACCAAAAATAACAAATCGGTGTAACCGAGTTCATCGCAGAGAAGACACTTGTCACCTCAGCTCACTTGACTAATAAGATCTCACAAAGATGTGCAAACAAACAGAAAGAAATCTAGATGAAGTTTTTTTTTGAAAGGGGAAACACATATGCATGAGACAAATGCAAAAACACAGAGAAGAACACAAGAGAACTTCATCTAGAGATGGTCGGCGACAAAGTCACCTATGTTAGAGTATATTGACTTAGGAGTCAAGTGAGATCACTTGATCATAGGTCATACCTCTGTTGGAAAAGGCAGTGCCTAGGAGGCGCTTAGGCACGCCTAGGCGCTAGGCAACGGCCAAACACCTCGCCTAGGGCATAAATGGAGGTCTAGGCAGGGCAAGTAAGGAATTGCCTACCCAAGCAAGAAATCATGCCACATACTGCACTGATATGCCAAACGAGTTATATTGCAATGGCAGTAGATGGTAATTAACTTATTTATATGCCCTAAACTAATATCAACACCCATATAATAATCACAAATACACTACGAGTAAAACTATATTACCGCCTAGGCCGCGCCCAGGGCGCGTAGGCACCGCCTAAGCACTAGGCGAAGGCCAACCGCCTCGCTTACACCTACCGCTTTTTCCAACCTTGGGTCATACTCATCGTTTAAGCTCAAAATCGGGTTGCCATTTTTCGTTTAAGCATCTTGATGTATTCACATCTTGTCGAGTTGCTTTAACTCATGACTTTGAGTAAAGCTTCTCTAAGATGGAATAACATACCTTGGTTAGTGGTGTCGTCCATATAGTTGAAATTGTGTGGGTTGCTCAAGGTTGATGTAGCTCATCAAGAATTTGGAGCACCACTTGGAATTTGAGTCCATCTACCTACATGGGTTAGTTCGTGCAAGGAAGAGCACTTGTGTATCCAAAAATGACAATCATGAAGCTCAACATAGAATTTGTCAAAAGGATATGTTTAAATGGTTTTGTGCTTCCTTGGCTTCATCCACCTTGTGTAGAGACTTGGTGATAGAGATTGCTCAAGATATGAGTAGGTTACAACCTCATGGAATTTGATTCAACCAAGTACCTACATGGGTTAGATAACATGCAAGATACAAATATATCCAAGACATAAGATTTCCATCATAGGTGAGATATCAAGGATTAGGCATAAGCTCATGTCTTGCATGTATCCAATGGAGTTTCTACTCCAAGTTTGAAGCATCAATGATGTTCAATTCTCCTCTTAACCTGCAAAACACTTTCTCATCAAGAGGTTTAGTGAATATATCCGCTAATTCCTTTTCAGTGCGAACATGCTTAAGATCAATGTCACCCTTAGCAACATGATCTCGAATGAAATGATGAAGAACTTCAATATGCTTAGTTCGAGAATGTTGCACAGGATCATGACCAATTTTGATAGCACTTTCATTGTCACAAAGAAATGGAACATGTTTCACATATATCCCATAATCTTTAAGAGTTTGGGTCATCCAAAGTAATTGAGCACAACATGAACCAGCGGCAATGTATTCCGCTTCGGCAGTGGATAAGGATACCGAGTTTTGTTTCTTGGAGGACCAAGACACAAGAGATCTACCAAGAAATTGACAAGTACCCAAAGTGGACTTTCTATCAACCTTGTCACCGGCATAGTCCGAGTCGGAGTAGCCAACAAGATCGAAAGAGGCCCTCTTAGGATACCAAATGCCAAAATTTGGTGTATGGATTAAGTATCTCACTATCCTTTTCACGGCCTTAAGATGACATTCTTTAGGAGCAGCTTGATATCGTGCACACATGCACACACTTAGCATAATATCGGGACGTGAAGCACATAGATATAACAATGAACCAATCATAGAGCGATAAACCTTTTGATCAACCGGTTCATCATCTTTGGTTAAGTCAAGATGTCCACTAGTAGGCATGGGTGTAGACATACCTTTGCATTCTTGCATATTGAACTTCTTGAATAAGTCCTTAGTGTACTTTTTGAGAGACAAAAGTACCTTCCTTAGTTTGCTTGATTTGCAACCCAAGAAAGAATTTGAGTTCACTCATCATTGACATCTCAAACTTCTCCGACATTATCTTTCCAAACTTTTCACTAAAATGAGGGTTAGTTGATCCAAATATGATATCATCAACATAAATTTGGCAAACAAATAATTCTCCATTAACCCTTTTAGTAAAAAGTGTGGAATCAATTTTCCCAATTTCAAAGCCTTTTTCAAGAAGAAACTTGGTCAAGCATTTATACCATGCTCTAGGAGCTTGTTTAAGACCATAAAGAGCTTTGTGAAGTTTGTAAACATGATTGGGTTTCTTAGGATTGACAAAGCCGGGAGGTTGCTTAACATAAACTTCCTCCTCTATTTCTCAATTTAGAAAAGCACTTTTAATGTCCATTTGGTACAAGGTGATATCATGATGATTAGCATAGGCAAGTAAGATGCGAATGGACTCAAATCTAGCAACGGGAGCATAAGTCTCACCATAGTCCATACCTTCGACTTGTGTGTAGCCTTGGGCGAAGAGACGTGCTTTGTTGCGAACTACTTGTCCATCTTCATCTTGCTTGTTGCGAAACACCCATTTGGTACCAATGATGTTGTGGTTGTTGTCGGGCTTCTCAACTAATGTACAAACTTGATTCCTCTCAAAGTTGTGTAGCTCTTCATGCATAGCATTTATCCAATCCGGATCTTCCAATGCTTCTTAAACCTTCATAGGTTCAATTCTAGAGATGAAAGAATAGTTTTCACAAAAGTTAGCTAAACGAGTTTTAGAGCGAGTGATTCTCCCGGTTTGAATATCATTGTAGATTTTCTTGACGGGATGGTCTTTGGCAATTCTTGCTCGAACTCGTGAAAGCTTTTGCTTGGGTCTCCGTTGAACATCTTCTTCATCTTGTTCTTCTTCTTGGCCTTCTTCATTGTTGGCGTTGTCGTT
This sequence comes from Aegilops longissima, assembly GCA_021605205.1. Taxonomy (NCBI): domain Eukaryota; kingdom Viridiplantae; phylum Streptophyta; class Magnoliopsida; order Poales; family Poaceae; genus Aegilops; species Aegilops longissima. The sequence continues at coordinate 302,236,651 of CM038681.1, read as the reverse complement.
CTCTTGTCGTGGTGGAGAAGGAGGTTGTTGACGTTCGTGATGATGCACTTCCTCGTTTTCTTCATCTTGGTGTGTCCCACTTGTGGATGCTTCCGTATCAACTCTTGGTTCACCTTGTCGTGAAGTAGAAGCTTCCACTTGAATAGACGAGGTGCTCTCCTTCACCTCTGTTGGACGGACCTTGCCAATAGACAAGTCTTGGATTGCTTCCGAAGGGTCTTTGTCTCCTACATCAATTGGCAATTGCTCTATTTGCGAGCCGTTAGATTCATCAAACTTCACATCTACCGTCTCTTCAACCTTTCGGGTGAAATTGTTGTAGACACGGTAAGTGTGAGAGTTTGAGCCATAACCTAGTAGGAAACCTTCATGAGACTTAGGAGCAAATTTAGAACGACGATGCTTATCAAGAATGTAGCACTTTGAGCCGAATACTCGGAAGTATCCAACTTGGGGTTTGTTACCGGTGAGGAGCTCGTATTCCATCTTGCCGAGTAGCTTGTGAAGATACAAGAGATTTGTTGCATGACAAGTTGTCTCAAACGCTTCTGCCCAAAAGTGCTTCGGTGTCTTGTACTCATCAAGCATCGTTCTCGCCATTTCGATGAGCGTCCGGTTCTTCCTCTCAACAACTCCATTTTGTTGAGGTGTGTACGTAGCCGAGAACTCGTGTGAAATCCCTTCTTTGTCAAGAAAGGTGTCCACATTTGCGTTCTTGAACTCCGTTCCGTTGTCGCTCTGAACCTTCTTGATCTTTACGTCAAATTGATTTTGGGCCTTCCTAGCGAAGTTTTTGAAGATCTTTTGGACCTGCGATTTATCATCGAGAAAGAACACCCACGTAAATCTTGAAAAATCATCAACTATTACTAGACCAAAGGAATTTCCACCGAGACTCTTGTAGGAGTTGGGACCAAAGAGATCCATGTGAAGCAGCTCGAGTGGCCTCCTTGTGGTCATGATGTTCTTCACGTGATGCCTTCCTCCAACCTGTTTACCTGCTTGACAAGCACTACAAAGTCTATCCTTATCAAATATGACATCGTTAACTCCAAGGATATGATTCCCTTTAATAAGCTTGTCAAGGTTTCTCATGCCAACGTGACCTAATCGTCTATGCCATAACCAACCTTTTGAGGATTTAGCAACGAAGCAAGTTTTAGGTTGAGCCTTTTTAGTGAAATCAACAATGTATAGATCACCTCTACAAACACCGGTAAAGACCATTTTATGATTGTCTCGACGAAACACTTGGCAATCTACTTGATAAATAAGACATTGAAACCAAATCAGCAAGTCTAGATCTTGAAAGTAAGTTGTAGCCAAGAGATTCAACGAGCATGACATTCTGAATGGAGCTATCATGTGAGATGGCCACCTTACCGAGGCCAACCACCTTACCCTTTGAGTTGTCACCGAAAGTGACAAACTTTCGAGGACTATCATTTTCAGCAAGCTCACGAAACATGTCTTTATCTCCGGTCATGTGATCGGTACATCCACTATCAAGAACCCATTCCTTTCCTCCAGACACATATCCCCGAAGATTTGCCATAATACCAAAATGTCTCATTGCATCATCAAAATCGAAGTCACTATCATCATCCTCATCATAGTATCCATGTTCAACATCGTCATGTGGTGGATCAAGTCCTAGAGAGGGTAATTCGTTAGAGTGAGTTTGACAATGATCTTGCTTATGAATTCTTATAGCTTCGGAAATAATATCACTAATAATTCCAACATCTCCTTTGGCACGCATAAGGTCGGTAAGTTCAAATAGACGATCACCAAACATAGGATCACTAGTATTCATCTTACTCAAAGCAATAGACTTATAGAGAATTTCATCTAGATTTTTCAAGGAATAATTTGGAAAGCGTTCCTCAAGAAATTTCCATATAGTGTAGGCACACTCAAAAGTAGGCAAGATTCTAATCAAGTTTCTAGGAAAGCCTCTAGTGATAAGATTAACAGTTCTAAGATTCCTAGTCATGTCAATAGATTCATCAAGGGTAGGAAGTATAGGATCAACATGAGGTGCACAAGTACTAGCAATGTACTTGTTTAAATGATATTGATTGAAAATTACTAGCATCTCATTTTTCCACTCATGAAAATACTCTCCATCAAGAATAGGCACTCTATGACTAAGACTCCCCGAAGTAGACTCATCCATCTTCCTCCAATGGTGATTAAACCAAGGCAATGGAGACCAAAGCTCTGATACCACTTGTAGGATCTTGAGAAGAGGTGTCTAGAGGGGGGTGATTAGACACTAAGTACCAAAGTTGCAATTTTTAACCTTATTAAAGTTTAAGTGGATTTTAGGCACACGTTTAACTTTTTCAATACATAACAAGCAAGCATGCAATGAGTATATGAGCAGTGAAAGTAAAGCATGCAACTTGCAAGAAAGTAAAGGGAAGGGTTTGGAGGATTCAAACGCAATTGGAGACACGGATGTTTTTGGCGTGGTTCCGATAGGTGGTCCTATCGTACTTCCACATTGGTGGAGACTTCAACCCACGAAGGGTAACGGTTGCGCGAGTCCACGGAGGGCTCCAGCCATGAAGGGTCCACGAAGTAGCAACCTTGTCTATCCCAGCATGGCCGTTGCCCACGAAGGACTTGCCTCACTAGCGGTAGATCTTCACGAAGTAGGCGATCTCCTTGCCCTTACAAACTCCTTGGTTCAACTCCACAATCTTGTCGGAGGCTCCCAAGTGACACCTAGCCTATCTAGGAGACACCACTCTCCAAGAAGTAACAAATGGTGTGTTGATGATGAACTCCTTGCTCTTGTGCTTCAAATGATAGTCTCCCCAACACTCAACTCTCTCTCATAGGATTTGGATCTGGTGGAAAGAAGATTTGAGTGGAAAGAAACTTGGGGAAGGCTAGAGATCAAGATTCATATGGTAGGAATGGAATATCTTGGCCTCAACACATGAGTAGGTAGTTATCTCTCAGAAATAGTATACTGGAAGTGTAGGTTCAGTCTGATGGCTCTCTCCACGAATGAAGAGGAGGTGCAGGGGTATATATAGCCTCCACAAAAAATCTAACCGTTACACACAATTTACCAATCTCGGTGGGACCGAATCATAAAACTCGGTCAGACCGATTTTAGTAAACCTAGTGACCATTAGGATTTTCGGTGGGACTGACTTGCATCTCGGTAGGACCGATATGGTTACGGTTAGGGCATAACGTAATCTCGGTGAAACCGATTACACAAACTCGGTGAGACCGATTTTGGTAATTAGCTAACCAGAGAGTTGGTCAGGCAAACTCGGTTGGACCGATTACTCAAACTCGATGGGACCGATTTTGGTAATAAGTTAACCAGAAAGTTTGCATTGTAATCTCGGTAGTACCGATTCTCAAACTTGGTGAGACCGACTTTGATAATGGACATACACAGAGAGATTACAATCCCATCTCGGTGAGACCGAGATCCCTATCGGTGAGACCGATTTGCCTAGGGTTTGTGGCACTGGCTAAGACATCCAAACTCGGTGGCGCCCGATAGGAAGAATCGGTGAGACCGATTTTGGCTTTAGGTTTAGGTCATATGTGGAGGTGGGAAAGTAGTTGAGGGTATTTGGAGCATATTACTAAGCACATGAAGCAAGAGGCTCATTAAGCAACACCTCATCCCTCCTTGATAGTATTGGCTTTTCTTATAGACTCAATGTGATCTTGGATCACTAAAATGTAAAATGAAGAGTCTTGAGCTTGAAGCTTGAGCCAATTCTTTGTCCTTAGCATCTTGAAGGTGTTCCCACATCCTTTAGTCCATGCCACTCCATTGTTGAACTTATTTGATACATACTAGATAAAAGTGTTAGTCCAACAAGACATATGTTGACATTAATTACCAAAACCACCTAGGGAGCACCTGTGCTTTCATGAAGTTGCCGCGCGCGATGCCCGAGCCCAAGAAGAGGTCAACCGCCGCGTGGAGGAAGCTCGCTCGGGCCTTGAGCGCCAGTACGAGCTGAAGTTGGAGTTGGTCAGGGCCGGAGCTGAGGGCAGGATCACGGCCCTCAAGACCAAGCTAGATGAAGTGATGCGGGGTGCAGACGCCTCCGCAGCCGCCCTTCGCGCAGTGCAGGAGGAGCTGACCTCCTCTCGCGCCGAACTGCTTCTTCTCCGGCAGAGGGTTGACGGCGCCGAGGCCATTGCACGGCAGAATAAGGACGAGATCCGCCGAAGGCGGGTTCTGGAGCAAGAGCACGCCCCCATGCTCCGCACGCTGAGGGAACGGGCAAACACGGCCCTTGGCAACATCTGCGAGGCCGCTGCTGAGGAGCCGCACGAGACCAACTACGCCGGCAACCTCCAGTATTTCGCCGATGTGGTGACGCTTCTGGAGAATAGCGCCGAGAGGTCTCGTTGGCTTGTTAAGGAGAGGTGTCGGTGTTAAAACCGGCGGATCTCGGGTAGGGGGTCCCGAACTGTGCGTCTAAGCGGATGGTAACAGGAGACAAGGGACACAATGTTTTTACCCGGGTTCGGGCCCTCTCGATGGAGGTAACACCCTACTCCTGCTTGATTAATATTGATGATATGGGTAGTACAAGAGTAGATCTACCACGAGATCAGAGAGGCTAAACCCTAGAAGCTAGCCTATGGTATGATTGTTGTTCGTCCTACGGACTAAAACCCTCCGGTTTATATAGACACCGGATAGGTTAGGGTTACACAGAGTCGGTTACAATGGTAGGAGATCTACATATCCGTATCGCCAAGCTTGCCTTCCACGCCGAGGAAAGTCCCATCCGGACACGGGATGAAGTCTCCAATCTTGTATCTTCATAGTCTTGGAGTCCGGTCGTGATGATAGTTCGGCTATCCGGACACCCCCTAGTCCAGGACTCCCTCAGTAGCCCCTGAACCAGGCTTCAATGATGACGAGTCCGGTGTGCATATTGTCTTCGGCATTGCAAGGCGGGTTCCTCCTCCGAATACTTCATAGAAGGTTTAGAACACAAGGATAGTGTCCGGCCCTGCAAAACAAGTTCGACATACCACCGTAGAGAGAATAACTTTTGCATAGATCTACTGACGTATTCCGTGTCGTGACATCACACCACGGCCAAGCCTTTATACGAATCGTTTTTTACTGTCCTGCCTCAGCGCGTTTAGCGAGGCGGTTTCTTTGGCACGTCTTATCGAAGCGGAGATCGTGCCCCCTTATTCCGGGATTCTCATCAATACGGACATGGGTAAACCAACGTGCCCGTTGGTCCGCCTCCTCTATCGAAGGCGAGTCCTAATCGACCACGGGGAGGGCTCTTGGTATTCAACCTCTTTATAATGAGACCAATGCCCTCTTCTTTTTTCCACCCTCCATCGAGTTCGCCTCGCGCTTCGAGTTCTAACACCCAAAGCTTCATATTTAGGCGCTTCAGACCTTCGACGATGTCCGGCTCCGACCAGCTCGGCCGATGGATGTCTTCTTCCGTCACAGAAGAAGATGTGCTAAAGCTGCGAGACGCCAGGTATCTAACCGGCGAGATCTCGCATAGGCTGCCTGCTCCAGGGCAGGTCATTCCCACTCCCGAGCCCGGCGAGAGCGTGGTGTTCGTGTCTCACTTCCTTCGGGGTTTAGGCTTCCCGACGGATCCCTTTGTGTGGGGGCTCATGTTTTATTATGGGCTGGATTTCCACGACTTGAATCCGGAGTCCATCCTCCATATCTCGTCATTCATTGTCGTATGTGAGGCCTTCCTCCATATTACCCCTCACTTTGGATTGTGGCTCAAGACCTTCAAGGTGGGGCCGAAGATGATCGAGGGGCAACAAGAAGAGTGCGGAGGGGCGGTCATAAGCAAGTGTGCTGATGCTCCGTGGCCCGAGGGCTATTTTCAGGAGGAGCTTGGTTTGTGGCAATGGGAGTGGTTTTATATCACCGCTCCCAGGGGCACCAAATGGGTGGCGCTTCCCGCCTTCCGTTCAGGTCCACCACAGCGGCTGGCATCATGGGTCAACAAGGGGCTCGACTGGGGGCCGTCCAAGGACGTTCCTCTATTGCAGGGCCGTATTCGAGACCTCCAAGAAAGAGAGATCAATCTGGTCGCAGTGGTGCAGGTTATGTTGATTCGGCGCCTTCTGCTCTGCAAACGTCGCCCCCTCCGTCTGTGGGAATTTAATCCGGAGGGACCACAAGCTCTCCAACATTTTATGGGTACGACGCCCGTGGAGATGTATAAATTGTTCTTCGGATCACAAGAGAAGTGTCCGGACCTGACTGAGGACGCAGGACTAAGCTGCAATCGCCCAGATACTCAAGTAAGTAGTCCTGTACCCGGACAGGTTGTCCATTCATTTATTGTAAACTTGCCCTTAAAGGAGCTGTTTCTTGAACAGGAGTGGATAGCGAAGGCAAAGTTGATAAGGTGTCCGGCTCCCCTCCCAGAGACCACGCCGGATCCCATGCTAACCAAGATGTTGAAGGCCGCGCCTTTTAAAGAAGGCGGCGGGAGCAGAGGCGCTGCCTCCACGAAGGAGGCTTCTGAGGAAGGGGGGATCAAAAGTCCCACCCTCCAAGGAGAGAAGAGGACCGCTTCGGAAGATCCGGAATTCAAGGCCTCAAAGAGGGGAAAGAAATCTTCATCAGAGAGTCCGGCACTAGGAAGTATCCCAGCCGCACTATTTCCCCAAGGGGATCAACCCTCCAGCGAGCCGTAAGTAAAAGGAAGGGGTCTTGTAAGTAAGGAGCATCCCTGTATTTATTTCTGAAGATAACCGAAATTGTACCTTGTAGTTCAGATCTCAGCCCTTCTCAGCAGAGCTCGTCTTTGGGGGATCTTCTTCCGGAGATGATGGAGACCGAAACGCCTCCACCTGTCGCACCCTCATGTGAGGCGGATGACCCTGAGGTGTCGTCGCGGAGGGTTTCCCCAAGTCCGGCGGGGCCGGAAGGTCCGGCGCCAAGTGGTGTGCGGTCGGAGGAGATGAAGGATCTGCTCGGGCGAGCGGCTATCTCAGAGGATCACCGTGCACTAATGGGTATGGTGATTGAAAGGATTGCATCTGCGGAAAGCGGATTGCACGAAGCCGTCAAAAGCTTACTGACGGGGTTCGAGGTACGCAAAAATTATGTACCTTCTGACAGTTATGCATATAGAATGCGCCCTATATAGATAGTAGCCTCTGAGACTCGGTATGTTGTCAAAATTGACAGCGTGTCGAGGATCATAATCTCAGTTATAACATATCGCCGCTCCTAAATAGGTGGCGGGGCATCCGGTGGCCAGCCGGACTGATGAATATGCCGAACTAAAGCGGCAACTTGACGACGCAGATGCGGACATCGCGATGGTCAATAAACGGTTTGACGAGTCACAAGGTATGCGACTTCTACGCGGACACCTGGTAAGGGAGCTTGACGCCCATGCCCTACTACTTGTATGCTTAATGCAGGTGGTGCCACTGCTATGGAGGAGCTGCGGGCGGAACTCGCCCGAGCGAAAAAGCAAGCCAGAAATAGTAATGCGGCAGCTTTAAGGGCGACCGAAGAGCTAAAAGCCGAACGGGCTGCTCACTGCCGAAGCAAAGAGGAAATGGCCGATATGGCCATAAAGTTGAAGAATACTACCGACCGCTGCGAGGTTCTTGAAAAGGTCAAAGCGGAGCAAGAGGGCTGAAAAAGGCCACCGCCGAATCAAGGATGCCCGTTCCGCTTTGAGAGCTGCCAAGGAGGAGCTGAGTCGGGCGGGGCTATTGCGGCTGAAAACCATTGCTACTGCGGAGGAAATATCTGGATCCAAGTATGCTCGATTGGACAAGTTGTGGAGTTTGGAGGATGCTTATCTGGACTTAGCGGCGGCTGCTGCGGGACGCTATTGAGCACTTCCGAGGCGGAAGGGCACGAAGGAAGAGCTATATTGGTCACAATTCCATAGTCCGGAGCGTCCTCTTTCGTTGACCGATCGGTTGGCCGAATGGGCCGAGCTGAATCGACTATCCAGACTTGCCATGAAGCATGTCATGACTCATTTGTGGCCAGGCGGACCCCAGCCGAAGAGTTATTTTGGCTTAGTGCAGTAGTTCCTTGGTGCGGTACCGTGTGTCGACACAATGAAGCGGTCGGCGTGTATTGAGGGAGCGCGGATGGCTCTGGCCCGTGTCAAGACATACTGGGCGGAGATGAAGGCCACCGATGTTGCGTCCCAAGATTGGGATGAAGCCGAGTGCTGCGAGCACTATTTTGAGGAAGTCTGCAGGCGCTTCGTTTAATAGAGACGCAGTGCTCGAAGGATATCATGTTTAAATGACATGTATGATTTGTGAAAACAATGTTTCTATATAATATAAGAGCTTTTTATACTTGTGCGTTCAAGTAGTAAACTACTCCTGTCTGCGGCCGTTGATGTATATGTATATATAACTTTGAAAGATGGCAGTCCTTGGCTTCAGCCCCCACGCACATAGTGCGGGGTGTTTGCAAAGAAGGCGCTTTTCACATAATCCAACGTCTTGGTCCTGTGAAGGAGGTGATAGCGTAGCAAACTAGGCAAACGGACTATAATGCTTTATCACTTTCACTTAGCCATAGCAGTTCGAGGTGGGGCTACTATATAGCCCACAGGCACCGCACTCTCCTGAATTCGAGTGCGTATGTGCTCGATCAAAACGGTCCTTCGTTAATCGGAGGAATTCTAAACATTCCGGTGAGTCATCGAGTGGTTGACCAGTCTCTCGCTATATCATGACAGTCGGTTTTGGCTTTCTCTCTTGAGGTGCTCGCCCGGCGAACCGGGCACAATCGCGATAGTTCTCCACGGTGCCGTGTTAGCCGATAAAGCGGAACGTAAGGCAGCAAAACACAGGAGCCGGGCAAACCCAACATTTGACCAAAGACATGATTGGAGCTGATGCATATAAGGCCTAACTTCGAGGCGCGAACACTCCCTAAGGTATTCGGTCTTTATAAAAACGGGCAGAATAATGCCCTAAGCCCCTGGTGTCCAGGTACGTGCAAAAATTCTAGTGCGGCTGATGCCAAAACACCAGCCTCCTCGTTGGTTATAGCTAGAAACCAGGGGATGTGTACCAACAAGGGACAGTAAAAAAGGTTTGCGCCTGTGTCTCCGTTGTGCCGTATCCTGGACGGGTGTAGCACGTTGTTCATCTGTAAACAAGAGGAACTTAGTTGAAAATAAAAAAAAGATCATGCGAAAAATGTACTTTATATTAAATAAGAAGAGTACGATTCGAAAAGTGAACAAATTTGAGCTTTATTGTCTCTTGTTGTACATGCGCGCAGCCCCTTGTATGGGGGCATGCTGCTAGTAGGCGCCGGACTCGTCTAGCCGTGTCCGGGGTTTGAATGACCTATGCAGGTGCTTTGATTAGGGGAGCCGGATAGGTGTGGGGCTGTCAAGGCAGTCTCACGTTCTTCCGTGCTTGAGTAACACTTAATACTCCCTTTTAATGAGATGATGTCGCATGGACCGGGCATTTTAAGTGTAAGAGATGCATAATGCGGTATTGCGTTAAAGCGGGCGAGAGCTTCGCGCCACAGTAGTGCTTGATAGCTACTTTCGAATGGGGCGATGTGGAAGGTTAGCTTTTCGTGGCGGAAGTTGTCGGATGAGCCGAACACAACTTCTAGCAGTAGGGAGCCCATACAATGGGCATGCAGGCCTGGCATTAGCCCTTTGAAGGAGGTGTTGCTATGGCGAAGTTTGGTTGGGTCTATCCCCATTCTGCGGATTGTGTCCTGATATATCAGGTTTATGTCACTGCCGCCATCCATGAGGACTTGTGTAAATTGGAATCCGTCAATTATAGGATCCAATATCAAGGCGGTCCATCCTGCGTTCCGGATACTTTCGGAATAGTCCTGATGGTCGAAGGTGATTGGTTTTGACAACCGGTGTTGGTACTCACTTGAGAGTAGTTTGTCGGCGCGCATTTTAGTGGGCGCCGCTCTGTTTTTCACTTTGATCACGTGAAGTGAGTTTACTGTTTTAACCTCTTGTGGGAAATTCTTTTGTTTTCCGGGGCTCTGCTTGTGGTGCTCGTCATCATCTTCACTTGGTGTGTCGAGCCCCTTGTGTTCGGCGTTGAGTCTGCCGGACTGCTTGAAGACCCAACAATCTCTGTGGGTATGGTTTGCAGGCTTCCCGGCGGTACTGTGGATTTGGCATATCTTGTCCAAGATTTTGTTTAATTTGGATAGCTCATCGCTATTGTCCTTAAGGGGCAGTTTTTTATTGTTCTGCCATGAGCTTTTGAATCCGGCGTTGACTGCCGCGCTCTTTGGACCGTTCCTATTAATCCGGCGCTGGTCCTTGCTGCGTCGTGATTTTCCATTTCCATCCCTTACTTCGGATGTACTTGGGTCGCTGGTAGTGCATCTTGCTAGCCAACTATCCTCTCCCGCGCAAAAGCGGGTCATGAGGCTTGTTAATGCAGCTATGGTTCTCGGCTTCTCCTGCCCGAGGTGTCTGGCCAGCCATTCGTCTCGGACGTTGTGTTTGAAAGCTGCTAAGGCTTCGGCGTCCGGACAGTCGACTATTTGGTTCTTTTTGGTGAGGAACCTGTTCCAGAATTTGCGGGCTGACTCTCGGGTTGTTGAGTTATATGACTTAAATCGTCTGCATCCGGAGGACGGACATAAGTCCCTTGAAAATTTTCCCGAAAAGCGTCCTCGAGCTCTTCCCAACTTCCAATGGTATTTTCAGGGAGGCTTTTAAGCCAATGCCAGGCTGGGCCTTTGAGCTTGAGGGGTAAGTATTTTATGGCATAGAGATCATCTCCTCTAGCCATGTGTATGTGGAGGATATAGTCCTCCTCCAGGACTCCTGTCATTGTTCCGTCGTATGCCTCTATGTTTACGGGCTTGAATCCCGCTGGAAATTCATGATCCAGCACCTCATCGGTGAAACATAGGGGGTGTGCGGCGCCCCTGTATTTGGGTGTGCCGTGATGTTTGGATATTTGACGTGTTGTATTGCTTTGAAGAGCTTGCTTTCTCGGCCCATAGATGGACCTAACTGGGCCATCCTTTTGATGTGAATCCTTATGCGGATCGCGTATCGGCTTGTGTGCGGCGCCATTTGCCGCTCTCTTTTTGCCGTGGGGTCGTCCATACGACCGGGTGGCCTTCTTACTTTTTGATTGTGGGGGCTCTACGACCTCCTCATCAAATTCGGGCGATAGCTTTCTCTTTGGGTAGCTCTTTGTTCGTGTCGTCGCCGTATTTGTCTGTGGTGTTGAGTACTTTGCTCCATCTGATTCTGAGTGCATCTTCCTTTGTTTGAGCTTCCGCTTCGCTTTTTTCAGGCTCTGCAGCGGCGCATTTGAGCCTTTTGTGGAGGTTCTTCTGCTCCAACAATTTGTCCGGCGTGAGATCGTCCGGACTGTTATCTTCGCCAGGGACGGGTTGTTTCTCCAAGTTGTCCTGTTCGGACGGTTGCTCGATAGCATGTTAAGTAGTCACGGTTCCCCCTGCTCTATGGCTGGGTCTTTGTTGGCGGGACTTGTGCGGCGTTTACGTTGCCGTTTGACTGCTTTTCGAGGATTTATCCTTCGTAGCATCCGTTGTTCCTCGTCGTCACTTCCTTTAGGTGTATCCACCATGTATACATCATGGGATGAGGTGGTTTTCCAGCATCCTATAGTTGCTGATTCATGGTTGTCTCCTACATCGTCGTCCATACCGTCGATGTCTTCGGAGTCGAAATCGAGCACGTCGTGTAAGCTTTCGGCAGTGGCTACAAAGTGGGTGGTGGGTGGGTGTTGAATTTCTTCGTCGCCCGTATCCCAACCTTCCCGACCATAGTCCGCCAGGGCTCTCGATAAAGAGAGACTTTAGTGATTTCAAGATGTCATTTGAAGGGCGAGTCTTTGAAAGATGTCGTGATGAACTCCATGATCGGCGCCCAATCGGATTCGATTGGCCGGGGCGCGGAGGGTTCGGAGTCCGGAGAGGAGTCCGGCACCTTGGAGTCACAGTCTTCGCAAAGGACAGGGATGGAGTTCGGCTCAATCGTCGTTGAGATCCTAGCCCCCGAGGCGGTGTCCAACCACTCGTCCTCGATCGGGGAATCTGGCTCCGGATTAAGGGTCGGAGCGGATGCTGGCGCGGCCTCCAGGGCACTGTTCGGCGGCAGAGCTAGATCATACCCATTGAGACAGTGCGGCACGCTCGGCTGTGGCTCGAATCCGTCGAAGATCAAGTCTCCACGGACATTGGCTGTATAGTTCAAACTTCCAAATCTGACCTGATGGCCAGGTGCGTAGCTTTCGATCTGCTCCAGATGGCCTAGCGAATTAGCCCGCAGTGCAAATCCGCCGAATAGGAAGATCTGTCCGGGGAGAAAAGTCTCACCCTGGACCGCGTCGTTGTTGATGATCGAAGGAGCCATCGGGCCTATAGGTGACGACACAGAGGAACTCTCAATGAAAGCACCAATGTCGGTGTCAAAACCGGCGGATCTCGGGTAGGGGGTCCCGAACTGTGCGTCTAGGCGGATGGTAACAGGAGACAAGGGACACGATGTTTTTACCCAGGTTCAGGCCCTCTCGATGGAGATAATACCCTACTCCTTCTTGATTAATATTGATGATATGGGTAGTACAAGAGTAGATCTACCACGAGATCAGAGAGGCTAAACCCTAGAAGCTAGCCTATGGTATGATTGTTGTTCGTCCTACGGACTAAAACCCTCCGGTTTATATAGACACCGGATAGGTTAGGGTTACACAGAGTCGGTTACAATGGTAGGAGATCCACATATCCGTATCGCCAAGCTTGCCTTCCACGCCAAGGAAAGTCCCATCCGGACACGGGACGAAGTCTTCAATCTTGTATCTTCATAGTCTTGGAGTCCGGCCGCGATGATAGTTCGGCTATCCGGACACCCCCTAGTCCAGGACTCCCTCAAGAGGAGCCGAGCTTTGCTTGGGTGTGCCTTCTCCCGTGTCTTCAGTTATCTCCGGGACAGGGATCCCCACTTCGACTTCGATGCCGCCATCGCACCGGTGCCCATAGTCGTCCGGGGCGACCTGGCGCAATGGGTGGATGGCCACGTGGACGACCTTGTCAGGGCCTTCACGTCTGATGATGACGATCTGATCGTGGCCGCCGATGAAGGCGGCGTGGTGGACGGTCCTGGCGCCGGCGGAGGTGCTGGTGATGGCGACGAGGTCAGCGATGCCAGTGATGCCTCCGGAGGCGACCTAGAAGGCGCAGCAAGCAACATGTCCGACTGATTGCTTGTCGCCGTTGTTTATCCTGTACAAAAGAAGTTCGGACTTTGCCCTAAAGACTGTGAGAGCATTTTGGGAGGGGAAGCCCCTCATGTAAGGATTTGTGATAGATGCATTTGTAACCTTAACACTGCGCGAGAGCTTAACGGCTGGCCCGGTGGTGGGTCGGCTGGCTCATTTACCTTTTGGCCCTGGTGGGCCCCGAGCGGGGCTGCGGGGGCCATAGCGCCATGTGTGTCTTCTGGGCGGACCCATTGATCCTGCGATAAGAACCTCTGGACAGGGAGTGGCAACAGCCGTCCGAGCTGTGGACGCGATTGGCCCAGCCCGGCTCGCGAGGGGCTCGCGAGGGGGGGGGGGTCAGCTGATGCTAGCTTTGGACACAAAGCCGAAACCAGAACACGAGAGATTGCTCGAACGAGACTAAACACCTCTTCCCCAAACGCACGCAAGACTTGAATTCAAATCCAACTTAAATTCAAATCGAAGAAACTTCATATGAGAAGAAAAGGCAAAAAGCAAAAGTCTGCGTCCGGCACCTAGTCTAGTCTTGACGTCTTCTCACCGGTAGCAGAGCTAAGTGCTGCCATGGGTGTAGGAGGGAGCCCAGGGGCTGAGGTGGCGCTCTCGAGACTACAGGGGCATATACAGCCCCACTCATTATTACGTGAGAGTGTCACAGGCGGCGAGCTTCACGAGCCTTTGGGCCTTCTTCACAGTACCGCCTTGCTTCATATCGCCAGACGAGGGCCCGCCTTGTGCCACACTCTACCACCATTGGCGGCGGAGACCAGGGCAGCGCCAGCAGGGTAGAGCGGTGGCCAGCCAGTTCCCCGACGACCACGGGTCCTCTACTGGGCAGGTCTGAGGCACCTCCCGGCGGAGGCCTACCTCTGAGAACATCTTGTGCCGCGCGCGATGGGATTTAACCGGATCTCGACCCCTCTCCTGCAGCCCCCAATGCCCTCCTCCTGAGGGGTAAGGGGTTGTAGAGTTGGGGCAGCCGCCTGTTGCAGCGATCTGTTCCTCCTGTGGCACATGGTTAGCATAAGCTTGCTCCTGAGGAATTAATGGTACCAGATAGTTGCTGCCGCCGGCGCAGTTGTCGAGGCCCTCTTGGGGTTCCTGAAAGAGCTCCGCTTGGGGTGTCTCCTAGCCCCAGCTTGGCCCAAGGAACGAGCCATGGTCTTCTTCCCGTGCGCACTCTTGATCCATCATGCGGGGCACATAAGCTTCTGGGAACGCCGCCCCGTAGGCCTCGCTGTATTGCCCCACATGCCACTCAGTCCGGCCTGGAGCGTCGTCTTGAGAGTGGTGGCGCGGTGGTCCGCCGAGGCCAAAGGCCATCGCGTGCGCTCCTTCACTGGCCGGAGATGGGGCCTGCGCGCCTTGCCACCTGGTGCTGCTGGCCAGGTTGGCATCGAGTAGGCCCTGGAGCCTGCTTGAGGTTGCATGGGCGTGCATGGGGCCGCCATACGGCGTGCTCTGGGCCAGAGGTGGTAGCCTGACGCAGAAAGGAGGTGCTCCCGAGGCGGCGGCGTCCAGGAGCTCGGCCACCCGCTCCAGCAGGACGTCACGACCGCCCTCTAGAAGCCAGCATCATAGCAGTTCTTGGGCCACCGTGAGCGCGGCCCTGGAGTTCGCCTGCTACCGTCGGTTGTGCGGCGCCGTGGCCGCGGCGTGGCTTTAGGCTCTGGCCACCGACTGCACCTGCTGCGGCATGAGGGCAGGCGGCGTCTGGCCGCGTCGCCCGCGCCCCACAGCGCCACGCGGAGCACGGGCTGCCTGAGGTGCAAGGTTGAGGTCGCCCTGGGCTGGCGGCATGGCGTGGGCGGGCCACGCCATCCAGCGGTCAGCGTCGGCTGCCGGGTCGCTTGACATTGAACGACGAGGTGACGAAACACGAGGCGGCGGGGGAAGGATTCCGGCGCACCCCTACTTGGCGCGCCAAATGTCGGATTTCGGGTTCCGGCAGACCCTCGAGGTTCGAACACTGGGGTGCGCGCGGACATCTTTCCCCTACCAGCTCATGCGTGCAAGGATTGCAAGGAATCTAAACTACTAACGATGAACAACACAGAGACACGAGGTTTATACTAGTTCAGCCCACCGTTGTGGTGTAATACCCTACACCAGTGTGTGGTGTGGTGGATTGCCTCAGGGGCTGATGATGAACAATACAAAGGGAGAACAGCCTCGCGAGGGGCTGTTCTTGAGCTGGTGCGACGAACTGCTTGGGTGAGTCCAGTCGCCTCTCTCTATCTCTCTCTCTGTGTGATCTCGATCAGATTGATCCCCCTCTCTCTGTGGTGGCTAGTCCTATTTATAGAGGGAGGCCCTGGGCCTCTTCCCAAATAATGAGCGGGAAGGGCGCCAACAATCGGCCATTTTGAAGGGGAACATCTAGTACACTTATCCTGACTAAAGTTGGTCTTGGCTGCCAAAGACTCACGGCAGTGGCCGCCGTCTGGGCTCCACGATGACCTCCATCCTACCGTTCTGCTGGTCTTGGTCTTGTTGCACCGAAGCGGTAACCTTTGCCCGATGCCTTGGCCTGTGCTTGCCTCCTTTGAACCAAAGGGGAAATGAGGACACTGCGCGGGCTGGCGCCCGCCTGGCCTTGATCATCATGGCTTGCGTCACAGGGCACCCGTGCCTTGATCTCTCCGCCTCCTCGCGAGCCTGCCTGACGAGGCTGCTCCTGAGGTAGGTTCCTGACGTCCGCCCCGGGAGGCTTGGCCCCTCGCGAGGGTCTTGAGCTTGAGCTGATGAAGCTGGGCCGTGCTGGGCCCCCACTTGAGCCATGCCGCAGACAGGCAAGTCTGGGGACCCCCGTTCCCGGAACACCGACAACATCTAAGGTGCCCGCATGGCCTTCGCTCATTGCAAGGTGTGGTGGGCGAAGATGGACGCCGTCGAGGTGGCCAATGGGCCACCGGAGGGCAAGGAGGACCGCACACCCGAGCGATATTTTGCGGATGTCCTGGAGGGATCTCGACTTGTAGCAGCGTAGTGCGGGCATGACATTATGTTGAATGAATGCATTCGTTTTTTGTCGTTTCTTTGTATGATGAGAACAAATCCAGTTTGTAGTATAATGTTTGTTATGTTTTGATTGTTTCCTCCTGTGCGGCCGTGTTGTGTGAAATCGAGGTTTGGCGGTCGTTAAACACGCCCTCACGTAGGTAGTACGGAGGTGTTCGGGATGGAATCTAAACAATCTTGACCCAATTATATGGTCCTTGAAGGAGTTGTTTAGCGCAACGAACTAGGCAATCAAACTATGCGGCTTAAGCGCCCTCACTTAGCCATAGGAGTTTCATAATAAAACATAGGCGCAGCCCCTGGTATACAAACTAGAGTGTTGTCAGCGTCTTATCGGGAAGTACCTATCCTTCACGGAATGCGGAAAAAAATCTCCAATGATTTGAGACCTCCGAACAGCTGACCGGCTCTCGCCGCATCATGACAGTCAGTTTTTGGCTTTCTCTACTGAGGTGCTCATCTGGTCTAGGCCAGGGCACAATCGCAGTAGTTCTCCCTTTACTACCCTAGCCGATGTAGCAGAACGTAGGGTAGCAAGCACAGGAACTGGGCAACCCAACTATTGACCAAAGACATGATTCGGAGCCAATGCATATAATGCTAAATTTGGGGTGTCGAACTTATCTTTAAGAGTGTTCAGACTTTGTTGCCGTATTATGGGGCGATGGGGAGCCCCTGGTGAAACATACCAAAGTGTACGGGTGCAAAAATATCAGTAATTAATGGTGAAGGAAAACAGAAAGAGAGCAGAGGTAGTATCTCGGGCTGTGAACTGTTTCCATTATAATTGGGTTAATGCGTCAAAGCGAATTTATACAAATAGTTCCATAAGCAACCGGCTATTTAACATGCCATAGCCAAAGGAGAGCTGTATTCAGGTACTGAAAACAGGTAGAGCGATCGTTAGGTTGTCCTCTAGAGATTCCCGTATATGCTTGTGCCCTGTGCCAATCTGGTGTACTTGTCCTTTGACAGGACCGGTAATCAGGCCGCCGAAGGAGGCCTGTATAAAAGATACCTGAAAGGAAAAAGAAGGAAGAAAGAGAAAAAAAGCAATAGTAAAGATACCAGTGAGTCCGGGATCGGTGTAGCCGAACTACAAGCTAGCTGTGCCTCCGTCGATGCCCATGGGATTTTGAGTGCGTAATTATGTACGCGTGGTGCGGATGCCGCTACCTCATCGGGACTGGGACGGAGGCCAAATTGGTAATCGAACTCTTGACGAGTCGAACCGTCCTGTTGCAGTGTGGTCCGGACTCTCTTAGTGATGTCCAGGGGCTTGGCAGCCGAATTACGGTTCTGCTTGAGAAGGCCGCTCTATACCTCTGCTGCTAGGGCGGCTGTGTGCTCCTCTGTACGGAGAGAGCATTCGGTGTTTCCATTGACTGTTATGACGCCGCGTGGACCAGGCATCTTGAGCTTTAGATAAGCATAGTGTGTCACTGTGTTGAATCTAGCAAATGCGGTTCGTGCGAGCAGTGCGTGGTAGCCGCTGCGGAAGGGGACGATATCGAAGATTAACTCTTCGCTGCGGAAGTTGTCCGGAGAGCCGAAGACCACCTCTAGCGTGTTTGAGCCCGTACAGTGGGCTTCTGCACCTCGTATGACTCCTATAAAGGTAGTCTTTGTGGGTTTGATTCGTGAGGGATTAATGCCCATCTTCTGCACTGTATGCTGATAGAGCAGGTTGAGGCTGCTACCACCGTCCATTAGGGCTCGTGTTAGGTGAAATCCTTTGATGATTGGTTCGAGGACCAGTGCGGCCAAACCGCCATGGCGGATACTAGTTGGGCGATCTCGACGAATGAAGGTTATTGGGAATGACGACCACGGATTGAATTTTGGGGCGACTGGCTCTACCGCGTAGACGTTCCTGAGTTCTTGCTTGCGCTCCTTTTTCGGGATGTGTGTAGCGTATATCATGTTCAACATTTTGTCTTGAGGGGGAAATTTCTTCTGCCCCTAGTGTTCGGCTGCCTGGGCTCTTCATCCTCGTCCTCATTTTGTGATCCCTTTTCTTTGTTCTCGGCATTTAACTTGCCAGCCAATTTGAAAACCCAACAATCTCTGTTGGTATGATTGGCTTGTTTGTCTGGGGTGCCATGTATCTGGCACGTACGATCGAGTATGCGGTCCAGGCTAGATGGTCCCTCATTGTTCCTTTTGTAGGGCTTCTTCCGTTGGCCGGACTTGGAGCCGCTGAATCCGGCATTAGCTGTGGTGTCATCGTTGTTATCGCCATCGCTTCGGCGTTTGTGTCTATTGCACCGGAGCTTGCCGGTGCTGTTCTTGGCCTCGGAGAGGCCTACCTCGCTGGCTATGTTTTCGCTACGAGCCAGCCAGGTGTCCTCACCCACGCAAAAGCGGGTCATGAGTGTTGTGAGGGCTGCCATGGAATTCGGCTTTTCTTGGTCGAGGTGGCGGGCGAACCATTCATCACGGATGCTGTGCTTGAAGGCTGCTAGGGCTTCATCGTCCGGACAGTCAGTGATCTGGTTCTTTTTGGTTAGGAACCTAGTCCAGAATGTTCTGGCTGATTCTCCAGGTTGTTGGACTATGTGACTTTAGTCATCGGCATTTGGTGGCCAGACATAGGTACCTTGGAAGTTGTTAAGAAAATCTTCTTCCAAGTCATCCCAGCTGCCGTTGGAATTTTCAGGCAGGCTATTTAGCCAGTGTCTAGCTGGCCCTTTTAATTTTAGTGGGAGGTATTTGATGGCGTGGAGGTCGTCCCCTTGGGCCATATGTATGTGGAGAATAAAATCTTCGATCCACACTGCGGGATCGGTTGTTCCATCGTATGATTCAATATTGACGGGCTTGAACCCCTCGGGGAATTCGTGATCCAGTACTTCATCTGTGAAGCAGAGAGGGTGTGCGGCGCCTCTATATCTGCCTGTGTCGCGGCGCACCTTCGATGAAGTCCGTCTGCGGTTATCGGCCCGGACGTGAGTAGGTTTGTCACGTCCGAATAGGTAGCCGTCATCCCGAGTCGAGAAGCGTCCTCGTGATCCGTAGATTGATCTGGCGTGTCCTGCTGTACTGTCCAGGTCCTGCCGAAGGTCGTATGTATGGTCCCGAGCTATTTTGTCTCTGTTTTTACGAGGTGGTGGGGCGGGCTGTTGTTCAGCCTGAATTACCGTTTTATCCCGAACGCGTGGTGGTCGGTCCACCTCACTATCCCGACCACGTGGTGGTCGTTCCGCATTGCGCGAGGGAGGTATGGGCTCCGGTGCCTCCTCATCATACTGAGGTAGCAGTCTGCGCTTCGGGTAACTCTTGGCTGGGCGCTTGAGGCCGTATTCTTCGGCTGCCAGGACATCGGTCCATCTATCAATGAGTAGGTCTTGATCGGCTTGAAGCTGCTGTTGCTTTTTCTTCAGGCTTTTTGCAGTAGCTATTAGCTGGCGCTTGAAGCGCTCCTGCTCGAGGGGTGCCTCGGGCATGATGAAATCCTTGCTGCCGAGGCTCTCCTCATCCTCGGAGAGTGGATGATAACTATCGTCATACGGGTCACTGGGCATGGCCTGTTTATCAGGGTTAACTTGCTCGTTGTCTTGTTCCTCCTGTTCGGATGCTACTCCAACAGGGTCTTGATTGTTTTCGGCATCGTCCGGAGTACTATTTTCTCTGGTGCCAGTGTTGCCATCTTTTGAGTGACGTGGCTTAGAGCGTCGTTTAGGGCGCCGACGCTTGGACTGTGTCTCAGGAGGTTTATTCGCGACTGGATCTTCTTTGTCATCGTCGCTGGCTTTTTTAGGTGTGTCAACCATGTACACATCGTACGAAGAGGTGGCCGTCCAACATCCACTGAATGGCGGGTCTTGAACTTGCTCCTTGCCGGCATCGTCGTCCATACCGTCGATGTCTTCGGAGCCATAATCAAGTTCATCGGTTAAGTCCTTGACAGTGGCTATGAAGTGGGTGGCGGGTGGGAAGCGAAATTCCCCATCATCAGCCTCTAGTTCGAACCGAACATAGTTCGGCTGTGAGTCCTCCGCCAGGGACAGGTTTTTTAATGAATTTAGCACGTCGCCCAAGGGCGAGTGTTGAAAGACGTCTGCGGCGCTGAACTCAAAGATCGATGACCGGTGTGTGCCGGCGTATGCGGTTCAAAATTTATAGCCGGAAACGAGTGCAGAATTTTGTTGATGCAGATATTCCCTGGTGTTGAGTTTGTGTGCGGCTGCAACACCGCGGACTCTGTGTCTTCGGATGGTGCAATCTGCTCCGGATCTAAGGCCGTGGCAGTTACAGGAACCATCTCTTGAATCTGGTCCGATGATAGATTTAAGTCATGTTCATCGGAGCGAGGGGGAGCGATCGCCGCGGTCTCAAATCCATTGAAGATCTAGTCTCCACGGACATCCGCGACGTAGTTCAAGCTTCCGAATCTGACCTGGTGGCCAGGGGCGTAGCTATCGATCTGCTCCAAATGGCCAAGCGAGTTGGCCCGCAGGGCGTAGCTCATTACCATATTCACATATGCTAGACTTCTAGGGTTTAGCCATTACGATCTCGTGGTAGATCAACTCTTGTAATACTCATATTCATCAAGATCAATCAAGCAGGAAGTAGGGTATTACCTCCATAGAGAGGGCCAAACCTAGGTAAACATCGTATCCCCCGTCTCCTGTTACCATCGATCCTAGATGCACAGTTCGGGACCCCCTACCCGAGATCCGCTGGCTTTGACACCGGCATTGGTGCTTTCATTGAGAGTTCCACGGTGCCGCCGACGAAAGGTTTATGGCCCCTTTGATCGTCAGTAATGACGTGGTCCAGGTAGAAACCTTACTCCCTGGACAGATCTTCGTATTCGGCGGCTTCATACTGCGGGCCAACTCGCTCGGCCATCTGGAGCAGATCGATAGCCACGCCCATGGCCACGAGATCAGATTTGGAAGCTTGAACTGCACTGCGGATACCCGTGGAGATTCGATCTTCAATGGGTTTGAAGCTGGAGCGATCGCTCCCCCTCGTCCCGATGAACATGACTTATATCTGTCATCGGATTATGTCCAGGAGATGGATCCTGTCGCTGCAACGGCTTTAGAACCGAAGCAGATCATGCCCTCCGAGGCCACAAAGTCCGCGGCATCGGAGCCGCACACGGACTTGACATCCTGCAATGCTTGCGTCAACGGAACTCCGGACTCGTCTCCGGCTATACGTTTCGGATCAAGTGCGCTTGTGGACACCGAGCTGGATCGGTTATTGATTTTCGAATTTAGCGCCGCAGACATCTTCCAGCATTCACCTCTGGGTGACGTACTAAACTCTTTAAAGAACTTGTCCTCGGAGGAAGACTCATAGCCGAACTATGTTCGGTTCGAGCTAGAGGCATATGACGAGGAATTTTGCTTCCCACCTGAGGGAGTCCTGGATTAGGGGGTATCCTGACAGCCGGACTGTGTGCAACGTCCTGACTATTGAAGCGTGAAGATACAAGACTCAAGACTTCGGCCCGTGTCCGGATGGGACTTTCCTTGGCGTGGAAGGCAAGCTTGGCGATCCCGATATTATATTTCCTTCCTTGTAACCGACTCCATGTAAACCCTAGCCCTCTCCGGTGTCTATATATACCGGAGAGGTTGGTCCTTAGAAGATCAATCACAATTACAATCATACCATCATATGCTAGCTCCTAGGGTTTAGCCTCTATGATCTCGTGGTAGATCTACTCTTGTACTACCCATATCATCAATATTAATCAAGCAGGAAGTAGGGTTTTACCTCCATCGAGAGGCCCCGAACCTGGGTAAACATCTGTGTCCCTTGCTTCCTGTTACCATCAGCCTTGACGCACAGATCGGGACCCCCTACCCGAGATCCGCCAGTTTTGACACCGACATTGGTGCATTCATTGAGAGTTCCTCTGTGTCATCGCCGTCAGGCTCGATGGATCGTCTCATTGTCCAGGACGACATTACTTCGGAGGGGGCTCTGGCTGTAGGCCAGACGCTCTGGCTCGACGGCTTTATCATGGCCGCCCCATCGGCAGTGGCGCCGACGATGACTTCACGTCAGTTCGGAACTTGCCGAATAGATGGATCCAATGGAGCTCTCCTCCCTTAACGAGCTCTTGGATCGCATCGCCGCTCTAGGGGTCGCTATAGACTATGACCGGATTGGGCTTAAACCCGACCAAAGGGACATCAGGTCCCCGCCGGCCACCCATGAGATAGCGATAGTGGAGGAAACACACGCGGATTGCCCCTCAATTTTGAGGACAAGCTGTGTTCGGATCACCGAACTCCTTGAGCCAAAGACCTGCTCAAAGGAAAACCTGACCCATGTCCCGGACTTAGAACTGGGCATCGGGGCGAAGAAATTGGGCACCCTGGATCCTGAGCTGTTTAGCTCGGGACCGCCCACGCCCTTGGGCGTTAGATCGGATCAAAATCCGGACTTTAAACTAGACCTAAACTGTCTCTCCGCATCGTGCAAGAGCCCCAGAAACCGTACATCGCCATCGGGCCAGATTCCTCCTTGCACTTAATCAGGTGAGGGACTGCCGCTGAAGAGGACATGGTCTCACTTTTCTGCAAAAACTGCACGGACGAAAAGACTCCTCAATTCTATAAGCGTCATGACATAGTACGCTTCAGCGACTTGGCAACCATAGTACGGAAGTACTGTGCGATGGAGAGCGCTTGGAAGACCCAAACAGAATTTTGGGATAGTCTTCGCTCTCGCCAAAACCTTTGTCCGAACTAAAATGATTTAACTCTCGTAAGTCGTCCGACCCAACCCCCAAGAAAGCAAAGCCCACGCTAGGGCGGAGATCCGTATTGGAAGAATGGCTTGACGGGCCATGTAAGCTCCATAGTACTCCGGATACAACACCTACTCATAGCCTTAAGGCATGTTGGATACTTCAGCAGGTGGCAAAAAGTGGCGAGGATCTTCCTGTGGGCCATAAAGCGGAACAACATCCCGCCAGCGAACACAATATGGTACTAACAGTCTTCGAGACTTTCGCCTCAAACAATAGGCGCAAGCGAGCTCGCCGAAGCTCCGGTGATATTTACCGTGTGGCGAAAATAAACACTTGGAATGACACTGCTATAACTTTTAATGCCAGTGATGAACCTCGATCCAGGGCTGTCCGGGCACCAGCTGCTCTGGTCCTTAGTCCGATCGTAGATGCCTTTCGGCTCACTAAAGTACTCATGGATGGCGGAAGCTGATTAAATCTGATTTATGAAGAAACGCTCAACAAGATGGAGATTGATAAAAGCCGCATTGAACGAAGCGGCACAACCTTCAGGGGAATTATCCCTACCCGGGAAGTGCGGTGTGCGGGAAAAATCGCACTCGATGTGGTATTCGCTACCCTGGAGCATTATAGGTCCGAGGAAATCATATTCCGGTGGCTCCTTTTAGCAAGGGATACCACGCCTTTCTAGGGCGGACGCGCTTACATAAGCTTTCAAGCCGCACCCCATTATGGGTACATGAAGCTTAAAATGCCTGGACCCAATGGAATCATCACTCTAGCCGAGTGATCCGGACGCTGCGCCTGCGTCGAAAATAAAACCGCAGCTCTAGCCTTGGAAGCATTATCTGAAGCCCTAGCAGTCGAAGAGTTAACAATTCTACGGGCCACTTTGGACAGGGACGACGTGATACTAGACAAACGACCCAAGTCCACCTCATTCAAACCTGCAGACGAGATAGTCAAATTCCAGGTCCACCCAACGGACCCCACGAAGACAGCTTCCATCGGGACACAGCTGAGCCCCGCGATTGACGTCGCACTACGAGATTTGTTATGCGAGAATTGGGACATTTTCGCCTGGCACCCATCGGACATGCCGCATCCCACGCAGACCGCCAAACACAGCCTCAACATTCTAAAAGGATATAAACCACAAGCGCACCCTAAGGCGATTTTCAGAGCCCAAACGACAGCAATGGGGAAGAGTTAGCTGTTACTCGAGGCCGGATTTATCGTAGATATTAAACATCCGGATTGGCTGGCAAATTTGGTGATGGTGCCAAAGAAGGATAAATCCCGGGCGCCTATGCGCCGATTTCAAAGACCTCAACAAGGCTTGCCCTAAGGATCCTTCCTCCTCGCATCGATCAAATCATCGATGCCACAGCTGACACGACTCATTGTTTTCTCGACGATACTCGGATACCATCAAATAAAGATGGTAGAGTCCACCAAGCCGCAACAGCTTTCATAACGCCATATGGCCCTTTTGCTTCAACACTATGCCTTTCGGCTTAAGAACGCTTGCAACCTACCAACGCACGATTCAAACATGCCCGGAAAACAAATCGGCAAAACAGTGGAGGCATACATGGACGACGTGGTCATAAAAACAAGACACGTCGAAACCCTAATAGATGACTTGAGGCTTACATTCGACAATCTCCGGACATACGACATCAAGTTGAATCCGGAAAAATGTGTTTTTGGCGTCCCCTTGGGGAAGCTACTCGGCTTCATCGTTTCCAACAGAGGATTTGAGGCGAATCCGGCAAAAAACCGAGCTCTATCACAGTTGGCTATACCAACAGACCTCAAGCACATCCAAAAGCTAGCCGGATGCGTGGCTGCTCTCAGCCGGTTTATCTCCAGGTTAGGAGAAAAGGCACTACCGCTTTATCGCCTTCTTCGGCGAACCGAACACTTCATATGGACGGAGGCAGCCGCGGCCGGACTGGATGAAATAAAGACTTATTGGCCAGTAATCCAGTATTAATAGCGCCGAACATCGACGAACCTATGCTGTTGTACATAGCTGCAACGCATCAAGTCGTAAGTGTAGTGTTCATCGTCGAACGAGAGGCTGACGGATACAAATACCCGCTCCAGAAGCCGGTCTACTACGTGTCCACGGTCCTAACCCCATGCAAATCCTAATAACCACACTATCAAAAAATAGCATACGCGGTGTTCATGGCATCCCGGAAGCTACGACACTACTTTCAAGAGTGTTCGATTACGGTGCCCTCCGATGTACCACTCAATGATATAATAAATAACCGTGATGCTACGGGCCGGATTGCCAAGTGGGCTATTGAGCTCCTTCCGTTTGACATAATGTACAAACCACGGCGGGCCATCAAGTTGCAAGTGTTGGCTGACTTCATCGCCGAATGGACAGAAGCCGAACTCCCTAAAGAGTACGACGCATACTCAAGCTGGATCATGCACTTCGACGACTCTAAAATGCTGGCCGGATTGGGAGCAGGGGTAGTCCTGACATCTCCCACCAGCGACACGGTCCAGTATGTCCTCCAAATATTATACATAGACTCCAACAATGTAGCCGAATATGAGGCTCTGTTGCACGGTCTTCGGATGGCAGTCTCTATGGTCATTCAACGCGTAGAAGTGTGAGGGGACTCAAACCTCGCAATATCACAGATAAACGGAGATTTTTATGCCAAGGACCCGAAAATGGCGGCCTATCGTAATGCCATCCTCAAAATGTCAGCTCGGTTCGAGGGGCTCGAATTCCACCATGTGGCTCGAGAAACAATCAAGGGCGGATGTCCTCGCCGCATCGGGCGCTTAAACGCGACTCGCCCCACCTAATATATTCTTGAACGGTTGTTCAAGCCATCCGTAGTATGGGAAGGAGTCCGCAATACTAGCATGGACCCGAATACACCCCCGGATTCAACCATCGTATATAGTCGGAGGTTCTACCTCGAATAACGCCCTCACCCATGAAATCATGGCTGTAATCGCCTGTGGACCGGCCCTTCTTGGCCTACCTAAATAGGCAGGAGCTCCCAAGACCAAAATGAAGCCGCTGCATTGTCCGGCGCTCTAAAGCTTACAAAGTCTACGAAGGGGAACTCTACAAGAAAAGTGCTACCGGAGTTCTACAAAGATGCATCTCCGAAGAGGAAGGGCGGCAGCTCTTGGCTGAAATCCATGCCGGCCTGGCCGGGCACCACGCCGTGGCTCGGGCATTAGTCAGCAAGGCCTTCCGTACAGGCTTCTATTGGCCGACGGCCCGAGCGGACACACAAGACCTTGTCAACCATTGCGTCGGTTGCCAGCTCTTTGCCAATCAGAGTCACATGCCTCCTACCGCTCTCCAAACAATCCCCATAACGTGGCCCTTTGTGGTCTGGGGGCTGGATATGGTCGGACCTCTTAAAGGGGGAAGCCATAAGAAGAAATACTTATTGGTCATGGTGGACAAATTCACCAAATGGATAGAAGCTAAACCAGTCAAAACGGCTGAATCCGGACCAGGAATAGACTTCATATCCGGGGTCGTACAGCGATACGGTGTCCCCCATAGCATCATCACTGATAATGGCTCAAATTTCATAGCCTACGAAGTGAAAACTTGGTGCGCAAAAATGGGCATCAAGCTCAATTACGCTTCTGTCTACCATCCACAAACCAATGACCAGGTAGAGCGGGCAAATGGTCTCATTATGAGCGGTATCAAACCCAGGCTAGTGTGATCCTTGACAGAGTCGGATACGCATTGGGTGGAGGAGCTCGACTCCGTACTCTGGGGGCTACGGACCACGCCAAATCGCACCACCGGATACACACCATTTTTTATGGTGTACGGCGCGAAAGTAGTATTACCTTGCGACATAATACATGATTCGCCACACGTACGCATGTACGAAGAGAAGGAAGCCGAGTTAGATCGGCAGGATAATTTGGATGCCCTGGAGGAGGAGCACGATGTCGCAAAAGCCCGTTCCGCATTCTATCAGCAGCAGGCTCGAAGATACCAGAGTAGAGAAGTGCGGGCCAAAACTTACAATATTGGCAAGCTCGTTCTACGACTATTGGAGAAGAAGAAGGACAAACTCAAACCCAAGTGGGAGGGTCCCTTCGTCATTGACAAAGTTCTCACCGGAGGAGCGTACCACTTACGTAATGCATCCGATAACAGACTCAAGCCAAACCCATGGAACGCGGCACGACTACGGAGATTCTACGCCTAGCGCCGAACACAGTGTTCGTCTCCTAACCCCTCCCTTTTAATTATGCCCCATCCCCTTTTCCTTTCTCGACCTTTTTCTATCTTCACACAAAGTATTCAATACAGTGCGGATTTCCGGATCGCTCCGGCCGCACTAAGTGTGTAAGCAATACCTGGGGGCTTCCTATACGGAAGCTTAAAATGATTACTCACATGGCTTTCTGCCCGTCGCATATGCATTCTTTTTCCATATGTGCCTTTTCTTCACCATTATATGCATCGATATGACTTAAGATGTTGCCAAGCTGGGTTGCCTGGCTCTTGTGTTTATGCCCTATGTTCCCGTTAATTCGGCTAGGGCATAAGGGGAGCACCTCTGCGATTGTTACTGCCGGTTCAGCCGGATGTGTACCTCAGACTGGGTGAAGCCGAAAGCTAGCTTCCTTAAGAGAATATTCGGTCGGTGAACAAAAGATGTATTCGTTTATCATAACATAAATCCCCAGAAGTCTTGTATCCTGCACCATCGTTCACAGTCTGGACATGTGCATCGTCGCATGCGTCCCCAGGGAAACGAACCCCTAATGGAACTATTCTCTCTGGAAGATGTTTCTTACTATCCATGTAATATAACATAACTAGTTGGGTACTTGTCTGTTCAAGCACTTATGACCCGTACGCCTTGTTTCCACGCATACCGTGGTTTTGTATAGCTGAGCGGGTATTCGGACACACCCCGGACTATAGGACCCGGGGGTTGAAGCGAAAAGGTCTGCCATGAAAAATGATTTTAATCCGGCCAAGGGCTAATCACGCCCATTAATTTACACAGTCATTTGGAGTGATTACATTCCTCTTATGTACCGCCCAATAGGCTATCTAGCTTACAATCCTGTTGAGAATACTTAGCGGCTAACGCTACCTGGTCATACACAAAACTAACGGGAATTTCTTGCCCATTTGGGCCCCGCCGGTCTCACTTCGGCCATATGGTTCGGGTCCAGCTTGGTGTAGCGTGTCTTCACCATTGCCCAGGCTTCTCTTGCTCCTTGTCGGCACGCTGATATCTTCCATAGACGGAAGCGCCGCCGGGCTCCTTGAAGCAGGTCCACAAGTTCCGCCAGGCCATTCGGCAGTAGGCTTGATGGCCACAAAGCCTGAGCAACACCCTGCATCACTTGCCGAGATCGCTCGTGCAGTCGCGAAAGGTCTTGCAAAAATCATTTGCAGATGAGGGCATCTCCTCCTTGGGGCAACTCATTAACATTCCTGCAAGCAAAATTCTTTCAATATACTTCCTCGCCGAACTGTACAACAGTTCGTCTAGGCACTTATCAGAATGCCGCGTCAAGCCTCTTATTCTCCTTCATGGAGTCCGCCACCGAGCACGGAGATCTTTTAACTCCACGCCTAGCTAGACTTTGGCATCTTGAAGATCGTTTTCTCCCGCCTAACTCGTAAGAATGCGCCATGAGCCTCTAGCTGCTTTTTGAGATGCGATCGTCCTCTCCTACGCCTCCGGATTCACCCGGGATTGTCTCTAGAATTTTCTGTTGGACTTGTCATATTATCCATTTACTAACTGGTGCACCTTTGCACAATTGTGATAATTGTTACCAGATGAGGGCCCTTGGGGTTCCTCTAACTTGGCAGTCATGCGCCTCGCCTCGGCCTTGCAGTCCTCCACTCCTCAAACAATTGCTCGCTCTTCTACAAGGACTCAGACATAAATTGATCCTTAAAACTGTTGTTTCAACCGTTTCAAGTCTCAGGGGCTACTGCTATACATACTTATCAAAATTTCTCACCCGTATGTCTTTGGTATACTGGTTTGTCGCTTGGGCAAGCCCGCCCCGAGCAGCTTGGACGACGCGTCCGCTAATTGAAGGCATTAAACGCTTCTTTGGAAAGATGTTGTTCAAGCACGACCCACATACCTGTGATTCATGGCGCTCTCTACTTTGGAATTCGTGGCTGAGAGCATGTCTGCACTATCTATTGGAGAGCTATGCGGTGCTGGCCCCGTGTCCGCATCCGCCCCTGAAGCCGGTTCTGCAACCTGGCCGGTGGATGCGTGATTGGTAGGGTCTCTGGATATAGTCCCGTTATTCTTCTTCCTGCCAGACACAAAGGGCGTTGTCATATTTTAAATTCTATAACTACAGGACATGTTATTGTTTTACCTCTGTAGCGGTGTGTCAACCCTCACCGCCTTCCTCTTGAGCCTGCCCGATCTGGACGCCCGTGGTTGACGAGTCCCTAGGGGCTCGGCCCCTCGCTCCGGCCATCGTTTCTGCAAATAGAACGACGCCTCAAAGGTAAATTATAACACCTAGGGGGAGTCCTCTTCGAAGGATAGGGCTTTCTAGTTCGGCTTACACACAAGGCGGGGAGCAGTCCAGGTAGTCGGCCGTAATGTCCACTAGGGCGCCATCCCAGCTCGCCTGATAAAATACCCCGTTGACGAGCTCCAAAGTGATATTCGGATCCACTTTAAGTCCCGGATCTAGGGCCCTTCCAGGGTCCTCTGGTTGCGGGGAGGGGCTAAAGATTCCTTCTACGGCCCTCCTTAATTCCTGCCCAGAAGCATTGATGCAAGTAATCTTAGCAGAAGAAAGCTAGAGCAAAGCGAGGAAAAAGAATGGCAACTTACCCACGCTGGGGGGTTTTACATGGAGAATCCTTCCCGCATTTTTATGCGAAGGAATTCCTCCTCTTCCCCTTTGTACAGATCGGACAATATCCTTGCCAGAGCGGCAGCGGAGTCCGGACCTTTACGGCCGCAGCGGGTGGCGTCGTCTTCCCCGTTGAAATGCCACATGGGCTTTCCCCGATATTGGAGCGGTTGCACTCCCCGTCTTATACATATCGCCATAACCTCAACTACCGTCAGTCCGGATTTGGCCAGTAACTTAATCCTGTCCATCAGGAGGAATATTTCCCTCGTGTCCTCTTCTTGAGGGCCCCGGGGGCGCCAGCTTAGGCGCACCCTCAGCGGGTCGTTGCTGAACTCGCGGAGACCTGTCCGAACTGGATCCGGAAGGGGACGCTGCTTATATAGAACCACCCAAGGCCAGTTTTACGGTGCCTTCTTAGGAGTGCCGACAGTATCCGTCTCGCAATGCGCCATACTTCGCCCCGCCCACTTGGCATAGGGACTCCCCCTGGGTGCGGGGGACGAGGCAGAACAACTTCCGCCATAATCCGAAGTGTGGTTCGTAGCCTAAAAACAGCTTCCGCCATAATCCTGGGTGCGGGGGACGAGGCAGAACAGCTTCCGCCATAACCCCGCTATGTGCAGAATAGAGCAAGGGGTATGGTCATGTAACTGGAGGCCGTAGAACTCCAGAAGCCCGCGAAGAAACGGGTGGATAGGGAACCCAACACCCCTCAACAGATGAGGGATTAGAAATATACGCTCCTCCGGAGATGGGTTAGGGGATCCCTCAGCCTGGTCTCCTCCGTCATAAGTGGCTATACTAGCTCGGACGGAGACCATGAACGCCGGTGGGAGAAACCCTTGGGTTTTTAACTTTGTCAAACGGCTATGAGGAACTAAACACTCTCCCCAATCCCCCGACTTGGAACGAGAAGGGCAAGCGTAAGAGCTGCGACGGCGGCCATGTTGGAATGGCTTTTGTGGAGCGCCTGCTGATGGATCTGGCTCGGGAGGAGAGCGAGGTTTGATCTGAGAACCCCGTCCCTTCAAATAGACGGTTCGCCCGGAGGATCGAGGGTGGCAATGCAAAATGCTCACTCGTGATTCGCCGACACGTGGAGATGGTCACACGAGGCACCAAGCCGAGGAGCACAACATTGATTGGAGGCCGGACACTATTCGTCGTAACAAGCACTTTGGATTATTCGGAGAAGGAACCCGCCCTGCAATGTCGAAGACAAGACTCCGCGTTGGACTCATCGTCATTGAAGCTTGGTTCAGGGGCTACTGAGGGAGTCCTCGATTAGGGGGTATCCGGACAGCCGGACTGTGTGCAACGTCCGGACTATTGAAGCGTGAAGATACAAGACTCAAGACTTTGGCCCGTGTCCGGATGGGACTTTCCTTGGTGTGGAAGGCAAGCTTGGCGATCTGGATATTATATTTCCTTCCTTGTAACCGACTCCATCTAAACCCTAGCCCTCTCCGGTGTCTATATAAACCGGAGAGGTTGGTCCTTAGAAGATTGATCACAATTACAATCATACCATCATAGGCTAGCTCCTAGTGTTTAGCCTCTACGATCTCGTGGTAGATCTACTCTTGTACTACCCATATCATCAATATTAATCAAGCAAGAAGTAGGGTTTTACCTCCATCGAGAGGGACCAAACCTGGGTAAACATCTGTATCCCTTGCTTCTTGTTACCATCTGCCTTGACGCACACATCGGGACCCCCTACCCGAGATCCGCCGGTTTTGACACCGACACCACCCGCCACCCACTTCATAGCCACCGTCGATGACTTAACCGACGTGCTCGACTATGGCTCCGAAGACATCGACGATATGGACGACGATGCCGACAAGGAGCAAGGCCAAGACCCTCCATTTTCTGGACGTTGGGCGGCCACCTCTTCATACGACGTGTACATGGTTGATACACCTAAAGGATCTAGCGACGACAAAGAAGAGCCAGGCGGGTATAAACCCTCTGAGACGCAGTCCAAGCGCCGGCGCACCAAACGCCGCTCTAAGCCTCATCGCTAAAAAGATAGCAACACTGGCACCGGAGAAAATAGTACTCCGGGCGACACTGAAAACAACGAAGACCCTGTCGGAGCTACATCCGAAAAGGAGGAACAGGACAACAGGCAAGAGAACCCTGATGAACAGGCCATAGAAGATGACTCGGAGGATGATAGTTACCGACCACCCTCCAAGGAGGAGACAAGCCTCGGCAACAAAGACTTCATCGTGCCTGAGGATCCTCTGGAGCAGGAGCGCTTTAAGCTTCAGCTTATAGCCACCGCAAGGAGCCTGAAAAAGAAACAGCGACATCTTCAAGTTGAACAAGATCAGCTCGTCGAGAGATGGACTGACGTCCTGACAGCCGAAGAATATGGCCTCAACCGCCCGGCCAAGAGCTACCCGAAACGCAGACTGCTACCTCAATTTGATGAGGAAGCACCGGAGCACACATCTCCCTCGCGTAATGCGGAACGACCACCACTGGTCGAGAAAGGGCGACCGACCGGCCACCCCGCGGTTGGGATAAAGCGGCAACTCAGGCCGAATAGCAGCCTGCCCCACCGCCCCATAAAAATAGAGACGGAAAAGTTCAGGGTCACACGTACGACCTCCTGCAGACCCTGGACGGAAGAGCAGGACATACGAGATCGATCTACAGATTGCGAGGACGTGCCTCGAGGCACGACGACGGCTACCTACTCGGACGTGACAAACCTAACCACGCCCGGGCCGAATACCACAGACGGACTCCATCAGAGCTACGCCACGACGCGGCCTGATATAGAGGCGCTGCACACCCTCTCTGCTTCACCGATGAAGTACTGGATCATGAATTCCCTGAGGGGTTCAAGCCTGTCAATATCAAATCATACGGCAGCACAACCGATCCCGCAGTATGGATCGAGGATTTTATTCTCCATATCCATATGGCTCGAGGAGATGACCTCCACGCCATTAAATAACTCCCACTAAAGCTCAAAGGGCCAGCTCGGCACTGGCTTAACAGCCTGCCTGAAAATTCTATGGGCAGCTGGGAGGACTTGGAAGAAGCCTTCCTAGACAACTTCCAAGGAACCTATGTCCGGCCACCGGACGCCGACGATTTAAGACACGTAGTTCAACAACCTGGAGAATCAGCCAGAAAATCCTGGACTATGTTCCTAACCAAAAAGAACCAGATCGTTGACTATCCGGATGCCGAAGCCCTAGCAGCCTTCAAACACAGCATTAGTGACCAATGGCTAGCACGCCACCTCGGCTAAGAAAAACCGAAGTCTATGGCAGCCATTACGGCACTCATGACCCGTTTTTCCGCGGGTGAGGACAGCCGGCTGGCTCGTAGCAAGAATACAAATTAACGAGGCAGGCCCCATCGAGGCCAAGAACAGCACCGCAAGCTCCGCGCATAGACACAAACGCAAGCAATGGCGACAACACCGATGACACCACAATAACGCTGGATTCAGTGGCTCCAAGTCCGCCAACGGAAGAAGCCCTACAAAAGTAACAACGGCGGACCTTCCACTGGACCAAGATATCGACCGTCTGCGCGGATACACGGCACCCCGGATAAGCAAGCCAATCATACCAACAGGGATTGTTGGGTCTTCAAGCATGCTGGCAAGTTAAATGTCGAAAACAAGGAAAAGGGATCACAAAGTGAGGACGAGGACGAAGAGCCCCGGCAGCCGAACACTGGGTGGCAGAAGAAATTTCCCCCTCAAGTCAAAACGGTGAACATGATATACACTACGCACATCCCCAAAAGGGAGCGTAAGCGAGCACTTAGGGACGTCTACGCGGTAGAGCCAGTCGCCCCAAAATTCAATCCGTGGTCATCATTCCCGATCACCTTCGATCGTCGAGATCACCCAACTAGTATCCGCCATGGCGGTTCAGCCGCACTAGTCCTCGACCCAATTATTGACGGGTTTCACCTAACACGTGTCCTGATGGAATGCGGTAGCAGCCTCAACCTGCTTTATCAGGACACAGTGCGGAAGATGGGCATTAACCCCTCATGAATCAAACCAACAAAGACTATCTTTAAAGGAGTCATAGTAGGCATGGAGGCCCGTTGTACGGGCTCAATCACGCTGGAGGTGGTCTTTGGTTCTCCGGACAACTTCTGAAGTGAAGAGTTAATCTTCGATATCGTCCCCTTCCACAGCGGCTATCACGCACTGCTCACACGAACTGCGTTTGCTAGATGCAACGCAGTGCCACACTATGCTTATCTCAAGCTCAAGATGCCCGGTCCACGCGGCATCATAACAGTCAATGGCAATACAGAGCGCTCCCTCCGAACAGAGGAGCACGCCGCCGCCCTAGCAGCAGAAGTACAGAGCGGTCTTCTCAAGCACCACCATAGTACGGCTGTCGAGCCCTCGGACATCATCAAGAGGTTCCGGACTACACTGCAACAAGACGGCCCGGCTCGTCAAGAGCTCGATTGGCAATTCGGCCTCCGTCCCAGTCCCGATGAGGTCATGGCATTCATACCACGCGTGCGCAATTACGCACTCAAAATTCCATGGACATCGACGGAGGCACAAGTTAATCCGGGATCTATAGTTCTGCCAGACCGACCCCGGACACACATACTTTCACTTTTTCTTCTTGTTTCAGGTTCCTTTTCCCGCGGGCCTGGTCACTAGTCCTTTCGAAGGATTGGCCTAGAACGGAGGCAAGCAACACAGATGCGTAGGGTACCTCTATATGTTCTTCTTGACGGTATTTATACTTATTTCTTAGTACCCACATGCTGCGCCCTATTGATTCCGGCATGTTAAACAGTCCAGGTGCTTATCACACTATTTGTACAAGATACGCCTTGACGTATCCATCCAGTTATACTAAAAATGGTTTGTGGCCCAATTTCTGTGGTTCACGCTTCTTACTTCATTTTATTTCGATATGCTTATCGGCTGCATCGGTACTCTTTTGTACGTCTCATATTCGACAGGGGCTACTTATCGCCCACAATACGATAACAAAAGTCCTAACACTTCTTACATATAAGTTCGCACCCCAAATTTAGCATTATATGCATTGGTTCAATCATGTCTTTGGTCAATAGTTGGGTGTCGGCTCTTGTGCTTGCTACCCTACGCTCGCTCTATCGGCTAGGGTAGTAAAGGATAACTCATCGCGATTGTGCTCGCCTCAATTCGATGAGCACCTCAGTAGAGAAAGCCGAAAACTGACTGTCATGATATGGCGAGAGCGGGTCAGCTGTTCGAGGGTTACAAAATCGTTGGAGATTTTTTCCGCGTCATGCGAAGGATTGGCACTTCCCAATCAGATGCTGACAGCACCCTAGCTTGGACCAGGGCTTGCGCACTTGCTTAATTATAAAACTCCTGTGGCTAAGTGAGGGCGTTTAAGCCGTATAGTCTGATTGCCTTGTTCGTTGCGATAAACAACTCCTCCAAAGTACCATATAATTGGATCAAGATTGTTTAGATTCCATCCGAACACCTCCGTACTACCTACGCGAGGGCAGAAGCCGACGACTGGGCAACCCTCAGATTACAAATAACACGGCCGCACAGGAAGAAACAATTAAAGTATAACAAAATTACATTACAGGCTTTGTTTCCACAATACAATGCAGGGGCAACATGAATACATTTATTCAAACACAATGTCCTGCGAACACTGAGCTTGATGAGGACATCAATACCATTGTTACACCCACAGCCCCTGCTGCTACATATACTGGACCAATTACTAGAGCTCAAGACGCCAATTAAATTATCGTACTTCCGCTTCTTGGTAATGATTCTAATGTTCATGAGAATATGATGCTGCTTAAATTGGATACATTTGTTTTGCTTACAAATGAAGGCCCTAGCTTGGAGAAGGATGGACAATGGAGCAAGAACAAGCATGGAGATAATGCCATGCTAAGGGGAACAAGAACGGAGTTACAAGTGATGATTTCAGGACTTTGAAGCCACCATAATGGGTGCATGAAGCCTTGGACGAAATATACAAGACGCTACTTCATAAATGTCGTCCCGAGGCTATTCTAGGTGTTGGTCACCTTATTAGTGGGCCAGGCCCATGTAATTTCGAAATACTTAAGTATAGGCTGTTTTAGAGTCCAGATGTGTGGGGAAACAAGAGTTAGGGTTGATTTCGACCCCTCCACCAAGGGCCACGAAATTCCCCCCTCTTCTTCCATATATACAGACTTAGGGCACCGCTTAGACCTTGGGTTTTGTTTAGATTAAAAGTTCGCCATAGCTGCAACTTCGCATTTCGCTTGTGTTCAACGACTGCATAAAGGCGCCACAGTAACCCCACCTTGATCAATAAAGCTTTCATCTTATATTCGCAATATCCAGATTGCAATCTCAGTTTCTTGCTTGTTCTTCGCTTGCTCGCAGGAAATGCACCTCGTGGTCGCTTGATCGTGTTCGGCGTGGTCAATAACCTCTCGGAGTTGGTTTAGCGATTGCTAAGGCGCGACGCCCTCAAGACGCTCGTAGTCGGATCGTCAAAGTCGACTTCCTCCAAAGCGAAAACCAACATCTCATCGAAAGACGG
The DNA here is from genome assembly GCA_021605205.1 of Aegilops longissima. NCBI lineage: Eukaryota > Viridiplantae > Streptophyta > Magnoliopsida > Poales > Poaceae > Aegilops > Aegilops longissima. Next base: position 302,200,204 of record CM038681.1, on the reverse strand, counting down.
ACACCTTTGCCTCTATCAAGTGGTATCAGATTTTCAGGTTGCTCGGTGAGATTTTACAGTTTTTCGAGATTAGATCGAGTCTGTTCTTCATACCTAAAGTCCACTAAAAAGCCACAAAAAAATTAGGTTAGTTCATCATATCCAACCAATCTGAGCCTTTGCATAATCTTTTTAGGGTTTTTGCTTTGTTGAATTTATGGTTGCATCATCGTGTCAAGTTGCTGGTCTTAGAGTCTAGTCTTTTAGAGTTTCGAAGTTCGGTCATAAGTTGTCACGCCGCCACCGCACCATCATCATCGCCTTGCCATCTACCACCATTGCTTATCCGCCACAGCTCAATCCGTATCCATATACCACCACCAATCCGATCCATATACCACCACCGCTACCATATACCACCACCGCTGTCATATACCACCACCATATATCCACCACCAATCCGAAGTTCCTTGCATACTAGGAGTGTTTTCGAGATCCATCTAGTTTCCGATTTGTGTTTTCCTTGCGGAGTAGGTTTCGAAAAAAAATTCAAACCACCTCCGCTTAGGCCCAAAATTTTCCAAAACGCACTTGTCGAAAAAATTTTCGCTATCCTATTTTTGGTGTTTCTAAGCGTATTGAGACAATCGCCATTATAGAAAGTTTTTTGACCTGCTTCAGCTTTTGGGTCCGGCAATCGGAAAAAAATTTGGTCAAAAAATTTCGTGCCCATCCTGTCAGTTTGACCTGGGAAGAGTTTTGAGACACTCGCCATTATAGTGATTTTTCGCAAAAAAAAAAAAAAAAAGAGCAGCGCAAAAAAAAAAAAAAAAAAAAAAAAATTATTCCAGAGTGTGCTTTTCCGTTGTTTCCGCAGCAGCCGTGATTTTGTTAGTGTTTTAGGCTCGCGTCTCTAGCACGGTTCAGCCTAGGACCAGCACAAGACTGCCGTTGAGCGCTTATTCAACTTTGCATCTCTGAATTGATTATTGCTGACCCTTTTTGCTACCATATTATAAGCCTTCCCAGCTCCACATACATCTACATCGTATGCTTGACTCTCCCCGTAATCGCTCTATCCAAGCTTTGAGAGTTTTGACTACATCGGTTGCCGATCACCGCTGCTGGGTAAGAACTGTAAGAATTTGAGATTTTCTTGACGGATTTGTGATCGTCCACCACACCACCACCACCACTTCCTAGTAGTCCGTCAATCATATTCTTGTGTGTTTCTATTGTCGCTAACCATGGCAGGATCACAAGTCGATTTAGACTGATCGGGAGAACATGACAAACAAAGCGCTACATGATAAGTTTCAACAAATGATGAGTGGGCAGGTGGACGATGTGCTAAATAGATTTGAAGAGGCCATGGAGAAGATAGATGGCATTGAGAAGGCGTCAAACAAAGCTCGATAACAAGTTTAATGAATTGCTCGTAAGGCCTACCACCACCACCACCGGCTGCACCTAACGCACCTCTACTACAACAACATGGACTACCTCCACATCGCTAAACAGCCCTCCGCCGAAGCTTCCCGTGTCCCTCTTCACCGGCCAAGCTGGGTGCTGCTATTGATACTTCGTGGCTCCTGCTGCTACGGTGGGGAGGATGATTATGTGAGAGATTACGAGGATGAGGTTGATCAACATCGAACTACGTGCAACCACCAGCACCACAACCACCGTGTCGCCCACATGCAAATAATGGCAATGTTCGGGCTCCCCTTCAGTACGAGATCATGACCATCTCCCAAAACTGAAATTGAATATTCCACCATTTGAAGGTAGATATGTTCCTGATATATATCTTACTTGGGAGTTAGAAACTGAACAACGATTTACATGTTTACAATATCCCGAGGAGAGACGTGTTCCTCGCTGCTGCTTTGTGCTTTCACTAGCTTTGCATGTGTTTGGTGGTCTGAACATTGTAGATTATATCCTGTTCTAGCTACTTGGGCTGCTTTGAAAACTGCTATGCGTACTGTTGGTTCCACCATATTATCAACGTGAATTACTTCAAAATTGCAGCGCTTAAGACAAGGAAAAATTCGTAGAAGAATATTATCGAATTACAAACTGGCTTGATTAGATGTGGTATTGTTGAGGAGAATGAAGCTATGCTTGCACGCTTTCGGGTGGATTAAATAGAGAGATTCAGACCATTCTAGACTACAAGGATTATAATAATATCACCGATTATTCCATCTTGCTTGTAAAGCTGAACGTGAAGTGCAGGATCGACAGTGCCTTGGCGTGGACTAACTTTTCTCGCAGGTCGACCTTCATCATGGACACCACGTGCATCATCTACTTCCACACGCTCTACTACACCGCACCTCCGCCGGCTGCCACCTCCAACCGTGATACAAGAAAGCAGCACAACCACCACTATCTGCCAAGATTACACCGCTGGGCCTACAGTAGCTCTTCTTCTTCCATGGCGTCAACAGGGCACACAAGTGATATTATTTGTCGTCGTTGTAAGGGAAGAGGACATTTTATGAGAGAATGCACATCTCAGCGTGTGATGATTGCTACCGAGGATGGTGGGTATGAGTCTGCTAGTGACTATGATGAAGAGACTTTGGCTCTTATTACACATGAAGAACACGGTGGAGATGATTCTGATCCCGAGACACAATACATGGCTGTCAAGATGCCGACAGGTATGAATGTTTAGTTGCTCAACGTGTTTTGAGTGTGCAGGTTACACAAGCTGAGCAAAATCAGAGGCATAACTTGTTCCATACAAAGGAGTTGTGAAGGAACGTTCTATTCAAGGCCATCATAGATGGAGGGAGCTGCAACAACTTGGCTAGCATGGATATGGTGGAGAAGCTTTCTCACCACAAGACCACATCCACATCCTTACTACATCCAATGGTTCAACAACAGCGGCAAGGTTAAGGTAACACGATTGTTCGTGTGTATTTTAGTATATCTACATATGCTGATTATGTTGATTGTGATGTGGTACCTATGCAAGCATGTTCCTTATTACTTGGTAGACCATGGCAATTTGATAAAATTCTGTACACCATGGTAGAAACAATCAGTATACTCTTGTTCACAAGGATAAAAATATTACTTTGCTTCCTATGACTCCTGATTCCATTTTGAAAGATGATATTAATAGAGCTAATAAAGCAAAACAGGAGAAAAATAAGAGTGAAAATCAGATTGTGGCAAAAGAATTTGAGCAACAAATGAAGCCTAATAATAAACCATCTAATGTTGCTTCTGAGATTAAACTGAAAAGTGCATGTTTATTTGCCACCAAATCTGATATTGATGAGCTAGATTCTAGTAAATCTGTTTGCTATGCTTTTGTGTGCAAAGAGGCATTATTTTCATTCGAGGACGTGTTTTCCTCTTTGCCCCTGCTGTCACTAACATTTTGCAGAGTTCGCCGACGCCTTCCCACAAGACGTGCCACCGGGATTACCACCTATTCGAGGGATTGAGCATCAAATTGACTTAATTCCCGGTGCATCGCTACCCAACCGCGCACCATACTGAACCAATCCAGAGGAGACGAAGGAGATTATGCGTCAAGTATACGAGCTGCTCGACAAAGGTTATATACGCGAATCTCTTAGTCCTTGTGCTGTTCCTATTATACTAGTGCCTAAAAAGGATGGTACGTCACAGTATGTGTGTTGATTGTAGAGGCATTAATAATATTACTATTCGTTATCGCCATCCTATTCCTAGGCTAGATGATATGCTTGATGAATTGAGTGGCTCTACAATATTCTCCAAAGTTGATTTATGAGTGGATACCATCAAATTCGTATGAAATTGGGAGATGAATGGAAAACAGCATTTAAAACTAAGTTTGGATTATATGAGTGGTTAGTCATGCCTTTTGGGTTAACTAATGCACCTAGTACTTTCATGAGATTAATGAACGAAGTTTTACGTGCTTTCATTGGACGATTTGTGGTAGTTTACTTTGATGATATACTGATTTATAGCAAATCTTTGGAAGAACATTTGGAACATTTACGTGCTATTTTTAATGCTCTACGTGATGCACGCTTGTTTGGTAACCTTGGGAAGTGCACATTTTGCACCGACCGAGTATCTTTTCTTGGCTATGTTGTTACTCCACAGGAATTGAAGTTGATAAAGCCAAGATTGAAGCTATTGAGAGTTGGCCGCAGCCCAAAACGGTCACACAAGTGAGGAGTTTTCTTGGACTCGCTGGTTTCTATAGGCGCTTTGTGAGAGACTTTAGCACCATTGCTGCACCTCTCAATGAGCTTACAAAGAAGGATGTGCCTTTTGTTTGGGGTACCGCACAGAAGAAGCCTTCACGGTATTGAAAGATAAGTTGACACATGCTCCTTTACTCCAACTTCCTGATTTTAATAAGACTTTGAGCTTGAATGTGATGCTAGTGGAATTGGATTAGAGGTGTGTTATTACAAGATGGCAAACCTGTTGCATACTTTTCTAAAAATTGAGGGCCTAGTCTGAACTATTCTACTTATGACAAAGAATTATATGCTCTTGTTCGACTTTAGAGACATGGCAACATTATTTATGGCCCAAAGAATTTGTTATACATTCGATCATGAATCTTTGAAACATATTAAAAGTCAAGCTAAACTGAATCGTAGACATGCTAAATGGGTTGAATTCATTGAGACTTTCCTTATGTCATTAAACACAAGAAGGGTAAAGAAAATGTTATTGCTGATGCTTTGTCTCGTCGCTATACTATGCTTTCACAACTTGACTTCAAAATATTTGGTTTGGAGACCATCAAAGATCAATATGTGCATGATGCTGATTTTAAAGATGTAATGCAGAATTGTAAAGAAGGAAGAACATGGAACAAGTTAGTTATTAATGATGGTTTTGTGTTCCTTGCTAACAAGCTATGCATTCCTGCTAGCTCTGTTCGCCTTTTGTTGTTGCAGGAGGCGCATGGAGGAGGATTAATGGGACACTTTGGCGCCAAGAAGACGGAGGATATACTTGCTACACATTTCTTTTGGCCAAAGATGAGATGGGATGTTGAGCGCTTTGTTGCTCGCTGCACTACATGTCAAAAAGCTAAGTCACGACTCAATCCTCATGGTTTATATATGCCTTGCTCGTGCCTAGTGTTCCTTGGGAGGATATATCTATGGACTTTGTTTTAGGTTTACCTCGAACAAAGAAGGGAGGGATAGCATATTTGTTGTCGTGGATAGATTCTCTAAAATGGCACACTTTATACCATGTCATAAAAGCGATGATGTCATTAATGTTGCTGATTTGTTCTTTCGTGAAATTATTCGCTTGCATGGTGTGCCAAATACTATTGTTTCAGATCGTGATACTAAATTTCTTAGCCACTTTTGGAGATGTTTATGGGCTAAGTTGGGGACTAAACTGCTTTTAGTACTACTTGTCACCCCAAACCGATGGATAAACTGAAGTAGTCAATAGAACATTGTCTACTATGCTTAGGGCTGTTTTGAAGAATAATAAGAAAATGTGGGAAGAATGCTTGCCTCATATTGAATTTGCTTATAATCGCTCATTGCATTCTACAACTAAGATGTGCCCTTTGAAATTGTGTATGGCTTCCTACCTCATGCACCTATTGATTTGTTGCCTCTTCCATCTTCGGAGAAGGTTAATTTTGATGCTAAAGAACGTGCTGAATTGATTTTAAAATGCATGAGATAACTAAGGAAAACATTGAGCGATGAATGCTAAATATAAACTTGCTGGAGATAAGGGTAGAAAACATGTTGTCTTTGCACCGGAGATCTTGTTTGGTTACATTTGCGTAAGGATAGGTTTCTAATTTGCGCAAATCAAAGATAATGCCACGTGTCGATGGTCCATTTAAGGTGTTAGAGAAAATAAATGATAATGCATATAAACTTGAGCTGCCTGCAGTTTTTGGGGTTAGTCCCACTTTTAACATTGCAGATTTGAAGCCTTATTTGGGTGAGGAATATGAGCTCCGTCGAGGACGACTTCATTTCAAGAAGGGAGGATGATGAGGACATCAATACCATTGTTACACCCACAGCCCCTACCGCTACATATACTTGGACCAATTACTAGAGCTCACAGACGCCAATTAAATTATCGTACTTTCGCTTCTTGGTAATGATTCTAATGTTCATGAGAATATGATGCTGCTTAAATTGGATACATTTGTTTTGCTTACAAATGAAGGCCCTAGCTTGGAGAAGGATGGACAATGGAGCAAGAACAAGCATGGAGATAATGCCATGCTAAGGGGAACAAGAACGGAGTTACAAGTGATGATTTCAGGACTTTGAAGCCACCATAATGGGTGCATGAAGCCTTGAACGAAATATACAAGATGCTACTTCATAAATGTCGTCCCGAGGCTATTCTAGGTGCTCACACCTTATTAGTGGGCCAGGCCCATGTAATTTCGAAATACTTAAGTATAGGCTATTTTTAGAGTCCGATGTGTGGGGAAACAAGAGTTAGGGTTGATTTCGACCCTCCACCAAGGGCCACGAAATTCCCCCTCTTCTTCCATATATACAGCACCTTAGGGCACCGCTTAGACCTTGGGTTTTGTTTAGATTAAAAGTTCGCCATAGCTGTGACTTCGCAGCATTCGCTTGTGTTCAACGACTGCACAAAGGCGCCACGTAACCCCACCTTGATCAATAAAGCTTTCATCTTATATTCGCAATATCCAGATTGCAATCTCAGTTTCTTGCTTGTTCTTCGCTTGCTCGCAGGAAATGCACTCGTGGTCAGGTTGATCGTGCTCGGCGTGGTCAATAACCTCTCGGAGTTGGTTTAGCGATTGCTAAGGCGCCGACGCCCTCAAGACGTCAGAGTCGGATCGTCAAAGTCGACTTCCTCCAAAGCGAAAACCAACATCTCATCAAAAGATGGGACACCTTTGCCTCTATCAGAGCTGCCACAAGTCGAGACCCTTCTAGGACATCTGCAAAACATCTCTCGGGTGTGCAGTGCTCCTCACCCTCTGGCGGCCCGTTGGCAACTTCAATGGCGTTCATCTTCGCCCACCACATCTTGCAACGAGCGAAGGCCATACGTGCACCTTCAATACAGGCAGAGTGCTTGACGATGTCCAGCCGCGGACAGGACTCCACTAGCCGCCTCACGAGTCCGAAGTAGATGCCGGGCATAGCTTCGGCTGGCCATAGCCGGATCATCACATCCTTCATGGCTAGTTCGGCCACCCGGTGCAGCTCCACCAGCTGCTTCAGCTGATCATTGAAGGACACGGGATGCTCTGGCGTCGAGAATAGCTTCTCCGTAGAACCTCCTCCTTCGGCTCGGTAGAACTCCGCAGCGTATGATATGCTGCGTGGCAGATCCGCAAAAGCCCCTGGGGAACTCCGAACCCGGGTTAGTAAAAGGTACTGCTTCGTCGCATACTTGCTTTGCATCTTAAAAGCATTACCCGTCGTGATCTTCTTCGCCCCTTGGATCTCCTGGAGGGCGACCTGGGCCTCATTCCGTGTGGTCTCCGCGCTCTGACGAGCCTTAGTGAGTTCGGCACCTTGAGCCGACGCATCAAGCTCCAAGGTCTCACATTTTTTCACCGCTTCCTGGAGTTCCTGCTGGATTTCTTTTACCCGGGCCTTGAGCTTCTTACGGGCGGCTTGCTGCTGGACAACCTTCTTCTCGGCCTCGCCCAGGGCCTCGACCTCGGTTGCGGCTCCTGCACATATTACGACACTACAGTCAATATACAGCGCCTACGCTTTCTGAACACACAGCAAGTCGTTACTCACCTTGCTCCTCCTGGAGCTGAACCTTGACCTCGTCGAGCTCGTTCTCGGTCCGCTCTAGCCTCTGCCTCAATTTAGAGACTTCGGCAACATGTGGGGTTGCAGCCAACAGCGACGCCTGCTTATGCATACATATTACGTTAGTCTCCTGCAACAGAAGATTGATCCTGTGTCCGGTTCTCGTCGCCGAACACCGGACAGTGTCTTAGGGTGATGAGGACATCAATACCATTGTTACACCCACAGCCCCTGCTGCTATACATACTGGACCAATTACTAGAGCTCGTGCACGCCAATTGAATTATCAGGTACTTTCGTTTCTTGGTAACGATTCCAATGTTCATGAGAATATGATGCTGCCTAAATTTGATACATTTGTTTTGCTTACAAATGAAGGGCCTACCATGGACAAGAAAGATGAACCTTGGAGCAAGTTCAAGCATGGAGATATTGGCATGCGCAAGGGGAACAAGAACGGAGTTACAAGTGATGATTCCAAGACTTTGAAGCCACCCTAATGAGTGCATGAGGCCTTGGACAAAATTTACAAGATGCCACTTCATAATATTCGTCCATAGGCTATTCTAGGTGCTGCGTCACCTTATTATTGGGCCAGGCCCATGTAATTTCGAAATACTTAAGTATAGGCTATTTTTAGAGTCCGATATGTGGGGAAACAAGAGTTAGGGTTGGTTTCGACCCTCCTCAAGGGCCATCAAATTCCTCCTCTTCCTCCATATATACAGCCCTTAGGGCGCTGCTTAGACTTTGGGTTTTGTTTAGATTAAAAGTTCGCCATAGCTGCAACTTCGCAGATTTCGCTTGTGTTCAACGACTGCATAAAGGCGCCACAGTAACCCCACCCCGATCAATAAAGCTTTCATCTTATATTCGCAATATCCAGATTGCAATCTCAGTTTCTTGCTTGTTCTTCGCTTGCTCACGTGAAATGCACCCTCGTGGTCGTTGATCGTGCTCCAGCGTGGTCAATAACCTCTCGGAGTTGGTTTAGCGATTGCTAAGGCGCGACGCCCTCAAGACGCTCGTAGTCGGATCGTCAAAGTCGACTTCCTCCAAAGCGATAACCAACATCTCATCGAAAGACGGGACACCTTAGCCCCTATCAAGTGGTATCAGATTTTCAGGTTGCTCGGTGAGATTTTACAGTTTTTCACAAATTAGATCTAGTCTGTTCTTCATACCTCAAGTCCACGAAAAAGCCACACACAAAAAATTTAGGGTTAGTTCATCATATCCGAACCAATCTGAGCCTTTGCATAATCTTTTTAGGGTTTTTGCTTTGTTGAATTTGCGGCTGCATCGTCGTGTCAAGTTGCTGGTCTTAGAGTCTAGTCTTTTAGAGTTTCGAGTTCTGGTCATAAGTTCTCACGCCGCCGCACCATCATCATCGCCTTGCCATCTACCACCATTGCTTATCCGCCACCGCTTTGAATCTGTATCCATATACCACCACCAATCCGTATCCATATACCACCACCAATCTGTATCCATATACCACCACCGCTACCATATACCACCATCGCTGCCATATACCATCACCATATATCCACCACCAATCCGAGTTCTTCTCATATTAGGTTTGTTTTCTAGATCCATCTAAATTCGATTCGTGTTTCCTTGCTCATGAGGTCTCGAAAAAAAGAGTCCTGAAACCACCTCCGCTTAGGCCCAAAATTTTCCTAAAACGCACTTGTCGAAAAAATTTCTGGCTATCCTATTTTTAGGTGTTTCTAAGTGTATTGAGACAATCGCCGTTATAGAAAGTTTTTTTTGACCCGCTTCAGCTTTTGGGTCCGAGCAATAAAAAAAAATTTTGGTCGAAAAAATTTCGTGCCCATCCTGTCAGTTTGACCTGGGAAGAGTTTTGAGACACTCGTCATTATAGTGATTTTTCGCAAAAAAAAAGAGCAGCGCAAAAAAAATAGAGCGAAAAAAAAATTCCATAGTGTGCTTTTCCGTTGTTTCCGTGCAGCGCCGTGATTTTGTTAGTGTTCTAGGCTCGCCTCTAGCACGGTCTAGCCTAGGACCAGACAAGACCGTCTGCTGAGCGCTTATTCAACTTTGCATCTCTGAATTTATTATTGTCAATTCTTTTTGCTACCATATTATAAGCCTTCCCAGCTCCACATACATCTACATCGTGCGCTTGACTCTCCCCGGTAATCGCTCTATCCAAGCTTTGAGAGTTTTGACTACATCGGTTGCCGATCACCGCACCGCTGCTGGGTAAGAACCGTAAGAATTTGAGATTTGCTTCACGGATTTGTGATCGCCCACCACACCACCACCACCACTTCCTAGTAGTCCGTCAATCATATTCTTGTGTGTTTCTATTGTTGCTAACCATGGCAGGATCACAAGCCGACGATATCGACTCGGAGAACATGACAAACAAAGCGCTACATGATAAGTTTCAACATATGATGAGTGGGCAGGTGGAAGATGTGCTACATAGATTTGAAGAGGCCATGGAGAAGATAGATGGCATTGAGAAGGCGTCAAACAAAGCTTGATAACAAGTTTAATAAATTGCTCGCTGCCTACCACCACCACCACCGCTGCACCTAACGCACCTCTACAACAACAACAACGACTACCCGCACATCGCGAAACAGCCCTCCGCCGAGCTTCCCGTGTCCCTCTTCACCGCCAAGCTGCTGGTGCTGCTGTTGATACTTCGTGGCTCCTGCCGCTGATGTGGGGAGGATGATTATGTGGAGATTACGAGGATGAGGTTGATCAACATCAGAACTACGTGCAACCACCAGCACCACAACCACCAGGTCGTCCACATGAAAATAATGGCAATGTTAGGGCTCCCCCTCAGGTACGAGATCATGACCATCTCCCTAAACTGAAATTGAATATTCCACCATTCGAGGGTAGATATGTTCCTGATATATATCTTACTTGGGAGTTAGAAACTGAACAACGATTTACATGTTTACAATATCCTGAGGAGAGACGTGTTCCTGCTGCTGTTTGTGCTTTCACTAGCTTTGCATGTGTTTGGTGGTCTGAACATTGTCGACTATATCCTGTTCCAGCTACTTGGGCTGCTTTGAAAACTGCTATGCGTACTCGTTGGGTTCCACCATATTATCAACGTGAATTACTTCAAAAATTGCAGCGCTTAAGACAAGGGCTACTGACTACATGGGGTTTTTCTCATTTTATGTCACTTACCTCGAAACCTGTCAACGGGTTGCTGCAGGCTTCGTTCAGTCCACTCTTGGCAGACTAAACCTTCTCGATCACCGTGCCCATAAGAACACGATGCTCGTCCATAACGGAGACACCTCGTAGCGCCTCCATCAGGATATCCGACGCCCCCGGATGGACGGGAGCCACCGACGGAAGCGGCACACCCCCCTCCTTCAAAGGGGGCTGCTCGCCCGACTCCGGAGCCATATGGGTCTTCGGAATCGTATTCGGCTGAGGGCCGAACTGGATACGGCCCTCTTCATCAGTATCCATGGGGATTGGCTCCCCCATGTGTCCGGCAGTGGAGGTCTCGCCTTGTGGCGCCTCTCGGACAGCGTCCTAGGCTCCTCCCTTCGGAGCGGTCCTCAGGGACAACACTTCGGTGTCGTCCCTGGTCCTGGGGGAGTAAGCAGGCGGTGGCGACATGCTCGCCATCTCCGATGGAGCCAAAGAACCTCCAGATGAGGATCGCTGGATAAGGTCACGGGCTAGATTGCAATAGTGTAGTTAACCATGTTAAAATAACAAAGAGAAAGGGCTGGATGTGCGCATGAATAAGCCATGTCACTCACGATGCGGCCTGGGGCTTAGTGCGGGGGCGTCGTTCTGGACTACTGTCAACGTCCCACACGGTATTGACAGCTGGGGTGCCCTTCCCCTTTTTGGGAACTTTCGCCTCCAGATGCGCCAAGGCCGCCCTCTTTTTCTTCTTCTCCTCGGGAAGAGGGTTGTTTTCCTCCTCCTCCTCCTCCTCCTCTTCCTCGTCATTGTCCTCAGGGACAGAGGAATGGGCTTGGTCGTCTTCGAACGTCGCGTCCGAAGTGCCCTTGTGACGGGGGCCACTCTTGGCCCCCTTGGCCTTCTCTTCCCCTTCTTCTCCGGCGCCTTGTATGGCGCCGACACCAGCATCTTCGCCAGGCGTGGGATGACCGGTTCTTCGGGCAGCGGAGCCGGACACTGGATCCGCTTCGCCCTCTCCATCCAGTCCCGAGAGAGTAATAATAAAATCTCAGACATCATCCTTGAAACATTTAAGTCGGGGATACATCAAAAGTAACATACCTCGCTCGCGGTATGTTTACAGTCGTGACCACGGTCTGAATCCATGGCCGGCGGTTTCTCGTTGCCCTTAAAGAGCAACTTCCAGGCATCTTCGTGGGTGGTCTCGAAGAGCCTCACCAGGGTCCGATGTTTCTTCGGGTTGAAATCCCACAGAGGTCGTTGTCGGTGTCAAAACAGGCGGATCTCGGGTAGGGGGTCCCGAACTGTGCGTCTAGGCGAATGGTAACAGGAGACAAGGGACACGATGTTTTTACCCAGGTTCGGGCCCTCTCGATGGAGGTAAAACCCTACTCCTGCTTGATTAATATTGATGATATGGGTAGTACATGAGTGGATCTACCACGAGATCAGAGAGGCTAAACCCTAGAAGCTATCCTATGGTATGATTGTTGTTCGTCCTATGGACAAAAAACCCTCTGGTTTATATAGACACCGGATAGGGTTAGGGTTACACAGACTCGGTTACAATGGTAGGAGATCTACATATCCGTATCGCCAAGCTTGCCTTCCACGCCAAGGAAAGTCCCATCCAGACACGGGACGAAGTCTTCAATCTTGTATCTTCATAGTCCAGGAGTCCGGCCAACGGTGATAGTTCGGCTATCCGGACACCCCTTAATTTAGGACTCCCTCAGTAGCCCATGAACCAGGCTTCAATGACGACGAGTCCGGCACGCATATTGTCTTCGGCATTGCAAGGCGGGTTCCTCCTCCGAATACTTCATAGAAGATTTTGAACACAAGGATAGTGTCCGGCTCTGCAAAGCAAGTTCTACATACCACCGTAGAGAGAATAACCTTTGCACAGATCTGCTGACGTATTCCGCGGCGTGACATCACACCACGGCCAGGCCTTTATACGAATTGTTTTTACTGTTCCACCTCAGCGTGTTTAGCGAGGCTGTTTCCTTGGCATGTCTTATCAAAGCGGAGATCGTGCCCTTATTCCGGATTCCCATCAATACGGACGTGGAACCCAACCGCGCCATTGATTACGGCGCTTGGGAGATAAGCGAGTTTTACTCAGCTGGCGGGGACGATAGCTCATTCCGCCCATATAAGGGATAAGGATCCACCTTTAACCCACGCCTTCTTCCTCCTTTGCTCATCCATTTCCAAGACTCGAGCTCCAGCGCCTAAGTCCGCACATCCCTCCTCAACCTTCTCCAGCCATGTCCAAGCGGGAGGCAGTGGATGGTGTCCTCCGTTCGGAGGGACAAGTCAAAAGCTGCGGAAGGCCGGATACTTGTCCAAAGGACATCGCTGCACCGCTCCTCAACGAGGGCAGCCCATTCCCACCCCTGTGCCCCATGAGAGGGTGGTGTTCTTCACCCACTTCCTCCATGGACTAGGTTTTCCCTTCACCCATTTGTCCGGGGCTCATGTTCTACTACGGCCTGATTTCCACAATCTGGCCCCGAACTTCATCCTTAACATCTCAGCGCTTATCGTCAGGCGTAGGCCTTTCTTCGCATCCAGCCCCACTTCGCTTATGGCTGAAGACCTTCAATGTCAAGTCAAGGTAGTGGGCGGGCGCCAAGCGGAGTGCGGAGGTGCCATGGTTGGTAAGATGGCCACAGTCCTATGGCTCGAGGGCTCCTTTGTGGAGACCATAAAGGGGTGGCAATCGGGTGGTTCTACATCACCGAGCCGCGACTCTCAATGGGCGGCGGCCCCGAATTCGATCTGGCTTCCCACACGGCTCACATCATGGAAAGAGACGGCCTGACGTGGGGTGATTCGTAAGAGCTATCCGACTCCAAACCTGATCCAAACCTGGTGGACCAGAATCTCAAGCTTGTCAACATAATCCGTGATGCTCATCCGCCGGATTCTCCCATGCCAAGAACGGGCCTTCAATTTGTGGGAGTTTGATCCGCACAACACCGAACCTTGAGCCGGCTCTTCGACACTACGCACGAAGATGCCCGGAAGGTGCTGTTCAAGGGCGCCGGTTCCCAAAGATCCGCCATCAAGATCGCGGATTCAGCTCGCAGCATCAAGCCAGCGAGGTGTTATATTTACCCTTTATGGGACTCTTTTTCATAGTTTGACTCTATGCGGATCTAAAACTCCCTAACCTTTGACAGATCGGTGAAGACGCCCGGACAGATTGACCGTCCGCCCCTTACCGTAAGACTCCAGCGGACGCCTCGATTGACGGGGCTATCGGCTCCGACACCTCACGTGGTGCCGGAGAAGAAGGCCAAGAAGAAGGCCACGGGAACTCAAAGGAGCTCCCGGCGTCAGGTGCTGTCGGACTCATCGTCCGACGACTCTGAGGCGGAATCCTCCCCTGAGGACGAGGAGGAGGAAAAAGGAGCCTCTCCCCCAGCGAGCGGAGAGAAGAAAAGGAAGGCCGCCCCGACTGGGGAGGCCGGAGGGCCCAAGAAAGGAAGGACCTTCCTCCGACTTCCACCAACGCCGACAATGACGAGGAGGAGGGCCACCAAGGCCAAGCCCCTAGCAAGATCGTAAGTGTCCGGACTCGGAATAGCTCATGACTTTTTATTTGTCGCATGCTGTCTTCTAACGCCGAATATAACCATGTAGCCCGCCTAAGGATTTGTGCCCGCCGCTTCGCCGAAGCGGCTCCTCGGATTCGCCGATGAACAAAGATTACTTCCGACCGCCTCCTCTCCTCGTGGACGCAGACGACACCACGGTGGAGTCCCCAAAGGCCCAACCAGAGGAGGTGGTCCCGGAGGCGCCGCTAGGCGACCTCCCGACTCTGGCGCGCAAGGGGGCGAGACCCTAGAGGGCTCTAAGTCCGCCCTGTGCGGACTCTATACCGAACCTTCAGTGGTTCCAACCGCAAGTGGCCCTTCAGTAAGAAGGGCAAGATCATGACGCCGGTGACCTCCGGCCCATCCGGAGGCACGGATAGTTATTGGAGGCGCTAACAGCGCCCCATCGACGAGGAGCACCGCACCGCTATGAGTGCGGTGATCCGAGAAGTTCAGTCCGCCAAGAGCGGGCTGACTAAAGCCTGTACCATCCTTCTAATGTGCTTTGAGGTAAGTTTAGAATATGTAAAAATATTACCAAGATAGACAGAGCCTCGATGCTTAGTTCGGTGTTCGGAAAGAAAAGCCGGACTGAGGATCTAAAAAGATATACGCAGGGGTCTAACATAAGTATGTCAATATGGGAATGCAGGCTGCGCTGCTGACCTCTGCCACACTAACTGCGGAGGTCAATGCACTGAAGCAGAGCCTCGAGCGGTCCGAGAACGAGCTCGGCCTTGCCAAGAAGCAGCTCGAGGACAAGGAAGGTAAGTAACACCTTACAGAAAGGATTTGGTTGAAAAAATGACAGGACTAACATGGTTATTGTAGGGGCCACGAACGAGGTGGCAACCCTGAAGGAGCGGTGTCCACGGCCGAAAGCAAAGCGGCTGCGGAGTGCACCGAGCGAGAGAAGCAGGAGGCGCGGGTGGCGGAGGTGCGGCAAGAGCTCCAGGCTCTCGTGGAAAAACATGAGAGTTTGGAGCGTGACTTGAAGACTCGAGAGTCCGAGCTCGCCTCGGCTCTTGAGAGTGCCAAAGTCGCTAAGGCCGAAGCCCAAAAAGCCCTCCAGGAAATTGAATCATTAAAGAAGATAGCGGCGGGTAAGGCATTCTTTATGCAAAGCAAGCATGTGAAAGTGAATTATCTATTACTTACCCGAATCCGGAGCTCTCCAGGAGCATTCGTAGATCTGCCCTGCAGTATGGCTGATGCCGCTGCATTCTACCAAGCCGAGGAGGGAAGCTCGACGGAGAAGGTGTTCTGGTCTCAGTATGCCGAGGCCGGACAACCGGTGCCCTTAAGCGACCAGTTGAAGCAGCTGGTCGAGCTCCATAAGGTGGCCGAACAGGCCATGAAAGGCCTCATAGTTCGGTTGTGGCCTAAGGAAGCCATACCTGGGAGCTACTTCGGGCTGGTGAGGCGGCTGGTGGACGCCTGTCCATGGGTTGAAGTCATCAAGCGCTCCGTCTGCATCGAAGGTGCCCGTAGGGCCCTTGCCCTTGCTAAGGTGCATTGGGGCAAGATGGACGCTGAGAAGCTTGTGACGGACGGACCACCACCGAAGAAGGAGCATCGCAAGCCTGAAATGTATTATGAGGGCGTCCTGAAGGGTGTCTGCCTTATAGCGGATGAATGCTCCAAAGATATAATTTTTTAGTAGACTCGCATTTGTTATCCTGTGCGCTGAAAACTTGTTCATATGCGCGAAGCAACACTTTTGAATTTAAAATATTACCTTCTGTGCGGCCGTTTATCAAATTTGAGAGATGGCAAGTCGTTGGCTTCAGCCCCCATGCCACGAGTGCTGGGGTGTTCGGGATAAACTTGAGCGCTCTTGTTCCCATTCTTGGGTCCTTCAAGGGAGGAGCTCAACGCAACGAACAAGGCAACCGGACTATAGTGCTTGAACACTCTCACTTAGCCATAGAATTCTATAATTTTAGATTTCGGCAAAGCCCCTAGTATTCGGAAGACCGAGTTCGGGGCGCTATCCACGCCTTGGCCGGACAATGCCGACTCCTCGCTCTAAGCGGCATAAGTCTTTAGGGACCCGAAAAAACCTCTCGAACAGCGATCGGCTCTCGCCCTATCATGACGGTCAGTTTTAGCTTTCCACCGAGGTGCTCAACCCAGCTCAACCGGGCACAATCGCAGTGGTTCTCCCAGCGCTACCTTAGCCGATATAACGGAACGTAAGGTACCAAAACATGGGAGCCGGGCAAACCCAACTATTGACCCAAGACATGATTCGGAGCCGATGCATATAATGCTATAAGTTCGGGGTGCCGCACTCGTGAAAGTGTTCGGACTTATCACACCATATCTTTGGGGTACTTAAGCCCCTGGTGTATTGGCCGTACCAAAGTGTACAGGTGCAACGTGTCATGAATGAACATATAATTAGATAAAGAAAGGAGTGCAATAATAGGCAAAAGCTATGTATTGTTTATTCACAAATGTACTGCAATGAAAGCAGAACGATACAAATAGTGCGATAAGCAAGGGATGGGACTATTTAACATGTCCCCCTCCAGGGGTAAGCTGCGGGATGGTATGTAAAATAGGTATAATGCTCGTAGTAAAGACCACCTGGACACTCGACGTAGCTTTCTGCTTCCCTGGCTGTTGCATCGTGAATTCAGCAATTCTAGTGCCGGACAGGGCTTCTGGAAAATGGAGTCCTGAAAGTAAGAGAAAAGAAGAAAGAAAAAGAATGACACAATCGAGAGCCTCTGGTGCGGTTGAGCCGCCTTCTGGGCGTGCCGTGGTCGTGCCCCTCCCCTTATGCCCATGGTATCTCCAGAGCGTAGTTATGTACACGTAGTACTGGCTTTGCAATTTCGCGAGGGCTGGGTTGGGGCGGGATTGCTACGCGTGCTCGGATCGTGCCAGGCGGTCTTGTTGTAGGTTACTTCGGGCGCGCTTGACGGTGTCCGAACGTTTAATAGCCAGACTCGAGAATTGTTGTGAGAGGCTGCTTTGCACCTCCGCCGCAAGGGCCGCCGTGTGCTCCTCCGTTCGAAGAGAGCGTTCGGTGTTTCCATTGACCGTGATTACTCCTCGAGGGCCTGGCATCTTGAGCTTGAGGTACGCGTAGTGCGGCACCGCATTGAACTTTGCAAATGCGGTTCATCCAAGCAGTGTGTGATAGCCGCTGCGGAAAGGGACTATGTCGAAGATTAACTCTTCGCTTCGGAAGTTATCCGGGGATCCGAAGACCACTTCGAGTGTAACTGAGCCTGTACAATTGGCATCTACACCTGGTATGACGCCTTTAAAGGTTGTCTTTGTGGGTTTACTCCTTGAGGGGTCTATGCCCATTTTGCGCACTGTATCCTGATAGAGCAGGTTCAGGCTGCTACCGCCGTCCATCAGGACTCTAGTGAGGTGGAATCCGTCGATGATTGGGTCAAGAACCAATGCGGCGAATCCGCCGTGGCGGATGCTAGTGGGGTGGTCCCTTCGATCAAAGGTGATCGGGCAGGAGGACCATGGGTTGAACTTTGGGGCGACTGGCTCCATCGCATATACGTCCCTTAGTGCACGCTTCCGCTCCCTTTTGGGTATGTGGGTTGCGTATATCATGTTCACCGTCCGCACTTGTGGGGGGAAGCCCTTCTGTCCTCTATTGTTCGGCGGCCGGGGCTCCTCCTCGTCATCGCTATGCAGCCCCTTGACATTGAGTTCGGCATTTAACTTGCCTGCCTGTTTGAAGACCCAACAATCCCTGTTGGTGTGGTTGGCTAGTTTTTCGGGGGTGCCATGTATTTGGTACGAGCGATCGAGTATTCGGTCCAAATTGGACGGGCCCTGAGTATTTCTTTTGAACGGTTTTTTCCGCTGACCGGGTTTAGAGCCTCTGAATCTAGCATTGACTGCCGTATCTTCAGCATTATCGCCATTAATGCGGCGCTTGTGCTTGTTGCGACGCGACCTGCCATTACTATCCTTGGTATCTGAACTACCAGTGTTTTTGGTCAAGTTGTTGCTATGAGCTAGCCAGCTGTCCTCTCCCGCACAAAAGCGGGTCATGAGTGTTGTGAGGGCTGCCATGGATTTCGGCTTTTCCTGTCCTAGGTGCCGGGCAAGCCACTCGTCACGGATGTTATGTTTGAAGGCTGCAAGGGCCTCTGCATCCGGACAATCAACAATTTGATTTTTCTTGGTTAGGAACCGTGTCCAGAATTGTCTGGCCGATTCTTCTGGCTACTGAATTATGTGGCTGAGGTCATCGGCGTCTGGTGGTCGCACATATGTGCCCTGGAAGTTATCAAGGAATGCGGCTTCCAGGTCCTCCCAACAACCAATTGATTCTGTTGGCAGGCTATTAAGCCAATGCCGAGCTGGTCCTTTAAGCTTGAGTGGGAGATATTTGATGGCGTGTAGATCATCACCGCGGGCCATGTGGATATGGAGGAGGTAGTCCTCGATCCAAACCGCATGATCTGTTGTGCCATCGTATGATTCGATGTTTATGGGTTTGAAACCCTCGGGGATTTGATGATCCATCACTTCGTCTGTGAAGCATAGTGGGTGTGCGGCGCCTCTGTATTGAGCTATATCACGACGCAGCTCAAATGAGCTTTGTCTACTGTGTTCGGCCCGGCCGGAATTGCTGTGTCCGGCGTGACGGTTATCATCATGTGTCGTGGGGCGCCCACGCGATCCGTAGATCGATCTTGTTTGCCTTGCCTTGTCCTCCAATATGTCTCGCAGGTCTAGCGTGATTCCCCGTGCCTTGGTACTTTTCGAGCGATGCCGGGGTGCGGCTTGAATGGAGGGTCTAGAGGCCTCTCTGTCGCGACCACGGGGTGGCCGGTCGGCCGCATCATGCGCTGGTGATGTAGGTTTGGGTGCTGCTTCCTCTAATTGGGGTATCAGCCTGCGTTTTGGGTATCTCTTGGAGGGGCGTTCGAGTTCGTACTCTTCGGCTGCAAGGAATTCAGTCCATCTGTCAGCTAGCAAGTCTTGGTCAGCTCTAAGCTGCTGCTGCTTTTTCTTGAGGCTGCTTGTCGTGGCCATAAGCATGTGTTTGAAACGCTCCTGTTCGGCGGGATCCTCAGGCACGACAAATTCGTCATCGTTGAGGCTTGCCTCATCTTCGGAGGGAGGCATATAATTATCGTCCTCCACCTCCCCGTCTGTCGCTCTATCATGAGGGCTGGCTTCTCCCTCCTCCTATGTTGAATCCTACTGGAGGGGGTTGTATTCGGCACTGTCCGGGGTGTTATTATCTCCCGTGCCGGAATCACCGTTTTTGCTATGGCGGGATTTAGAGCGGTGCCGCTGACGCTGGCGCTTGGGCTGTTTCTTGGAGGGGTCATCCTCCGCTGTTCCATCGCCGTTCCCATCTTTTGGGATGTCCACCATGTATATGTCGTGTGACGAGGTGGCCTTCCAGTGCCCTGTGGGCGCTGGTTCTTGGTCGTCTCCAGCATCGTCGTCCATACCGTCGATCTGTTCGGAGTCGAAGTCGAGCATGTCGGTTAAATCATCGACAGTGGCTACAAAGTGGGTGGTGGGTGGGCATTGAATTTCTTCGTCGTCCGCATCCCAACCTTCCTGACCGTAGTCCGGCCAGGGCTCTCCTGATAAAGAGAGAGACTTTAGTGAATTCAGGATGTCGCCAAAGGGCGAGTGCTGAAAGATGTCTGCGGCAGTGAACTCCATGACCGATGCCCAATCGGATTCGATTGGCCGGGGCGCGGGAGGTTCGGAGTCCGGAGAGGAGTCCGACACCTTGGATTCACGGGATTCGCAAAGGACAGGGATGGTATTCGGCTCAATCGCCGTAGAGATCGTAGCCCCCGAGGCGGTGTCCAGCCACTCGTCCTCGATCGGCGGAGTCGGCTCCGAGCTAAGGGTCGGAGCGGACGCTGGTGTGGCCTCCAAGTCACTGTTCGGCGGCAGAGCTAGATCGTGCCCATCGAGACAATGCGGCGCGCTTGGCTGTGGGTCGAATCCGTCGAAGATCAAGTCTCCGCGGATGTCGGCCGTGTAGTTCCAACTCCCAAACCTGACCTGATGGCCAGGGGCGTAGTTTCAATCTGCTCCAGATGGCCAAGTGAATTGGCCCGCAGTGCAAAGCTGCCGAATACGAAGATCTGTCCGGGGAGAAAAGTCTCACCCTGGACCACGTCGTTGTTGATGATCGATGGAGCCATTGGCCCTAAAGATGACGACACAGAGGAACTCTCAATGAAAGCACCAATGTCGGTGTCAAAACCGGCGGATCTCGGGCAGGGGGTCCCGAACTGTTCGTCTAGGTGGATGGTAACAGGAGACAAGGGACACGATGTTTTTACCCATGTTCGGGCCCTCTTGATGGAGTTAAAACCCTACTCAAGCTTGATTAATATTGATGATATGGGTAGTACAAGAGTGGATCTACCACGAGATCAGAGAGGCTAAACCCTAGAAGCTAGCCTATGGTATGATTGTTGTTCGTCCTACGGACAAAAAACCCTCCGGTTTATATAGACACCGGATAGGGTTAGGGTTACACAGAGTCGGTTACAATGGTAGGAGATCTACATATCCGTATCGCCAAGCTTGCCTTCCACGCCAAGGAAAGTCCCATCCGGACACGGGACGAAGTCTTCAATCTTGTATCTTCATAGTCCAGGAGTCCGGCCAACGGTGATAGTTCGGCTATCCGGACACCCCTTAATCCAGGACTCCCTCAGTCGTCCTCTGCGCTGGCATGGAAGAATCCGGCGAACTAGCATCACTTGGATCACATCGACGAGCTTGACGTCCTTGGCTATCATGCTATGGATGCGCATCTGCAACGCTATCAGCTCATCGGACGAACACCAGTCCGGACTCTTCTCGACCCAAGAGGTGAGCCGCATGGGAGTGCCGGAGCGGAATTCGGGAGCCGCGGCCCATGTGGTGCCGCGGTGTTCTGTGATGTAGAACCATTTTCTCTGCCACTCCTTCACTATCTCCACAAAAGTACCTTTCGGCGAGGAGACGTTGGGCAGCTTGCTCAGCATGGCTCCTTCGCACTCCGCGTGCTGGTCGTCCACCACCTTTGGCTTCACGTTGAAGACTTTGAGCCACAGCCCGAAGTGGGGTTGGATGCGGAGGAAGGCCTCGCACACGACGATAAACGCTGAGATGTTGAGGAAGGAATTCGGGGACAGATCATGGAAGTCTATCCCGTAATAATGCATCAGCCCACGGACGAAGGGGTGGAGTAGAAACCCTAGCCCGCGGAAGAAATGGGGGATGAATACTACCCTCTCTATGGGCTTCGGCATGGGGACGACCTGTCCCTCGGCCGGCAGACGATGGGCGATCTCCTTCGCCAAATATCCGGCCGCCCGAAGCTCAGTAATGTCCTCCTCTTGACGGAGGAGACCATCAACTTGCCCTGACTACCGGATCTGGACATGGTTGCTTGAGTGGAAAGGAGATGAGAATTTGGGCGCTGGAGCTCGAGATCGGAAAGGCGGAGACAGAGAGAGAGAGCGTGAGAAGAGGAAGGGGGAATCCTTATCCCCTTATAAAGGCAACAAATATTAAACGCCTCCTCACTCGCCTTAGGATTCGCCTATTCCCAAGGGCTGTATAAACGACACGGTTGAGTTACCCATGCCCGCATTGATGAGAATCCCGCAATAAGGGGACACGATATCTACTTCGACAAGACGTGCCAATAGCAACCGCGTCTCGAAACGTGGGATGGCAGATGAAAAACGGTTCGAAATTATGACCGGACATACGCGATGTCATGTTGTAAAGGAGCTGTCAACAGATTAGATTCGTGTAAATATTATATTCTTTCTGCGGTTGTGTATGGTGTGTGTAACAGGTCCGGGTACAATCATCGCGTCCGAAGACTATCTTGGAGTTCGGAAAAAGGGGAACCCGCCTTGCAATGCGGAAGACAATCTGCGCGACGGACTCCTCGTCATTGAAGCCAGGTTCAGGGGCTACTGAGGGAGTCCTGGACTAAGGGGTCCTCGGGCGTCTGGCCTGTTATTCATTGGGCCTGACTGATGGGCTATGAAGATATGAAGGCCGAAGACTATGCCCGTGTCCGGATTGGGCTTTCCTTAGCGTGGAAGGCAAGCTTGGCGACCAACTATGAAGATTCCTTCTTAGTAACCGACCCCGTGTAACCCTAGATCTCTCCGGTGTCTATATAAACTGGAGAGCGTAGTCCGGATGGATAGATATTCATTACCATATTCACATAGGCTAGACTTCTGGGGTTTAGCCATTACGATCTCGTGGTTGATCAACTCTTGTAATACTCATATTCATCAAGATCAATCAAGCAGGAAGTAGGGTGTAGCGACCCGACCCGAATGGATCAAGTCTCTGTGCTTATGTGTCATCCCTGGATCGGTATGCTGACACACACAGTACTCGAGGATTTATAACAGAGGTAAATCACATGTATAAATAACGTAAATACTATTACCTCAATCCAAATATAGCGGAAGCAACAAGGTTGTGGATTCCCATCAACACCAACGGCAAAGTTGAGTATAGGAAATCGTAACCCTAACGTATCACTTACTCGTCATTTGAAAAGTCTGCAACATGAAACATTGCAGCCCGAAAACGGGTCAGCACATGGAATATGCTGGCAAAGTAACACATAGAGAATAATGAAGGAATAAGCCTATACTACATGCATATATGGCTGGTGGAAAGCTCTATGGTTACAGTTTTGCATAAAGCCAATTTTTCCCTATATCAAAGGAATAAATTTTATTTTAACTATCATGGTGGTTGAAACATCATTGAGAAGGTATAACCCCAACTCAATCCCAATTAAAGTAATTAACAACCCAACAAGATTAATTTAGAGTGATGAGATACATGTGAATACTCAAGTGCTAGATACTCGAATTGTCCATAACCGGGACATGGCTAACCATGATTAGATTGTACACTCTGCAGAGGTTTATGACTTTTCCCCACAAGACTCGATCGCCTCCGTTGGTTTCTCGCACTACATGGTGTTTGAGAAGCGGATGACCGAGACACGATCTTTGAAACATTAACTATCTACTCCGGATAGATCATACCAAACCTATAAAACCCACTACCTGCTGATCTACCTCTTGAGAGCTTCACGTAACTTACTTAACTATGCTAGAGCCCATAATAGCTTGTGGCTGCACACGGAAGTTTCTAGCATGAATAGTCTCGATTCCTTTGAGCCCAGGTGGCGGTCCTTAGGAAGATCACACGGATACCTCGGGATTTCCAAAAATAAAACAGACAACACTGGGTTCCCCAGGTGCCTCAATCCACCCAGATGTGTATTTAAGTTGCCACCTTAAAGTAAACCATTAATTAACAATCTCACATATGTCGTGAATATCTCTCAAACCCAAACCACGTCTACGAGCATAGCATGGCAATATAAGCAACATGTAGAAGTAACTCCCAAGGGTTTGATAGTAACAGGGCAATAGGTTCCTACCTCATCATCTACTTCCCAACCCACAAATTAATGACATCCTAATCATGCAATGTTTGAAGATTGAGCTAATGCATAAAACTGGGTATGAAAAGGTATGATCAAGTGTTACTTGCCTGCAAAGTTGATGAAGATGATTCGCACTCAAAACTCTTGATATGTCTACTCGTCACACTCTGGTCAATCTATCGTAAGCAAGCAATAGTAACCACACATAAGCAATCACTCAAAAGATCGGAAAGAATGAAGAAAACTATTCGGGAAACATCAAAATCAAGCAAATAATTCTTGCAACATAAAACAATTTCTAATAGTACCAAAATTCTGTGAATTTGGCCTTATCAGAAAGTTTAGGTCAAGAGCTTCGGTTTGCAAAAAGAATCAACTCAAACGGAGTTGTAAAACTCAAGTTATGATCAAACGAAGTTTCAATTCAAATCTGATCTAATTCAAATTTTAAACTTTCAAAAACATGTTTGAGTTGGATTACTGGATAGAGGAGATCGTAACGAAGAAGTGAGCGTTGGTTTCGTTGGATTTGGACTAACGAGTAAAAGGCTATGAGGGTTTGAAAATTGGGGACTAATCTGTAAAAGTAACACTACGGATAGGTCCCTGGCAGTAAATCTAAAATAAAAAGAAAAATCCTAACGAACGAACGTTCACTGCTAAAACCTAACGAACCGATTCGTTCGCTGTGAAAACCTAATCGGCGAACGTTCACTAAATAACTAGATTAAAAGAAAAACCATTTTATTTAACAAAAACGAAACTGAAAAAAAATAAACCGGATCGGATCGGGCTGTTTTACCAGTCGGCGGTGGTCTGGCGGTTTTCGTTGAGAAAACCGGCGGCGGCAGCGGTTTACTCCGGCAAGTCCGGCGAGGCGGCGCAGGGCTCCGGTCGTCGGAGGAGACGGCGAGGCGCACGGGAAGAGGCGGCGCGGGCGGCGGTGCGTTAGGCGCCAGCAGGTCGAGGCGGCGGGGTCAACGGAGTCCCGCCGGCGCGATCTTGAGCGGCGGTGGCGGCGGTTGGCGGTGTGGTCGGCGGCGCGATGCGAGAGGAGGAGAGGAACGGGCCGGGCGGCGCTTTTATGGGGGGGAGGTGGCGGCGGGGGGGGGCGGCGGCGAGTCGTGGCGGCGGCGGTCTCCGAGCGGAGCTCGGGGACGAGCGCGGCGCGTCGGTGGGCGTCGATGGGCGAAGGCCGTGGCGTCTTGTGAGGAGCGGTCTTGGGCCGGCTCGGCCTCTGGCTGGGCCGGCCTGGCTCGGTCGGCTTCGGCCAAATTTTTTTTTATAAACGTTTTTTTTAACACAGACAAACAAACGTAATAAAACAAAAAAAATAAAATTCTATATAGGCATATTATATATCAAAATTTTCAGAAAAAGATTTCCTACAACATGGACATTATTATAGCTTTAAATAAAATACACACAAATTCAAATAAATAAAAGAGTGCTTCAGCTCTAATAAAATCCAATAAAATCATTTTAAAATACCAAAATTAATTCAAATTTATTTCTCTCAATTTTCTGATGTAGGGAATCATGTTACCCTATTTTATTTTTGGAGAAAAATAATTTGAATAAAACCCAAATAACTCCAAATTGAAAATAAATTCAAAAGAACTTTGAATTTAATTCTTTGAAACTCCCAACTCATATTTCATATGTTTTGAAGAAGTCATTTTATCTTCGCTCGTGAAAATCCTTGAGTTGCTTAAAGTTTCAGAATTGGAAATATTCTCAAATGAAGTTCAAATATTTTCAACACCCCTTGTCATTTAAATGGAAGAAGTCATGTAATCTTCTCTCCAGGGTTTTGTGATGAAAATAATTTGAATTCCCGAAGATCATAAAAGAAAAATGAAAGTTTGGGAAAGTCCTTTTATTCCCTCTCATTTAACTTTCAAAAGTTTCGAATTCACTCACTTTTAGTCAATCAATCAAAACTATCTATTTGTTATAACATTCCAAAATTTAGAATTTTGGGATGGTACAAACCTACCACCCGTAAAATGAATCTCGTCCTCGAGATTCGGAGAGGCTAGCAAGAAATAGGTTAGGTTTGGGGGTCTTCTCAAAATCCATCGATCGTCTCCGGGGGTCTCGGGTGCTACCACCCTTAGAAGCATGGTTATGGTTCCATCAAAACTCATATACTCCATCCTTATTGTTGTCAGTGTTGATCTTCTCAGATCCTCTGGATAATTACTTTTCTGGGCTCTTCCGGTAGCGGCATAACCTTTTCCTCAATCTCTTCTATCCTTTACTCTTGGTAAGTTTATTCCGAGACTGGGTCTTCTTAGCTGACGGGTCTGGCGCCAATGTTAAACAACTATCGATATCTCATGGTGGTCAACAATTTATGGTTTCTCCTACAGAAAACGGGTCTGGGTTGAACCTCACCGTATAACCTACGGTTGGCAACAACTGCCGTGTACAAGGGAAAAATGCTTACACCATTCTAAGGTTTAAACAGGGTTTTGTTCGTCGTCTCTCTACTATAGGTAAGTCACTCAGATTTACCATCCCATATAGCCAAGCGAATAATAAGAGTAAGTCGGTATGGTGATCAATCCATCCCGCACCCAAATCACTACCTTGTACATGGTTTAGCGAATCTCGCATTCTAACACTCGGTCATCCTCACAAGCATTGTAGAATTTCTCTTGTCGACGAACCAAGTTCGGAAAATCCATTGATTCTGCAAGCCAAACAAACATCTATCGTTCCTTCACAACTCTCAGGTTTTGCGTAAACTCCTATAGAATCGTCTATCGATAAAAATCGTAACTTCTTCCAGGGTTTTTCCTTCAGCAAGAATGTGCTTGCTTCTTGGCAGGTCCTGGAGTCTGTGGGTTATGGCCCATCTCATCACTTAAATCCTTGAGCACATCATCTGGGCAACTCATCATTATCCCAACATCCAACTTCCTGGCATATTTAAATCCATCCAATTTTATTGTCTTCCTTACTTCTATTTGTACCAAACTGAGACGGGATTACTCAGGCCCATCATGGAATTTACATTGATCCATATTTCCAACATCTTACCTCCTTTATATCCAATAGTAATTCATCCCTTCATCCTCATGGGATATCCCACCTACCGAGATGAAGACTTATACTTATGAAGTCCATACTCCACTTCGTGGAACATCATTATCCTTTCCAGGGTTAAGCGTCCTTACAGGGTAATTTTGGCCATCTCTGCATGGCACTTCTTCAACTGGGAAACGTGAAACACATCATGAACTCCTGACAGTCCTTCGGGTGACTTCAACTTGTTAGCCAATTCTCCCATACGTTCCAAAACTCGGTATGGTCCTACAAATCTCGGAGCTAACTTTCCCTTAACTTCAAATCGTTTTAACTCCTCACAGAGGGGACACTCGAAGACATGCTCTATCTTCAATTTCATAGACTACCTCCTTGCATTTTTTTGAGTCTGCATAACTCTTCTGCCTGGACTGAGCTACCTTCAGTCTATCTCGAATCAACTTAACATTCTCTTTTGACTCCTTGATCACATTTGGTCCAAACAACTGACGGTCTCCAACGTCATCCCACACTCTCTTGGGGTATCAAACATATCGAGACAAAACTCATCTTCATTTTGTCTGAAATCCATTCAGTCGTTATCCTTATCTTTTCCAGGGGTCAACGGTTCGTACAGGGTACTACCACCCTTAAAATGTTCCAATATTCCATAGACCATATTTCTCATATCCTCGAAATTGGTCAACATCTTTCCTCATAGGGTAACTCATAAAATCCAAAGCAGTACCAACACTGCTAACTTTATTGATTCTTAAATTATTACAATCATCTCGCTTTTCCATTACATGTCTCAACTTAACACCTCAATATAAAAGAAAAAGCTCTCACTTCTACTACTCCATTTATTCTGTTACAAATTCAACTATATATAACTAGTCTCCTTCTCCTTCGGACAATCTCTGGCAAAGTGCCCTGCTACATTACAACGGAAACATATTACTTCTGACAGGTTTCGAGGTTTCCTCATGATCACATAGCCTCCTTGGGTCCTCGGCTTCCATTTTGGGCAAGTGTTGATGTAGTGCCCTGACTCCTTGCATTTGTAACAGGTGACATGACTCGGGTCCTTCCTGGAATCCAATCTATTTCTCTTCCTGGACCTTTCCGTTCCAATCAGGGCTTCTATTTCCTGTGGGTCATACTCTACTTCCTCTATCGGGAATTCTACTAGATCCCGATTCAGACAATCTTGGGAGATGTGTCCTTCTTCTCCACATGAATAGCATGACTTGGTGCGGGCTTTAATTTTGTTTCCTTTGTGTGTGTCCTCAACATCTTCCTTCGACACAGGTTCTTCTAACATCTCCATGAGGGCTCCTTTCATTTCTTCTTTCTTCTGCTGGATGGTTCTCTGTACCATAGTGTAAATGTGACACTGAGCAGGGCAGTGGGTAGTTCCTTCACACAAGAAACAAGTAATCTGTCTAGTTGGGCATTCTTCAGTTGGGTGACTTCCTTCACAATTTGGGTATTCATCCTTGTTTTCCTTATGGGTGTGTCCTATGTCTCCACAGAGCTTGCATGCACAAGGTTTCTTCATATCCTTTCCCGAAGGCTTCAATTTCTGGGACACAAACCGAGACATTAGCAAAGTCAACTTAATTTCTCCCCAAGTGGTTACTCCTTGCCATCCGTTGATGGTTTGGTACATCCTCCACCAGGTAGCAGCACCTCTTTCAAAGCACTGAATGGCATGCTGGGTCATATCCTTTCCGGTTATAGGGTTATTCTCCATATGATCCTCCATGTTCTGAATCCATCGGTCCATCTCCAATTGACTCATCGGTCCAGAAAATATAAGCTCTTCTCCATTCGTCATCTATTGGGTCCATGGGTTATGGGGTGAGATAAGAGGGATCGAGAGGGATGCACACAAAGCAAACAAAAGTTTTGAAAGACAGGTTTTATTGTGGTTGTCGGAAGAACATCAAACAAATGACAGCTCACAATCGTCGCATCTAATGCAGGTATATACAGGGGTTTGGTCTTCTAAAGGTCAATGGATCTCAACGTCATCAAACTCCTCAAGTATTGGTCATGTCTCCGATGGCTCCTTCTGATCATGCTTGTCCTTCTCAAGTTCTTTTGCCAGATCATCTCTGTTGACGCGAAGTCTCTCATGACGTCCTTTAGTATTCTGGAGTTGCGTTCCAAACTTCTGGGTTTCAACATCCTTGGCATGAGCCATGGTTCTACTGTCCTTCAGTTCCTGACAAATCTCCGGTACCTCGATGTTTTTCTCCTTCAGCTTGTCTACTTTCAGTTTCAGGTTCCTGAATTCTTCATGAATTTCATCCTTGTCAAATACGGCTTCCTACAGATCCATTTAAACTCCTTGATGTAATACTCCAGATCCTGGCGATACACCATCTAAGGTTAAAACTGCATCGTTTGCTGATAGGTGCTCCATCAGCCTTCTACCATCCAATCATTCCATGCATATGCATGCTTAACTCAGCACGGTGACAATAGCATAAGCGGGCGATAACATCATGGATAGCGTGTTTCTCCTCTTGTCATTTCCATGAGCTATCATTCCATAGTTGATATCTCCTGCCTTAGGGTTTTCCTTGACAAAACTTTGAGTTTCTAACTCTCCATGTTCCGGTCTTACTCCAATACACCTTGATCTCGGGTATTGATAACTTCCATAGTCTGTCAAATTCCATAAGCGTAATCTTCCTAGGTCATAAAAATCTGGGAATTCTTCAGAGCCTTCAAAATCTCCTAGTCTTCGGAGTCTTCAACAGTTGTAGTTTCCATTTACACGGTAAAATCCTCTTCATTCCAAATGGTCTTAGTTGTCCAATATCTTGTCTCCTTGGAGTGGTCTCATCGGTTGAATCTTCGAGTGGTCAAAAGGGAAAAGGGGTATGGTCTCACTAAAAAGGGAATACTTGAATAAGCTCAGAAGAGAAGAGAGGTAAAAGATCCCTTTTGAAAATGAAGTTGTAGAGAAAATCTTTCCTATGGGCTTGCCAGTTTCTAGGGTCACGTCCTACAGTCAACATGTGCTCGATACCATCTTGTAGCGACCCGACCGAATGGATCAAGTCTTCGTGCTTATGTGTCATCCTGGATCGGTATCTTTGACACACACAAGACTCGAGGATTTATAACAGAGGTAAATCACATGTATAAATAACGTAAATACTATTACCTCAATCCAAATATAGCGGAAGCAACAAGGTTGTGTATTCCCATCAACACCAACGGCAAAGTTGAGTATAGGAAATCGTAACCCTAACGTATCACTTACTCGTCATCTGAAAAGTCTGCAACATGAAACGTTGCAGCCCAAAAACGGGCCAGCACATGGAATATGTTGGCAAAGTAACACATAGAGAATAATGAAGGAATAATCCTATACTACATGCATATATGGCTGGTGGAAAGCTCTATGGTTACAGTTTTGCATAAAGCCAATTTTTCCCTATATCAAAGGAATAAATTTTATTTTAACTATCATGGTGGTTGAAACATCATTGAGAAGGTATAACCCCAACTCAATCCCAATTAAAGTAATTAACAACCAAACAGTATTAATTTAGAGTGATGAGATACATGTGAATACTCAAGTGCTAGATACTCAGAATTGTCCATAACCGGGGACACGACTAACCATGATTAGATTGTACACTCTGCAGAGGTTTGCGCACTTTTCCCCACAAGACTTGATCGCCTCCGTTGGTTTCTCGCACTACATGGTGTTTGAGAAACGGATGACCGAGACACAGTCTTTCAGAAACATTAACTATCTACTCCCGATAGATCATACCAAACCTATAAAACCCACTACCTGCTGATCTACCTCTTCGAGAGCTTCACGTAACTTACTTAACTATGCTAGAGCCCATAATAGCTTGTGGCTGCACACGGAAGTTTCTAGCATGAATAGTCTCGATTCCCTTTGAGCACAGGTGGCGGTCCTTAGGAAGATCACACGGATACCCCGGGATTTCCAAAAATAAAACAGACAACACTGGGTTCCCCAGGTGCCTCAATCCACCCAGATGTGTATTTAAGTTGCCACCATAAAGTAAACCATTAATTAACAATCTCACATCTGTCGTGAATATCTCTCAAACCCAAACCACGTCTACGAGCATAGCATGGCAATATAAGCAACACGTAGAAGTAACTCCCAAGGGTTTGATAGTAACAGGGCAATAGGTTCCTACCTCATCATCTACTACCCAACCCACAAATTAATGACATCCTAATCATGCAATGTTTGAGGATTGAGCTAATGCATAAAACTGGGTATGAAAAGGTATGATCAAGTGTTACTTGCCTGCAAAGTTAATGAAGATGATTCGCACTCAAAACTCTTGATATGTCTACTCGTCACACTCCGGTCAATCTATCGTAAGCAAGCAATAGTAACCACACAAAAGCAATCACTCAAAAGATCGGAAAGAACGAAGAAAACTATTCGGAAAACATCAAAATCAAGCAAATAACTCTTGCAACATAAAACAATTTCTAACAGTACCAAAACTATGTGAATTTGGCCTTATTAGAAAGTTTAGGTCAAGAGCTTCGATTTGCAAAAAGAATCAACTCAAACGGAGTTGTAAAACTCAAGTTATGATCAAACGAAGTTTGAATTCAAATCTGATCTAATTCAAATTTTAAACTTTCAAAAACATGTTTGAGTTGGATTACTGGATAGAGGAGATCGTAACGAAGAAGTGAGCATTGGTTTCGTTGGATTTGGACTAACGAGTAAAAGGTTATGAGGGTTTGAAAATTTGGGACTAATCTGTAAAAATAACACTACGGATAGGTCCCTGGCAGTAAATCTAAAATAAAAGAAAATTCCTAACGAGCGAGCGTTCCTTTGCTAAAACCTAACGAGCGGATTAGTTTCGCTGTGAAAACCTAACCGCGAACGTTCACTAAATAACTAGATTAAAGAAAAACCGTTTTTTAGAAAACGAAACTGAAAAAATAAACCGGATCGGACCGGGCGGTTTTACCGGTCGGCGGTGGTCTGGCGGTTTCGTTGAGAAAACGGCGGCGGCGGCGTTTACTCCGCAAGTCCGGCGAGGCGGCGAGGCTCCGCAGCGGCTCGATCGTCGGAGGAGACGGCGAGGCGCATGGGAAGAGGCGGCGAAGCGACGGTGCGCTGGCGCCAGGCGGTCGGAGGCGGTGGGGTCAACGGCGTCGGCCGCGCGATGGAGAGCGGCGGCGGGGCGGTTGACGGTGTGGTCTGGCGGCGATGCGCGAGGAGGAGAGGAACGGGCCGGGCGGCGCCTTTTATGGGGAGGTGGCGTGCGGGAGGGGCAGGAGGAGGCCGAGGCGGTACGGCCGCCGAGGCGGCGGCGGTCTCGGCGGAGCTCGAGGACAGCGCGGCGTCAGCTGGGCCTCTGCTGGGCCGAAAGGCCAGCGGCCGGTGCGGCGGGGAGCGGTGCTGGGCTGGCTCGGCCTCTGGCCGGGCCGGCCTGGCTCGGTCGGCTTCGGCCAGATTTTTTTTTATAAACATTTTTTTAACACAGACAAACAAACGTAATAAAACAAAAGAAATAAAATTCTATATAGGCATATTATATATCAAAATTTTCAGAAAAAGATTTCCTACAACATGGATATTATTCTAGCTTTAAATAAAATACACACAAATTCAAATAAAGAAAAGAGTGCTTCAGCTCTAATAAAATCCAATAAAATCATTTTTAAAATACCAAAATTAATTCAAATTTATTTCTGTCCAATTTTCTGATGTAGGGAATCATGTTACCCTATTTTATTTTTGGAGAAAAATAATTTGAATAAAACCCAAATAACTCCAAATTGAAAATAAATTCAAAAGAACTTTGAATTTAATTCTTTGAAACTCCCAACTCATATTTCATATGTTTTGAAGAAGTCATTTTATCTTCGCTCGTGAAAATCATTGAGTTGCTTAAAGTTTCAGAATTGGAAATATTCTCAAATGAAGTTCAAATATTTTCAACACCCCTTGTCATTTAAATGGAAGAAGTCATGTCATCTTCTCTCCAGGGTTTTGTGATGAAAAGAATTTGAATTCCCGAAGATCATAAAAGAAAAATGAAAGTTTGGGAAAGTCCTTTTATTCCCTCTCATTTAACTTTCAAAAGTTTCGAATTCACTCACTTTCAGTCAATCAATCAAACAATCAATCAAAACTATCTATTTGTTATAACATTCCAAAATTTAGAATTTTGGGATATTACATAGGGTATACCTCCATACAGAGGACCCGAACCTGGGTAAACATCGTGTCCCCCGTCTCCGGTTACCATCGACCCTAGACGAACGGTTCGGGAACCCCTACCCGAGATCCGCCGGTTTTGACACCGACACTAGCTAGCTTGGGTGGGCTAGAAAAACCTTGCTAGCTCAGGAGAGCCAGATCGGCTCGTTTCCGACGGCAAACTTCGCGTAGTAGTAACATAGACTAGTAACATATGCATGTTGTACTAGTCCAAGTTACTCACCACTATGACCAGCCTAAGCAATGTAACCAAACGCTCCTTACTCTGCCTTGTTATCTCCCCCGGAAAGCCAATGCATGGAGCGTAACTACGCGTTGATCTGTGAAGAAATCAAAGTCGGTTTGCATGCGAGTTAATACGTGGCCCTACATGGTAGCTAAAACAGCATCTCTTTGTTGTTTGGATTAATTGTTGCATTTAGAGACAGAAATCAGGGCTTTGATTGGAGGAATGACCGGTCAAGTTTCTCCTTCTCCTATCTGCTTGCACCTTGGTCCTGCTGCACCTTCTAACGTGAGTTATTACACCTAGATGGAGGGAGTCGTACAAGATGCGGTGGCACAGTGACTTAGGTCAAATACAAGTGCCCAAAATTGTGTACATGTTATAATAAGGATTCACTTAAAATAGTACGTGAGCGAACAGAGGGATCAATTGGACAGTGTTCCCGAGCAGTAGCGAGATGTGTGAGGTAAGATACACCGCTGGCGCTTTTAATTTTTCTTATTAATTTGTTTGTTTCACCATCTGACTGGTGGGACCCAACATACTGCGTGGAGAGAGGTAAGGTGACTAAGGCTGCATTATTTCTACACCACTGTGGATAGTCTTACCACCAAAGCCACATGACACGATTATGATTTAAATCCCAATGACTCCCACACACACAAAAAACACAGCATGCTTGTCACACGAATGCAAGAATGTATAAAAGGTTATTTTCCTCTCGTTGAACATAACGGGAGGGTTGTGTAGCTGGTTAGCCTGTTCGCTCATCAAACTTGAGGTCTCGGGTTCGGTAACTACACTTGAGCATAATTCGTGCCAGGAGGATTCTTTGACTGGTCAAAATGGATGGATACGGAGTTATACGATCTCGTAGTGACCATATAATCACCTCATCACGTATAAGCTACAGCCTCGGCGCTTGTTTTCTAGGGTTTGCACTCTTCACACTTTCTCCAGTATATATATACACGGTGGAGCCTCAGCGCTTGTAGTTGCTCTCTTCACACTCTCTCACCCTCTCTAGATCTATTGGCCTCTCTATCTTCCCTCACTGCTGGTCTTCTTGTAGTTGCTCTCTTCACACTCTCTCACCCTCTCCAGATCTAAACAAGACTTCGTTGGCCTCTCTCTTTCCCCTCACTGCTGGTCAAAAAGCCGGCAGGACCCGTCCACCGGGAAGGGAAGGAGGCTTAACGCTGTCGCCGTCAGCGAGGGAGGGATTACTATCGGCGCAGCTGTTCACTTTCACCCAGCGGCGGCGCAGGAGGGCCTCCGACCCCTTCTTCTTTGCCGCCGTACATAGTGTGGGTCGAATGGCCTCCGGTCGCCCACCGAACCACACCCGATGAACCTTAAAGTATAATTTACTTGTTCCACATGCATTGCTCTAGCTGCATGTGGGCTTTTTCCGCTTCTGCACTCGAATCTAGGTGTTGGATCAAACAGGAAACTAGTGGGGAAACTTGTATACCATGAATCTAGGACTTGGTTCAAAGAGGAAAGGAATGGGGGAAAGTAGTGGGAAAAGTTTTATAGCATGAATCTAGGACATGGTTCAAAAAGGAAAGGAATGGGGAAAGTAGTGGGGAAAGTTGTATCGCATGAATCTAAGATGTGGTTCAAAGAGGACAAGAATGGGGGAAAGTAGTGGGGAAAGTTGTATAGCATGAATCTAGGACGTGGTTCACAGAGGAAAGGAAGTGGGGAAAGTACTAGTACAGACTGGCTATCCAGCACCTACGTTGGTCGAAAAGGGAAAACAATGACAAACACAGTACGCACATTTGTAACGAACTGATCTTTTGTTTTGGGGACAAGGCTGTAGAGTTTGAGCAGGACTAGATTTGTTGCGCTCACATAGGGAAAGGTGTCTAAAGATAACAAAATTGGGACCAACACAAATATGCTTCTTGGTTGTTTGTTCTTTGTTGCAACAGACTGTGCATCACCCCAGTACATCGGTAGATACACATAGTGCTGGTGCGTCCACTGTCCCGTGCAACTCTTTAGCTGTTGTTAATCTAAGGCCCTGTTTGGTTAAAAACTCCCTAGTCCCTACCTGCTTGGTTCCAGGGACTAAACATGGACTAGAGGTTATTAAATGACATGCTAAAAGACAATGTTACCCCTAGTAATGAACTAATAGAGACAAGGTGCAATGCGTGGCAGGGGCAACTGTTGGAAAAAGTCCCAAAAAGACTCTCCCTCGGGGTCTTCTTTCTTTAGTCCCAAATGCCCACCTGTAGTCCCTAAAAGTCCTCCTGTTTGGTTTAGATGGGACTGACACTGAGTTTTTATAGTCCCTCCAACAAAATGTTCCTGTAAACAAGCACCCTCTAATAATGCCGCTGGAAAATTGATGCAATGCCACAGTTAAAAGCAAATTACATGTTTTAACGAATTTTATTGTTAATATAATCTCTCTATTAATATTAATCAATGCCACCGTTTGAGAAATGCTACTGTCTTGCTTTCTTACCCATTTAGATAAGGTAGATGCTTCTTTTTGTTGGCTTCTGTGTCATCCACCGTTATTGACCACTAGTTGTTTCCTTTACACCTCTGTGTAAATAGGGTTATCTACTTCACCTCGTTGCCATTGTGACCTTTTGTTGCACTGCACAAAACACATTTGTTTTAAGAGTGTTTTGTGCAGTTCAACCAAAATGTCACACCGACAACGTTGCTTGATTGCTTGATCTTAGTGGAACTGCACAAGAGGAGATCTTACTTCCTATCTGTGTTGGCAAATTTGGTTCAGATCTTCTTGTGAGTTGTTTGAATTTCGCGTCATGAGAGGTCAGTACTAGCCTTCCTTCACATGATTCTGCAGTGTGCTTTCATATGTTGTGCTACTTGTACAGTAATGTTGCTTGATTTTAGTGAACTGCACAAATGAAGACAAGAGTTCCAATCTGTATGTGCACCACAATATCCCATTGAGGTAAGATAAGGATATTTCACAACTGTTGGCCTGTATTTTGCCACTTTCATCAGAAAATTAATGTCATTATTCAGTGCTATACTTGTGAAACCAAATTGACATGCCAAATCTTACATTGAAGGCGAAGCTTGTCTATTATTGAACCAAGTGATGAAGGGGAAGAACAAGCGGAAGAAAAAAAATCAACTCCTGGTGCTGTAATGAAGCACTGGAACTGTGATGACACAAGTAATGATATAGTTTTGCATCTTAATTTATTGCTATGGCTGGAACGAGCAATTGTTTTGCCACTGATTTGATGCCAATCTTAATGTAATACGTAATTACCTCTACTTGTGCAAACAGGGATCTTCTTTGAAGATACCATATATTTTAGTGGAACTGCACAAGAAGATGTTGGAAACATTAATCTAATCGAGGAGTATATAGTAAGCATGGCCACCATAGTAGATAGCAACAGATGGTTCTGGAGAAGTGCTTCATCTATATGCTCTACACAATAAGCCTCCTGTCAAAGGTTAGTACTCGCCCACTGATTTCATCCATATGATTGAGCTTTGTCATCTCTATTGGTGTTGTGCTACTGTTTAGATACTATCATCAAAAAGTGGTATTGTCCTTGACAAGTGCTTCATCTGTGCTGTTTTAAATATTTCCTTTCCTTTTTTTCGAGCAAACATGGATGCTAGCATTTAGTTATCCTCTTGTCTTTGCACAACAGGATCATGCTCCTCTGAAGAAGAATATGGAGTACGTGAAGTGACTAGTTCCGATTATGCCATGATGAAGAAGCCATGTCTATCTTCTCATCAGAAGGAGCAGTTGAAGGATGGTTACATTACCCCCCACAAGACCAAACTAACTTCAGCTCAGAAGGACTGACAAATCTCCATTTTCTTGCTGTGATGTGCGAGCACAATGTTGTTCTAGAATTCTTTCCGGTGAGTTCCATTTTTCTAAAAGTGTGCTCTACATGGACCACGTAGGTGCCTATTTAAACTGTCAATTCATAGTACAATTTGCTTTATACTAATCACTTTTTTTGGTATTTGTGCAAACAGGGGTGCTCAGCTTGATTTCAATGGGAACTGCATAAAATGTTCATGAATACATCAAATCATTCATTTCCACCACAAGAAAGGAGGTGCCAATAAGTTCAAGGCGTTGCAACATATAAGAGCGAAATCATACAAGCTACGCGCGAATTTGGTGGATTTTGGTGGAACTGCACAAAAATAACAGCTGATTTTTTTAGCACGAGGTGCCATGTCAATGTCCGAACTGATGGCAAACCCTGCCCATTCCACAATCGTAGGCATTTGATATTTTGGAATGGGAAAACCTTGTCAAATTTTGCTCATTGATTTTAGCAAGAAGACATGCGTTTGATATTTTCGAATGGGACGCCCTTTGCTGTCAGCAGTGTCGATCCATTTTTTCTTTATTCTTTAGTTGTGAAGTAAATATTGGCTCTGACATGTGAATCGCTAAGATGCATAATCATCGATTGTTTTGAATGTTCTCTATGAATTGCCAGGCCTGTGTGTTTGATTGCAATGTACAGGAATGCTAAAAAGTTGCTCAAACTCTTTGTACTCCTTATGTTCCTTTTTACTTCGCACATTGTGAAAGTGCATACTTTTTTCTATAAGATTGGTCAAAGTAGAGATACTTTGACTGCAGACAAAACTTGTATGCAGACTAGAAAGGATCGGAGGGAGTACATGCGAAACTGCTGCAAACGAGGTGATCACCGTGATAATAATGCTAGTACGTATTGTTTTTCATGTTGATCCAATGCCAGTGATACAATAATTCGAACTAATCAAAATAAATTCATTCATACATGGTCAGATTTCATATAAACATGCTGGATTTCATGACATTTCATACATTCTTCAACTAAAAAGGGGTGCGCTGGAGGTATAATTAATTAACCGGAGCTACCCACCTGTCTCCGGCTGAGCCGTACAGAAGCTTCAGTGACTTAACTGTAGGTGCAGTTGCGTAACTGACATGTGGCCCAGATGCCTGTTGGTCCCACGTGTCAATCAGCCAACTGCACTAGCAGTTAAGTAGAAGAGCGTCCTTCTCCAACATAGCTCTCCAACTCCACGTCGCTACCAAGAAGCTAACCAGCCGTCAGTGGTCAACCCGCCTAGCTTGTCATAGCGATTAGGGCAACTAGGAGCCAAATGATCAGGATCCCCACATGCCAAACACCTTTCTTCTTGAAGTTCTTGTGTTGCACAGCCTTGTTCTTCCCATCAAACTTTCCCTTGTTCTTGAACTTGTGGGGCTGGAAGTTCTTCTTCTATACCATATTGGCACTAGATCCTCCCTCAATTCCTCGAGCACGTGTGTCCTTTTCTCTCGCCTTTTCTTCCACATCAACAGTGCCAATGAGATCCACGAAGGAGGAAGCTTAGTGATGATACCTTCGGCAACAAACTTGTCCGGTAGCATACAACTGAAGTGCTCAAGTTCTCTAGGAAATGACTGTATCTCATGAGCTTGCTCAACCACGGAGCGATCTTCAATGATCCTATAATCATAGAATTGCTCCATGATGTACAACTCAGTGCCAGCAACCGGAGGGTAGCAGCGGTGGCCTTACTTGGACCCGAGCTGCAGTGACCTACCGTGTTCTACTCTTCCTTGTTTTCTGTGTGGCGCGGCCTCGTTGGCAGCGGGGCGGGGCCTCGACGGAGCCGGTGATGTCCTCTGTATCGTGTCCGGCGGGTGGCGCCTCGGCAGAGTGGGGGAAATCCTCCCCCTAGTTGCCGGCACGGTGGGGCCTCGGCGGAGCCGGCGGTGTCCTCTACCTCGTTGTTCGCCCCATGGGGCCTCGGCGGAGCAGGGCCTCGTCGACGCCAGTGGAGCAGGGACTCGTCGGAGCCGGCATTGTCCTCTGCCTCGTCCTCAGTCTCGCCAAACAGTGCCTCGCCCGCTTCATCGCCCTCTTTGTAGGTGGGCGCATCCTCCGCCACCCGCATGCGGTACTGCCAGCGCTCGAGGCATCCCTCGCGGGCGGAGCATTACGAGTCAAGCAGCGCCTCCTGCTCTGCCCGCTCCGCGGTGATCTACCCCTCCGCCTGCAGGTGCTCCTGGAGGAGATGGTGGTTGTAAGCGGCGTCGGCCTGCGTGGAACTACTCCTCACGCTTCTGCCTCACCGTGTCCATATATTGGGCACGAGCCTCGCCGATGGTCATGGTGCAATGCACCGGCGAGGATGGCGCGGAGGAGGGGGTTGGCGCCGGATCGTCGACTACCATGTTCTCCATTGGGACGTCGTCGTCCTTCGGCTGCCTGCCGGCTAGCCAGACGGTAGCAATGGCTGCCATCTCCTTGTGGTCCGTCGTCCGCCCGTCTCGAAGAGTGCTGGAGCGCGAGGAAGCCATGGTGGACATTAGTGGTGTGGACAGGAGAATAGGAACGGATGCGGATGACTTGGGCTATGGCCGGTGCAGAAGTTTATATAGCAATGGTGGGCGGCGGAGGGAGAGATGTGTGGCCCCGGAGTAGCCGCCTGGGCAACCGCGTATCATTAATGTGGGTGACAGAAGGACGGACGGACGACACTTGTGTCTTTTGAAGGCGGAGCAATCACATGCACCGGGAAGGGGGCGGGCGGCGCTGACCGTTTCAGGCAGAAAGCGTGCGAAGGCAAGGGAGGCGGTCTAGGTGGGCCAGGGCAGTCAAACTCGTTCTTGACAGTGGGACGGTCCAGCAGCCGGACATGCTGGCTCGCTAGCTACCTCGCCGAGCTGAGCGATGACAATCAGA
The DNA here is from genome assembly GCA_021605205.1 of Aegilops longissima. Classification (NCBI taxonomy): domain Eukaryota; kingdom Viridiplantae; phylum Streptophyta; class Magnoliopsida; order Poales; family Poaceae; genus Aegilops; species Aegilops longissima. The sequence goes on along the minus strand of CM038681.1, from coordinate 302,159,956 downwards.
CAATGGACGTAGCCTCCGACCAGGAGCCGGCGCCACTGTCCAAGCCGGTTCATGCCGTGTTCACCATAGAGCAGGTGCGGCCGCACTTCGACGCCCTAATGGTGGAAGAGCTACCAGCGCAGGAGGACCTATGCTGCAACCTCCATCTCCTCAACGAGCACCGGTGAACAAGCGAACGACAATGCCTTCGCGGACATTTGGCCCTATGATCCTGGCTTCCCGAATGAGCAACAGGCACTGTATCAGACCATCCGTAGGGCCCGCGAGGCCCTCTTCGTCGTCCTTTGAGTTGTTGCGCTCGCCGTGGCGCCTCCGTCTCGCATTGTCAACATGGTCAACGGACATGAGGATGAGGAGATGACTTTACTTGGAGAGGATGACAGTGCGGACCCACAAGGGCCATAGCCGCACGTACGCAAGTGCCTCCTTATTAGTATATAAAACTACAATTTTTTTTGCTTCCTCCTGGTTTCCTGACATCACGGTCCCACACCATTGTCAACCTATGTAATCAATAAACGAGAGAATTGCACAAGAAGCGGCCGACAGCTGGGACCGAGCAGCTCGAGCAGTATTTGTGTTTTTGAGGTGTGAGCACTTCAGAGTTTTTCTTGAGCGATGTTTAGCCTAGATATTAATTTTTCTCCTATGAACAACAGCGAAAACATCGCTGCGGCTATTAACTGGGTGGGCTGTGGCCCGTCTAGCCCAGGCCAGATATCCAGCCCAGATATTAATTGTTTTCAAGCTAAAAATGGCTAGCCCAGCTATACTTTTTTTAGGAGTACCTAGGCAAGATCAAGTTGTTATTCTCCGCCCCGCTGGGCTGCAAAATTTTCATAGGAGGGATGCATTAGGCTTAACAAGAAAATGGGCTTTAAGATATAATAAATGGGATGTAATTATAAAAACTGGGCAGTAACTATAAAAAATGCACTAAACACGTAATTACTTTAAAAAAATATTCTTTTTGGATATTGAAAATTTTAAGTTCATTAATTGTTGCGAGCGCAATGTTTTGTTGGATTTTTACGTAATATAAATTTATATTGAAATTCTATTTAATCTGGCTAGAAATTTTAGGATAAAAATATTTGGGATCCCATCAAAATGTGGGAAATTTTAATGAATTCTGTTTTGAACGATTGGTTGAAATGGGTTGTACTATTAACAAACTGTAAATGGGCTGTAGTAAATTCCATTAGAATTCAAAAATTGGTTGCACATTCTTACAAATCTCAAATGGGCTATAAGTTCTCTTCCAGACACTTGTGGCCTTACTAATTTGACGCGTCCCCTAAAAAAAGAGAGTTGACGCGCATGCAAGGCTTTGTCAACTTATAGTCAACACACGGTTCTAGCAGCAGTAGCCATTGGATGTCCATCCAACGGATGCCGTGCTTCTTGTTCAACCTCGGATATTCTAGCTTCACCCGCCCAAAAAATGATTCCTCCCCCTGACATCTGGGGCGCACCATTTGGGAAGCTGACCTGTGGGCCTACTACGGTGACGCGTACCAAGGCCTTTGTCAACTTAGTCAATATAAACGATTCTTGCTGCAGTGACCGTACGATGTCCATCCAACGGACGTCGTGTTTCTTCAACCTCTGGTCTTCTTGCTCCAGCCGCCCAAAGCAGCATCGGTCGTGCCACCTGCTCCTGCCTCCCGTGGCCGGCTGTGCTGCCGCGCAGGCCTCACTGCCCCCTACTACTCCCACCACTGGCCAGGCCATCCCTCTACTCACCCACACCCCCTGCTATTCCGCGGCGACGACAGCCTCACACCACAGCCGAACCAGTGAATTCTCGTACTCCTCTCCTCGCGGGCTTCCACTGTCGCATCTTCCCCGGCTCCGTATCGTCCCCTTCCTAGGCCTCGTCGTCGTCCACCGCCCTGGTGCTCTCGGCGCAGCGTGGTTAACGTGGTCAAGGAATGGCTTCCATCGGACATGGACTGTACGTGGAGAGGCTGACAGCTGGGTCCATGACGGCAGCAAGGAAATCCCTCCTTATTACGTGGAAAATAATGATTCCTCAACCTGACAGCAGGGACCCCGGACAGGCCATCGTATTTCATGAAAAAAAATGTTTCCCCCCTGACTGCTAGGACCCATCGGACGGGCCATCGTATTGCGTGAAAAAAATGTTCCCCCCGCTGTCAGCTGGGACGCACCGAAAGTGCCTCCTTATTACGCATAAAAAAATGAATATTCCCTCTGCTGGTTGGGACCCACCTTGGTGGGAGGCTGACTTGTGGGCCTACTAAGTTGACGGGGACGGAGTGCTTTGTCAACTTAGTCAATATGAACGATTCTAGCTCCAGTGACCGTACGATGTCCATCCAACGGCCGTAGTGCTTCTTCAACCACTTGTCCTGTTGCTCCAGCCGCCCAAAGCTGTGCAGGTCGTGCCGCATGCTCCTGCCTCCTGTGGTCGGTTGTGCTACGGCGGAGGCCACACCGCCCCCTACTATTCCCACCGCTGGCCAGGCCATTCCTCTACTCACCCACACCCCCTGTTATTCTGCGGCGACGGCAGCCTCACACCGCAGCGGACCAGTGAACCCTCGTACTCCTCTACGCGTGGGCATCCACTGTCGCGTCTTCCCTGGCTCCGCGTCATCCCCTTCCTAGGCTTCGTGTAACATCCCAAATTTCCTATTTGGAATGTTTTACAATTATAGCTAAGCATCTATGCATATTGGTTGAAATTTGAGTGGCATTTGAAGTTTCAGAAGTCTTGGAGTTGTTGGCATTTGAATTCAAAATTTTGGTAGTGGAAATTATTTCAAAACTATGCCTGATAAATACTTGAAAAAAAGTATGAGAGGAGTAAACACGACACTCCAAAAATATCAGAGGAAAAACATTTGCCAAAAAGTTTGAATTCAAATTTGAGTTTTATTTGGAATTTTAGAAAAATGATTTTTTATAAAGTTTGAGTTTTGCCCTGGAAAATGTTCAAATTATAGGAATATTCCTGATCATTTTGATATATATATGTCCTATATAAAATATTTATATTTAAGTATTTTCTCTCATCTCTCTAAATTCAAAAAATATAAAAGGAGGACCCAGGCGCCCGGCCAGAGCCAGCCCGACCCGGCCAGTGCCGAGGCCCACCAGCGCAGCCACCACCCGCCCAGCCCGGCCCGCCCGAGCCCCACGCCCAGCCCCTCGCCGAAAACCCTCTGGACGGTCGCCCGCCCGATCCCTCTCTCCTCACCATGACACACCGGGCCCCACCTCCTTCTTCCCTCGCCCAAGTCACCCGCGCCGCTTCACACGGAACCCGAGATCTCCGGGATCTCATCCCGATCCTCCCGTGCCCCCTCATCCAAGTCGGCCTTCCCCTATAAATACCCCCTCGACCCGTTCCCCCTCGCCCCTCGCCCGACCCTCCCTCTCGCCGACTGCGCTCGTCCGAACCCGAGTCTTGCCATGCCATTAGCCCGTCCCGAACGCCTCGCACCTCCCGAGCTCGCCCAACTCCACCCCCGAGTTCCCCCCGCCACGCCGCACCAGCCGGAGGTCCCCGCCGACGTCCCCGACCACCGGAGCCACCAGAACCGTCGCCGCCCGAGCTGCCGTCGCCGTCGCCGCCACGGTGGTCGCGGACTCCTCTCGCCGTCCGATCTGATTTCGTGACGCTGTAGATTAGATCCCCGAAGAAATAGGTTTATTCAACTAAACCGGTTAGTTCGGTTTAGTTAGGGTTTAGTTGAACCGGCCGACTCGGTTTAATCCCTAGGGCCCGATTTAGTTATATTACGCCGAGTAGCTAGATAGGCCCATTAGCGCCGATTTTCGTTTTAATTTTATTTTTTCGTTTCTGTTTTAACAGAATAGTTTCAGATTTGAAAAATTCATATCTTTTAATCTACTTAATATTTTTAAGTGATTCTTTTTTGTTGGTTTGCAAATTTCTTATAGTTTCTGTAGAAAATATAATTAGTCATGTTAAAATTATTTAAAATTGCTTTATTTTAGATTTAGACAGAATAGTAATTCTGCTATAAAATGAGTTAGGAATATTATTTTTAGTGATTCTTTTTGTCACAACTTTGTTTTGACATTGCCTAACCGTAGGAATTTATTTGGGAATTTTCGAAATTAATAAAAAATAGTTTTAAGCAGAATCATGTTATTCCTATTTATTTAACTAGCTACTGTTTTCCTATTGTTCTAATTAGAAAATAAATTTATTTTTCCTATGGGATAGTCTATCCTAGGTTAGTTTCTGTAACTTTAGAGCATGAACTTTTATTTGCAATAAATAAAACTTTTATTTTAGTTTTTCTTACTAGAATTGTTTTAGGCCTAATAGGAGTTTTATAATAGCTTTTAAGGTGATTCTTTTTGCTCCTAGTTGCATGATGAATTCCTTTCTGTTAGGTAACATAAACCCATGCTTAGGTTCTGTTAAGAAAAATTTTGATATGTAAAACTATTCTTAGTTGTTGCTTGATGTAGGAAAGCTTTGATTTGGTTTTTCTTCGAGTTTTCTTTGGTTTTTGACTCGTTTGTTTTGTGTGTTATGTTAGCATGCTATTATGTTAAGTGGTCATATGCTATATGCTTATTATGATTGTTGTTTGCCTCGGTAGAATTTCCGGAGTGCGAAGCTTGCTACCACGAGTCCCTAGCTTTCGAAGATCGTCAGCAAGGCAAGTCATTGATCATGTTCTTTACAATACCTATGATTTCTATTGCATTAGAATTATACCTCCCCACCATGCATGCAGTAGTTGAAATTTTGAAGTTATGTTCTTGAGTAGTATCATGAGGTAGGATGAACCAATTCCCTTGTTACCATGACCGGGGCGAAGTAGTTTATTTCTGCTATGCTCGTGACGCGGGGTTGGTTGAGTGAATTCATAAGGGAGATGTGAGAGTCAAGATGATGACAACCCCATGAACTTCAAGCTCAAGATGGACTTGAAATTCACTCTTTGGGTGGAGGGCGGTTGTGGGCACCTGGAGAACCCAGTGATTGGCGGGATGCATGGAGAAGCGCCATGACATCTTGCGAGCTTCACCCAGCCACGAAGAGGCGGATGTATACCCCATTGACGGAAGCTTACATGCAGCCGCAAGCCATTATGGGCTCGGCTTGGTCAACCCAGTTGTGACTCTGGCCGGACGGTGCTGCGAGATGTAGAAGAACGGTAGGATTGGTTGGGTACCGGAAGACCCTATTTCGTTCGTCCCATCTTCAAACACCATGAAGTGCGAAGACTTAAAAAGGAGGGAACGATTCTTGCGGGTAAAGTGCGCAAACCTCTGCAGAGAAAAGATCTAATCGATTAGCCGTGTCCCCGGTTACGGATAATTTGAGCCTCTGGAACTTGGAAGTATTCGGAAACCTCAACACTGAACTTAATAAATTAATTGAGGGGTTATTATTTAATAATTGGGGATGAGACATTGGTTGGCGGAACCATCTCAATAAATACCAACAATTTTGTAGTTTTTGCAAACAAGTCCTTATTATAGGGAAAAACTGGCTTTTCGCAAAAAGATGGAACTTAGAGCCCCACAGCCAAATTGCATATAGTATTAGTAATTTTATTATTGTTCTCTCTTCATGACTTGCCGGCATATTCAAAATGCTGACCTACACGGCTGCAACGTCTTATGTTGCAGAGGAGTATTCGATCGGGAGTGAGGCTCGCTCCGCTTAGCGATTGCCCTTTGGAGTCGGATGGACTCGCTATTCTTCTATGCTTCCGCAGCTTTATTTAGTTTATTTCTCATGAGTTAGCCTTAGGCCGAATTTATTATATTGTAATAAAGACTCGATATGAGAATCGTGTAATAAATTCAGGTGTGATTGAACTTTGATTATTTCATCAATGTCTTGTGTGTGCGGCATGATCTTGGGATGAATGCAGAACCACGGAGACTTGACCGATTTTGGGTCGGGTCGCTCTGAGAGATGGTATTGAGCACACGCTGACCGTGGGGCGTAACCCTAGGATCGGAAAGCCATAGGAAGAGACTATTTATTTTATGTCCTTACCATTCCGTAATTCTCTCCTGTTCATTTCGACTTCTCTCCAATTTTCAACATTCTAGATGGCCGCGAGTTCACCCAGGTTTACGCTACGGAGTTTTGCAGACGGATGAGACGATGCCATTCGGCAAGAAGCTGGTCGAGATCGTGAAGAAGTTGAAGATTGCTCTGCCCTCGATCACCGGGAAGCCTACCAATGCACTTCCGACGGATACCCACTATAGGATTGAAGTGCATATCCCAGGGAGGACCTTCGGAGGACATTCAGAGCCCATTGACTTTGAGTTTACTGATTTCAACTGGATCCTCGGAAGAGACATGGCGATTTATCGTGCACTTGGACATCTCCGAGAAGAGTACAGGGCGAGCTCGATCCACGGACCTCGCCATGATTTCTCGCAGAGCGAGCGGAGATATCATCCGTGCCGTGAGGGCGAGTCCATTCTCTCATATGTCCAAGACTTGGAGTGTCTCCTCGAGTAGCGGGAGATCCGGACTCGCCAGTAACTCAAAGGCACACAGAGGCTGTTGTTCCGTGAATCTGGGCTGGAGGAGAAGGCACACGCAGACTTCCTTGACCATGAGGAAGAAATCGCGGACTTCATGGAGAGAGTCGACAACCTGAAGATGAATGTTGCGCATTAGAGGAAAAGATGGACTTGGGAGAGGACCTTTTTCAGTGGAGATGACGGACCTCTCGTGAGCAATGATCAGGATTATGAAGGAGCTCCACCGGAGAAAGCCGCAAGAGGAGGCGCCGCATCAGAGGACGCCACACCGGAGGACACCGCACCAGAGGACGCAAGGATAATTGATGAAGACATTTAGTCGACCGCCTTGTTATTTTATTTTTCCATCGATCAGTTAGGTCGTTATTTTCGATTAGTCGTGAGGATTTTGTAATCAAGATTGAACCATGTTTGAGTGGATTGAATAAATGATTGGTGTGATTATGATTGTGCATTCATATGGGTAGTGATATTTCTCATTAGACCATTGTTCTATTCTAATTTTCTCATCCACTCCAAAACACGGATGCCTCCGAGGCGTGACCCGGTCTCAACTTTCCGCGGAGCTCACCCGGTGATCCAGCAGCAGAATGCCCTCATGCGATGCTCATCGAACGAACAACAACAACAACAATCCACCGCCACCACCCCTGTTGACAACTTGACTCGATTCCTAAGGCTGAATCCGCCAGGTGTTCTCTAGCAGACTTGAGCTGATTGTGGCCGATGATTAGCTCCGCAAGGTCGGAAGGAGTTAGTCACTGTTGGATGCACCGATGCAGAGAAAGTGCGCTTTGCGCACATCAACTTGATGGACATGCAGCTTCTTGGTGGGAGAACTACACGCCACTTATCCCATCGCCACCATTACGTGGGATCGGTTCCAGCAAGCTTTCCGCACCGCTCATGTATCGGTGGAGCCATGAGTGCGAAGAAGCGTGAGTTCCGCAACTTACGCCAGAGGAACCGTCTTGTGGGGCGATGCGTGGATGAGTTTAGCAAGTTAGCTCGCTATGCCCGGATGATGTGGCCACAGATGCATAAGCAGGAAAAGTTTCTCGAGGACTCAATGGCGAGCTGGGTATGAAGCTAATGGTGGCTACCTTCACTAACTACCGGAGCTGGTAGACAAGGCCACCATACTTGAAGGCAAGCAGCAGCAGATTGATAGCATAAGCGGAAGTATGGCGGGGAAGTACAACTCGGAGCTCAGCGAAGCCCGATATGCCCCATACTCGGGAGGGCATACCCATCACAACCATGGAGGACATAACCATGGAGGAAATGGGAACAACCGCAACCAGGACAACAAGTCGGGCAATGGAAATGGCAATGGAAGCGACAATGGCAACCAGCATCGTCCTGCCCGGCTCGAAAGATCTGAGTCACATCACTGTTTCAAGTGCGGAAAACAGGGCACTATGCCACCGACTGCCGGAGGCCAAGCGGAGGAATGGAAGCGGCAATGGAAGCTCAGCAAAGAAGCCCAACCCTTTTCCTCGTGCTCGGGTGAACCACATTGGCGTGGAGGGCGTCTATGATCAGCCGAACAATCGTGGTTGGTAAGTTTTATTAAATTCACATCCAGTATTGGTACTCTTTGATTACGGTGCAACGCATTCATTCATATCAAGGGTAGTTGTGGAAAAGTATGGGTTGCCCACTAAAACCCTTAGAAGCCCCTTCGCGTCGGTTCGCAGAGGAGAAATGATGGCAGGTTTAGGCTGTCATGCAACCCTCAACATCGGAAACCATAAATTTCCGCAGACCTCATAGTATTGGAAACCCGGACCTTTGATGTAATCCTAGGCATGGATTGGTTGGCGAAGTTTGAAGGAAACATAGATGTGCCCGCAAGTCGATTCTGCTCACCACCGGGCGAAGAGGATCAAGTATGTATCGGGCGTAGCGGATGAAGAATCGGTGAATTCCCTCACGGGAGTTGTTCAGGAGGAAGTGCCGATGGTGCAAGATTTTCCGATGTGTTTCGGAGGAATTACCAGGAATGCCACCGGACGGAGACATTGAATTTCTGATTGAGTTATTGCCGCACAGCCCGATATCCAAGAGACCCTATCGGATGCCACGAGCGATTTGAAAGAGATCAAGAACCAAATTAATGAGCTATTGGAGAAAGGATATATTCGCCAAGCTCATCACCTTGGGGAGCCCAGTTCTTTTGGTAGAGAAGAAGGATGGAACCTTGAGAATGGTTGTGGATTATCGTTAAGCTAAGCGATGTGACCATCAAGAACAAGTACCCTCTGCCGATGATTAATAATCTATTTGATCAGCTAGTTGGAGCCAAGGTATTCTCCAAGATCGATCTTCGATCAGGGTATCATCAGTTGAAGATCCGTGAAAAGGATATACCCAAAACAACATTCACTACAAGGTATGGTTTATATGAGTATACCGTCATGTCATTTGGATTGACTAATGCCCCTGCATACTTCATGAATTTGATGAACAAGGTATTTATGGAATATCTGGACAAGTTTGTCGTGGTGTTCATCGATAATATACGGATATTCTCTAAGAACGAGGAAGAGCATAAGGAACATTTGCGTCTAGTTCTGGAGAAACTTCGAGAACATCAGTTGTATGCCAAGTTCAGTAAATGTGAATTTTGGCTGAAGGAAGTTGGATTCCTCGGACATGTTATTTCAGGAGAAGGAATAGCAGTTGACCCCGCCAAGGTTGAATCAGTCACCGATTGGCAGTCGCCCACCTCAGTCAAGGAGATTCGCAGTTTTCTCGGACTCGCAGGATATTATCGGAGGTTTATTGAAAATTTCTCGAAGATTGCCAAGCCCATGACTGAGCTATTGAAGAAGGATGCCAAGTACATTTGGACCGACGATTGTGAAGCGGTTTCGAGAATTGAAGAAACGTTTGGTTACAGCCCAAAGATCTGATTTTGCGGACATACACAAGGATTACAAGGTATATTGTGGCGCTTCTCGTCGTGGACTCGGAGGAGTACTCATGCAGGAAGGAAAAGTTGTAGCTTATACCTCCGGACAGCTCGACCTCACGAGATGAATTATGCCACACATGATTTGGAGTTAGCGGTAGTAGTGCTTGCACTCAAGACACAGAGACATTTCCTTATCGAGCTGTTGTGATGTTTACACAGATCATAAGAGCTTGAAGTATATTTTCACGCAAAAGAGTTGAACCTCGGCGAGAGGAGATGGCTAGAGTTAATCAAGGACTATGACATGAGATTGCATTATCACCCGGGAAAGCTAATGTTATAGCGGATGCTTTGAGCCGTAAGAGTTATGTGAATACTCTTATAGCGGGAGGATTACCTCGGAGTTAGTCGATGACCTCAGATATCTCCGGCGGAGATAGTTCGAGAGGATATGTTGCAACTCTGGAAGTTCAGTCCACTTTGGCGAAAGGATTCGTGAAGCCCGAAGTCGGACAAGGAAATTGTGAGATAAAGAAAAGATGAATGAAGGAAAAGGTAAAGGATTTTGTAAGGATGAATACGGAGCTATATGGTTCGAGGATCGTATTTATGTACCCAATGATCCCGAACTCGTGAAGCTAATTCTTCAGAGGCTCATGATTCACCGTACTCGATTCACCCGGTAACACCAAGATGTACTGGATTTGAAGGAAAGTTTACGGTGGGCGGTATGAAGAAGGATATTGCGAGTACGTAGCAGTATGTGACGTTTGTCAACGAATAAAAGCAGAACATCAGAAGCCAGCAGGGTTACTTCAACCTTTGCCGATTCTCGAGTGGAAATGGGAAAAACTTGGAATGGACTTTATCACAGGATTACCCAGGACCCGTTCAGGTTATGATTCTATCTGGGTAGTGGTTGATCGATTGACCAAGGTAGCTCATTTCATCCCCGTGAAGACTACCTATACCAGTGCTAAGTTAGCCAAGATATACATGACCAGGATCGTATGTCTGCATGGAGTTCCGAGGAGTATCGTGTCAGATAGAGGAACACAATTTACCTCAAAGTTTTGGAATCGGTTGCATGAAACTTTGGAGTGCGAGGCTGGAGTTGATACAGCTTTTCATCCGCAGCAGATGGACAGAACGAGAGAGTCAACCAGATTCTGGAGGACATGTTGAGAGCTTGTGTGCTAGACTATTGGTCTAGCTGGGATGATAATTTGCCATACGCAGAGTTCTCATACAACAACAGTTATCAGACCAGTCTGAAGATGGCCCCTTTCGAAGCTCTATACGAAAGGAGGTGCAGAACACCATTGCCGTGGGATGGTGTTGGAGATCGAACACTTTTCGGTTCTGATCTTATCAGAGATTCAGAAGAGAAAGTCAAGCTGATTCGAGATAGGCTCAAGATAGCTCAGTCTAGGCAGAAGAGTTATGCCGACAGTAAACGCAAGGAAGCAACTTACGAAGCGGGAGACCGAGCATATCTTCGTGTGTCCCCACCGTGGAATCAAGAGGTTCGGTGTTAAAGGAAAGTTAGCACCCGATTCATTGGCCCTACAAAATACTCGAGCGTCGTGGAGAAGTTGCTTACAAGTTGGAATTGCGGAAGGATTGTCCGGAGTTCATGATGTCTTCCATGTTTCTCGGTGAAGAAATGTCATGCCGACATGGCCGATATTCCGTTGAGAGACACGGTGCCCCTAGAGGCCATACAGCTCGACGGTGATCTGACTTATAAGGAGAAACCGTCCGAATTCTCGAGATCTATGACAGAGTCACCCGCAGCAAGATCATCAAGTTTTGCAAGGTATTGTGGAGTCATCATCCGAGGAGGATGCCACAGGATCGAGAAGAAGACCTCCTTGAGATCACCGCACCTATTGCTAGCCAACCCGAATCTCGAGGGCGAGATTCATCTTAAAATGGCTAGGTTTGTAACATCCCAAATTTCCTATTTGGAATGTTTTACAATTATAGCTAAGCATCTATGCATATTGGTTGAAATTTGAGTGGCATTTGAAGTTTGAAAGTTTTGGAGTTGTTGGCATTTGAATTCAAAATTTTGGTAGTGGAAATTATTTCAAAACTATGCCTGATAAATACTTGAAAAAAAGTATGAGAGGAGTAAACATGACACTCCAAAAATATCAGAGGAAAAACATTTGCCAAAAAGTTTGAATTCAAATTTGAGTTTTATTTGGAATTTTAGAAAAATGCTTTTTTATAAAGTTTGAGTTTTGCCCCTGGAAAAATGTTCAAATTATAGGGAATATTCCCCGATCATTTTGATATATATATGTCCTATATAAAATATTTATATTTAAGTATTTTCTCTCATCTCTCTAAATTCAAAAAAAATAGAAAAGGAGGACCCGAGCGCCCGGCCAGCCAGCCCGGCCCACCCAGTAGAGGCCCACCAGGCGCAGCCACCACCACCCCAACAGCCGGCCCACGCCCAGCGCCCTCGCTCGAAAACCCTCCGGACGGTCGCCACCGATCCCTCTCTCTCACCACGCCGACACCGGCCCCACCCTCCTTCTTCCCTACGCCCAAGTCACCATGTGCCGCTCTTGGAACCCGAGATCTCGGGATCTCATCCCGATCCCCTCCCGATTGACCCCTCGTCCAAGTCGATGCCTTCCCCCTATAAATACCCCCCTCGACCCGTTCCCCCTCGCCCCTCCCGTCCCCTCCCACTCGCCGCTACGCTGCCATGGGAGCCAGTCTTGCGCCGCCCGCCATTAGCCCCGTCCCAAACGCCTCGCACCTCCCCGAGCTCGCCCAACTCCACCCCCGAGTTCCCCCCGCCACGCCGCACCCGCCGAAGGTCCCCGCCGACGTCCCCGACCACCGGAGCCACCAGAACCGTCGCCGCCCGAGCTGCCGTCGTCGTCGCCGCCACGGTGAGTCGCCGGACTCCTCTCCGCCGTCCGATCTGATTTCGACGTAGATTAGATCCCCGAAGGGGTAGGTTTATTCAAATAAACCGGTTAGTTCGGTTTTAGTTAGGGTTTAGTTGAACCGCCGACTCGGTTTAATCCCTAGGGCCGATTTAGTTATATTCGCCCGAGCTAGATAGGCCATTAAGCGCCGATTTTTCGTTTTAATTTTATTTTTTCGTTTCTGTTTTTAACAGAATAGTTTCAGATTTGAAAAATTCATATCTTTTAATCTACTTAATATTTTTAAGTGATTCTTTTTTGTTGGTTTGCAAATTTCTTATAGTTTCGGTAGAAAATATAATTAGTCATGTTAAAATTATTTAAAATTGCTTTATTTTAGATTTAGACAGAATAGTAATTCTGCTATAAAATGAGTTAGGAATATTATTTTTTAGTGATTCTTTTTGTCACAACTTTGTTTTGACATTGCCTAACCGTAGGAATTTATTTGGGCATTTTAGAAATTAACAAAAAAATAGTTTTAAGCAGAATCATGTTATTCCTATTTATTTAACTAGCTACTGTTTTCCTATTGTTCTAATTAGAAAATAAATTTATTTTTCCTATGGGATAGTCTATCCTAGGTTAGGGTCTCAAACGCCTACTCGTGCATACGTACGGCCAGGGCTCGTGTACAGGGCTGGGTCGAAACGGAGCTGCGTGTAAATCGTTTTCATGGGGACCCAACCGGTGGGTCGAAGCGGAATCGTCGTCGTGTTCATCGGGAGGCTTGGGCGGAACAGCCGATGGAAGCGAGGCTGGCGTCGCAGAACGGAGAAGCGGCCTTGTGTTCGGCCAGCCACAGTCAAACAGGTCCTATTCATCGAGGAGTCCGCAGCGTACCGCAAAAACGGAGGAAACGGACCTCCTACGGTCGAAATGGGGTCTGTTGATCGGGAGGGTGTGGCATCTGAGCAAAACAAAGGAAGCAGACTTGTGTTGGGCGCTTCTGATCAAGCAGGGGTCCTCTTCATCGGGAGGGTGTGGTGTCTTGCAAAGCAGGACTCCACGGGATCTTGTTCATCTCCATCGTCGACCCCTCCAGCCTCCACGGGCCCTTGTCCATCCACCGTCGACCTTCTCCACCTCCACTGCGATTGTTCATCCACGGGTTCTGTTCATCCAGCACGCACTGTCGCTTACTCCACCAGCTCTTGTTCAACCAGCCCTCTCCACGGGCTCTGTTCAACCACCCTCCACGGACTCTGCTCATCCAGCCCTCCACCGTCTATTGTTCATCCTGCCCTCCATCGGGTGGTCTGTTCATCCAGCCCTCCACGGGGTCTGTTCATCCAGCCCCAATCGGCTCGACGATCGGGGTCTGTTCATCGAGAGGCAACACCACGGGGTCTGTTGATCCACCCCACCGGAACTGTTCATCAACCCCCCGCAAAGCTCACTGCTCATCCAGGCGGCATCGGTCGGCTTGATTAGCAGCGATAGCGAAGAATCAATCGATCGGGTTGATTAACGACCATCGATCGATCGCTCGGGTTCGATAACGCGTAACTGCGGTCTGTCGCTTAGGTTCGATTAGAGCCCAACGCCTCGCTTCGTGTTGATTAGAGCCCAGCGTCGCACCGCACGTGCGGGTGTACGTGAAAGCAGCGCATCGCTTCGGCCTCGACCACCCACCATAACAGGAACACCCGATATTTTCCTCGCCCTCGCTTCTACCACGGTTTTTTCCGTCATGGGCGGCCCAAAGAATGTCATGCAACTGTGTCTCGGCCCGCCCAGGACGAAAAGTCCATTTTCTGTCATGATTTTTTGTCATAGAAGTAGGACTCCACGACATCTATGATGATACTGGGTTTGTGACAATTATCGTCATGGAAGTGTCATAAGTATGACAGAAAATTTTCGTTCGGCCCAAAGTGTCACGGTGTGTCTTTTTTTGTAGTGACATTACACAATATAGAAAATCCGCTCCATCTGAAACCAGCAGGCCAACCAGATCTCAAGCAGAAGTTCAAGTGAATGATCATATGTTGGGGCCCAAAATTAAACAACACAAAAAAACTGAAGTTCAACCATAGCCCAGAGAGAAGTTCAGTGACATATGTCGGGGAAAAAGCATACATCACATTGATACTGAAAACGATGCAGTACATTGAAATTCACAAGCCAAATCTTTCTTAACACCAAATACATTTGTCCTCAATATCATAAATAATAGTGATGCTGCTATAGATACACAAATTACTAAACCATTCTTACAACCAAATCTTTACGGAATCGTTCCAATCATTATCAAACCTGAATCTTTACGAAATCAAATCTACACTGAAACTAATGCTTCGAATTCATGGGCCCAAGGACCGGATCTCGGCAGGAAGCTCTGTACGCACTATTTCATTCTTCTCGCTAAAGATTAGAGTGTGCATGAACTCAGCCTTCCAGTCATCTGCAGCAGCCTACAAACAAGAAATGATGGTTTAGTAAGGGATAACTAAAAACACTGCAGGAGCGTCTCAGTAAAAACACACAAGAAAAACGAAAAGATGATAAGACAAGAACAAGGACAAAACATACTTTCACATCATCAAAATCATCAACAAGTTCATCGCCATCATATGTTGAGCAGAACTTCATGGCAAAAAAAAACACAATCATTATTCACTTGCTTTGGAACATCGATAAAAGTCGGCCTCTTTGCAATAATCTCCCAGTTAGGCTGCTTGCTCGCTTTGTACGAAGCCTTGCCGTACACCTCCTAGAGCAACCCAACAAATCCCTTGATCTGCCAGAAATGACAAATAAGATGAAATAAAAAAAATGTTAACCAAAATAGTTAAGTTCAGGTACATAAAAGCGACACTTGCATAAGATCCAGCTAAACAAATACCAGAAGTTCAACTGTCAAATGATAGTCAGTTCAAGCAGTATTACCAAAATAGGGACAGAAAAATATTTTGTCAACAGAAGGCATAATAAACTTCGTGTCAAACAAGTGAATATGAAAGGAGGTTCAGGCTAAGAAACACTCACGATATTCTGGCAGTCTCCGTGGAAACTTCTTTGAGGCATTCCCTTATTAGTGTAAGGAAGTGAATCAAGGATGCCAATGCTCCCATGATATCTATTCAGCACATACACACTGTAGTGCACTATTGTGTCAATTTGCTTGAATAGTATCAAAAAAACCTGCCAACAATGAAAGAAATGGTGAACACAAACTATGAAGTATAGGTATTGAACAACCGGGATGAACAAAAACTTCTTGACAAACTCAGCAAAAATGATGTACATAAATTGAAAAAAGCAAGAGTTATGAAAACCTAACCAGCTTTGCGTTAAGAAGATCTTCTTCCTTGCGAACAAACATTCGGAGGAGATTAGCAGTTTTTTTTGCGTCGAATTTTGGAACTCTTGCACCGAAAAAATCATACTCCAGGTAGTAGTGAATTCACAAAAACACAACTAAAACACCTCCCAAATGCCACTACACCAAAACCAGAGCAAAAAAGGAATATAGCACTACAAAACAAAGACACATCCGTGACATTTTGGGCCGAATGAAAATCTTTTGTCATACTTATGACACTTCTATGACGATAATTGTGACAAAACCCGGTATCATTATAGATGTGGTGGGGTCCTACTTCTGTGACAAAAAATCATGACAGAAAATGGGCTTTTCGTCACAGGCGGGCGGAGACGCAGCTGCATGACATTCTTTGGGCCGTCCATGATGGAAAAATCGTGGTAGAAGCGGTAGCGGAAAATATCGAGGAGTCCACAGTTACGGTGGGTGGTCGGGGCCGCTCGATGTGTTTCTCTCGAACATATCTTGGCGTGTGTGCGGCGTTGGGCTCTAATCAACCCGGCGGGCGTTGGGCTCTAATGAACCAGTGATTGCCTTTGCGAACTCTGCGTTCTTGAACCCGAGCTATCGATCGGTGGTCGTTAATCGAACCCGATCGGCGATTCGCCGCTCTGCTGCTAACCGAAACCGATCGATGCTGCCTCTGGATGAACAATGAGCATTGTGGGGGGGGGGGGGGTTGGATGAACAGTTCCCGGTGGAGGTGGATGAACAGGACCCTGTGGTGTTGCCTCTGGATGAACAGGACCCCGTGGTGTTGCCTCTGGATGAACAGGAGCCCGATCGATCGAGCTGGTTGGGGCTGGATGAACAGGACCCCGTGGAGGGCAGGATGAACAGGACCACCCGTGGAGGTGCGGATGAGCGATGACGGTGGAGGGCTGGATGAGCGATGGCTCTGTGGAGGGTGGTTGAATAGGAGCCCGTGGAGAGGGCTAGTTGAGCGATGGCGGTGGAGTAGCGCGCGGTGGAGGCTCGATGAGCGAGGAGCCCGTGGATGAGCGATCGCGGTGGAGGCCGGAGGAGGTCGACGGTGGATGAGCGATGGCCTGTGGAGGCCGGAGGGTCGACGGTGGAGATGAACGGTATCCGTGGAGTCCGTTTTGCGATGCCACACCCCTCCCAATGAACAGGACCCCCGTTTCGACCGTAGCGCTCCAACACAAGTCCGTTTCCTCGGTTTTGCGGTATGCCACACCCCTCCCGATCAATAGGACCCCCGTTTCGACCGTAGGAGGTCCGTTTCCTCCGTTTTGCGGTATGCCAGACCCCTCCCGATGTACAGGATCCCGTTTCGAACGTGGCCGATCGAACACAAGGCCGTTTCCTCCGTTCTACGGTACGCCAGGCCTCGTTTCCATTGGATGTTCCGTCTAAGCCCTCCCGATGAACACGATGACACATTCCGTTCCGACCCAGCCGGTTGGCTCCCCATGAACAAGACGACGACGCTGTTTCTCCGTTCCGACCCAGCCATGTACACGAGCCCTAGTCGTACGTATGCGCGAGTAGGCGTTCGAGACCCTGCCCGTATGTACATACGTGGCCATATTTTCTTTCTTGCGCACTGGTCGCTGTATGTACGTGTACAAGCTACGTGCGCGCCTCTACTACGACACATGTGCGCCTCTACATCGACCAGTATGTACGTACACGTTCGCAACCAAAATGACAACGCTACGTACGCTTCGACCAGGTGGGTCTTGACTGTCAGGCACTTCCTTGCGTGCGAACATGTAGCTGGTGGGTCCCAGCAGTCAGGTTTGCGAATCGTTTTTTTCGGACGCACTTCCTTGCGTGTGAAGATGTAGCTGGTGGGTCCCAGCAGTTAGGGGGAAACGTTTTTTCACAAAATACGGTGGCCCGTCCGGTGGGTCCCCGCTATCAGGTGGAGGAATAATTATTTTGCGTGTAATAAGGAGGCACTTCCTTGTTGCGTTCGTGGACCCAGCTGTCAGCCTCTCCATTTACAGTCCACATCCGATGGAAGCCGTTCCTTGACCATGTTGACCACGCCGCGCCGAGAGCACCAGGGCGGTGGATGACGGCAAGGCCTAGGAAGGGGACGACGCGGAGCCAGGGAAGACGCGACAGTGGATGGCCACGCGTAGAGGAGTACGAGGTTTCACTGGTTCGCTGCGGTGTGAGGCTATCGTCGCCGCATAATAACAGGGGGTGTGGGTGAGTAGAGGGATGGCCTGGCCAGCGGTGGGAATAGTAAGGGGCGGTGAGGCCTCCGCAGCAGCACAGCCAGCCATGGGAGGTAGGAGCATGCGGCAAGACCGGCGCTGCTTTGGGCGGCTGGAGCAACAAGACCAGAGGTTGAAGAAGCACTAGGGCCGTTGGACGGACATCGTACGGTCACTGGAGCTAGAATCGTTCATATTGACTAAATTGAGAAAGCACTCCATCCCCGTCAACTTAGTAGGCCCACAAGTCAGCCTCCCACCAAGGTGGGTCCCAACTAGCAGGGGGATTATTCTTTTTTTTTGTGCGTAATAAGGAGGCACCTCCTGTGTGTCCGTGCAGACGGCGGGGGGAACTTTTTTTCACGAAATACGTTGGCCCGTCCGGTGGGTCCCAGCAGTCAGGGGGGAAACGTTTTTTTCGCCAAATACGGTGGCCCGTCCGGCGGTCCCTGTAGTCAGGTGGAGGAATAATTATTTTCCGCGTCATAAGGAGGCACTTCCTTGCGGCTGCCGTGGACCCAGCTGTCAGCCTCTCCACGTACAGTACTCTTCCGATGGAAGTCATTCCTTGACCACGTTGACCACGCCGCGCCGAGAGCACCAGGGCGGTGGACGACAGAGAGGCCTTGGAAGGGAACGACACGGATGCAGGGAAGACTCGGCAGTTGTTTCCCACGCGGAGGGGTGTACGACTGTACGAGGGTTTACCGGTTCGTCTGCCGTCGCCAGAGAATAACAGCAGGTGTGGGTGAGTAGAGGGATGGCTAGGCCAGCGATGGGAGTACGGTGGAGCGGTGAGGCCTGCGCGGCAGCATAGCCAGCCGCAGGGAGGACGGAGCAGGCAGTCCCACCGGCGCTTGTGTGAGCGGCCGGAGCAGGAAGAGCAGAGATTTACGAAGCACGACGGCCGTTGGATGGACATCCAACATTCACTGCTTGTGCGTCAACCTTTTTTAGGAAAGCCTCAAATCTGTGGAAAACAGCATACAACCCATCTGCCATTATTTCTAATAATTTACAGCCCATTTGCTAATTCTTTAGGTTTTTTTTGGAGCCCATATTCTTTTTGTTAGCATTACAGCCCATATTGTGGCCACGGTTAAAAAAATACGAAATTTTGCATATTTCAGTGCGGTCCGAACTGTTTTTAATCCCAAAATTTCGAGTCACATTCAAACTGATTTTAAAAATAAATGTATATCAATATAAAATCCAACAAATTGTCCACGCATAAAAATAAATGCAATTTATCTCGAAATGAAAGAAAGAAATTTTAAACTAATTGCCGGTTTGATGTGTTTTAAAAATGTACAACCCATTTCTCATTACTGATAGGCCATTTTCTCGGCCAGCCGAATGAAGCTCTCCTCGTCTTGAAAGATTTGCAGCCCAACAGGCCTGACAAAGCGACTTACTTGGAAAATCACAAAAAGACTGGGTTGTGGCCGTGGACCCAGCTACGGCCGTGGACCCAGCTGTCAGCCTCTCCACGTACAGTACTCTTCCGATAGAAGTCGGTCGTTGACCACATTGACCACGCCGCGCCGAGAGCTCCAAGGTGGTGGACGAAGGCGAGGCCTAGGAAGGGGATGACGCGGAGCCGAGGAAGACGCGGCAGTGGATGCCCAGGCGGAGAGGAGTACGAGGGTTCACTGGTTCGGCTGCAGTGTGAGGCTGTCGTCGCCGCAGAATAACATGGAGTGTGGGTGAGTAGAGGGATGGCCTGGCGAGCGGTGGGAGTAGTAGGGGGCGGTGAGGCCTCCGCGGCATCACAGCGGCCACGGGAGGCGGGAGCACGCGGCACTAGTTTGGGCGGCTGGAGCAAGAAGACCAGAGGTTGAAGAAGGACTACTGCCGATGGATGAACATCGTACGGTAACTGGAGCTAGAATCGTTCATATTGACTAAGTTGACAAAGCCCTCCATCCCCGTCAACTTGGTAGGCCCACAAGTCAGCCTCCCACGATCTTTGGGTTCCACCAAGCGGGGGAGTATTCATTTTTTTGTGCGTAATAAGGAGGCACTTCCTTGCGTGCGAAGATAGCTGGTGGGTCCGACCTGTCAGCTGGGGGCACATTTTTTTCGTGAAATACTGAGACCGTTCCAGTGGGTCCCAGATGTCAGGTGGAGGAACCAAAGACTTGAGAAGGCATACAGAACAAGCTAGTGTACCAGTAAAGAGATGTTGCTGAGTTTTAGAAAAAAAGAGAGACGTGCCCCTGTAGTTGGTTCGAATCCAAACCTAGACTATGACTATATATGGTGCTATGCTACTCTGCAAGTAATGAAACTGACATATCCAACGTTCGCTTCTCCTCTTCTCTACTTACTCTGCCTAGCATCAGAAGCTCTGGCCGCAGCAACCATGTCCGCTGGCTGCTCGTCCACCTGCGCTTCAGCAGGCAACAAGCAAATATGCGCCAAGTCTCCACCTGTACCATCGCCTGTGGGTCTCATCACATCCCCGCCGGCACGCGCACCGCAGCCGGTTGCTCATCGCAACCCACTGCCGTTGGCGTGGTGCCACTTCTACAAATCACGCAGAGTCATCCGTCGCGTCTCAACCACAATCCTCAACCCTGGCCGAGTCTTCTACAAATGCCTGAATCATTGGGTAATAATATGTTTAAGTGTTGTTCTGCTGCTTTTAGTTGCTGATTTTTTAATAGTTTGGTTGATGATCTTCCAATTTGATTCATGCAGAAAAGGGAATATTCGTGTGATTTTATTTCTGGGAAGTTGCTGATGTGGGGGAGTGCAACTACGCTGATTATTTGGTTAGCCGAGGAATCCCAATACCAGCAGGTTGGGGTGTTGGACAAGTAACTAAAGGAACGGCACAAGAGGAAGATGCAGAGCAGAAGGTTAAAGATGCAGTTCCTCTGATCATGGCCAAGCAACAACTGCTGAACAGCCTTGACAGCAATGAGGAGATGAAAGAGCTTGTGAAGATAATGGGCAAAATTGATGTGCTCTGTAGGATGATTGTCTCTTTATTTGCAGCGTATGTAGCACTCGTGATGAATTCAGTGGCTATGACATGAGCACTTTGCTGAAACTAGTAAGGAATGAAACTTGTGTAGCAGGCTGCGTGTAGTGTTGTGAACATCTAACGATTTCTATTAACGGAAATCAGGGGGTATCCCCTTTTTCTCATAAATAAATAAATAGCAGATGCCCTTTTCGTAATAAATAAATAAATTAGCAGAGGACCTGTCGGGTCAGCTTTGTTCTCATTCAAAGAAGTCGAGCAAATTGCAGTCCAACAGCAAACTATGTTATCAAATTCAAGTTTCACAGGCAAATATGAGTACAACTAAACAACAATGTCATCATGTTTTAGTCGTCATACAATCACCAAACACAAATCAGCATACATAACAAGTGATGTTCCCACAGGAAAATACTAAACAACATGTTCATCAGGTTTCAGTTGTCATAGCAAACACAATTTCACATAGTAGATAAAAAACGTCTTCTCAGGCAAATACGACAAAAGCAATGTAATCATCATCCACAGCAGCAGCGTCAACATCTTCGCCATGTGTATCAGTCTGAATCGTAGTTCCCCATGGTGTCATCTTCTTCGTCCTCAACGTCCTCGAACGTTGGCTTCTTCTTGATCAACTCTTGTATGTCCACAGCACGACACGCAATCTTTTTGCCGGTGTCATTGACGTGATGGTTCTCAAAGATATTAGGAACATCTATGTTATCTTGTACATCAGGAGCAGTGTAAGCATCATCTTGTTGTGCAACTTCATTAAACTAATTCCTCTGCTTAAACCTTTGCACTACTCTCCAGTCATCGCTACGTGCAAATGTGTCTTCCAAGAAAAATATCTGTGTTGCTTAAAGGCTCGTTGGTCTGGTAGCCGCCTTGACATTGATGGATTTGAAATAATCATCAGCTCTGGGTTTTGCGATCCTGGAAAACAGGTTATACCAACGACAAAGACAATGTAACCACACACCGATGATCCTCGAAATCGGAGATATACCGCAATCGAACAATGTCTGTTATGTTAGCATACATTTCAGTTGTCTCTTTGTCATATGTATCCGTGCTCATGATGGCACTGTTTTGTGTCTTCCCTTGCTTCTCGTGCAAGGGTGTTGTAGCGCACATCTCCAACAACGCAAGATTCATAATGTCTTACCCGAGTATCAAGACCCATTGCTAGTGAGTAAAGGGCATCATCAACTGCCTGCCCATCCTCCCGCATCTTCTTAACCTATGGTTATAAAATAGACAAGCTGATCATCTTATGTACTCAACATATTAAAAAACTGACAGTGAAATTCAAAAGCTTACATGGCTCTTGAACCATTTCGCAAATCCTGCCATAACCAGTTTATTAATGTTTTTTGGATTTTGCGGCAGTAACTCCTTTTTGTAGATGCTGCACAAAATAGTGATCGCATCAAACATCTAAATATATAACAATGTGCTGCAAGTTTAGTAGATTATGATGTATAAGCTGCAGTACTTAGCACTTACTTGATATAAGGTAGTATCTCAGGAAAGTTATTCAACACATACCAAACCATTTTGTCCAAATCTTTAGGTTTGTCCTCTTGTCGACTCTTCCCTGTAACTTGAACAGAATAATCGAAAACATTGAGCCCGGGATTGTCTTCATCCACGTCTTTGATAAGCTGATCAGCTATTTCAATGTATTTTGAGCAGAATGTCAACGCTTGTGTAGCAATGTAGGCCTCTGCGATGGAACCCTCAGGACTAGCTCTGTTCCTAACATAGCCCTTGAAAGTGCCTAGCCGCCTTTCAATAGGGTACATCTAGCCATACTATACTGAACCTCTAAGTAGTGCCTCATCAGGTAGATGAACAGCCAAATGCACCATCACATCAAAGAAGGATGGAGGATATATCTTCTCAAGGTCGCATAGGATAGTTGGTATCTTGTCTCTAAGATGCTCCAAAGCATCTATCCTGATATTTCTATTGCAGAGTTCCCTGAAGAATTGTCCCAACTCTAAGTCAAGGCGGCCCAATCCTCTAAGGATAACAGGTAAAACCCTTTGAAGTAGGACGTGGCAGTCATGAGTTTTCAACCCTTGTACCTTGTCTCCATCTGACCGACTCTCCTTTCGTGGTTGGAAGCAAATCCATGTGGGAATCTCACACGTGATGTGATCTTGCAGAATTCTTTTCTTTTTACCTTGTCCAAGACGCATACAGTGGTGCCATATCCCGTGGTTTACCTTCATCTTGCACCGCAAATCCTTTCTCGATACCAGTGTGTCAAATCAATCCTAGATTTTAAGGTATCTTTCGTCTTGCCTTCAATATTAAGAAGTGTGCCGATAATGTTGTCACATATATTTTTCTCGATGTGCATCACATCAAGATTATGCCGCAGATCCAAATCTTTCCTATACTCCAAGTCCCACAAAGTGGACCTCGCGTAAACAATAATCTCTCTTACGCCCTGCCACGCTTCCTTTTCCGCTACCATTATCGGGATGGTTTCACGTGTAATATGCCTGACCTTCTCTAATTCCACTTGCAACTCATCGGCGGTGAGCCTCTTTGGCGCCTCCCGGTTTTCATGATTTGCATTCAACACATGTCTTCAGTATTTTCTAGGATGCGTCTTTTCCTTGGCAAGGAAACGACAGTGTCCAATGTAACAGATCTTGCTAAGTATTGCGTATGACAGCGGATTCCTTTCACAGCAAACACATGCATTGTAACCATGTGTCGTTCGCCCTGACATAGTGCCCAAAGCCGGATAATCATGGATGCACCAAATTATAACAGCACGCAAAAAGAAATCAGCTAGTGGGCTGCTATATAGGTCGCGAGTGAGAACACCCCTCCATAGCTGTTGAAGTTCCTGCACAAGAGGTTCCATGAACAAATCAAAAACCTTTCCAGGACTTTTTGGACCTGGGATGAGCAAGGCCATCATGTAGTTTGATTCTTTGGTGCGTACATTTGGAGGCATGTTGTAAGGATAACAAGCACCGCCACATGCTATATGTGGCGCCTGTGGCCAAATGGGTTAAATCCATCTGAAGCTAAGCCAAGTCTAATGTTTCTCAGGTCAGCAGCAAACGTTTCATGCTTTTGATTGAAGCTTTTCCACTCACTACCATGAGATGGATGGCTCATTATATTCTGATCTCTGAAATCCTGGTTCCTAGAATGCCACAGTACATCCTCTCTTGTTTCAGCATCATGAAACAACCTCTGCAATCTTGGTGTAATTGGAAAATGTCTCAGAACATTATGAGGAATCCTCTTCACAACATCGCCATCTTTCTATCTTGATGATTTGCATTTCGGACATTCACTTAAGTTGGCATAATCCTTCTGGAACAGAACACAATTAATCTTACAAACATGGATCATATCATATCCAATTCCAACTGCATGAAGGAAATTCTTCATTTTACTGTAGGTGTGTGGCAGCTCAGGCGCATCTGGGAAAGCTTTGCGGAAAGCAGCCAACATCGCATTGAATGATTTGTTGGTCATCCGCTCAAATGTCTTAACCTGAAGAAAGGTGACCATAGCTAAGCTATGTCAGCTTATTTCCTGGGGTGACAGCCACGTTGCATTGTTCCAACATGCGGGCCCACCATTTTTCTTCTGCAGGTGAAAGTTCACGGAATGCACGAGCATTTCGTAACATTGTTTCAATGTTGGTCAAACTCACTGGCTCTGCCACCACCTCCTCTTCCACCTGAGCATCAGGCAGATCAAGATGGTGATCTGCTGCTTCCACGTAGTCAATAACATTGATGCTCACAGCTTCACCATGATGAACCCACCTAGTATATGTGACCGACATCCCATACAAGTGTAGATGATTTTACACAGTTGACTAGGGTCTTGTAACTGAATTCATACAACTGCTACATGGGCAGAGCACATCTGATTTCGGACCACCGTACTCAGCTCTGATAAAGTTCATGAAGTTTTCAACCCCCTCGACATATGCAGCGGAGAATCTTCGAGCAGAAGTTATCCAAGTCCCGTCCATCTGTTAGACATACAAATTAGTTCTTCTACTAGATATTACAGGAAAAACATACATGCTTTTTTATGAAGTCCAGAAGAAAATACCTAGGTCGATGTCTAAAGCTATGGCAAGATATTTGGACGAATAGATCTAAGTAACTAAATATATGTAAAGCTAATTCAGCAAACAGATTTGAGTGCTAAATTATGGCAGGCTATTTCAGCAGTCAATGAGGCCAAGCACACAGCCATCGAACTATCGAAGGCCATCGCAGCAACAAAGATCGAGTATAAAACAGTGTAGAGCTATTTCACCTAACTGATTGGCTACTAGACCATGGCAATCTACGTCACAATAAATATATGGCAGGATATTTTAGCAACTAATCGGCCTTGGCATGCCATCTCAGCTAAGCAGATTGAGTGCAGAACAGGGCAAGGAAGCTTCTTAAGCAGAGCATATTGACTGTAAACTACTTCGGCAAACAGTAAGATTAACAGCGTCTATCATCTAACATTCAGCGCTACACCGACATGCACGGGGCCTTAGTCTAGAATGCGCGTACCGTGGGAGAAGCTGACCGCCGTGCGTCTCCACACAAATGTCGCCAGTGGTGGCGGCGCTGACCGCCGTGCGCCTCCACAAGAACGTTGCAAGCGATGGCGGCGCGGCTAGAGGACGGCAGTCTACGAGAGCGTACGGTGGGAGCGAGAGGATCACCGTGCGTCCCCTCGACGAATTGCGGCACCGACGTATCAGCATGGCGGGGAGGGCGGCTTTGGCGGAGCGAATGGAGTGGAGGGGGATGGAGGGAGGGGGGTTTGGGGAATATTATTGGCTAGTTGGCCGAAGGGCGGTTGAATCTAGGATTTGGGGGAATTTTTGGGTGGGCGGGGGAGGATTTTCGCGCGGTGGGCGTGGGGAGTTTGGCACATGGTCGGTTTCTCCAAGTGCAGTCCCACGTGTGAGTGAAGAGGCAAGCCGAACCGCGTTCCGTTTGTGTGAGCCGTGTGCAGGACCGAACGTGTGTGGGGTGCAATGCGACCGCGACAGGGGTGCTGTGAGTGTACCCCCTTTTTTCCTTTTAAACTAGGTGCTTCGCCCCCTCAAAAAAAAACTTGTTGCTTCGCGCGATCCATCGATACTACTACTAGTAATCCGGTAATCCCGACTAAAACGGCGCGGCCGGGTCTTTTCCCCGCCGATATCTTTGGGAGGTTGGCTTAGTTGGGTTTTTTAGGATGAGTAATGCTACACCTACGTAGTCCTAGTTACGTAATTAACATAATGTGAAACTTGTGAGCTGTTGATTGTAGATTGGAGGGAGGGAGGGGCCCACCACCATGAAAATCAGGGGAGGAGAGAGAGAGGCAATTTACGTTAACCCTTTCGTAGGTTCCCGTAGATGTAGAAAAATGTGAAATACGTGAATGTGCATTTGCAGATAAGGACTTCCCTCGTTCATCCTTTTCTACCACAAGATCTTGATCTTCTGTGCAACGCACGGGCATCTTGCTAGTACTCCTACTATATACTATATTATTGTGAAAGTTCATATACACCGGCCGAGATTAATGCAAACACGGCAGATTTTCATTACATTTCAAACATTTACAGGGCATAAAAATAAAAGAAACCCGACCCTAAACCTATTCTATGGCGGCGACCGACGTCCTCCATCTGCGATCTCCATGTACGGGGGTGGGGTTCAAGACTCGTGAAGTGAAGGTGCGGTCTCCGGCGAGGAAAAGTATAACACGGGAGACAGTGCCGGACGTTGGACGGCGGAAAGTAGGACGTGTGGCTGACGGTGCTCCCGTCGTCGTCCACCAGCGTGGCCACCGCTTGTGCGGCCACTTGAGCGAGGGCGGCGACCTCAAGCTCCATCCCCGAAGACAAGCTCTCCCGCAGAGCGTTCGCGCTTGTGGTCACGGCGTATGTGGTGCCAAGTAGGAGGACGATGCGCTATGGTGTGGAGGTTAGCTGGGCGTTGCCGCTTTAAGTAGCGCATTCCGGTGTGGCCAAGCGTCCTGGTGCGTCATTAAGTCGCCGGAGTTGGTTCCTCGGGCACCGAGCCTCTTAACGACGGCATACGGACGGACGGCATGAATGCGGGCAGCTGGCGCCGGCTGGGAACATACCGCGCGACGGCGCGTGAGACGAGGGTTTTTGGTGTGTCAGGGTAGTCAGCTGCGGTCGTGGCAACATTGGAGATGCCCTTTGCTCACATGCGATCGACGCATGTCATTGAAAAAGCAAGACGACCTGGCATGGTCTCAGGTCCTGAGGATGCAGTTGGCCGCGCTTCACCACTCCGTGGACGCGTCCCGGCGCCCCGTGCATCCTCGACGAGCCGGGTGTTGGGGTGCGTTTGGATTGTGGCCAAAGTGCACCTTACCAAAATTTTGGTCATGACCCAAAGATTGGTCTTTGTTTGGATGGTTGCCTTCTTTTTAGGTTTTTGTCATGACCCGAAAATGGATGGTCGCCATTTTTTTGGCATGCCAATGAACTCTAGCCAACTCTAGGTCATTTTTCTTGCCGATGTCGGCCAAATCATGGGCAACCAAAACCTCAACCAAAATTTTGGCTACCCAATGCTTTGATGGGGCAACATTGGGCACAAACCAAACATACTAGCTGTTGGTCGTGCCACAGCACTAACGCCACCCTCGGCACACTGAAACCGACCGTGTCTAGCGATGATGAGCGTGTCGCTCATCGCGGTCGCCGTGTCTAGAGGCGGTGCTGGAGCTGCACCACGTTGTTGGCCCCCACGACCCACATGAACGGTTGCCGGTGGCGAGGAGGTCGTGGGACAGCTCCTCCATTGGACTAGTTTGCGTTATGTCGTCCTGATAGGTGTGCCCCACATGTCGGTTTCCCTGTTTTCCCAGCCATATTCGAGCGTCAGTGCTCCACGTTGCTCATTAGGCCTTTCACTATGTAGGACAAGCGAGACAACTTATTGTTTATTTGAGTCGGTCAAGTATAATCATGTGGCGTTTGCTTATTTCTCATTCATCTCCAACCGTCTTCTCCATCGATCATGTTGCCCTCCTGTCGAGTCCATCCTCCTGCATGCCTCATTTGAACATTCTGCCGAGTATCATTCGCATGTGGGCCTAGACCATGCTTGTATTTCCAATGTTTATTTGTAATTTGTCCGACATGCATACAAACAAACTGTTCGTTTCAAGTTTCACTTTGCCTCCACTACATGTCGCTTCGTGTCTTAGTTTTGGCATCCCATTCGCTTCATGCATGCCCCGACACATGTTGACGAGATTGATTGATGTTTAGAGATCAATTGCGTGTCGTGCAAGGAGATAAAAGGTTTGGTCTATTTCTATGATAGAAATGACCCGCAGGGGGGGGGGGTCTGTGTGGATCGGAGGGAGTATATTGTACGTTCATAAGTGAAATGAACGTATTGTACCCACCCTAGTCCTCTTTCAATTGATCTCCGGACCCCGAGATGAAATCGAGAGAGAACGAGTGGGGGCATGTGTGATACCTAAGGCGGATTCAAAATTTTGAACCGGTGATCATAGCATCGGCAAATCATATATAAAGGGTATTCAATGTTCGTTTCGTTTTTGAACGTACAATATACTCCCTCCTATCCTTTCTAGTTTACATATAAGTTTTATGTGTAGTCAAAGTATCTCTACTTTGATAAAAAAAGTATCAACATTCAACAACACCCAATCAATATTGTTAGATTCGTACATACTCCTAGATTTGTACTCGAGATGGTTTCCAATTTGTTTTCAACCAAGTGAATGTGCTTGTTCTCGCGCATGCTCTTCCTACTAGGATTTCACCACGTATAGCCAGTCCAATAATAACTTTTTTAAGCTCCCTATCCAATAGTACTAGTGGAGTACTGACAACATTTGTACTAGAGAATGCAGTGCTCATAGTTGTACTCCCTCCTTCCATTTATATAGGGCCTATGTGGAGGAGAGAGATGTGAAAAAGTAAGGGGAGTGAGCTCTCATGCAAGAGCCTAAATACGTACAATAAATATGAAGAAAGAGATGGATAGGAGATGGAAAAAAGTACTAATACAATAGCCAACCTTATAATTTTTTTGTGGGAAATAGCCAACCTTAGAGCACACACTACTGTATGAGTGCATATAATAGATGATGGCTATAGATGAATGGCAGCTCCTTATAGCCATCGACTGGCTATATTTTTAACCATGCTCTAATGCGTTTTGAAAACCACATTTGACTATTGACAAGATTAATAGTACATGAGATGTATAATGTAGAAATTATATCATTGGAAGCCCCTTTCACATACGTATCCCTGCCTTACCCTCCCTTCCGGTCACTTACTGGCGGACCCCATGCTTGTTAGGCCCCGCATGTCAGTTACTAAATGGGTTCGGCCACGTCAGGGGATCCTCATCCGTAGTATACTCCCTCTATTTTTATTTACTCTGCATAAAATGACACGGACCGGGGAGGGGGAAGGACGTCGGTTTGCTCTCAACCGCGGTCCCACAAGCAAGCGGAAACGCAAGACGAAGCGCGATCCATTCGATGAGCGACGTGTAGGGTCCAGTGTGCCGGGATGCAACGCGAAGGCGACAAGAGCGATGTACAGTCAAAACCAATTGACCGGTCGTCACCGGAACCACTATTCACACCAGAACCTTTGCTGCTCGGCCTACGCCA
Organism: Aegilops longissima; assembly: GCA_021605205.1. Classification (NCBI taxonomy): domain Eukaryota; kingdom Viridiplantae; phylum Streptophyta; class Magnoliopsida; order Poales; family Poaceae; genus Aegilops; species Aegilops longissima. The sequence continues at coordinate 302,130,357 of CM038681.1, read as the reverse complement.
GCCACTACCCTAAAATCACACCTAATCTCCAGCCCCTTCCCCCACCTTTCGATCCCCTAGCCCGCATCAAGCGTCCCCTAGTTCGCCGGAAAGCCGTGGTGCGCCACAAGATCACGTACTAAAGATGCTGATGCCGGAGCGTCACGCAGAAATCGCGGCGACGGTCGGCGCCAGAGACCTCTGTTCCCACGCTCGCTTTGCGGCGGGCCAATCCCTGAGTTCTCTTGAGCCAAGCTACGAGGAGGAGGAAGCCGATCCAATGTTCATGGCGGAGGTCGCGGCGCAGAAGGGCCCCGCTGGGTATGAGACGATGGATGTCGACTTCGTGCCGGCGTCCGAGTCCCCCATGGTGCAGCGGACCAGTGGTTCAACCTGGCGATACTAAAGGAGGACCGGGAGGCAGAGGCTCAACTCAACGCGGAGCGCGTGCATGCCGCTGCCATCGAGGCTCTCCTGCAGGCGGAACCGGATGTCGTGGATGTGAACCGGGCGGCGGAGGCTCAACTTGAGGCAGAGCGCGCGGATGCCGCTACCATCGAGGCCCTCCTGCAGGCGGAACCGGACGTCCTGGACTCGAACCGGGCGGCAGAGGCTCAACTTGATGTGGAGCGCGCGGATGCCGCTCTCATCGAGGCCCTCCTGCAGGCGGAACCGGATGTCCTGGACTTGAACCGGGCGGCGGAGGCTCGACTCGACGCGGAGCGCGCGGATGCTGCTGCCATCGATGCCCTCCTGCCGGCGGAACCGGACGTCCTCGACTTGAACCGGGCGGTGCTCTCGTCCGTGCAGAGCGCCCGCACGCTCCGCGTGAACGAGTAGTTGGAGGCCGAGGACAACCACGGTGCGGAGACACACGTCGGCATCTACGGCTGGTTCGCGCCAGCAACCAAAGACGACGAGGCCGTCTCGTTTCGCGAGCAGTGATAGTTTTTCTTTATGTTGTTGTTTTTATGGATCTTTTGCTGTGTAAAAACATATATTGTTGTGCAAGTCTCCTGACTTGGATCAGTCTACCATTTCAGGCAGTTGGATGAATATCCTACGTCTCCTAACCCTTCTTCCTCACCTCTTCTTCTTCCCCAACAGACCACCGCACGGGCCGTACGGATACTCCCCAACATGCGGTTGGATAAACATACTCTATGAACGAAAATTATGTGTCAACGGTAGGATGGCTGAGTTTGGTTTGTTCAAATGGGACAGCACGTGTCAGTGAGGGTGCGTTCCCTTGGTTGGGTTTGCGGCATGCAGGAGCGACTGTGCATGTGAGGGTGCGATGCGACCACGGCGTGCAGGAGCGACCGTGTGAGGGTGCGGTGCAACCGCGACAGCCATGCGCAAGTGTACCTCCTTTTCATTTTGAAAACTTTAGGCAAGCTTGGCAAAAATGTGTGCCGAAGTATGGCAATGCAAGGCCTAGACCCAAACAGGGTAAGTACGTTGTACTACGTACTAGGAGTACTAGTGTTAAAAAAGAAAGGCGGGGTTTTCCTTCGTGGGATTAATCGATATAAATCCTTGTTTCACGTGTCAATTAATGCATATTTTTTTCTCCAAAGCCCAAAGAGCTAACCATCTCACTCCTCATCGCTTGATTAATGCAGCGCCATGCAAACCAACCTTCTCACTTCCGCATGCATGCAGGGGATATTAATGTCCTTGGTTGCTAGTACGAGGCAAACCCCATCAATTTTGCCTCGATTAGTGTTACTGGCCTTTTGCAAATTGTAATTTCGATATACTGGCCTCGTGTAAAAAAATGGTGGTAGTAACTATATTTGACTTCTTTCCACATTGCGGTGACGTCGACGATATCTCGAACGTTGTGGTTTGGCGAAGTGCGTTCGATGGAGAACACCATTGAGGGAGACCACGGTAAGTCGTTCGCAAGTGCCGCCTGCAAGCCGAGACAAGCATCTTATTTGCATCCAGGAAGTCCGTTGAACCAAAGGACGCGTAAATGTACTAGTACTACTCATACACAATAGCATCGTCCGTCCAGCTTAGTGTGGTGAGATGGTTTCTCGAAGAAGACGATGGAGAAGCGGAGTCAGCGAAGAGTGAAATGATGGTTGCTTCGTCCGTGCTTTGTGATTTGATGCCTCACTGCTTTGTGATTTGTGATAGAAGGGACAGGGGAGTAGACTCTGTCCTCTATACTGTACATGCGTCCAAGCATGGGAGAAAGAGGAGAGACGTTGCATTTTTCTATTCCTTCAATCAATCAATCAATCAAGGAGCTTCGGTTCCATCCTTTTGGCTTTGGCAACACCGTCCACAATGGTTCCCACGATGCCAAAAGCTATTTTCACATTTGGCTACACATTCTGGATGCCCTTAACTGTACCACTTGGTTTTGCTCCTCTGTGCTATCTATACAAATCTCAATTATATTGATCTAAAAAATTATAGAATCAAGATTAGTAAAAAGGAGGTGATTTTGCCGCGCGGATGGTGGGGAGGTTTCTTATTTTATAGGACGTTGTCCTGGCGGTTTGCTAACATGCGGTCCCACGTTTCAGTGCTTTACCACTTCCCACATGAGGCAGAACAAGGGCAGAAGCAACACGTGGTTAACTTGAAGAAGATGAGGGAGAAGCGGATTCAGCAACGAGTGAAATGATGGTTGCTTCGTCCCTCCAACTTCTTTTTTTTAGCATTATTACTTCGTACCTCCAACCTAACTGCGGGAAAGGTGTAGCTTTGTGATTTGACGCCTCATTGCTCATTACTACGCCAGCGCCATGACTGGGTGCTTCACCCCGGCTGCTCTGCACTGTATTCCGGTATGGCACATGGACCCGGTAGCTTGATGCCCCACATGTCGGCGAAAGGGACTAGAAGATTTATGAAAGCGAGTGCTCCACTCTTACGACGGAGGAGTACATGACACAACGGCCCAGTGAACTGTCACTTGTACTATATATAGTACAATAGTTTTGCTGTTTCGCATGATCCATCGATACAAATCCCGATTAAACAGGAAAGGGCGGGATTTTTGCCGCACAGTATATGATACTAGCCATACATTTCAAAGGCAATTTTAATGTATGCAAACTGAATAATTAAGTAACAATATGATATCTAGTAAAACTAAAAACACATATGATTTATTGTGTTAGAGTGTAGTAGTAGTGACGTATTGCATAGTTGTTAGATGTAACATGCGAGAACGTATAGAGATGTAGTTTTGGAGGGCCTACAGAGAGAAAAGCGTAATATGTTCACCGAACTTCAGAATAAGCTGATTACAGTCACTATATACGTTTTGCGGTGATTATACGGTCACTTGCTCACGGTTCAACATCGGATTGCACTTTGTTGACCGGCCAAATAGTCTGGGTGGCACCATGTTGACTAGTTAAATTGACCACGTTCCTTGTGGGTCCCTCCTCTCAGTTTGCATAGGGAAAAGGTCGGATAAACACAAATTTACGCAGGCGCAACAAGACTTCACCCCGTGCGCGGGAATCACCTGGTTGTGTATGTGTCTGTCAGGGCCTAATGTGTGTGCATGCACGTGTAGGTTGAGCACTTGAGCGTGAGAGTGTGTTGGTCGTGTGGTGTACTGGTGTGTGCATGCATGCGTGCGTGTGTGCGTGTGAGTGTTGCGTGCGTGCGTGGTTGCATGTGTACATGTGAGTGTTGTGTGCGTGCGTGGGTGCATGTGTTCGTGTGAGTGTTGCGTGCATGCAATTCGTGTGCTTGCGTGCGTGTGTGTATAATCACCACACCAGCTCCTGTGTGTTAAAACAGACGGCTCAGCATACCAATACAAGGCCACCTTGTCCGCTGTGCCCATGGGTCATGACTTCAACCACCGTCCAATATTTTTTGTCGTTTGTTTTCATTCTTACTAGCAAGATGCCGTCGTTGCGTAACATCAAGATGCATTTGTATGACTAGTTTATCTTGTGAGAGAAAGGATGAATGAGGAAGGCCTTATTGCAAATGTGGAGAGGTGTGTGGGTACATCTTAGGCAAAATTGTCATAGTTTCTTTCCTATCCGTCGAGATATAAATCGGGCGGCCTATATTGCAGGATGGCAGGCACACCATCATCACCAACTCTATTTTTTATAACAGTGTATTTTATCCCTACTCTTATAAAATGCATAATCGGTGATGATCGTGTGCCTGCCATCCAGCAATATAGGCCATCCGATCTATATCTGACGGATAGGAAGGAAACTACGACAATTTTGCAAAAAGATACCCACACACCTCTCCACACTTGCAAATAAGGCCTTCCCTTGTTCATCCTTTCCTCCCACAAGATAAACTACTCATACAAATGCATCTTGATGTTCTGTGCAACGCATGGGCATCTTGCTAGTACTCCCTCCGTTTATTTTTAGTCTGCATATAAGATTTGGTCAAAGTCAAACTTTGTTAACTTTGACTAAATTTATAGAGAAAAATATCAAGATTCATAATATGAAATATATATTGTTACATGCATCATGAAATTAATTTTTCATACCATATAGCTTTAGTATTGTAGATGTTAAGATTTTTTTCTACAAAGTTGGTCAAACTTCACGAAGTTTGACTTTGACCAAATCTTATATGCAGACTTAAAAGAAATGGAGGGAGTATTTTATAAGAGTGTAGATGTAGAGTAGATACAAGCCGACAGGTGGGCCCGATGGTAGTGAGATAATGTGATGCAGCACTAGAGGTGCCATGTGGAGCGTTTAACTAGTCAACTAGTCGTGTCTTGAGAAAATACAGAGTTGTACGGTGAGCCCGTGACTGTATAATAACCACAAAACGTAAATGGTGACCATAATGAGTGGATTCTGAAGTCCAATATATGTATCGTGCTTTCGCTTCAAATACAATGATCATCACTGTATATATCGCGAGAGAAAGATGAAACATGCATGAATGTGCTGGGGGCTTACTTTTAGAGGACCTGGAGATAGTTTGTGTGCGTGCACAGAAAGGGGCGAGGGGGGGTATGCGATGGAGAGAGAGATGCTCTTCGTTTCTCTTTATTATGACTACCTTTATATATAGTATAAAAATATACAAATTTACAGTGCGGAATTAATATCATTGTGGGCACCATGCAATGCAAGCATTCATACTCCTCCATATAACTTTGTAGTGTTGTATATATGTAGAAATTCTAAAATATTTTTTTGGCCACACTTTATTCGAAAGGAATGTTGATGCGAAATAAACATGAAGAGAGGGCTTTTTAGATCAATGGGGTATGTGATGTAACATGTGTGAATGTGTAGTTGATGCATTTGGCAGGGCCTAGAGAGGTATGTGTGTGTATTACGTATTCGGGAGAGGCATGGATAGAGGGGCCGACAGGGGGGCGTGAGAGAGATAGCACGAGAAATGAGAGTGGTCTAGAGAGAGAGAGAGGAATATGACGTCACGGCGAAAGATTCCCTTGAGTGTGTATATGCAAGGGGGGAGTGGATAGACGCACCAGGAGAATATATTTTTTGTGTGTGGTGTCTGTGTTGGTATGTGTGGGTGTGAGAAGATAACGAGACATGGGGGCAGAGGGTGTGTCACCGCGTGAGGTCCGGTGGGTCGAGGTGCGGCCCTTTGTTCGTTTCCGTCCCGCGCCACATTGGTCGGCCCGTGACGCATTTAGGGAGACCCATGGATGACTAGTCATACAAGACAAAGATAGCATAATTGTAAAGGACTCTATGTCCACTGACAAAGCCGGCTAGGATTTGTAACCCTGGGTTCTCGGACTAAGGTAACCCCTTTATCTCTGATATTACTATGCATCCAACCCAGCTTTAAGGGGCATCCTACAGAATGCTCTACTAGAATCATACTCGTCGATTAGGAAGAGAGGTGTGAGACAATGCGTGAGAGACATGCCTAAAGATAATGTGCGTACAGGAGACACGTAGGCAGGTCTATGTATATAGAAAGGGTCGATGGGGATTGCGCGTGTGTATGCTTGCGAGAGGAAGAGTGCTTGTGATAAAGGTTAGTGAAAACAGTCGTAAATGGTTACGAGAGGGAGGGAGGCTTATATCGTGATGAGGACATGACTACCTTGGATACAACCGAATTGCATACATGTATATTTGTGAGGTGATTTCTAATGCAAACTATGCAATAATTTATTTATGTCATCCAGGACAAAAATACTTCACAAACTTTTGTGCCATGTCGAATTGTAGGTGTATGGGACATTTGTACAATCCACATATGAAGATAAGGGAGAAAGAGATGTTTACCTGTTGTTCAAAAAGTTCTCTCACGTCACTTTTGGCCCAAGAGAAGATAGAGTCCAAGTCTCTCACGTTCTGGACTCAAATTCGGACTGCACAGACATACCTGACTCAAAACATCAATAACTTTTTCATACGAACTCCAAATTGGTTGATTCTTTTTTTGTTGGAAAATATATTTCATGCACTTTCCAATCGAATTGGATTCACCTTAAAATTCGTCTGGAGCGTTGAGTTATGGACGAAACAATCTGATGCTGCAGCAGAATCCGAGTCAAACTACAAGTCCAAAGGTGTTACGTCACCTCCACTTGGGCCCATTGGCCTTGTAATGACGAGGGTTAGTTTTAGGCTGCCTTGGGACGCCCTCCCACCTCCTTGGCCGCCACCCTTGCTCCTATATAAGTAGATCCATCTAGTAGCTTTTTCTTGGGATTTGTTTAGTTAAAGTTAGCCATTGCAACTTCGTACTTCGTTTGTGTCCAACGACCAGACCAAGGCCGCTTACGGATCCCCACCATTATCAATACTTCATATATATTCGCAATATTCAGATTGCTTTATCATATTCTTGCTCGTTCTACGATTGCGTGCAGGAATAGACCTTCGTGGTCAGGCTGATTATGATTCCAGCATCGTCAGTAACCTCGGGGGATTGGTTTAGCGATTTCTAAGGCACAACGTCGTGCATGTTTGTAGTCGGATCGTCAAAGTCGACTCCACCAAATCGATAGTTATCATCTCATCGAAAGATCGGGACACCCTCGCCTCTATCAAGTGGTATCAGTTTTCAGGTTGCTCGGTGAGAATTTCCAATTATTCCTAGATTAGATTTATTTTCTTACCTATTGTCCAAGAAAAAGCCACAAAAAAAGTTAGATCTATTCATCCTTTGTCCAAGCCAGTCTGAGTCTTTGCAGTTTTCTTTTCATTGTTTGCATTATTGAATTATCGGTTGCATCATCGTGTCGAGTTGCTTGTCTTAGTGTCTAGTTCGTTTAGAGTTTCGAGTTCTGTTCACATTAGTCACGCCGCCGCTGCATCGTTATCCCTTCCGTTGACCACCATCCATCCATCAATTTCCACCATGTGCTACCCACCTTTCATTGTCATAATCATAGTTGAGATCGTTCACATCTTCACTTGATCCAATCTGCATCTTATCTAGTTTGTTTGGAAAGAGGGAGAGAGAAAAAAAAGAGAGAAAAAAAGTAAAAAAAAGTCAGAGAAAAAAAAGAGAGAAAAAAAGGAAAAAAGGTGTGAGAAAAAAAAAGAGAGAAGAAAAAAAACAAAGTTCGGATCTATCTAGACTCAATCTCGTAGCTTAATTCGGATTGGAATCTGTTTTGTGCACTGTTTAGTAAAACAGGCATAACTTCCTCATACGAAGTCCGTTTTGGCTCCGCGAGTACTCAAATTAAAGCTAGAGACGAGCCGCATCTAAATAGTTTCAGAAGCAAGTCAATATTTGGCACCTCAAAATCGACTTCTAAATAGGTCTTTTTTCCCTCTGAAGTTCATGAACACAGCTTATTCTAGTTTTTCAAACCAGTTTTAGAATTTTTTGACTCCTCATATCAACTCGGAATTGAGTGATTCTTTTTGCATTGGAAAGCTTGAGTTAGTAGCATTCTTTGAAAAAAGTTATCAGAAAATTGGCTCAAACTTTTCAAGAGGAAAATTGGAGAGAGAGTTGTTGTATATCCTGCTTGGCACTTGTTTTTCATCATTATCTTTATCTGCCGTTGTGATCTTCACTTATATCTTGCTGTCCAGAGCTACTTATTATCCTTCATTGATGCTAGTTGTGCTACGCGTGACCTCATTAGTGTTCTAGGCTTGCGCCTCTAGTCCGGTCTAGCCTAGGACCAGCACAATACCGTCGTTGAGCGCTTATTCAACATTGCATCTCTGAATTGATTATTGCTAATATTTTGCTACCATATATAGCCAACCCAGCTCCACATATTTCTACACCGTGTATCGTCGTTCTCCAGCAATTGCTTTACACAATCTTCGAGTTATTTGACACCGCTGGTTGCCTGTCACCACCGCCGCATGGTAAGAACTTGTAAGATATTGATATTTGCTTTATCTGTGAGCACTTTACAACCACATCCTAGTAGTTCATCGAACATTATTCTCGAATTTTGTTTCTTGTTTCTATTAATCATGACAGGTTCCGAGATAGAAATTCTTGGACGACGGACACATCATCACCATCACGAGAGTTGGGACAACACACACAAGCACATGGTCAGGTTATCTCTTTACCGTCATTTGAGGGTAAATTTAATCCTGCTATTTATCTAGCTTGGGAGCTTGAAGTAGAACAAGTTTTTAGTCACCATGACTTTTCTGAACTTGAGCGAGTACGAGTTGCCACTAGAGCATTTACTGGTTTTGCTTCTGTTTGGTGGAGTGTGCACTGTAAAAAAAACATTGATAACCAACCCACAACTTGGAAAGATTTGAAAGATGTAATGAGATAAAAAAAATTCCCTCCTTACTATATTCGTGAATTGCTTTGCAAGTTTGAACAATTTAAACAAGGCAACAACATTGTTCATGCTTGCTACCAGGAGTTCAAATCTTATATGCATCACTGTGACATAGAAGAATCTGAGGATGATACAATGAATAGATTTTTTGGTGGTTTGAACCATGATATCCGTGCAAGATTTCACCATATTCCTCGTTGCATTACTGGTGTGTATGTCCGTGCTTGTACCTTTGAGAGACAGCTACAGGAGGATGCATTGGGTGACTACAACAACTACTGTTCCAATTCATGCTCACTACCATCGGTTGATTCCTCCACCGTTGCACCTACTAGAGCAGCCACACCTCCGATCGTGAGCGCGACATCATCTCAAGTGTATGATACATTGTCATTGTCCATACCTACATCAGCTACGTCTTTGCGACAAGGTAACAGTAAAGGTATTGATGATATAACTTCACATGGGAATGATACATGCCTAATTAACTTAAATACATCATGTGTTGAGTTACCTGTTGATTTGAGCACGCGACCTATTTTAGAGAATCATGTTACTATCATGAATGCATCATGTGATCAAACAACTAAAATACCAACAATTTTGAGTGCGCCCATTGAATTAACTGTTGATGCAAAAGAATCAATGTTTAATCATTTTGATCTGACCTCTAATCTTGGTGATGATTCTGTGTCGAATGACTTATTGCATGTTTGCTTATATAAGCATGTTGTAGCATGTAAATTTGATGCAAGTAAGGTTTATTCACCAATGTTGGGATGGTTTAATGATGAACATTGTCAATCTTTTGAAATGAATAAGAGCTTCACTTATATGTGCAAAATGAGTTGCAATATTTTCATGCCTTCTACTTCTTGTGATAATGTTTTGGCTTTAGATTTTATGAACTATGCAAGTTACTCATCTATTCATGTGTCATATGTGCAAAAATCAAGGCAAGTACAAATGGATGACATATACATATACAACATGTACACCTTGTCTTTTTTGTTAGCCACATTTCAGATTAAGCAACGCCAAGGACGGATTTGTTTTTAAGAAGGGGAGGATGATGAGGACATGACTACCTTGGATACAACCGAAAATATTGCATACATGTATATTTGTGAGGTGATTTCTAATGCAAACTATGCAATAATTTATTTATGTCATCCAGGACAAAAATACTTCACAAACTTTTGTGCCATGTCTAATTGCAGGTGTATGGGACATTTGTACAATCCACATATGAAGATAAGGGAGAAAGAGATGTTTACCTGCTGTTCAAAAAGTTCTCTCACGTCACTTTTGGCCCAAGAGAAGATAGAGTCCAAGTCTCTCACGTTCTGGACTCAGATTTGGACTGCACAGACATACCTGACTCAAAACGTCAATAACTTTTTCATACGGACTCCAAATTGGTTGATTCTTTTTTTGTTGGAAAATACATTTCGTGCACTTTCCAACCTAATTGGATTCACTTTAAAATTCGTCCAGAGCGTTTAGTTATGGACAAAACAATCTGATGCTGCAGCAGAATCCGAGTCAAACTACAAGTCCAAAGGTGTTACGTCACCTCCGCTTGGGCCCATTGGCCTTGTACGACTAGGGTTAGTTTTAGGCTGCCTTGGGAAGTCCTCCCACCTCCTTCGCCGCCACCCCTTGCTCCTATATATCTAGTAGCTTTTTCCCTGGGATTTGTTTAGTTAAAAGTTAGCCATTGCAACTTCGTGTACTTCGTTTGTGTCCAACAACCAGACCAAGGCCGCTTACGGATCCCCACCATTATCAATACTTCATATATATTCGCAATATTCAGATTGATTTATCATATTCTTGCTCGTTCTTCGATTGCGTGCAGGAATAGACCTTCGTGGTCAGGCTGATTGTGCTTCCAACATCGTCAGTAACCTCGGGAGATTGGTTTAGCGATTGCTAAGGCACAACGTCGTGCATGTTTGTAGTCGGATCGTCAAAGTTGACTCCACCAAATCAATAGTTATCATCTCATCGAAAGATCGGAACACCCTCGCCTCTATCATATCGAGAGCATGTGTGCGAGAAAGACAACTCGGGAGAGAGTGTGTGAGCATGTGTGAGAGACCATCGATGGAGAGTGAAACTACACGTACAAGACTGCTGTACACATTGATTAACGATATAAATTGTATCCAAATATAAGGATGGGATCATGATATTTGCAATTCACGTAAGGAACAGTTATTGATCCATCAGACATCTAGATTCTATCGAATTTGAGCATGTCTATGTTATTATTCGACACAATTGATCCACATAGTTAGTATTTTGAACTCCAGACAATGCATCGCTTTAGCAATCGAATATAAACGTGAGTATAGTTCATGTTGTGTGTGTAAAGCACATTATACATACGAAAGTTACACAATAAACATTATAAATAGCTACCTAGGAACTAGCATACATTTGAATTCAACTTCAGGTAGTTTTAAAAAATCGAGTTCAACATGAAGTCCATTGAATTATTTTAATTTGATATCACGGCATTTGTAAATCATACCTAAATTATGGGGGCACCAATCTTTGCTCTGATTTTGTACATAATAGAATATGTAGTCGTGTACAAAATAGATTCTAATTTAGCTCCTCCATTCCAAAATAATCGTAGTTATAGGATTTTCAAGTGTCAAAATATCAAAAAGAAGCAAATAATTTAATGAGGTTTTCAAACATACAAGGTCAAATTTAACATTGTCTATTTAGGTCAATCCTCAAAGTTAAAGAGTACTCTAAACGTGAATGCTTGTGTTTCAAAATTTCGAACGAAGCGCCAAAAAAGCATCTACTCGCCCGGAACTGCGTGAGACCAATGTTTGGTAGTACAAGGAAATTACTTTTCTAATAACTCCGACCCGTGAAACCTACCGGCCCGACATCCAAGATCTAAACCGGGGTAGGTTTGTAGCTTCATCTAGACGCCACGCAACCGCCTCCGAAAAACATTCATACACAATGGCCTCCTAAGCAAACATGCGCGCGGCCGAAATAGCTCCCGCCCACTACTTGGGACACCTGGGATTACCATCCTACCCCTGACCCGCAGTAGGTCCGAAATTAAAGAGGGGGGCAAAGTCTGTAGTTTCCCCAAATTTCAAACAAGCGCGTCCCATCTTCTGTTCAAAAAAGCAAAAAACAAGCGCGTCCCAGACCGAAACATGGTTCTCCCCCCCCCCTGCCCCGTTATTCCCCATTCGTACTCTGTGGGTGAAAAACTACCTCTCCACCAGCCGCGAAACCCCGGCGTCCTCCACTACTAGAAATACCACTACTAATGGCGCACCTAATATGGCCATTAATGGTGCATCACAGGTGCGCCATTGATAGCACGCCATTAGTATTTTACTAATGGCGCACCACCTGTGCGCCATTAGATTCAGATATTAATGGCGCGCCGCTGCGCGCCATTAGTATAGGCCAGGTGCGCCATTAGTATGCCTCCCAGTAGGCATGTATACCAGTGCTTTGGCATACTAATGGCGCACCACCTCGGATGCGCCATTAGTAATCAAGAGCATACTAATGGCGCACTTCCCGTGATGCGCCATTAGTATGCAGATCGTCATACTAATGGCGCATCGTCATGTGATGCGCCATTAGTATGAATATTAGGTTTTTATATTTTTTATTTTCTGTTTTTGCACAGGTTACAAAATGTATAATTTGACAAAATATAGACAGACACATCAACAATAGATTCATCAAATACAATAGAAGATTAGTCTTTGAATACAATTCATCATATTAGTCTCCGAATACAATTCATCATATTAGTCTCCGAATTGAAAAGACCGAACAAAGATAGAACATTATATTACAAGTCTCGAGACCGCGAGTAGCGAGTTTATCTTCGCATTACAAGTCGATATCGATCATCTAAACTACCATCGATAGAAGAGAGCTGCGGTCATCACGATGAGCATCATCACGATGAAACTCGCCTTCATCCGGTTCCTCCAACGCCCTCCCCTCTCCCGCTAGATAGCGGGCGATCTAGATTCGGCCTCGCCCTAGTGGTGTACCTTTGTAACTATTACCGCTGAATCGGTGAACCTGTCTCCGACACTCCTCCCAGTCATCGTGAGACTCCGGAACCTTACCCTTGTACCACGACATACGCCGGCATCGCTATGCACTAGCCAAACGAAACGTTAGTACCAATTCACGCACAATACATAAGCAATATATAAGTATGCAATGAACAATCGGAAGAGAAAAGCAAGACATTAATAGCATCGATTACATCTAAGTTGAACGACTCTCAAACCAAAGAGACATACTACAAGTTCATTAAAGTTTAATTACAACATGATCCAATCGATGTTTCGAACTAGACAACTCGACTCAAGGGATCGGAGCATGGATGAAGCCGCCGCTCATCGTGGAGCTGCGAAAGAACGGGCGTTGTCATCCTGCATTTGTAGCATTGTGTCGATGTCACCGCTGGACGGTTGATTTCGAGGTAGAACTGCCCCGAGGTACGGCGACATCTTGATGGATGATTTCCGCAAACTCCATCGGATGCGAAAGAATTCTTGTCTGAGGTCCGCGTCCCGGATTGCCGACACGCCGCGGCCCAATCTTGGAGTTTACTCGGTAGCAAAAGTTGATGATGGTCCCGCACGATCGCCGCATGTGATGGATGGCGAGTAGGCACCCTTCGACCGCCAGCGGCTGCTTGACGCAGCGTAACGTCAGACAGGGAGAACACGTGCTTGCCGTGCTACGAATAGGCCTGGTGAAGGTGCCTCCAGATTTGGCGTGGCCGGGAGAACATCATCAAGAACCTTCTTGACATTTGTGTAGTCTACGTTCGATCGACGGTCCGGTCGAAATACGTGGCCATGGAATATTTGGGGCTTAGGAGGATGAGCGTGCAACGGTGTCACTGCAGAAAACACGGAATGTTAAAAGAAAACGATCGAAATGTAAGAATTCATATGTTACGGGCGGTTGAGGGAGGACTTACTCGAAAGTAAGGCACGAGGAAGTTATCCTTATCTTGGTTTGCCGAATGACGCCTTCGAGGTAAGAACTCGCGACTTGCCGGTCCCCAGCGCTGCCCAAGATCTTGGCACGCATGTAGAAGGGGTCGACTATCACGATGTCCGGGTCTTGTCGCGAATGATCTCGCATTCCATACTCAGCGAAAATAGCCGAACGAAGGTGTAGTGCAGCGGATGAAGGTTCAACATAGCGTGGATGTCATCACAAGCAGGACGATCGTACGCCCGATGGAGTTATCCACAAAGCCCTTGCCCTCTAGCACCTTGGCCGCGAAAACCGGGTATGCCACATCCTTCTCCCCGAGACGCCGCTTCTCCAAAGAAAGAACACCATCATGCAGACTCCGCGATAGCACCGGTTGCAGCATTGAGCATATTTGTCGGTAGCATCGCCCTACCCGCCACATGCACCTCATCGAGATATCCTGCGGTGAAGGTGGCCCGCCCCGAGCACGGATCGCATTTCGGTGCCGGCTGGCTCGCACCCTTCTTAGTCTTTCTTTTGCGTGCCTTCTTCTTCTCCCGTAATGGGACCGATTTTTGCTCACAGACCGCCTTCTTGAGTGTGTTGGGGCTGATATTATTCGCACCTCGCCTATCTCGAGGCTCGGTGAAGTCGGCAGCCGGAGGCGCCTCGAGAGCTGAACGCCGACGGCGCTGTTGCAACTTGGCTTCTCCGCTGCACGAGCTAGATCGCACACGCCTTTTGTTGGGTTTGGTTCTTGAGAAGGAGGCCCCATGAAGTCGCCATCGCACCCATGCTCGGCAAAGTCTTGATCGACGCTGCCAAATGTATCATAGTCGCCGTCGCCGCCATTCGATCCTGTGCCATATGCATGTTTGGATCCAGCGGCATAGGGATGTCCGCACCGTTACGGCGGTCTTGCCATGGGGCCGACTTGGCGCCGCACGATCGGGCGGTGTTGTCTTTGGGGTGGTGTCCCCCGCCCCCAAACGAATCTGGCTCTTCGCCAAAGCAGGGCCAGCTCAGGCAGCGCCGAGGGTCATCACGTCATCATCGTCGACCCCGACGGGTCGATTCGGAGGTAACAAGTCATCGCAGCCTGGCAGCACCCGAACCAGTTGAACCCTAAACAAGTTGGGTGGCATCTGGGTACCGTGGAACAAGGGGTTGCCCGGTTGAACGATTTTGCCCTTGGCGACATCGACCAACTCGTTGTTCACGAAGTGGAGGAGAGTGCACGGAACGTCGGCGGCGCCCTGCGAAAACATGTAGGGCGTCAGGGATGCCCAATCAAAGGCAAGGAGATGAAGTCCTCGCCGAGAGAGGCTTAATTAGTTACCGTGATGATGGCGCCGAGCTCGGCTAATGTAGAGGCACCGCCAACGGCGGCGCGGCAGCTGACGGAGGGGCCGCTTGTCGCAGAGGTGCCGGCCGGCGACACCCGGTGCATTAAGCTCCCGTGCGGCGTCGGAGACACCAATACCGCCCGCATGGAGGCACCAATGGCCCCGCCATCGCATTATGCGAGTTGCTGGCCGTGAAGCTAGGAATCGGGCGGCCTCAGCTGGCGCCCGCAATCCACGCACTCAACCCCGAGATCAAGGTAGGCACAAGGGCGGTGATCGCCGCCCGAGTCGTTGTTCCACTTGCTCTTGGACAATCTCCGAATCCGCGCCACCTGTGCCTTGAGTTCTTGAACCTCTCGCGCTGGCTTTCCGAGCTGGTCTTTTCTCCTTCCGCACACCAGCGTATAGTATGACCCCATTTTGTCGACAAGCCTTTGCCGGCCACACGACCAGCCGACGCCGGCCATCGAGCTTATCCTTGTTCTTCATTACATTCAACCCCCTATTTAGAGTGGTGTCCCAAGGGTTGCTCTAAGTCGACCCCGCGCTACTGCTTTCAGTCGCCTGATCTGAGTCGACCCCGCGCTATCCGCAAATTCAACACCGGCATTCGTCCAGCATTAACCTTATCTGCCCCAAGGTGAGATAGGTGGTCACTGAGTATGCTTTTCTTTCAATAGATTTTTCTTTTCACAAAGATGGTATGCTTGTCTTACATGGATTATGTGTCCCTCTCGCATTTCTACACTTGGGGCTATATCTGAAATATATTTCAGCCATTCTGTGTGCTTGCATCCGACACCACACTCCACATCTGAAGCTGGGAAGTGGTACTACATAACATTTGGCTTTTAAATTTCTATACAACGGAAGTGAAAATAGCTGAAAGTCTGAGAAGTGAGGTACTTTATTGTGATCGATGACATATGGGATGCAATCACGTGGAGTATTGTTAGATGTGCTTCGCGTAAAACTGCAATGGCAGCAGAGTAATGACAACTACACGAATCGAGACTGTATACTACTGCGTCTGCTCAATAGCTATGACTATCTTTATAAGATGAAATTACTTAGCAATGGAGAGTGATGAAATTACAGCGTGCTGCTCAATTTCTTAGCAATCGGCGACGGTGGTGTGGACGGGCGGGTCGAGGTGGGGCAGCGGCGCCCCGGCGGCGGGTCGGGCAAGGCGTCCGGCGGCGGGTCGGGCAGCGTCCGGCGGGCGGGTCGGGCGGCGTCTGCGCGGCGGGGTCGGGGGGTCGAGGCGGCGGCTGGGCGGGCGTCCGGGCGGCGGGTCGCATGAGGCGGCGGGAAGGCCGAGGTGGCGGGGACGGTGGCGCGAGGAGGCGGGCGAGGGAGAGGGAAGGCGAGGAGAGGGCGAGGAGGAGAGGGCGAGGCGAGGGCGAGGGCGAGGCAGCGGGGCGGCGGCGGTGGATCGAGAGGGAGAGAACTGGTGAGGAGGATCGGGCGAAGGGGGATCGGGCGAAGGGGGGATCGGGCGAAGGGGGGCCACAATACTAATGGCGCACCTCACCGTGGTGCGCCATTAGCATGTCCATACTAATGGCGCACCTCACCGTGGTGCGCCATTAGTATTTTTTTTTTATTTCAACTCGAGCCAAAAGGTTATGTAGTACCAGAACCTATCTATGTCAAGCCCACTCTACTAGCTCGACCGGTCGCCAGCCGTTCTCAACCCAGAGGTCCCGGGTTCACTCCTGTGCTCCACAAATTTTTTTAGCATTTAAAAAGCTGTTTGATACTTATTTATGTTTAAATATGTTCAAACTTGTTTAAATAATAACAGTAATATTTTTTTATAAGACAGTAGCATTTAAAAAGCTGTTTGATACTTATTTTTTTATAAGACGGTGCGCGGGGTGCGGGGGGTCGGCGGTGGCGGTTGAGTAGGGGAATCGAGGGTGCGGGGGGTCGGCGGCGGCGGCCGGTGGACTGGGGGGTGCTCAGCGGCGAGGGGGACCGGATCTGGCGAGGTGGGACAGCGATCGAGATGGAGGGGGATCGAGGTGGGCTCCACAAATTTTTTTTAGCATTTAAAAAGCTGTTTGATACTTATTTTTTTATAAGACGGTGCGCGGGGTGCGGGGGGTCGGTGGCGGCGGCCGGTGGACTGGGGGGTGCTCGGCGGCGAGGGGGGCCGGATCTGGCGAGGTGGGATAGCGATCGAGATGGAGGGGGATCGAGATCGAGTGTCCATGAAATTTAAAAATATTCATGATAGTTCAAAAAGTACCCATGAAATACAATCGAGAAATGAAGGCTACGATTTAAATACAATCGATCTTAGCTAGCTATCTGTTCACAATCTTCTTTCCCTTCTTTTTCGCAAATGGAGTTCTTCTGTGGAACGGACGTCCTTTAGGTAGGGTGGTCCTGCTTCTTCTTGTGGTGTATGCTGCTACTTCATCATCGTCGTCATGTTCGATCCTCGGTCGCCCGTGCTTTGTCAAGTCTTGCTCATTGGCTACTCCATCCATTCCGATGATCTTCCTTTGCCTCTCCTCACGACAACACGACCGGGCTTTGGCGGTCGGTAATGAAGAAGCATTGGTCCACTTGGGAAGCCAGTACCATGGCTCATTTTTCAGGTGACGCTTATGCCCATGTCTTGATTTGGCTTCGGTATAACCATGGTGGTGAAATACCGGTCTTCTTTATGACGTTCTTGGCCCATCGACACGGAACATCGGACCTTCTCTCCAACAGTAGCTCAGCTCCCAGATCTCCTCGATCCTTCCGTAGTATCTGTCCTTGTCGTTACCGTGTAGGATTCCATCGTTACCCCGGAGTTCGATAACCATCGCTCTTCATGTCCTTGGCCTCGTGTAGAATGTGTAGTCGTTGATATCGTGACGCCTCATAGGTCATCAGGTTGTGCTCGGCTACCGTGACAAGGCGAATATGAGTTGTTCTTCCGCGGAAGAATCCTCATGTAAAGGGTACGACGAAGCTTATGCTTGAACCAACGCGTGAAACATGAGTTGTGCTCTTTGAGTGTATCTCCGTCCGTCCTCTGCTGGCCTCGGTCATTGTACGCCTTTTAATAAAGGTTTTGTGCTCTACCACCCAAGGATCGACCACGCCTATGTGTTGTAGCGCGACTAGGTTTGCTCTTTCAAAGTCGGCGAGTCGACCCTCGAAGTCGACATGCATTTCGGGCGACCCTCACGGTGACCCCATCCAGCGAGCCTGCCGAGGTGCTGCTGACGGGCAGACCAACGGGTTCTCGATGCCTAGATAATTCGTGCGAGAGGAGATGCACTCTTGATCGAAAGCCCCGCTATGCTTCCTTCGACGTGACATGTTGCGAACGTATCCTTTGATGACACCATTCATCCTTTCGAACGGCATCATGCTGTGCAGGAACGCCGCCCGAGTTGGATGATATCCTCCACTATATGGACCAGCAGATGCACCATAATGTCGAAGAATGCGGGCGGAAGTACATCTCAAGCTCGCATAGTATCACCATGATCTCTTCCCGTAGCCTTCGAGTTGCCTCACGCCAATCGACTTCCGAGAGATGACGTCAAGAAGTTGCATAGGCCAAATAGCGCTTCCGCGGACGTGCGCGTCCATGATCCCACGGATTGCAACCGGAAGTATCTGCGTCATCAGACGTGATGGTCGTGACACTTCATCCCGCTAAACTTCGCTTCACTGGGTCTAGGTATCTGCTTATCTTCCCCACAGAATCAGTAAGGAAGTTTTACTCCTAGGAGGCAGGTGAAAACTGCTCGATCTCCTCGACTTAGAGTGAAGCACGCAGGAGGGTAGTCATTTCCGGTCTTCTTGGCCTTTTGCCTTTGGCGACTTTACGTGTCGTGGTCCGCCTCATCATCATCATCATCATCATCATCATCATCATCATCATCATCATCATCATCATATATAGCGTGAAGCTCCCGCCGATGCCCATTGATTTCAAGTCTGCCCTTGCTTTCGCCCATCTTTGGTCCTCTCGGCATGTTGAGCAGGGTACCAAGCGCACTCTCGCACACGCTCTTCGTGATATGCATGACATCAAGGCTGTGAGGCACACGGTGGATCTTCCAAGACGGCAAGTCCCGTAAAACAGACCTCGTTTTCCATACCTTCAGCAGCTGCTCGCGCCTTTCGCTTCTTTCCGGCTCGCACCTTTTGCTTCTTTCGGCGGTGGGCAGTCTTTCCAATTTTCCAACAGCTTGTCTATTTCCTCGCCGCTCCTCGTACAGGCGTTTTGAGGTTCGGTTTCACCATCGAACAGATCCTTGCGTTTCCTCCACGGGTCATCGTCGCGAAGCCACCTTCGATGTCCCATGAACACGGTTTTCAAAGACCCGGATCTCTATCTAGCTGGCGATCGTTGTGTCATCCATGCACCTTACGCATCCGGAAAATCTGTGGACTACCTGCCCGCGACATATCCGTAATCGAGATAGTCGTGCACCGTCGTGAGCAGTGCAGCTCTCATAGGGAAATATTCTTTCTCTGCGGCGTCCCACGATTGGCTGGCGTTTTCCACAGCGTGTCAAGCTCCTCTTTCAGCAGCCCCAGACATACAGATTGATGTCGTTCCTGGTTGTTTCGCCCTTCAATTAGCATACTCATGTGAATGTACTTCCTCTTCATGCACAACCAGGGGAAGGTTGTACATCCACACAAACACGGGCCAGGTGCTATGTGTGCTTCTCGGCTGCCAAACGGATTGACTCCATCGGTGCTCGCGCCAAAGACGATGTTCCTTGGATCGCTCCCAAATTCCGAGTCTTGAAGTTCAACGCTTGCCACCGCTCGCATCCTTAGGGTGACTCAAGATCTTGTCTTTTTATCTATCTCCGGATCATTTGCGCTCATCTTCCCGCTTCTTCTCCTCCCTATCCGCGTGCCAACGCAGGAGCTTTGCTACCTTAGGGTCCGTGAAATAGCGCTGCAGACGAGGAGGATCGGAAAGTACCACACCACTTTTCGAGGAGCTTTCTTCCTCTTCTTGTATCGAGTGACGCCAAGACACCGGACATATGGTAGACTCGCGTGCTCGTCCCGATAAATGATGCAATTGTTCATGCACAAATGGTATTTCACGTGCGGTAAATCCAGAGGACACAAGATTTTCTTCGCCTCCTCCAAACTGGTCGGGCACTTGTTCCCCTTGGGAAGACGTTCGTGCGAATGACATGTTCTCGTCGAAGCATCGTTGGTCATTTTGTGTTTTACCTTCATCTCCGTGGCCATGAGCGCTACTTTCAAAGGGTATCCTCGGCCTGCATCCTTCATACAATGGAGTAACCGCGTCTAACTCAAGTTGATCCATCTTGGCTTTCTCTCGGCGGCAGCTCTTAAGTTATCCGTCCGCTTGAGAAGCAGCTCTTGAATATGAGGGTCCTGCACCCAGCCCATCGATGGTCCAGCGTCGTCGCTCCGCCGGCATCATCATCTTCATGATCATGCCCGTCGCCTGCTCCGCATCTTCCTCATCATCATGTCCTGCATCTTCTACATGATGATCGTGTACAACATCACGATCGTGATCATCTCCGGGATTCTTCGTCTTCTCGCCCGCCCGAGCAGCGGTGGTTGTCTTGCTGCCCTTCCTCATTTCTTGCCCGGCCCGCATGGACGACTTCGTAGTCTTCTTCATCACCTTGCCACCGATAGCCATCCATGAAACCACGCAACAGCAGGTGGTCCCGCACCTGCCGAATCCGGGTCCGCAATAAGGCTCTTCAGCTTGCATCTTCGACACGGACATCTTATCTCCGCCTCGTTCTTTTGAAGCATCTCGGCCTTCGCGGACCTCAAAACCTATTCACGATGCCTTCGGTCATCGTATGGAACATGGTCGCTCATGGGTAGAGCAAAACGATATTTTAGAACCAAACAAAAATTTGTCATGACTTTCCTAAAATAGGACCAAAAGAATGCTTAATGCATGCCAAAATTCTCGCCAAACGGAAATGAATCAACATTCCGCAAAATATTGGCAACTATCGATTTCAAATACCGTACACCTCCAAACACAAACACATATGCAAACACCACAAACATATGCAACACCACGAACATACATAGATCTAGCTAGGCCGTAAAAAGTGCATGTGCACATTGTTGTAAGGAGAACCACCTAAATATAGCTTCCCCTTACTTACCTATTAAAACAAGGTAATTTAACCACTTAATTTGAATGAATCTATGGTGGAAATGAGGTGAAAAGAGGAGGCACCGAGACAAGGAGGAGGTGGAGAGAATGAAGTGGGGAGAAAGTGAGTGTGTGGGTAGGAGAGGCTGTCCCAAATATCTTGTTGCTGCCCACTTACTAATGGCGCACCTCTTGCATGGTGCGCCATTAGTAGTTACCACTACTAATGGCGCACCTAAGCAGGATGCGCCATTAGTATGTTTGAATAGGCGCACTAGTTCAAAAAAAGTTTCTATACTAATGGCGCACCCACACCACAGTGCGCCATTAGTAGTTACAACTACTAATGGCGACTTGGGCAGGATGCGCCATTAGTATGTTTGGACAAAGCACTAGTTAAAAAAATTTTGATACTAATGGCGCACCCAAAGCATGGTGCGCCATTAGTAGTTTAGACTCTAATGGCGCATCAGATGGTGGTGCGCCATTAGTATATACTAATGGCGCACCATCTTTCCGGTGCGCCATTAGTGTCATTCCCATCTATAGCCCTTTTCCTAGTAGTGCTCCGTCCGTCACCCCATTCCACCCATCAACCGCCGACCTCCTCCATCACGCCGGAGCCGATATCCCGACGTCGTCGTCCGCCGCAACCTCAACCGCAATGCCCTCCACAGCTAGTAATTGAAGCCGAGGCCGAGCCGTCCGTACCCGAGCTAGTTCAACCACGCTGTCCTGCGCCTCACCGCTGCCGCTCCAACTTCGCCACCCTCCACCACACCGGAGTTTTTCCTGCTACGCCGTCCTTCACCTCCTCGGATCTGCTTCCCCTCCGCCGACATACGGCCATGGCAACACAGTCTACAATTTGGCCATGGGTTCGTCCAAGCCTGCACCCTCCTCCAGAACATCGGTTTCCCTAGCAAAAAGAAGAAGATCGGCGTGACATGTGGAGGCGACCACACCGGCAACCAAAAATGGTACTCCTCTTCCCTTCTTCATGCAAATTATACGTGTCTGCTTGCACGGTATTTATCCCACAAAAGACACTAGTTGATCGCTTCTTCTTGATACTAGATGTTCCTAGTAACTCGCGATGCACAAGGTTTCTCCTCATATACTGTTTCACCTTAGCTAGAGGTCCGTCGCCCCCCTGAATTTCAATTCCTGGTCAGTTGATTCCCATTAACGGAAGCATTCCTCGGCATAACAGGCGCTAGTCCTCCTATTACGTTGGGGAAGCAGCGCCTCGGTGTTTATCTTAGGGGCGTGTGGGGCCTAGAGCTACTGGCGCCCGATCTGGAGGTCGGCCGGGATTAAAGGGATGGCCTGGGGGCGCTGCCAAGCACGGCTGCGGTGTGAGGTCGAGGGGAGGGCGGGGCGGCGGCGGTAGGGGTCTGGGCCGATGGTCGCTGGCGGTTCGAGAACGATTGTCAACAGTGACTGGCGGGAGGTAGATGAAGGCCATCTGCCCATTCCTTATAGATCGGACGGTTCATTAAAAAAATCGACTGACCTATTTATTTTTCAGTCGACTGTTATCTGGATATGACCTCATGTGGTGGTGTGCTGGAGGAGTACCTGCATTTCCTCTGCTCATATATTACAAAATCATACGGAGTAGAATCTAATTTTGTTTGCCATGCAATGTTGAAGAGCTATCACATGTCTCCTGTCATTTATTTTTCAGCCACCTGCTATCTGCTACTTTTACAGTGCACTAGTTCTGCACACACTTCACCCATACTCTCACTATTGTGTTTTTATGCAAGGGTATTTCAGACTCTGCTGCTATGAGAGAAGCAAAAAAGAAAAGAGAGAAGTCACTCCAGCATCGTACGTGGATAGGCCAGACACGTTTCAGCCTTATAATAGGTGTAGTGTCAGCAGATGGAGACGGTAAATGTAGCTCTAGAGTTGATGACCTCGCTCGCAATGAACCACCATCCCAGGTGCTTGCTTTAACTTCGCGGTGTCATATGTGGTTGCATGTTCCATATGGTGTCTAGCTTGTATTCGAAAGGCCGAAGTCCGTCTTTATTAAGATAAGGAAAGATATTTTTTTACATGAACCACCATCACGTGAGAACCAGAAGACAAATAGCTAGTCAGGGCACTGGCCGAGCTAGTGACAAGCCCAACAAAGAGAGGCATCACCTGGAAGCCAACTAAAAAGCCGCGATGGTGGCGAAGCAGCCCGCCTCCCACCAGGCTCTCAGGTCCTAAATGATCATGCTCACCACTCCAGCCGGATGTCTAGCTTGTATTGCTTCTAATTTGGTTAAATTGCATATGCTTAGCTTACACATTATACCTTTGAATATGACATGTCTTTCTGTTTTTGGTACATACTAGTACATCTGTGTATTAACCATGTTCTTACATCAAACTAATGTTCTTGTGTATCCCTCATCAATCACTTATGATGAGGCAGTCAGGCAAGTGGATTACTCCTCATTTAAAGAATGCAGCGTCAGCCTCCCGACATGATTCTCAAGAAACAGCAAGGCTAGATGAAGATATTGAACGTAGCTCTCTAGTTGATTACCGCATTTCCCCTACACTGGCATCGCAGGTGCTTGCTCTAACTTGGCAGCATGATATGTGGTTGCATGTTGCATATGGTGTGTAGATTGTAATTCTTCCAATCTGGTTAAACTGGATGTGCTATTCTGCTTGGCTTATACATTATACCTGTTAATGTGACATGCCTTCCTGTATTTAGTACATAGTACATCTGTCTATTAAGCATGTCCTCACATAAAACTATAGTTTTTTTGTATCCCGCATAAATCAATATGACGAGACACCTTTAGTATATGCAGTGTGATATTAGTTGCATCATTGATATGATTTATAGCATGCGCTGCTTCTAATTTGTTGAAATGCCATTTATGATGGGACACTTTTAACTTGGCAGAGTCATATTGGTTGCATCTTTCACGTGGTGTCTAGCTTGCATTGCTTCTTATTTGGTGAAATGGTTTATGCTTAGTTTACACAAACAGTTGTGAATATGCCATGACGTCCTGTTTTTCGTATTAGTCCATCCTGGAATCATGTGTTTGCCTTACATCAAAGTAGTGATTGTCAATATCATGCACGAATTCGTTCTGAAGAGTGAATTTTATTGCTTTTTCTCGTCGGTTTTACTTAACAATTCAAAATCAATAAAGCGGAAGGAAGTTAGCAAGGCAGCGGATGAAGGTTCTCCTTCCAAATGGAGGGCCTCTACAGATTCTACTCCTCCATCCCCCCAAGATGATTTCCAAGACAACACACGCATAGACACTCAACGTAGCTGTGTTGGTGATGAGCACGTCTCCCCTAGTGCACCATCACAGGTGCTCCCTCTAACTTGGCACTATTATATGTGGTTCCATGTTATGTATGATGTCTAGCTTGTATTGCTTCTAATTTTGTTGAATTTCATCTGCTTACTTTACACATTATACTTGTGACTAAGACACGTGTTCCTGTTTCTAGAACATACAATATATGTCTATCACACCATGTTCTTACATCAAAGTAAATTTGTTCTGAAGAACTAAATTGTTATTCGTTTTTCTTGTCGGCTTGACTTAACATGGCACAGAGAAAGAGGAAGCAAGACAGAACGACAGGGAAATGGAAGCGGAACAATCCTGCAGATTCTGCTGGTACTGATGGTGCAATAGAAGGTCAAAGTCCAGCGGAAAATTGTACCGACAGGGTATCCCGTGCTACACGAGCTGCATAACAAGACAAACAGAAACAAATAGTTGCCACGAAACAAGCAGAGACAACCCTAGTTGTTGCAACACCTTCCACGGTACCACCAGCTGCACGATTTACTCGTTGGTCAACTCAGCTAGCAGCACGTTCCCAAGCTCCCTTGCCACCTGACACTACTTCCAAAGCACTCTTGGCACAAGATGAGTTGGCAAGATCAGATGAACTTTATCAGCTTCAACAACAAGAAGGTAGTTGCTGGAGTCATGTTACAGTTGCATGCTTCTTTATATGTAGTCTCACAGTTTGATGTACACTAACACTTCCTATGTTTGTTGTTGGACTAGCACCTAGGCCCAAGAGGAAACAAACATCAGGGATAATGCTCGATAGGTTAACTAAATCTAGAGGAGGAAGAATGGAGATCGGTTTTGAGGTAGGTTTAAAAAGGCCACGTGATGCTACAGAGTGAGCCAAGTTAGTATCAGAGGCAGCGGTTGTTGTTAGGTGTCATGTACGTATCCTCCCTACATGGATTCAGTACAGGAATGACAAAGACGAAACCCAGTTCAACACCTTTCTAGACCATTTATCTGTAAGTATGGTTATGTATGGAAACTAGTAATATCGTCTTGCTCTATCCAATACTTTCTAGGTTGCTGATAATGAGACTCCCATAATTTTCAACAGATGAGGTTCAAGTTGGATAGCCAAGATGACACAACCAGACAAGCTTGCACCCATGTTTTCAAGTCTCCTCTGCGACAGTATCGGTATAACTTGAGGAAAACTCACTTTGAAGGCAAGGCTAACAGTGAACTTGCCCAAACATCTCCAGTGGAAAATATATCTGATGAAGACTGGAGAGGCCTCGTTAAACACTGGTCCGATCCGAAGTATCAGGTACATTATATATATGTGATCAAATCACATGTTGAAGTCCTATTTACGCATGTGCCACACAAATCTATCTTCTTGTAGGTGAACTGTTCAAAGAACAAGGCCAATCGTACGAAAGTGAAATTCCAACAGATGACAGGATCTCGTAGCTATATTGCACACTGCGAGACTCTTGTAATTAGCTGTTGTTTCACTCCTTTCGCTGTATCATATTATCAGATCTATATTGACTTTTTCCAAATGCATAGGAAAGCCCGCAAGGACCAAAAAGTACCTGAACCAAATGTTGTGGAAATCTTCAAGGACTGTCACACCAGCAAGAAGAAGGGCATGACTACACCAGTCAAAGCTGCTATTGTAAGTCCTTAATCCTCATGCCTTTTAACTACTACTTACTCTGACTTGTGCCTTGAACTGCATGGTTTCCAGCCAATGTCTATTACTATTTCAATTTTATACACAATTGTCTTAGCGTATCATTGCACCTTACAAAGTTTAAAAGAGATGAGTGATGTTCCTTAGATCTTGACGCGTAATCTAGTTCCGTGCTGGACTTGCCCACACAACGTTACAATTTCCTGTTTGTCTATTCTCAGTTGTTTTGTGATATGAATGATGTCATACTATGCTTACCGTATTATAAACTTCGTCTCTTTATCCTTAGCCCTCAATACAATGTGAAGAAATAGACAATACATGTAACATCCCAAATTTTCAATTTGGAATGTTATACATAGAGCATCATTGCATATCATATTTTTCATTGCATTTTTGCTCGATCCTAGAAATTCTACACAACTCAAGGACCCACGAAGAGAGTTGGGGATTTTCGTTATTTTCATATTTGAGTTTTCTCAAATTTTGAAATAGGATCATTTGATTTTAATTATTTTATCTTCAATTATTTCTACTACCAAAATATGAGAGAGGGAATAAAATGACTTTTCCAAAATAAAGAAATAATGAAGATTTAATAATAAAATCAAAAAAGATTTTATTTTGGAGTTTTTCGCCTTTTTATTTGAATTTAGGAAAAATGCGCGTTTTTCAAAATTGCATTTAGGCCCCAAATAAATGTTAATTAAATCCGGCTTGATTTTAGAAGCCGGGGAAATTTTATTTCGGGAATTTTGGAGTCCGTTTAGTATTTCTTTTTATTTTCTTTCTATGAGTAATTATTTAAAAAAAATGAACCGCCTTACCGGGCCGTGCCCGAGCGGGACTCCGCTCGGGGGCGCCTTTATAAGCGCGGCCGCCCGAGCCGCCTCACCCACCCACCCCTCGAGCCGCCCAACCCACACGGCCCGCCTGAGCCGAAACCCTAGCCCGCCCGCGCCCGCCCGCGCCGCCTGAGCCGCCGCCGCTCGAGGTTCGCCGCCGCCTCGTTTTCCGTGCCGGTTTTTTTATAAAAACCGAGTGGTTTTTCTTAGTTTTTTTGTTTTTTTTTATTTTTTTATTAGTTTCTGTTTTTTTCAGTTTAGGCTAATTAACGAACGTTCGTTCGTTAGTTCGTTTAAATGAATGTGTTCGTCAGGTTAGTTTAGTTAACATACGTTCGTTCGTTAACCCGTTCGTCGTTTTTCTTTTTCTCGGATTTAATCCGCGATTTTTCTGATCGCGATTCCAGATCCGATTTTCGTTTTAGTATAACTTTCCGCTCCTTTATCGGAATCAGGCGATTCAAGCGCCTAGAGTTTCGTCTCGAAACCCTCTTTCCGAATAATCTACTTAAACAAGTTTTTGCTTCTGTAAAATTTGACTTAGATCCAGATTAGTAAAATGAAGCTGTTTTCTTCCGCCGTTTGACTTTCGTTGCTTCGTTTGATTTGATTCTTTTTGCAAACCGGAGTTCTTAAGTTAAACTATCTGGTTAGATCTATTTGAGTTTTACCTGTGCATTAGATGAGTATTTATTGTATGCTTGTTTGTTTGTCTGCGATAGATTACCGAGTCGCCACTTGTTACTTCGAGTCTCTAGGTTTCGCGGGTCATCAGCAAGGCAAGTAACACTTTGATCATACCTCTTCTCATACCCAGTTTTATGCATTAGATCTATCCTCAAACATTGCATGATTAGGATCTAATTAAATTGTGGGATGGGAAGTAGATGAGGTAGTACCTATTACCTGTTTTATTATCAAACCCTTGGGAGTTACTTCTACGTTTGTTTATTATGCCATGCTATGCTAGTAGATGTGGATTGGGTGAGTGTATCCATGACAGATGTGAGATTGTTATTTAATGGTTTATTTAAGGTGGCAACTTGAACACACATGTGGGTGGATTGAGGCACCTGGTTTCTATCAGGACTTCCCTGTATTTCTTCGGACCGCCACCCAGGCTCAAAGGGATCATGAGATTATTCAAACTAGAAACTGTCGTGTGCAGCCACAAGCCATTATGGGCTCTGTCATAGTTGATTAAGTTGTGCGAACTCTTACGGGTAGGCTAGCAGATGTAGGGGAAAGTAGGTGTACCGGTCTACCCACAAGTAAGGTGCTAGTGCTTTCGAAAGACTATGTCTCGGTCATCCGTTTCTCAAACACCATGTAGTGCGAGAAATCAAACGGAGGCGATCGAGTCTTGTGGGGAAAAGTGCGCAAACCTCTGCAGAGTGTATAAACTAATCATGGTTAGCCGTGTCCCCGGTTATGGACATCTTGAGTATCTAGTACTTGGATATCATGTGAATCTCATCATGTTACTTCTATATTAATATTGTTGGGTTTGTTAATGAGTACTTTTTAATTGGGATTGAGGATGTTGTCAACCATTATCAATGTTTCACAACCACCATGATAGTTAAATAAATTTATTCCTTTGCAATAGGGAAAAATTGGCTTTATGCAAAACTATAACCATAGAGCTTTCCACCAGCCATATATGCATGTAGTATAGGCTATTCATTTCATTATTCTCTATGTGTTACATTGCCAGCATATTCCATGTGCTGACCCGTTTTTGGGCTGCAACGTTTCATGTTGCAGACTTTTCAGACGACGAGTAAGGTGCATAGGTCGTGGTTCTATACTCAGTGATGCCGTTGGAGTTGATGGACTCGCTTTTCTTCCAAGCCTTCCGATGTTATCGTATAAGATGGCCTTAAGCCATATTTATTTTATTAAGTTCTCTCTTGAGACATTCGATTGTAATAAGTGTGTGATTGCTACTCTGTTATAAATCCTTGAGTAATCGTGTGGTGTCAAGATTCTTGATCCGTGGATGGCAATCGAGCACGAGATCGATCGTTTGAGGTCTGGTCGCTACAATACATTAGCGATGGTACATGGTCATATGTTTGGAACCTGGTTTTATTTTGTACTTTACAATAAAATACAACTATTATTTTACATGGGTTCACTAGAATAAGTTCTGTATATAGACCAAAGCTATTTTGTTTGGTTTTGCTGCCTCCTTAATATCTTCTGTTCTGGTACTACTAATGTAAAACCACAACTTTTTAGTGAGCTATGGAAAAAATGGTGGAACCGCCACCTTCTGAAGGTGGTGAGGCAACTATAATCGCAATGTCGCCTCTTGCTGCGGTGGGTCAATACTGTCCACTAACAAAGGCTAAAAGCATGTTCTTGCGTATCTTTGGGTTGGTTGTTAAGGCAATCTCGTCAAAACTTCCTAATGATCAAGATATGCAAGCTCAAAACAATGTTTTATCTACGCTCCAGACACAAGTCCATTCCCTAACAGAGACCCTTTGTGAAACAAGTGGAGACATTGTTCGATGTTGTCAAGATATGCATGGTTTTGAAACCATACTATCAGACATTTTCTATGTTGTTCAGGAGCCTAGGAGAACTGAAGTCCAAGGTTATGGTGCTCCATCGGACAATACAACATGAAAACGTAACAGTCAGGTCAAATGAACCGAGCTTCTGAACTTCTGGTGGTGCATTTATCTGCTAGACTGTTAACTTTTATGCCAACCTTCCTTTTGTTTTATAGTTGTAATTTGGTTTGGTGCGATACAAAATTTGTTCTTAACGTGCAGCCACCGGCTGAAGAAAACAGCAAGCCATTTTTGTATAGTGTCGGGTGTTCCCTATATTTGCACTGGTGGCGAACTTTGATGCCCACCGGATGTAGTTTACATGGGCCTCCTACGGGTCGTAGAAACAATGGGCCTTCTAAGGGCCGTAGAAACAATGGGCCTTCTATGTGGCGTAGACACAATGGGCCTTCTATGGGCCATATCATCAATGGGCCTTCTACGGGCTTATGATCGGTTGGCCAAACATGGGCCAGTAATAGACCACATTATGGTCGTAAATGGGCTAGAGTTGAAATCGCCCGTTCATGGGCCGACTATAACGGGCCGTCGTTAATCGGCCGTATTTTGATGACGCTATCAAAACGG
This sequence comes from Aegilops longissima, assembly GCA_021605205.1. NCBI lineage: Eukaryota > Viridiplantae > Streptophyta > Magnoliopsida > Poales > Poaceae > Aegilops > Aegilops longissima. The sequence continues at coordinate 302,100,163 of CM038681.1, read as the reverse complement.
CCCAACGTATTAACGGGCCACAAACGGACCGACTGTAACCATGGGCTGAATTTGGCCCACAAGCAGAAAATGAAAGTAACGGGCCGTAAGTAATCGAATGTGGAAATGAGCCCAAGAATAAATAGGCCCCGAGAAGGCCAAAAGATAACATGGGCTGGAAACGGCCCAACTAAATAATGGGCCGTTAATGGGTATAAAGTGATACACTATTCATTACGGGCGAGTTTCACCACGGGCCGTTAATGGGTATAAAGTGATACACTATTCATTACGGGCCAGTTTTACCACGTGTCGTTAATGGGCCGAGAGTAATAAGGGCCTTATATGGGCCGAAAGACGGCATGGGCCATACATGGGCCGAAAGTTAAAACGGGCTGGAATTATATTAGACGGCCCAGATGACGCTACTTGGTCTAATTTGGTTAGGTCATAAACGGGCCCTGGGTTAGCGGGCTGTAAATGGGCTATATGCAAACAGGCCGTTAACAGGCTTGCCGTGGGCCGGCCCGCCATGTTTGACAAAGTCAAACGGGCCGGCTTTTTCACAGGAATGGGCCTCTGTTGGGCTGTGCCACGTGTCGACGTATAATAGGCGCTTTGTGTCCAATGAGTGGATGACATCTGTCCCAACGGTGAGCTGACATGTGTTTCCTCCAGCCAATGATGATTTTACACATGGAAAATCCCCATTGGTCGGGGCTGATAACGGGTTATCGCATCCAAAACCGGACCCGATAGCTTAACGGCGTTCCGTTACGGTGGATGCCACATGTCGGTCACCCTTGACGAAAGCACTTCTGTGACGCGCGATTTATCGTCATGGAAGTGGACACTTCTGTGATGATAATTTTGGTAATTTCATAGAACACTTCTACGACAGCACAGGTATGACTATCTTGATTCTGTCATAAAATTTTCATGGATGTACATGCATGATAAAAAATGCGACCTACTGTGACAAACACATATCATCACGTAAGTGTAATTTTTTTGTAGTGGAGGGGGTGCAAAGAACTAAAACATGTATGAAGTAGGGACTAAGTACAACCCTGTCAGCAGAAGAAAAGATCTCAGGGGTCTCCGTCTTATCTTTCCACAAGTTTATGAGATAATACATTACATCTCCTTCCATTTGTCGGCCTTCACTGAAAAGAGTATATAGGACACGTCCTGTGAGGTCAATCACATTCCCAGGGATGGTAAACATGCAATAGCTTGTGCTGCAAATTTAAAAGGATGGGAAAAAATACTAGAAGTTCAGAACAAGGAGAAATGAACATAAGTTCAGATACTATAACTCCAAGGCAAGGAGAAATGAATAGAAGTTCAGATACTACAACAACAGAAGTTCAGAACAAAGTAGCATCTCTGGCAGCAACAAAAATAAGAAGAAGAAAACTCACTCAGAATACTTACTCAGACCATCTTCACTAAGCACATACTGTCTCAACCTCCGGGCCTCTGATAGATGAGGGTAACTGTATTTATTTAGGGGAGCAACAGTAGAACGCCACTTCAAAGGCAATCTTGATGCTCTCTTTGAGGAAGTTATGTTGCCAGACTCAAATGCCGGTTTCCTCCTGGTGATGAAAACATTCTTCCCACCTCTCCAAGCAACAGTACCAGCAGCAAATTTACCATTCTTCGGGTAAGAAATCTTCTCAAAATCATCATCCGGCGAAATCACCTCTTCTTCACTGCTTCGACTGCACCAACCTTCCTAGAGCAAGGGGTGTTTGGAGAACCACAAATACCAACAGCATGCTTCCCCAACTTGGAAGGAATAAGGGTTCGAGAGCTATCATCTTCTCTCGGAGTTGTACTCATCGATTCCTCCCTAGACTGGTATTCCTGTGACCCGAGGAATGAGTAGTGGTAATCGGTCAAGTCCAAAGGCTACACTGTCAAAGAAAAGGAAGAGAAAATCACCACTAAATAAAACTGAAGTTCAGGTACAACACAATGTATAGGCCAACTAATATATATGACATGGTTACTACTCAAGCTGACCTAAAAAAATGTGTTGCATCTAAAAACTAAATGAAGTTTAGGCACAACCCAATGCAAAGTTCAAGACAAACTGATGAATTGGAAAAGATTCAACTACAGCTAACAAAAAGCATAGAAAAGTATCATCTCTAAAGTTTAATTATAAGAAATGCTCCTGTCCAAGTAAGCAATTGTCGGAGCACGAGTTCCGGCAAAACCCTTAAGGTTTGAACTCTGGGGTGCGAGCGAAGTTCTTTCCCTCCTACCGATCAACGCCCTAGCTCTCTAGATCTCGCGGACAACTCGACGAACTCGCAACACAAAAATTCACGTGATTTATACTGGTCAGGCCACCGTTGTGGTGTAATACCCTACTCCAGTGTGGTGGTGGTGGATTGCCTCTACGGCTGATGATGAACAGTACAAGGGGAAGAACTGCCTCCTGAGTTTGAGGTGTTCTTGTGTTTGGTGTGTGGCTAGGGATTGGCTCTAGATTTGATCAGATGCCCCTACTGTGGTGGCGAGTTCTACTTATATAGGCCCTGGTCCTCTTCCCAAATATTGAGCGGGAAGGGAGCCAACAACGGCAACCAATTTGAAAGGGGACAGCTAGTACAACTTATCCTGACAAAAGCAGTCTGCGCCTGCGAAAGACTCTGGTGGTGACACCGTCTTGGGCTCCACGGTGACCTCTGTCATGCTGGCCTCATGGTCTTGGTATCGTTGCATTGATATGGAAACCTTTGCTTGACGCCTCGGTACTCCGTGCCTGCGCCTGCCTCCTTAGCACCAAAGAGGAAACAAGGACGCTGCGCGTGGTGGCGCCCGCCTGGTGTCGATCGTCACGGCTCACGTCATGAAGTCCTCGCGAGGTTTGCCTTGCCTTGATCTCTCCGCCCCTCATGAGCCTGCCGAGCGTGGCGCTCCTGAGGAGGTCTTGCGTCGTCCGCCCCGTGAGGCTTGGCCCCTCGCGAGGGTCCTGAATGCCTTGTCGATGAAGATGGGCCGGGCCTACTCGCATAGCCACGCCATGGGCCGGAGGCAGGCAAGTCTGGGGACCCCCGTTCCCAGAACGCCGACAGTAGCCCCCGGGCCCAAGGCGTGCTCGGGCTTGGCTTCGAGGCGAAGCCAAAGGTCAAACGCGGAGCTCCGCGGGCCCCAAAAGCCTGCGGCCTTGGTCGAAGCATGGCGGTTGATTGGACGTGGGCGTCTCTGCTTCCCCATGCTGCCTCGGCAATTGGTCGACTTGACTAGTCCCTGCGAGGAGTCAAGAAATGCCCTGCGGGGGCGTGTAAGGATCTGTAATGTCTTTTTGTGTATATCTTCCTTATTATGAAAATCTGCGAATGCATGTCCTGTTAAGGCTCGGTCTCCCCTTTCCAACCTCGTGATAGCTTGTTGCTCTACGCTGACAGGTCTCGGTCCCCAGGCAGGCTGCAGCCGTCGCTGGTATGCCAGGTCGTGTGCCGTGGTCAAGGCCAGGAGGTGAGCGGCCCGAGGTCCAGTAAGAGCCCCTGAGGGGCGATGCTCAGGAGGTCCCCTTTAGCGCTCAAGCAGCTATGGCAAGATAAGAAAGGGAGGCGACGTGGCCGCGACAAGGCTGTGACGAGGGTGTCCCCTAGGCTCCAATGATTAGCCAATTTGAGCGCGAGACTTATCTTGGTAGTTCGGGGTCGATTCTTCGCGATGCGCTAGGCCTGTGCGCGAACACCCGCAGCATAGCTAGGTTAGGCCCGTGTGAGTCTCCCTCTTCCCGTGTTCTCCTTAGTGCTCTACGTCCTCAGGTCCTGGCCCTCGAGCGAGCTCAGCCGCCGCTGGTATGTCAGGTCGCGATGCTGTGGTAAAGGCCAGGGGGTGAGGGCTGGAGACCAGTAAGAGCTCCTGAGTCACGAGGCTCAGGAGCCCCCATTTTAATGCACAAGCGAATTGTGCGAGAGGAAAAGAAGCTCGTGGTGCCACCTGCTATCCTCTTCATGAGATCCCTATGATCCAGCACAAGGAGAAACACGGTTTTTGCCGTTATGGTTGCCAGCCTGCCCCTGGCTGCTCCGTGAGGAGATGAGGGCACTAAGGGCCTGGTGAGGTGACGTGCGCGGGTCGTGCCGCGATCCAGAGCTCGACCGCTCAGGTTTGTCGACGTGGCAGGGACGGACCCATGCACCAGCGCCGTTCCAGTGTGAGGAGGCCTCGTGGGGGGCGACGATCGAGCAGGTGGTAATCGGGCAGGTGATAGGTAGATGAAACATGAGAGCAGCAGGCTTAAGAAAATGCAAGGGAGATACATGCCACTGGGTCAGGCCCGAGCGGCTTGGGGATAATGCAACCCGAGGGGCGCCCCCAGCAGGGTAAGCTAAAGACATAAGAAAAGGATACACGCCACAGGGATGGACCCACGCGGCCTGGGAATAATGCAGCCCGAGGGGCGCTCCCAGATAAATGAACTTGGAAAGTGTCACCTGGTTCTGTTGACGAAGGAGAGTTGGGGCAGCTGAAGGCGTGCAACGAAGGGGTAGCTCCTCACGAGCCACCGTGGCCCTGAGCCTCGGGAGGCTCTGGGGGCTCGGGTCGTTCCTGGAGGACCGTCTCCATCTCCGCCAGGACGGCGTGGTGCCTGGCCTCCTGAGCCGCCAGGACACGCCGCAGGTTGCGCTGATAGGCTGAAGACACGCTCGGCAGGCCGAAAGGCATGCGAACGTAGCCGTGCGGCGGTCCCTCGCAGCGTCCCACACGCGAAGGCCAGAAGAGCTCCTGAGAAGCGGCCCTGTTGAGCCCTGGAACGTTGATGCAGACACGCAGCCCGGCATCCTCGCCTGGATGGGGAGCTGCGTTTCGTGAGCGGCGGTCGCCGCGCATGGCCCTTGCGTCTTGCAATTCCTGGTTGGTCTTGGTGATGAACTCCTGAACAGTGGGTGATCCTTGTCGTGTGCTCTCTTGAGGAAAATGTGTCGCGAAGCACGCCTCCAAATGGTGCCCAAGCACCTCCCTCGTGTTGTGGGCAAGGTCTGAGGCCTTCCAGAAGAAAGCCCCCGAGCCCTGCCCGAGGAAGCCGCTGGGCGCGCCTTCCTATGCGATGGAGGGAGGCGCCCCTGGAGCGGGCGCTGATCCTGACGAGGTTCCAGCCGCGACGCCACCCTCCTGAGGTCCGGCACGGCGCAACTTCTTCTTCTTGGGGATGGCCTCTAGAGGGCTCTTGCTCTTTCTGTCGGGGTTGTCGATTGCTGCAGCTTGGAAGGCGCGCTCGAGGGAGCACACCGCATCTCTCTCTTCACATGGGACCGTGATGATTCCGCCGCTTCCCGGCATCTTGAGGACGTTGTAGCCATCGCGGGTGACAGCCATGAACTTGGCCAGGGCAGGATACCCGAGGATGGCGTTGTACGGCAGATGGATGTGCGCGACGTCGAAGTCGATGAGCTCGGTGCGGTAATTCTTGCGTTCTCCGAAGGTGACAGGGAGGTGGACCTGTCCTATCGGCGTGGTGGAACCGTCGGTCACTATTGAGAAAGGCTTGGTAGGCTGAAGCTGATCATATGGCACTTGGAGGTTGTCGAATGTGTCGACGGACAAGACGTTGAGCCTCGCGCCGCCATCGATGAGGGTCTTGGTAACTTGCACATTGCCGATGACTGGGGAGCAAAGCATCGGGTGGGCGCCAGCGGTAGCTAAGCACTTGAGTTGATCTGCCGAGTTGAACGTGATGGGGCACTGGGACCATCTGAGTGGGCGTGTGGCCTCGACCTTTGGGAGGAGTGCATTCACTTCACGAGAAAACTGCTTGAAGATACGCTACGAGGCTGGGGCCTGGGCTCCGCCCAAGATGCAGGCGATAGCGCGCGGCTCCTGGAAGCCCCCAGCCCCTCTTATTGATGGTGGTCGTTGTTCCTTCTTGGTGGTGGCGGCAGCGGGGGAAGACTCGCGTTGCCCTGAGGGAGATCCTCACGAGGCTGGTCTCTCCAAGCGCCCTCGCGAGGATGATCCTACCAGCGGTCCTCACGAGGCCGATCGCGCCACTCCTGGTGCGGGCCACGATCGTCCCAGCATCCGCCACCACGTCCTCCTCCTCGATCGTAGCCCCGGTCGCTACGTTCGGGGCGCCGACCGGAGCATCCTTCGCGAATGGCTCTGAGTTCTTGACAGTCATTGGTGTTGTGGGTATTCAGGTTGTGGAAGGCGCAGAACGGCCGGCTGTTCTTGGATGACTCGGGCTGATCTCTACCTTGCTTGGTGTCGGGCTCCGCTGCAAGCACAACTACTTCCTTGCGCTTCACGTCCTTGGTCTTGGCCTTCTTCTCCTCTGCGCCCGCAGCTGGCAGCTCGGGGAGGGAGAGGCGGCCCTCCTCAGCTCTTGCGCACTTGGTCGCCAGGTTGAACAGCTCCCGAGACGTGCACAGCTCCTTGTGGATAGCTAGCTCCTCCTTCATCTTAACGTTGCGGACGCCGTCGGAGAACGCGGAGATGATGGCTTCGTCCGTGACTTTGGGGATCTTGAGTCGAGTGTTGTTGAAGCGCTGGATGTACTTCTGGAGGGTCTCTCCTGGTTGTTGCTTGATGTGGCGTCGCCATGCGCCGGGCGGTCGTCGTCGTGCCTGTGAAGTTAGCGGCAAACGGTCGCGCATCTCGTCTGAGGAGGAGATCGAGCCCGGTGGCAGGTTCAGGAGCCAAGAGCGGGCGCCATCCTTGAGAGCCATGGGAAACCAGTTCGCCATGACTTTCTCGTCGCTGTTGGCTGCTTTGATGCTTAGCTCGTAGAGCTGCAGGAACTTCGCGGGGTCGGGGTGCCATCGTAGCGAGGGGGCAGATCTGGCTTGAAATTGCCCGGCCAGGCGACGCTACGCAGCTTGGGGGTGAAGGCGCAGCAGCTGGCCGTGGTCGCTAGGGCCCGTTTCGGAGGTGGAGCTTCGTCTTGATGAGGTCCGCGTGCCGCCACCGCGGGTAGCGCGCGGTCTTGGAGATGCGGCGCGGGGAGCGCAGGTGCAACTTCTCGTGGCCGAGGAACTTCTTGGCCGCTTCTCTCTTCGCGTGCGGGCACTCGGCGTGGTGGGTCACACCAGGGGGCCGTGCGCGTTAGCGCCAGGGCACCGTCTTGGGGCAGAGGTGGTGGAGGCGCTCCATGAGCCACGTCGCCCGTGGCTGGCGGAGGGCGAGGCAGAGAGGGGGAATGCGCCGGGGAGCCCCCTGCAGCGCAGACGAGCTCGGCGACACGGTCGAGCTAGTCCTCATAGAGGTCGTCGACCGGGCGGTAGCGCAGGAGCTCATTCGCAATGAGGAGCGCGGCCTGCGCGACGTGCATGGGACGAGGAACCGTCCGGGGTCAGTGATGGAGTGGCGGTGCCGCCGTCCTGCCGCACTGATGGGTGCCGCGAGGACGCTTGCTGCTCGTTCCCCGCCGGGCCGGTGGCGGCGTTGGCGGCAGGAGACGGAGAATGATGAGGTTGCCCGCCGACGGGAGCTGGCTGAGCAACGCGGGCGGTGAGGGCAGCCCGACGCTCAGCTCGAGCGCGGTGAGCGTCCGCCATGGAGACAACGGAGCGACGGAGCGCCGGTCGACGAAAGGGAAGCTACGGCGCACCCCTACCTGGCGCGCCAAATGTCGGTCACGGGTTCCGGCAAAACCCTTATGGTTAGAACTCTGGGTGCGCGCGAAGTTCTTTCCCTCCTACCGATCCACGCCCTAGCTCTCTAGATCTCGCGGACAACTCGACGAACTCGCAACACAGAAAAACACGAGATTTATACTGGTTCGGTCCACCGTTGTGGTGTAATACCCTACTCAAATGTGGTTGTGGTGGATTGCCTCTAGGGCTGATGATGAACACTACAAGGGGAAGAACTGCCTCCTGAGGTTGAGGTGTTCTTGTGTTTGGTGTGTGTCTAGGGATTGGCTCTAGATCTGATCAGATGCCCCTACTGTGGTGGCTAGTTCTACTTATATAGGCCCTGGTCCTCTTCCCAAATAATGAGCGGGAAGGGAGCCAACAACGACAGCCAATTTGAAAAAGGACAGCTAGTACAGCTTATCCTGACAAAAGCAGTCTTCGCCTGCGATAGACTCTGGTGGTGACGCCGTCTTGGTCTCCACAGTGACCTCCATTTTGCTGGCCTCATGGTCTTGGTCTCGTTGCACTGATATGGAAATCTTTGCTTGATGCCTCGGTACTCCGTGCCTGTGCCTGCCTCCTTAGCACCAAAGAGGAAACAAGGACGTTGTGCGCGCTGGCGCCCACCTGGTGTCGATCGTCACGGCTCACGTCACGAAGTCCTCGCGAGGTTTGCCTTGACTTGATCTCTCCACCCCTCATGAGCCTGCCGAGCGTGGTCGCTCCTAAGGAGGTCTTGCGTTGTCCGCCCCGCGAGGCTTGGCCCCTCGCGAGGGTCCTGAATGCCTTGTCGATGAAGATGGGCCGTACAGGCCTGCTCGCATAGCCACCCCGTGGGCCGCAGGCAGGCAAGTCTGGGGACCCCCGTTCCTAGAACGCCGACAACAATGAAAGGAAAAAAATATTGAAACAAAATACACAAGCAAAATAAAAAAGAAAAAAATGAAGTTCATGTAGAAGAAATGCTCCGCTCCATCTGAAACCAGCAGCCCAGCCAGATCTCAAGCAGAAGTTCAATTTCAAGTGAAAAAGAAGTTTATGTAGAATAAAGGATGAAGTACAGGTAAGCAGTACAAGTTTCAAGACTTACATGTATAGTACCCAAACAAACCTTGGAAGTTTGTTTCAAACAGGTTAGAAGAAGCAATTGAGTACAACCACGTCTTCCTGATATCCGTGATATTTTCATGGGAATAATTTGCAAGAACCCCATCATGAAATGAATTAACATTCATAAGCATGAAGAATCCGCAGTCTATACTGCCATCAAACACAAAAGAGAACAGTGTTAGAACGAAAAAGATAGCCAGCGAATAAAAGACGTCGCAGCTTTCGTACAACTATAGTTAAACAGAAGTGATAGAGGTAAAGTGGAACTCATACTTGTTATTCTGCTGGGGGACATCAATCCAATCCAAAGGGAAATGGTCAATAGTAATAGGACTGAAGGGAGTCTCCCTGTCGTTGCTAGCATCGTTCCAAAGCTTCTTGATGTTATCAGTCATCCGCCGAAACAGGCGTACCGCACAGTCATCTCTGGTCCATAGTGGGATTCGAGAAGCTGGAACCTTGAATTCTTCAGGTCAAGAAATATCGGAACCCAATGACCAACACCACCCAAGTGAGCAGGAATTTCAGGCGGGTCAAAAGTGGGGACAACAACCTGAAGCAACCTAAACACACAAATAATTAAAAACTAAAAATTAATATTAAACGGTGCAAAGAATAGTAAAACAATATAAATAGAGCGGATCGCAGTGCAAACTAATACAGAGAAAAAGAGCAAGATATTGCTTACAGAATCATGTGCATCCATGCTATCTGGACCAGTCGCCAAGAAGTACTTCCGCACTCGGGAATTGAAATGACCTCTGAAAATCTTGTCCTAAATAATGCAGAAAACACCAACATATGAAAATACAAAATGAGACAAACAAGTTTTAACTAAAATGGTAAGGAACAAAACAGAAAAGAAATCACTATAGGGTTGACTTACATGAACCTAATACGGCAGGATGAGTTTATCTGATCACTGGTATTTCGCACGTAGACAATAGAGTGCAACCTCAGCTACATTAGATCGAAGCATTCCGCAAGGAGAAAAAGATATTGCGACATATTTAGCAGAAGCTTGATACTCGTTGTTTTTTAACATAATGTTTGATCTAAAACAAGCAATAGAAAGTAAAAGAAGTTCAGAATCATGAACTCAAGAAGTCCATCACACATATAAGCACAGAAGTTCAGCTACATCACAACAGGAAGTACAACAAGGCTAGATGTTCAGCACCAGAGAAGTAAATAGAAGTTCAGCAACACAGAGCAAAGAAGTTCAGGTATGATACCACAGGGAGTTCATAGGGGTAGATGGATGTAAATTCTGACCAGCTGCACTCACCTCTTAGAACGATCATTCTTAAGCATAGTTACACTAAAATAAAAGTCATCCACCTTCTTTCGGACGACAGCAAGGTCACTATCTTCTTAGAAAATGAAATAGAAATTAAGAGCAACATTCAAGCACATAGATCATGATAGTTTAATCAAGAGCAACATTCAAGCACAACATTCAAACAAAAGCACATCTCAGCTGTTACACAAGAAAAATAAAACCACGGGATTATAAACGTCACAACCCATGCATTGCAAACTTTCCCCCACATAGAAACAGGTTCACTTAACTTTATTTACAAACCACACGACAAAGCACAAACCAAAAGTTCAACTTGCACCACAAGGGCTGTTCACAGGGATATCATGGACCAAAACAAACAACAAAAGGGACAGGGATGGGGAAAGAAGAGAGAAGCATTCTCCTCTCTTTATGGATTCTTGCCTAGACCAGTCGCAGCACTGGAATGATCAACCTCCTCTCCCAAGCGATCGCTTTCAGTTTCTTCATTGTCATCTCCAGTAGACATTGCAGCATCGTCGGAAAGGACACCAGCAGCAGCTGGAGCAGCTGGAGAATCTGAAACAACAAAAAATGTTGGTTCTGCCGCACTAGGAAGACCTGGAGAACCAGCATCAAGAGCAACTGATGGCTCTACTGCAGGAGACTTCTCCGGTCCTACAGCAGCACTACCACCAGTCTCAAAAGCAGCCTCGATGGGATCTTTCTCCAAAATGATATCTCCAGCTGTCTTGCCCTGCTCAGCATCAGAAACCACAGGCCAATGGACGACTGAGGTTTAGTTGGGTCCACCCCATCGGAGCAGCCGGTGTCTGACACAGACTTGTCTACAACCTTCTCTGGAGGAACACTAGAATCATCATTCTGCAGCAAGAACAGAAAGTCATTACAAATGGTCACATAGTGATCAAATGCACACACAAGTAAAATAAAAAATGCGACAAATGGACAAGAAAAATGGTACTTTATTTTCACTGCCATGAACCTCATCAAGTAATACATCACTCGCGGGAGCAGGTTCATGCACAGGGCAAGTTCATGCACAGGGGCAGGTTCATGCACAGGAGTAGGTTCATGCATAGGTAAAACATCCTCCTCAACCCTAGCACCATCATCAATAGCCTACACAAAAATCATGTGGAACACAAATGCCTAATCAGCAGAAGTTTACTTTACATAATCAAAGAAGGTTAGCTATGACCACTGACACATAATGGAATTCCAAATATAGTAAACATAGAAGGTCAGATATCAAACTACTCTAATACAAAAGGGAACAAAAAGGGCCAGTCATGGAAATCACTGATGTTTAGTTGCTGTAACCCCTGAAGTTCAGGTGCTGTAAACAAAGAAGGTCACCTAGGAAACACTAGTACTAAAAAGAAAAAGTTTAGGACACATGAAATCAATAAGGGTCGCCTATGACTAAAAACAGTAATAACTGAAAGCTAACAATGAACATTAACGCAAAGAAATATCAAAAGCCAACATAAACAAACCTCTTCGGTATGCTCCACGTGGCCTCCTTCACGACCCAAACAAACGGAATCTTGCCTCTGAATCTGTCTCACAACAACACTTGCCTCATCTTCAAAAGGCTTGCAACGAGCATCCTGCATTTCCTTGAACAACCCGAAGCTAGTCCGGAGGTGGGAAGTGCTCTGACAAAGCTCTTCAAGAAATCTAGCTTCAATTGACAAAACCTTCTTCGAAGACCCAGCATAAAGACCGTGGCTGGGAGGAAGAATCCCATCCACGCGACTAAGATGCTCAACAGTTGTCGGAACACACACAATCTCCCCACAAACAGTTTCAAGAAGACCGTCAATCCTAACCAGGGAAAGATTGGCAGCATCAAACAAACCCTCGGAAGACACGCCACCTGTAGCACTCACATGGGCAGAAGAACCTCCTGGATCTACAGGGGGCACGAGTATTGACATCCTGGGAGAATTTGAATCTTGGGGAAGTTCCACTCCCTAGGCTGGAGGCACGAGGCATAGTAAGAATAGGACGTTCGATATGCCTAAAGAAGACAACCTCAGCCTGTGTCTTCCACTGCATACAAAAACAAACGTCAACGCGTCAGAAAACAAATGAAGGTACATGGAAGCAAAAATATAGAAGACAGTACTATAAGTTCAAGTTAAACTACACATGAAAGAATGATGCATAGAAATAATCACATGCAGTTTCCCAAACACCGAGTTGGCTGGGTCATCATCACCCTTCTTGACCAAGTCAGCCGCAGCAAGCTCAAGAAGCTTGGCCTGATCCATGAAATTGATGCGAGGGGTCCTCAAGTCAGGATTAGGTGTCTTGCCAATGATAAGGTAGTCCAGATACATAAGAAGCGGCGCGATGTCACAACCTGTGACAGCTTTTCCTCTGCTAGTCCCTTGCTGATACCTAACAACAGCCCTTTGAATTTCATCAACAACCAACTGGCAGTAGTCCATATCTGCCATATCTTCAAAGACAAGATTCTCAATCATTGCTTCCTCCTTGGACACTCATGTAGATGTACCAGGAATAACCACCTTCATGAAAAGAATCAGATAAAACACCTGCAGAGCCAGATCATCCTTCGTCTCATCCTTCACAAGTTTCCCGAGGATATTCCGCAGATCCTTTGTCTTGATGTCGTCACTCCTAGCATAGCCAAGCTTGCCCTTCAGCCTCATAACAACATCATCAAACCCATCATTCGAGGGCCTAGGAGGGATATGATTACCTTGAGGGAGTCCAAATAGATGGTGAATAGCATCACTTGTAATACGCAGAACCTTGTTCGCCTCACCCATGTCCAGAATCATGGTTGTAGGGTCAATCCTCGTGTAGATGTTGCCCATCAAAGGACGAGAAAATGTTGGAATCAACCTTCAAGTCAAACAGACAACCAAAACCAGCCTTGATAACCCCCGTCTTGTGCCTAAGTTGTAGCATTTTTGCACACTTCCTAACCTCTTTCAGTGTGCAGGGAACCGTCTTGTTAAAACGTTTTGCCTCATCTCCTCCTTGGTCACCTTCTTCGGGCGCTTTGCCTCCACTCTTCCTCCTCTCAGGCCGCTCGACAAGCTGATACTGAAAAAAATACAATGACAAGGAAAAAAGGCAGAATAATGGGATACACAAGCTACACCAAAATTCCACTAATGCCTACATACGCAGTACATTCCAGAAGTTCACCTATGTACACAAAGGCAGTACAACCATGTATGACCAGAAGTAAAGATGCTTTCAAAATTTTGGAAATTTACATAGCAGAAGTTCAACCATGTACACCAAGGCAGTAATAAAACATGAATACCAACAAGTTAAGCTAATTTCTTCATGTATATATCCAGAAGTTCACCTATGTACACAAAGGCAGTACAACCATGTATGACCAGAAGTAAAGATGCTTTCAAAATGTTGGAAATTTACATAGCAGAAGTTCAACCATGTACACCATGGCAGTAATAAAACATGTATTTCAGAAGTCCAACTATGATTACATAGGCAGTACAACCATGTATGACCAGAAGTTAACATGCTTTAAAAATGTTAGAAATTTACATACCAGAAGTTCAACCATGTACACCAAGGCAGTAATAAAAACATGTATACCAACAAATTAAACTAATTTCTTCATGTATATGTCCAGAAGTTCACCTATGTACACAAAGGCATTAACACCATATAAGCTAAGCAGTTCAGCTAATTTATTCATCTATAGGAAGCAGAAGGTCAGCTATGTACACCAAGGCAGTGCTACAAACACAAAAACTACAACAAATCTACAAATGCTCTCAAAAGCAGTAAACATGTGAGACTCATACCTGATTAGCGGCATCATCATCATCATCATCGTCATCCTCATCATTAGCATTCAAATTAGCATAATCCTTGTCCTCTGGATTAACACGAGAACGCTTCTTGACACCCTTGTCGACCTTTGCAAGTGCAACCTTGCGCTTAACGCCGCATTTCTTCCCCTTACCAGATGCACCAGCACCAAGCGGATAAGGTCTAGGCGCCACAGTGGCAAGCACACGGGGACTACGGCGTGGCGTACCACCGAGGGCTAGCCCTTCCTCTTTAGCATGTTTTGCAGCCCTTGAAACACGTGGGCTCCTCCGAGGAGTAACTTCACCAACTAAATGCTTCCTTGCAGCGGTCTTCTTGATTTTCTTCTTAACAGGGACAACCATGCCATCAGTGCCACCCTGCATGTCTTCCTCAGCAACAGAGCAATGCCCAACCGTGAGCTCAGCAACATCAACAGATTAAGGAACATCAGAACCTTTCTGAAGGCGGGCCACCATCTTCTTGTCAAAATCTTCTTGCTTGTTCCTCTTGCGTTCGTCCTCCAAAAGAAGCTGAAGATGCACATCCTCAGGTTGCGTGACAGGTTCAGTGACATCAATAGACTGCGACTACATCTCTGACATCTGAAGAGAGCACAAAGGATCTGGAACGAAATCACAACCTTCGACTGACGGAGCCCCTTGCTCGGCAGCAACAATGTTTAATGATAAACCCAACTCAGATAGAACATCGTTGATGGTGTTCGCAGCTTCCTCCTCTATGGACACATCTGCAAGAACACAAAATGGCAAAGCAGCAAATAAAATAAAATAAGTCAGGAACAAAAACAAAAACACCCGACGGGAACAAGTTAAAAAAACATGGCTCGAGAATTTAAAATAAGAAGAAAAGGAGTTGCACATACTAGGTGAAGCAAGAGCTGCAGAAGCAAGACCTCGAGGCTTGAATTATTCTCAAGGCTCGAAGTAACCTCAGCAATCAAAGTCAAAGGAATAATGGGTGATTTAGCCGCATCAGATATTGGAGCATCAGTATTAACTTCTGAAGCTCCATCTTGATCGCAGGCATTTTTTTAGAACTATTCAATTCATCACCAACTAAAAAAAATGCAAGTAAAAAGGCAGTTGAGTTCTAATCCGCAATCCTACACCAAACTAAGTTCTACTTTTACATCAATGTACAATACCCAGAAGTTCAACAATACCTAACAAAGGAGTGAACACAATGAGCAATCTTTAATTTACATACTAAATATAGAACAATCTACACCAGAGGGGTTACTACATATAAGATGAATGTCCATAAGTTCAACAATATATAATAAAGTAGTAAAACAAATGCGCAGAATAGAAGTTCAACCAAATTTCATTACAAACAAGCAATAAATAAAAGCAGAAGTTCAACTATGTGACCCAAGCAAGTAGCAAATAAAAAAGATGTAGCATGAGCAGAAATATTATTTCACAAGAAAACTAAATATCAATACCATGAAAATGATCACACAAAAAAACAAAAGATATACACTATAAATATGAAACATTTGGGAAGTCCAACAACACTTGGTGACATAGTTCACCAGCAATTCATCGAATAAAAATTAAGCAACACTCTACTAACTTAAACTAAGGGTAAAATGCATACACATCACCTTCGCTAGAAGTTCACACTTATGAGAATGGGCAGTCCAACAAGACAACCAAGTGAAGATATAGGCAGACATATATAACAAAACTTGTACTTAAAATACAAGAGGCAACTACATTAAAATACCTGGAGAAGGTTTTGAAGCCATGACAACACAACGCCCTTGATGAATGGTACTCCAAAACCTAGATCAACCTACAAAAAACAAAGAAAAAGTTACATATAGTTAGAGGGTACAGAATCATACAACAATACAAAAAAGCAACTAAATCAAACCCTAAGTTGAAACAACTAAAACACATCAACAATTATGATAGAAGAACGGAAGCACATCTAGGCAAGCACAATAAAAAACTACTCATAAATTAATGAAACCATGTGACAGACACAATCCAGACTACGAAATCAATATCACTAATGCATATAGATGCATCAGATCCAGTATCAACCGTAAAGCCACACCCTTCTTACATGCATCTAACTGGTGAAATCACCGGAGGGGAAAATGAAATACACACCAGTCGGAAGGGAGAACTAGCACACAAGCATCTCACAGATAAATCTGACCACGGGGGAATAGAATCCACCCACCACACGCACAAGAACCCTACCTAATCTCCCAACCAAACATTAGAAGAATGGGTAGGAGGCGGATGCGAGAGCACATAGAAGAAACAGAGAGGCCTCGTCAGATCTAGCAAACACTAAGAGCAAGGATTGGGGGGAGGCAACATTTGTACCTCTCCAAACGACCCCGACGCACGAATCCGCGGCGGTTCCTCCATTCCCCATGATGCCACGTGCACCTTCGAACCGCGCAGACAGTTGCGGCCCTCGCTTCAGAGCAGTACAGAGCGGGCTAAGGGAGGGAGAGCTGGTCCTGGGCCAGAAATAGGAGCAGGGGCGTGCGTCGGTTACTCCACTCACGAGGGCAGGGGACAACGGCGGAGAAATCGGGGGTTGAGGGGCGAAGGCAGCAAAGCGACGGAGAGGGGGAAGAGAGAGAGAGCGACATGGAGGTGGTGTTTTCTGATAGGTGGTGGCGAGAGACATGGACACTTAATGCCTCTCTGTCGTGGGTGTTGCAGCACCAGTGAAATTACAGTTTTACCCTCCCCCCAACAACTAAAAAATTAAATGCTTCTTTTGATAAATGAATGCACCATTTGAATGCATCTATTTTTTAAAGATAAGATCACATAACAAATCTGCTGGTATCCTTAAAACCAAAAATTGATGGGAAACAGAAAGGTCATGTACACTACCTAGGGAAGAAAAATACATACACAAATAAGCACCTACAAACAAGAGAAAGAAGTTCAAAGAATAAAGAACAGAAGTTCAAGTACACTAATCTGCGAAGTAAAGGCATATGAATAAATAAACACTAAGAAACAAAAAGAAGAAGTTCAAATACAATAACAGATGAAGTGCATATATAACTAAAATACACAACTTAAAAACAATATAAAAGTTCAAAATTCAAATACACACAAAGTACACTTGCGGCTCAGCCTCGCACTACCGCATTGCTGCGCGCTAGGTTTTGAGAGGATGCAATGCGGTTATTCTGTTTCCACCCCCACCGCACGCACCCCAGAGCCACACCCCTAAGATAGATAGTGGGGTCACGGATGTGACGGACTCGCCTCCGCATGCGATGACGCGGCACGCCGCATCGTCCCCTGCTCCGGCTCGTTCCTATCTCGGCCTCGCTGCTGGAGGGGAGGGGGTCCCGACCACCCTCCCCCCTCTGCTTGGCCTCCTTCTACCGCATTGCTGCGCGCTAGGTTTTGAGAGGATGCAATGCAGTTATTCCGTTTCCACCCCCACCGCACGCACCCTAGAGCCACACCCCTAAGATAGATAGTGGGGTCACGGATGTGACGGACTCGCCTCCGCATGCGACGACGCGGCACGCCGCATCATTGCCTGATCCGGCTCGTTCCTATCTCGGCCTCGCTGCTGGAGGGAGGGGTCCACCACCTCCCCTCTGCTTGGCCTCCTCACACCGCATTGCTACGCTAGGTTTTGAGAGGATGCAATGCGCTTATTCTGCTTCACCCCCACCGCACGCACCCCAGAGCCACACCCCTAAGATAGATAGTGGGGTCACGGATGTGACGGACTCGCCTCCGCATGCGACGACGCGGCATGCTGCATCATTGCCTGATCCGGCTCGTTCCTATCTCGGCCTCGCTGCTGGAGGGGAGGGGGTCCCGACCACCCTCTCCCCTCTGCTTGGCCTCGTGCTACCGCATTGCTGCGCGCTAGGTTTTGAGAGGATGTAATGCGGTTATTTCGACCGCACGCACCCCAGAGCCACACCCCTAAGATAGATAGTGGGGTCATGGATGTATCGGATTGCCTCAAGATGCGACGACGCGCACGCCGCGCCGTCGCTACTCGGCTTCGTTCTGCCTCGGCCTCGCAGGAGGAGGGAGGGGTCCCACACCATCTCCCCCCTGCTCGGCCTCCCGCTACCGCATTGCTGCGCTCTAGGTTTTGACAGTACGCAATGCGGTTATTCTGTTTCCACCCCCACCGCAGGCATCCCAGAGCCACACCCCTAAGATAGATAGTGCGGTCACGGATGTGACGGACTTGCCTCCGCATGCAACGATGCGGCACGCCGCGTCGTCGTCTGCTCCAGCTCGTTCCTGTCTCTGTCTCGCAAGGGGAGGAAAGGGGGCCCCCCCCTGATCGGCCTCACGCTACTGCATTGTTGTGCGCTAGGTTTTGAAAGGATGCAATGCGGTTATCAATGATTAAAAAAATTAAATCCAAAAAAATTATCAACAATTATTGATGAAGTTCAAATTGTAAAAACACAGAAGTTCGGGGATTTGAAAAAAATATCAAATGAACATGTAAAAAGACAAATTATACAGAAGCAAAAATCTTGTAAGTTCAGGTTAAAGACATAGTGAAGTTCTACCACTGTTCGAAGTATGCAAACGTGTTAAAAAAATAAAAAGGTATGCATGCATATTTGGGAATAATCCCATAGTTGCCCACGTAACAAACTCAAACCCAAATTCAAAAATTGCAAATTACAAAAAAAACAAAAAGAAAATATAGAGCGCAATGCTGCACCACCTTGCAATGTGGAAACTAGGAAGTTCAATCACTGGTACCAGAGAAGTCCAACTTCTACCACAGAACATGGATGATCCAAAAAACTAATTCCGAAGACAAAATGAATATAAAAAAGAGGATCAGTATGTCTATGGACCAGCTCCACATTTACACATATGAGTACTCTGGAAAACAAAAAAAACATACACAAAATTTTTATAACAACACCAACCGAACAGATCATATTGCAGCATCACCTAAAAACATGCATAGAAACGAAGGAAGTTCTAGCACAAAAGGTGCATAAGTCCAACTTGTAAGACAAACAGTAGAATCATTGAAAAAATACACACTATCGAATTTGGTTTTCACATTTAATCACTTGGGTGACTACACCTTCTCAGTTCGCGACCTCGAATGATATCCTACTCCACCCTAACATCAAAACGATAAAGCAACCAAGTTATCTCATCGAAGAACCAAACCAACGCAGGTGGGAACGAGATCCAATCGCCCGATTTCAGGGTGTATGTGTGACGCCCGGATATTCAAGCTACAGTAACCCTCCGCTAATGATGCCACGTCACCTTGATTTCTATTATTAAACTCACGTTAGTTCGAAACGATTCAAATTCAAATTTTAATTAAAGGCAAAAAATAAAAGTTTTCAAATATAAAAACTAAAATGTTCAAGCTGGGACAAATAAATCCTAAGTAATAAAGGTGGAGAAACCACACTTGTATAAAATGTGTAAATACTCAAAAAATGAATAAAATAGTAGCAAAAACAATTAGTTAAATGATTATAAAATAATAAACAATTACAAACTATTTTGTATTAGGTGCCAAGTTAATTGTGGTAGTGGCATAAGTATTAATAATATTTTAGGTACACCTTGGGTGTTTCATAAAACAAAATTAAATAAAATGAAAAGAAGAAGTAAAAGAAAATAGAAAATAGAAAAAATTAACTAATCTAAAACAAAAGAGAAAGCCCCCCTCCCTCGCTGGGCCTCGACCCAGCTAGCCATCAGGCCACCAGGGGGCCCATTCCGTCCCACCTTATCCCCGAGCAACCGAACCCTAGCCCGCACCCACCACTCGCCCCCACTCACCCCCCACGTTCGTCCTTCCCGATTCAGATCGGGATCGAGGGAAGGGTCTGCATCGCCACAAGACCCCATCGCGATCCCTCCGCCCGACACCGTCAGACGCCGCTTTGGTGTCGGCCCGCCCGTCACGGACTTCGCCAAACGCCTAGTCCTCGCCGCCCCCCCCGGCCTTGTTCCTCACCACGACGCCGCTTGCCGGACTCCTCCGCCCTCCTCTCCGTTGCCGACTCGGCCTCGACCACCACCTCGCTGCCGACCGCCGGATCCCGCTTCCTCGCCGGATCTCCACCCCGCCGTCGCTCGTCCCCGTCCTCCTCAAGCTCGCTGCCACTCCCCTACACCGTCCGTGAGCACTTCCCTCTCTTCCTGCCCGTTGCCCGCTTCCACCCGCTGTCGCCCACGGTGCCCCCTGCGCGCCCTCCCGACGCCTCGGCCTCCTGCCGCTGGCCATCCCGCAGCCACCATGGGCGCGCCTCCTCCTGCCACCACCACCTCCACCAAGACGCCCTAGCCCGCTCCGCCAAGCCGGTCCGCAGCCATCCTCCGCGCCTCGCCTCGCCTGGCAGCCGGCGCGCCAGTGCGTGCCAGCGCCCTCGGGCATGCGCTGTTCGGCCATGCTCATTAGCCACGCCCCAAATATATTAGGCTAGATGGGCCACAGACCATTCGTGCCCCACCCCACGTAACGTTTTTAATATATATATATATATATATATATATATATATATATATATATATATATATATATATATATATATGAATAAAAATAAAATTAATTAATTAAAGAATTAATTAAATTAATTAATTTTATTAATTAAACTAATCAAATAACTAAACTAATTAAATTGTTAGTCAATTAATTAATTACTCAATGACAAGGGGCCCACCTCCCAATTAATACTAATTAGGCTAATTAAATTGTTTAATTAAAATGTGTCATCACTGGGGACCCATCGTCAGTTGACTACCAACCCCCATTGATCGTCAGAGCGACCCGACCTCGACGGTCAAGCCTTCGTGTTACCGTGCATCCTCGATCAAGATGTCGGCACACAGTACATCAATGTATATATCAAAGTGCAATCACATGTATAAATAACGAAATGATATATACCTCATAATAATCAGCGGAAACAATCAAACGGGTGTGGAGTCCCATCAACGCCATCGGCAGGTTGAGTGTAGACCGTAACCACAGATCGTAACTCTTACTGTCGAGGAAATATCTCAACATGATACGTTGCAGCCGTGTAGGTCAAGACATTGAATGTACCGGCAAGATCACAATAAAAGAACAGATGATAAAACTATACTATATGCAATATGGCTTTGTGGCTCGTGTTCCGAGCTTTGTTTGCGTAAAGCTGATTTTATTTTCCTATATCAAAGGAATAAATGAAGTCTGTATTATGACATGGTTCCGCCAACCGATGTCTCATAGCCCAAAATCATCATAAGTTGCCCACAATTAAGTTATCAGTCCGGTGTTGAGAGTTCCGAGATAGATCCAAGTCCAGATGCTCAAATTGTCCGTAACCGGGGACACGGCTAATCGATTAGGTTATAACACTCTGCAGAGGTTTGTACACTTTACCCGCAAGATTCGATCTCTCTCTTTACGTTCTCGCACTTCAGAGTGTTTGAGAACAAGATGACCGAAACATGGTCTTCCAAAGAGTTTCTCTGACCACTGTCCGGTACCCATCCAATCCTACCGTTCTTCTACATCTGCTAGTACCGTCCCAGCCAGAGTCACCACTAAGGTCAACCAAGCCAGAGCCCATAATGACTTGCGGTTGCACAAGTAAGCTTCCGGCGTGAAGTATTCTTCCGTCTCTTTGAGTCTGGGTGAAGCTTTCGCGAGATGTCATGGCGCTTCTCCATGCATCCCGCCAACCACTGGTTTCTCCAGGCTGCCCACAACCGCCCTTCACCCAAGAGTGTGTATTGAAATCTGTCTCGAGTCTTGAAGTCTTGAGGTCTTGAAGATGCAGTCCTTGCAGATTTCCATCACGGAGTTGTCGCCATTGACGAGAGCCTCCATTCTCACACCACTCCCGAGCACTCATACCAAACCCCGCCTACTATAGCGTAGCATTAAAATAAATAACGCCCCGGCTTGGTAACAGGGTGGTGGGTTCCTACCTCATGCATACTACTCAACTACAAGGATTCAATAACACTACCGAGGGGTGGTTGCAAAGGTGCCACTAAATGCAATAAAACATAGGTATGAAAGC
Source organism: Aegilops longissima (assembly GCA_021605205.1). Lineage (NCBI taxonomy): Eukaryota > Viridiplantae > Streptophyta > Magnoliopsida > Poales > Poaceae > Aegilops > Aegilops longissima. The sequence continues at coordinate 302,078,280 of CM038681.1, read as the reverse complement.
AATGATCAAAGTGAACTTGCACGGTTGACGATCTTCAAAGAACTAGGGTTTCAGAGTAGTAATCTTCAGACTCGGAAATTCTACCGAGGCAAACAATAACTATAATAAGCTCATAGAAATAGGATCACAAAACACAACATAACAAAAATAACATACCACAACAGTAACAATCAAAACCAAATCCAAAAGAAAACTCAAAGAAACCAATTCAAAGTTTTTCCTACTCCAAACAATAGCAAAAAATAGTTTTATATAACAAAAATTCCTAATATAACCTAATCATGGTTTTAGGTTAACTTAACAGAAAAGGATTAACTAAGCAACTAGGAGCAAAAAGAATTAATTAAAAAGCTATTATAAAACTCATTTTAGGCCTAATCCAATTTCTATTAAGAAAATTAATTTAAAACTTTTATTAATTGTAAATAAAAGTTCATCTAATGGAGTGACAGAAACTAACCTAGAATAACTAATCACAAGTTAAAAATAAATTAATTTACTAATTTATTAATTAGGAAAACAGAACTAATCAATTAATTAGGATTAATAGGATTCTGCCTAGAATTAATTATTTATTAACCCTAAAATACCAAAGTTAATTTCTAGGGTTTGGCAATATCAAAATAAAGTGATTGCAAAAGAATCATGCAAAAATAATTTTTCTAACTAAAACTATAGCAGATTTGCTATTCTGACTAAAACAATATTAAAGCATTTTTAATTATTTTAACATAGCTAAATATATGTTTTTCAGAAACTACATAAAATTTGCAATCCAACAAAAAAGAATCACTCAAAAATATTAAACAGAATAAAAGATATACATTTTTAAAATTGAAACTATTCGCTAAAACAGAAAATCAAAATAAAAGAAAAGCCCAATGGGCCTATACTGTGCACTAGGCGTCAGATAGACTAAATGGGCCTAGGGTTAACTAAAAACGAACCGGCCTAACTAAATAAAACCTAACTAAGAATAAACCGCATCGGCCGTCCGGTTTTCTAACTAAAACTTACCCCTTCGGGGGCTTCTAATCCTAACCCTAGGTTTAGGATCTAACGGTGGAGGGTGTTGCCGGGGACTCACCGGACTCCGGCGACGTCGGCGGCGGCGGCGAGAGTGCTCCGAGGGCTCCGAGCGTCGGCGAGCTTCGGCGAGACGTCGGGGAGACGCGGGGGAGCTCGGGGGATGGTTCGGTGGAGTTGGGGAGGGTCGGGGTGCACCAGAGCGGCGACGGCGAGGGTTTTGGCGGCGGAGGTGAGCTCGGTGCTCCGGTGACGTCGAACGGGAGGGTGAGGGGGTGCGGCGAGCTCTCGGGGAATGGGGTGGGGGCTTGGCTTATATAGCCAGGGCCTCGGCTCCTCTTCGGAAGGGGATCGGGGGCGTCGGGCGATCCCGGATCCTTCGGGATCCGGTGGATCTCCGGCGAGGTTCGAAGCGTGGGCGAGGGGGGGAGAAGAGGGGTGGGGCCACGGGTCAGTGAGAGAGAGAGGGGAAGGTTCGGTCGGTCGACCGAATCCTAGGGGATCGGGCGAGGGGAGGCGCGGGCGGTCGGCCGGGCTGGCTCGCTCACTGGCTACTGGCTCGTGGGCCGGGCTTGGCCGGGCCAGCGGAGGGGTGAGGTGAGGTGGCGGCCTGGCTGGGCTGGGTGGCTCAAGCTAAGCCTCAAAGGTTTTTCTTTATTTTTTTAATTAAAACAAAAACGAAAATAAAACCTAAACTATAAATATTTTATATAGGGTATATATATACCAAAATGATCAGGGGAATATTCCCTTTCATTTGAACATTTTTCCAAAGGCAAAATCCAAACTTTATGAAAATCCATTTTTCTCAAATTCAAATAAAATTTCAGATTTGAATCCAATTCTTTTGGCATTGTTTCCTCTGATATTTTGGAGTGTCATGTTTGCTCCTCTCATACTTTTGATCAAGTATTTATCAGGCTTAGTTTTTGAATTGTTTCCCACATGCCAAAGTTTGAAATTCAAATTCAAAACTCAAAATTTGAAAGAGGGTTTCAAAGCACTTTCAAATGATTTTCAACTTGATTCATTATAACTTCCAACTCCTATTTCATATAATTGAAGAAGTCATTTTATCTTCCTCATGAAAATCATTGAGTTGCATAAAGTTTTGAATCTGAAATATCCCCAAATGAAATTCAAATTTCCCAAAACCCTTTTCATTTCAACATGGAAGAAGTCATGTCATCTTCACTCTAGGTTTTGGTGTTGCAATGAACTTGAGTTCAATTGGGATCCAAAATGCAAAGGGAAAGTTTTGGGAAAGTCATTTCATTCCTCTCATTCAACTTTCAAAAGTTTCAATTTCTACTCAATTCCATTCAATCAATCACCAAACAATCGACAAAGAGCCATAGTTATTTATTTATTATAACATTCCAAAATTTAGAATTTTGGGATGTTACAAACCTACTACACTTAAAATGAATCTCGCCCCTAGATTCAAGAGGCTAGCAAGAAAAGGTTAGGGTTGGGGTCTTCTAGCAAATGTCTTGGTCGAAGGTCGGGGTGCTACCACACTTAAAAACAAGGTCATGGTTCCAATAAACTCAGATATTTCCTCCGGAGGGCTGACAATGTATGTCTCTTCACTTATCTTACAATAGCTCCTTCATTAAAGCTCTTCTCGTCGAAGCATAGAGTTTTCCTCAAAAGCTTGGGTCGGTTCGTCAAAGTTGAAGTTCGTCCGAGACCGGATCTTCTTAGCTGATGGGTCTGTGTCCATTCTAAACAACTATCAAACACTCATGGTGGTCTACAATTTATGTTTTCTTTTTCTGCAGAAAACGGGTCAGGTTGAACCTCACCGATAACCTACGCTTGGCAACAACTGCCATGTATATGGGTTTATCATCATACCACTCTAAGGCTTAAGCAAGGCTTCAACGAAGTCGTCACTTTACTATGGGTAAGTCTCTCAGATTTACCATTCCAAATAGCAGGAGCGAAGATACGAGTAAGTCGGTATGGTGATCAATCCATTCCGCACTCCATATCATTACCTCAGATAAGGTTTAGCGAATCTCGTATTCTAACACTCGGTCATACTCACAGCATTGCAGAATTTCTCTTGTTCTCGAACGGGTTCGAGTAAATCCATGGTTTCGCAAGCTGCTATCGTTACTTCACCACTCTCGTGTTTTTGCGTAACCTCCTACGTAAACGTATGCTGATTGGACTGCTGATTCTTCCAATTTATTCCTTCATCAAGGTTACAACGGTTCCTTCTCGAAATCCTGGGCCTGTGGGTTATGGCCCACTTCAACACTAGTGCAGCTTTAACTCATCCTTGGAGTAACTCTCTTGTTACACCTCCTTAAATCCAGTAGTACTCTGTTACTTCATACCATCGTATCAAGAACAAAACTCCAACTTATTTTGTCCAGCTTCCTCCTATGGACCGTCAGGAACATCACATTTCTTTCTTCATTGATCCTGTGGCTTTACAGAGTACTATGACCAAAAGAATGCACAAGTTTATCCATAAAATCTCATTATTCTCATATCAATCTTTCATTACATCCTTAACCATTTTCAGAATTCAAATTCCAAAAAGTACTTTGGTTACAAATGCTGCCACCCACATGATTTGGTATGGTCGGACATTACTTCCAACTTTATTCATTTATCCTCCTCGAGGATTCTTCATCCACTGAATTGTGCGACATGTGTCTTGAATTCTTCAATCTTCCGGTTCATTGTGGTGGCCTTGAGCTTCACCTCCATCATCTCCGTATGCACTTCACTTAGGTATTCCCGAGTATGACGGAGTCTTGCTTCAAGTATTTCTCCGATCGGACGATGGCTTCCATGGCTGCTTCACTAACAGCATCGAAGAAAGTTGCTTGTGGCACACGTGAAATGAAGAAGTAATGCCCCATCCTCTTTGGGAAAACTCCTTTCACACGGTGGAGGTGTACTCCACATACCAAAGTTCCACTCCCTTATGCATGAAGGGTAGCCTTTGTAGACCGCATCTCCTTCAAGGTGAATATGCTTCATCATGTCCTTCAGATCTTCGGTAATCATGATCACTTGTCGTGGTCATGATGGTTTCCGGACCTTTAAGGAAAGACTCAAAGGGTCGTCATCTGCAGTTTGTGAAACAGAAATGATGCTCAGAGTAAGGTACTTATCTCCTGGGGCACTCAATTTCCAATATCCAATTTATGCATCACAACTCCTTAAGATTTTCAGCATGTGACATTACAACTTTATTGAGTCATGAACTATTACAATCTCTGAGTAATCTATTACATAACTCAGCTCATGAAAATGCAATTGCTTTCTACTACTCTTATTATCCAAAATCAAAATTCCAACTACTCAGCTCCAGCTTTTGTTTTGTCGGAACATTTAGTAGCATAATGTCCTGCTTCCTTGCAGCGAAAACAAATGACTTTCGATAAGTCTTTGGGCTTCTTGGAGATGGTGCCTGCTCCTTGAGTTCCTTGCTTCCTTTCGGGACATTGATTGGCATAATGCCCGATGTCCTTACATTCAAAACAGGTGATATGACTCTTGTCCCTATTTGCAGAAATTGGGTTGTTCGAGGGTGTCTTTGTTTTCTCTTCCGGGTTCCTCGCTCGATCAATCCTTCTATTCCCTGTGGGTTAAACTCTATTGCTTCATCCGGAAGTATCCGGATACTCTTTTCTTTCCTTGGTGCAATCTGCGAAAATGTCCTTCTTCTCCACATGAATAGCAGGCATTGAGTAAAATCTGTTGAGACCTTCTCCATCCGTGTCTTCAACAATTTCATTCATTACTGGTTCTTCTAGGTCTTCCTTGAGGGCTTCTTTCATACCATCTTCCTGCTTCGGAATAGTTCGTTGCACCGTGGAGTAAAGGTGACACTGCACCGGGTAGTGGGTGGTTCCTTCACACAGAAGCAAGTCACCTGACTAGTTGGGCATTCCTCAGCTGGGTGTTTCTCCTCACAATGAGGGCATCCATCCTTGTGTTCCTCCTGGGTGTGTCCTATTTCTCCGCAAATCCTGCAGGCACAAGGTTTATTACTTGGTGTATCATGGTGCTTCCGGATAAGACGTGATCTCAACAGGTCTTCTTGAAATCCTCCCAAGTTCTTGCTCCATTAAATCCTGTATGGCTTGATGCATTTTCCACCAGGTTGCAGCACTTTCAGAAAGTAATCAAGAGCGATTGACCTCATACTTCCTTGAAACCAAATTGTTCCCAAGTGACTCTCCATGTTCGCATCCATAGCTCGCCTCGGCCGAGTCTTGATCCAGAATATCACCAACTTCATTCATCATCTATGGGGTTCAAGGGTTTTAGGGTGAGGTGAGAGAGATGGGGGATATACACACAATACAACCAATAGTTTTGAAGAAACAAGTTTTATTTTGGGGCTGTCGGAAAACATCAAACAAATGACAGCTCACAAATCATCGTGATCTAACGAGGTGTATAGCAGGGTTTGGTCTTCTAAAGGTCAAATAATTCTTCAGATCCTTCAAGTCTCCGGAGTCTTCAACTGTTGTAGATTCTAATGGAGAAATCCTCTTTACTCAAGGGGTCATCAGCCTCTCGGTATCAAATCCTTCTTGAGCGCCTTCATTGATCCTCCGGTGATCAAAGGATAAGGGTTTATTCTAACTATTTGAGGGTCTATCCGATAAAATCAGAAAAGATGAGAAGTAAAGGATCCTTTTGAAAATAAAGTTTTTAGAGATTTCTGTCCTAGGGGCTTTCCGATTTCTAGGGTCACGCCCTCATACCAACATGTGCTCGATACCATCTCTCAGAGCGACCCGACCTCGAGACGGTCAAGCCTCGTGTTATCGTGCCATCCTCGGATCAAGATCTTTGCACACACAAGACATCAATGTATATATCAAAGTGCAATCACATGTATAAATAACGTAAAATGATATATACCTCATAATAATCAGCGGAAACAATCAAACGGGTGTGGAGTCCCATCAACGCCATCGGCAGGTTGAGTGTAGACCGTAACCCTGTATCGTAACTCTTACTCGTCGAGGAAATATCTGCAACATGATACGTTGCAGCCGTGTAGGTCAGTACATTGAATGTACCGGCAAGATCACAATAAAAGAACAGATGATAAAACTATACTATATGCAATATGGCTTTGTGGCTCTGTGTCTGAGCTTTGTTTGCGTAAAGCTGATTTTATTTTCCCTACATCAAAGGAATAAATGAAGTCTGTACTATGACATGGTTCCGCCAACCGATGTCTCATAGCCCAAAATCATCATAAGTTGCCCACAATTAAGTTATCAGTCCGGTGTTGAGAGTTCCGAGATAGATCCAAGTCCAGATGCTCAAATTGTCCGTGAATCGGGACACGGCTAATCGATTAGGTTATAACACTCTGCAGAGGTTTGTACACTTTACCCGCAAGATTCGATCTCTCTTTACGCTCGCACTTCAGAGTGTTTGAGAACAAGATGACCGAAACATGGTCTTCCAAAGAGTTTCTCTGACCACTGTCCGGTACCCATCCAATCCTACCGTTCTTCTACATCTGCTAGTACCGTCCCAGCCAGAGTCACCACTAAGGTCAACCAAGCCAGAGCCCATAATGACTTGCGGTTGCACAGGTAAGCTTCCGGGCGTGAAGTATTCTTCCGTCTCTTTGAGTCTGGGTGAAGCTTTCCGCGAGATGTCATGGCGCTTCTCCATGCATCCCGCCAACCACCGGTTTCTCCAGGCTGCCCACAACCGCCCTTCACCCAAAGAGTGTGTATTGAAATCCTGTCTCGAGTCTTGAAGTCTTGAGGTCTTGAAGATGCAGTCCTTGCAGATTTCCATCACGGAGTTGTCGCCATTGACGAGAGCCTCCATTCTCACACCACTCCGAGCACTCATACCAAACCCCGCCTACTATAGCGTAGCATTAAAATAAATAACGCCCCGGCTTGGTAACAGGTGGTGGGTTCCTACCTCATGCATACTACTCAACTACAAGGATTCAATAACACTACTGAGGGTGGTTGCAAAGGTGCCACTAAATGCAATAAAAACATAGGTATGAAAGCAATGATCAAAGTGAACTTGCTCGGTTGACGATCTTCGAAAGAACTAGGGTTTCGTAGTAGTAATCTTCGCACTCCGGAAATTCTACCGAGGCAAACAATAACTATGATAAGCTCATAGAAATAGGATCACAAAACACAACATAACAAAAATAACATACCACAACAGAACAATCAAAACCAAATCCAAAAAGAAAACTCAAAGAAACCAATTCAAAGTTTTTCCTACTCCAAACAATAGCAAAAAATAGTTTTTATATAACAAAAATTTCCCTAATATAACCTAATCATGGTTTTAGGTTAACTTAACAGAAAAGGATTAACTAAGCAACTAGGAGCAAAAAGAATTAATTAAAAAGCTATTATAAAACTCATTTTAGGCCTAATCCAATTTCTATTAAGAAAATTAATTTAAAACTTTTATTAATTGTAAATAAAAGTTCATCTAATGGAGTGACAGAAACTAACCTAGAATAACTAATCACAAGTTAAAAATAAATTAATTTACTAATTTATTAATTAGGAAAACAGAACTAATCAATTAATTAGGATTAATAGGATTCTGCCTAGAATTAATTATTTATTAACCCTAAAATACCAAAGTTAATTTCTAGGGTTTGGCAATATCAAAATAAAGTGATTGCAAAAAGAATCATGCAAAAATAATTTTTCTAACTAAAACTATAGCAGATTTGCTATTCTGACTAAAACAATATTAAAGCATTTTTAATTATTTTAACATAGCTAAATATATGTTTTTCAGAAACTACATAAAATTTGCAATCCAACAAAAAAGAATCACTCAAAAATATTAAACAGAATAAAAGATATACATTTTTGAAAATTGAAACTATTCGCTAAAACAGAAAATCAAAATAAAAGAAAAAAGCCCAATGGGCCTATATCAGCACTAGGCGCCGATAGACTAAATGGGCCTAGGGTTAACTAAAAACGAACCGGCCTAACTAAATAAAACCTAACTAAGAATAAACCGCATCGGCCGTCCGGTTTTCTAACTAAAACTTACCCCTTCGGGGGCTTCTAATCCTAACCCTAGGTTTAGGATCTAACGGTGGAGGGTGTTGCCGGGGACTCACCGGACTCCGGCGACGTCGGCGGCGGCGGCGAGAGTGCTCCGAGGGCTCCGAGCGTCGGCGAGCTTCGGCGAGACGTCGGGGAGACGCGGGGGAGCTCGGGGGATGGTTCGGTGGAGTTGGGGAGGGTCGGGGTGCACCAGAGCGGCGACGGCGAGGGTTTTGGCGGCGGAGGTGAGCTCGGTGCTCCGGTGACGTCGAACGGGAGGGTGAGGGGGTGCGGCGAGCTCTCGGGGAATGGGGTGCGGGGGCTTGGCTTATATAGCCAGGGCCTCGGCTCCTCTTCGGAAGGGGATCGGGGCGTCGGGGGATCCCGGATCCTTCGGGATCCGTGGATCTCCCATGAGGTTCAAGCGTGGGCGGGGAGAAGAGGGGTGGGGGCCACGGGTCAGTGAGAGAGAGAGGGGGAAGGTTCGGTCGGTCGACCGAATCCTAGGGGGATCGGGCGAGGGGGAGGCGCGGGCGGTCGGCTAGGCTGGCTCGCTCGGCTGCGCTGGCCCTGGTGGGCCGGCTTGGCTGGGCCAGGCGCGGAGGGGTGAGGTGAGGTGGCGCTGGCTGGGCCTGGGTGGCCTGGCTAGCGCCCGAAAGGTTTTTCTTTATTTTTTTAATTAAAACAAAAACGAAAATAAAACCTAAACTATAAATATTTTATATAGGGTATATATATACCAAAATGATCAGGGGAATATTCCCTTTCATTTGAACATTTTTCCAAAGGCAAAATCCAAACTTTATGAAAATCCATTTTTCTCAAATTCAAATAAAATTTCAGATTTGAATCCAATTCTTTTGGCATTGTTTCCTCTGATATTTTGGAGTGTCATGTTTGCTCCTCTCATACTTTTGATCAAGTATTTATCAGGCTTAGTTTTTGAATTGTTTCCCACATGCCAAAGTTTGAAATTCAAATTCAAAACTCAAAATTTGAAAGAGGGTTTCAAAGCACTTTCAAATGATTTTCAACTTGATTCATTATAACTTCCAACTCCTATTTCATATAATTGAAGAAGTCATTTTATCTTCCCTCATGAAAATCATTGAGTTGCATAAAGTTTTGAATCTGAAATATCCCCAAATGAAATTCAAATTTCCCAAAACCCTTTTCATTTCAACATGGAAGAAGTCATGTCATCTTCACTCTAGGTTTTGGTGTTGCAATGAACTTGAGTTCAATTGGGATCCAAAATGCAAAGGGAAAGTTTTGGGAAAGTCATTTCATTCCTCTCATTCAACTTTCAAAAGTTTCAATTTCTACTCAATTCCATTCAATCAATCAGTCAAACAATCAGACAGCAACCATAGTTATTTATTTATTATAACATTCCAAAATTTAGAATTTTGGGATGTTACAACTGCTGATGTCAGCATGACATCATGCTGATGTCATAAATCCATTTTTCGAATTAATTTAAATATTTAATTAAATTCCAGAAATGAATAAAATCTTTAGAAAATCATATCTTTTAATCCGTAACTCGTATTAAATTATTTTCAACATGAAAGTTGTTCAGAACGACGAGACGAATCCGGATACGCATCCCGTTCGTCTGCCACACCTCCCTAACCTATCGAACTCACAACTTTCCCCCTCGGTTCATCTGTCCGAAAACGCGAAATACCGGGGATACTTTCCCGGATGTTTCCCCCCTTCGCCGGTATCACCTCCTACTGCGTTAGGTCACCTCTAGCACCGCGCATTGCCATGTTATACTTTGATTGCTCTGTTACTTATTGTGTTCCCCCTCCGTTACTTCTTTCCGGTAGGCCCCATGACGATGCTGATGCCCCTGTGGTCGACTACGTCACCGACGACCCCTCCTTCTTGTCTGAGCAACCAGGCAAGCCCCCCCCCTTTGATCACCAGATATCGCCTACTCTTCTCTATACTGCTTGCATTAGAGTAGTGTAGCATGTTATTGCTTTCGCTAATCCTATATCACTGCATAGCTTTGTCCTTGCTACTATCAAGTTGTTACCTTTACCTGCTATCCTCTTGCTTAGTATAGGATGCTAGTGTTCCATCGGTGGACCTACACTCTTGTCCGCTCTGCCATGCTATTCTCTTCGGGCTGTGATCACTTTGGGAGGTGATCACGGGCATATACTATATACTTTACACTATTACATTACCTGTGATACTGTTCGAGATGGGGCTGAAAGGACGGTGGCTCCATCCCGTAGAGGTGGGCCTGGGTTCCCGACGGCCCCGATCGTTACTTTGTGGCGGAGCGACAGGGCAGGTTGAGACCACCTAGAGAGAGGTGGGCTGGCCTGGTCGGCGTCATGGATACTTAACACGCTTGACGAGATCTTGGTATTTGATCCGAGTCCGCCATTTGGTCTATACGCACTAACCAACTACGCGGGAACGCTTATGGGCACTTGACGTCGTGGTATCACCGGCACTTCGTGACATCACGACTAAGCGGCGCGCCGGATTGGACCGAACGCCTGCTAGGCTAGGTCTCCTTCCGCCGCCCTACGCGCTTGCAGTGTGTGCTATGGGCGATGGGCCCGCACCCTGGCGCTTAGGTTTAGACCGGCGTCTGACCTCTGTTGTGCCTAGGTGGGGTTGCGACGTGTTGATCTTCCGCGGCGGGCATGACCCGTAAAAGTGTGTTCGCCAAATGGGATCAAGCGTGTTGGGTTATGTGGTGCACCCTGCAGGAAGTTAATCTATTCAATAGCCGTGATCTTCGTAATAGGACGACTTGGAGTTGTACCTTGACCTTATGACAACTAGAACCAGATACTTAATAAAACACACCCTTCCAAGTGCGGATACAACCCGGTGGTCGCTCTCTCCTGTGGTTACGAGGAGGGATCGCGGGTAGGATTATTGCTATGCGATGCTACTTGGAGGACTTCACCTACTCTCTTCTACATGTTGCAAGACGGAGGCTGCGAGGTTAGTCTTCGACTGTGATTAGCTATCCCCTCTTATTCGGCATTCTGCAGTTCAAGACACTCGATATGGCCCTTTACACATATATCCATGCATATGTAGTGTAGTTCCTTGCTTGCGAGTACTTTGGATGAGTACTCACGGTTGCCTTGTTCCCCTTTTCCCCTTTCTTTACCCGATTGCTGCAACTGCACAATGGAGCCCAGGAGCGAGCGCCACCGCCGATGATGACTACTACACCGGAGGTGCCTACTACTACGTGCAGCCCGCCGACGACGCCTGTGAGTAGTTTAGTAGGATCGAGCAGAGGCCTGCGCCTCTTCGATCAGATCCCGTTTGTGCTAGCCTTCTTAAGGCAAACTTGTTTATCTTATGTCCGTACTCAGATATTGTTGCTTCCACTGACTCGTCTATGATCGAGCACTTGTATTCGAGCCCTCGAGGCCCCTGGCTTGTATTATGATGCTTGTATGACTTATTTATGTATTAGAGTTGTGTTGTGATATCTTCCCGTGAGTCCCTGATCTTGATCGTACACATTTGCGTGCATGATTAGTGTACGATTGAATCGGGGGCGTCACAGTATGTGCATGCCCAACCAAATTAACAACATAGGAAGGATCCAATCTAACTACTGCAAGCAATTCCGCCCTCTATCTTCACAGAAAAACAAGAAACCCACAGAAGCCGCGGAAACCACTCCCGCGGACTAAGAATACAAAACCCGAAATGAAATCCGTTGAAATTAACGACAATTTTTTCATGAAACTCATACCTACACCAAATTTCCATCATGTAAGAGGTTCAAGAACATCTGGTGCATGAATTGAAGATATACATTACTTCGTGTGTTGCACATCTAAGTCATCAACATGCATAAGCGTTAGGATGTGTGTCCATTCACATGACATTCGAGGATTCTAAGATATTTAGCTCATACCGTAGCTTGCAAAACCATTTCTCATCCAAGGGCTTTGTGAAGATATCTGCCAATTGCTCTTTAATGTTGTCATGAATGATATCAATATCTTCCTTCATGACATGATCTCTGAGGAAGTGATGACAAATCTTAATGTGCTTTGTCTTCGAGTGTTGATCTGGATTGTTGGCAATCTTGATGGCACTTTCATTGTTGTAGTAGAGTGGCACATGCTTCAGGTTGATGCCATAATCCTTGAGAGTCTGCTTCATCCAGAGAAGCTGAGCACAGCAAGATCCAGCAGCAATGTATTCAGATTCAGCAATGGAGAGTGATACACAGTTCTGCTTCTTTGAAGACCAACAAACGAGAGATCGTCCAAGAAAGTGGCATCTGTCTGATGTGTACTTGCGATCTACCTTGTCACTAACATAATGAGCATCTTAGTATCCAACTAGATCAAACTCTGAGCCCTTTGGATACCATAATCCTAGTGTTGGGGTGTGAGCCAAATATCGAAGAATTCGCTTCACAGCGAGGCACTACTGCTGGATACTGCTAACGCGACACTACGATCAGAGACCCTTTGCCGAAACTGTGTGCGATGCAATAATCGCAAATGGTGGTGTAAAAAACCATCAAAAAAGGTGCAAAACATTTGCGATGGCGGAGCCATCAAACACGGTTCAGATTTTAGTTGCGTGTGCGATGCAGGGCACACGGTTAATCCATTCAAACTATCTGCGATGAGGCAGAACAACAGAAACGGGCAGCCATAACAATGTGTGTGCGATGCAGGACACGCCGTTAATCCATTCGAACTGTTTGCGATGAGGTAGAACAACAGAAACGGGCAGCCATATCAATGTGTGTGCGATATACGACATACGGTTAACTCGGACGAACTGTTTTCGATTAAGAACACAACAAAAACAGTTCAACTTAACAAGATGTTTGTGGTATGCGGCATACAATTCACATGGATGAACTGTTTGCGATGAGCCAAAAGAACACAAACGAGTCGTGTAAACAAGATGTGTGTGATACGTGGCAAACAGCCGACTCGGATGAACTGTTTGCGATGAGAAATTACAACACGATAAATAATACAGCTTACTTGCAGCGATTCGTGTGTACAAAAACTTTGAAAATGCAAACTAGTTGCTTGCAGTGGCTAGGAGTATCCCACACGATGCGTCTGCGAGTACTCGTGTGCGATGATTAGTATGTTACACATACGTTTCCTTATGTTAACATGTGTGTGAATTTGCAATATGGACAATTAATATGCAAATGCCTTATGGACATCGGGCACATGATTAAACTCAATGAACTGTGTACAATACTAATACTTTCCATGAAAATTTATGAACTTGGGTAACAGCATTTGAGTAACATATATATAGTGGTTACACTATTCGACAAAAGGAGGATCTTCGTAACATGGTTTTGACAACCATATGGTCCATATCTACATACTTAACATAGTAATAACTATCACATTTTAAGAGGCTAAGGGCCAACAACCATATGGTCCATATCTACATACTTAACATATATAGTAACAGCTAGCACATTTTAAGAGGCTGAGGGCCAACAACCACAACAATCCACTGGAAGCAGCTTGATAACGGCGACCTGGCATCTCGTCAATGAAAAGGAAGAGCCCTCCTGTGCCTTGGTAGAGCATGAGTAGAACTGTGCCTCCAATTTTCCAATATGGATGCATCGCCACGAGAATCGAGAACTTGTTAATTTGAATGGTTCCATTTCTGCGGGAAATAAAGTACCTTGAAATCAGTTTGGCGTTATTAGCAGGCACAAGTGTAATTCGACCACGCCGGGAAATCAATCCAGGAACTGCTACAAAAGGAAATTTATGTTGAAATGTAGAATAAAAAACAGTTGTAACATATCGTTGAAGATATATATAGTTTATGAGCATCAACATTAAAATAAGACTTTTTACCAGCGTTTTGTGCGCACAATTGGTCTTGTTTAGTGTGTGCACCATAGGTCTAATTAGTCCCATCCAAAATCCAGCGTTCATACGCTGTGCTATCTCTGTCAGATTATCAACAAAGTTTATCACATGCTTCAAGTCCTTCCAGTGAAATTTGGTATGCTTAGTAACATACAGATCATTCACTATGCATCCAACATATCCTGATTAAAAGGTGGAAAGGTATTATTTATTTAGAACATGGCAGAAGAATATATAGTGCACATAAATTGGTAAATAGAATTCGTTAGTGCCTAGGAACGGAGTCAGAATATGATATCACAATTGGTTGTTTAAATAGTAATATGACAGCATGGAGAAAGTTGAAAGGACACTAACCTCGATCTGACTTTGACCGGCTGATGAAGTTGGGGAAGTAAACATCCATGTTAATTAGACCAGGCTGTGGTGCACGCACTAGAATTTTATTGCCAGCTTTCAGTTCATAATACATAGAAATTTTTCTCCAAAGGTCCTCACTAAAATAGGAGTGACCATATTTATCAAGTTTTATGCTAACCGTCATTGTAAATCCATGATGCGTTGTCAATATGACATCCTGGGAGTCATCAGCAAAGTAAAGCCCAAGATTTCCTTCTACTCCTGTTCTTGCAAAGCAAGGGATGTACTGCTTGAAATGAAAATTAAGATCGTAAATTAGATATATTGAAATAACAGAGCATGATGCAAATATGGGAGTAACTGATAGAACAGATCAATATATATAGATGAAAGCAAAGTACAAAAATATAGAATTAAAAATAGATAATGTAACAAAGATTTGATGCAAATATATAGATAATGTAGCAATAGACGATTTATATATGTTCACAAATTTAAGCCATGCCGACCGTGGTAGGTTGAGATTGAACATACTGAGCGCTCCCTGAAGTCATCCAGAATGGTGAGATAGAGCTTCGTTTCCGAATGGCCACGACCACAGTTGCCCGATTTGTGCTCGCACTGTGGACACATGAATGAACACCCACGAATCAGCTAGAACAAAAATGATTCCACCGGTGATATCCACCGGTTGATTTACAACGACGGACGTACCGTGATAAAAGATGAGTGAATATTTTGCTAATTCAGTTGATTACCTTCTCCATGATAAAAATCCCCGGCCTAACCCCGCAGAAAGCCCCAGTCGACTAGAGTCTAGAATGTCGGTGCAGATAGGCAGCGGAAAGCGGTAGGGGAGAAATCCGGTGCCGTTTGAAGCACGACCTACACCCGCCGCCAACAGCCGCCGAGCTTAGGGTGCAGAGTTGCGGAGGAGTCCGCGGCGTGTGAGTGGGGACGAAGTGGGCGAGGGTTTTCTTTTTCCTTTTGCATGTGTGAGTGAACACACACGGTTCGCAGAGGCGACGGAGATGAATCGTGTGCGATAGTAAATCACCGAGATTGAATGGGATCCAAATTTCTTTTGTCCTTCATCCATGAGTTTTTTTCTACGATGAACGTAAACCCTGCTAATCACCGTGTTCAAATTTGACACTTTTCCGGGTTCATTTACAATATTTAGGGGATTATGCGCATTTGGTAGGCATTAATGCACATAACTCAAATTCAAACAATCGGTGCATGAAAGGGTGCACAAGAACGGTATAGAAAAACCATACTCGTGGTATTTAGTAATTTCTCAAGCCTTTTACAAGGAATGGGCAGAGATTTCAATGGAATGTGTGGCAATAGTCAACCACAAACGCGTCATTTACTGGGTTATCAACTATAGAACAATGAAATATGTGCTTGAAAAACATGACGCCTCGCATGGTGCCATGGTATGGCCTCACCATGCCCTGGTTAAAAGCTGAGAAGGTTTGATTTATGTCATCATTCATGCCTTTCATAAATAGAACCATCACCGAGGAAGTTCAATGCTTTCGAGAGGGAAATCGTCAAGATTGAAGGGGAATCCAAATTTCCGTCCTAGTTTGTCATTCAGTTTTTTTCAACGATCAACATACCGCCTCAAATGCAACATGTTCAAATTTGACATTTTTCCGAACTCATTTGCCATATTTAGGGGATTATGTGCATTTTCTAGGCATTAATTATGCACATAATTCAATTCAAACAATCGATGCATGAAAAGGTGCACAAGAATGGTGAGGAAAACCATGCTCGTGCTATTTAGTACATTCTCATGCCTTTTACAAGGAAGGGAGATATTTCAAGGAAATGTGTGGCAATAGTCAACCATAAACGCGTCGTTTACTGGGTTAACAACTATATAAAAATGAAATACATGCTTGGAAAACATGACGCCTGGTGTGGTGCCACGGTATGACCTCACCGTGCCCTGGTAAAAATGTCGTCATGCACGCCTTTCATAAAATGAACCATCACCGAGGAAGTTTCATGGTTTCGAGGGGGAAATCACCAAGATTGAAGGGGGATCCAAATTTCCTTTGTCCTTTGTCCACGAGTTTATTTCTATGATGAACATAGAACCTGCAAATCTCCGTTTTCAAATTTGGCACTTTTCCGGGTTCATTTGCCATATTCAGGGGATTATGTGCATTTCCTAGGCATTAATGCACGTAATTCAAGCTCAAACAATCGGTGCATGAAAGGGTCCAAAAGAATGGCCTGGAAAACCATGCTCGTGCCATTTAGTAAATTCTCATGCCTTTTACAAGGAATGGACAGATATTTCGATGAAATGTGTGGCAATAGTCAACCACAACAACCCATCATCTAATAACTACTCCACAATGCATTCCTTTAGGCCCAAATTTGGTAAAGTTTCATGTAGTCGACGTTCACATGACACCACTAAGGGAATCACAACATACATATCATCAAAATATCGAACCCATATCAAGTTCAAATGATTACTTGCAACAAGATTTCTCCCATGACCTCAAGGACAAAAGTAACTACTCACAAATGATAATCATGCTCAAGATCAGAGGGGTATTAAATAGCACAACGGATTAGAACATATAATCTTCCACCAAATAAACCATATAGTAATCAACTACAAGATGTAATCAACACTACTAGTCACCCACATGCACCAATCTGAGGTTCCGCTACAAAGATTGAACACAAGAGATGAACTAGGGTTTGTGAGGAGATGTTGATGGAGATTGCCCTCCCCAAGATGGGTGAGTTATTGGTGATGATGATGACGATGATTTCCCCCTCCGGGAGGGAAGTTCCCCTGGAGGAATCGCTCTGCCGAAGGGCAAAAGTGCTCCTACCCAAGTTCCACCTCGAGACGGTGGCGCTTCATCCCAACTCCTTTTTTTTTCTAGGTAAAAATGACTTATATACCAGAATAGGGACCCCGGAGGTGGGCCGAGGAGGGCACATCCCACCAAGGCACGCCTGGGCTCCCTAGCGCGCCCAGGTGGGTTGTGCCCACCTGGTGGGCCCTCTCTGGTAGAAATTTTTTCCAATATTCCTCATATATTCCAAAACAATTCTCCATAAATTTTCAACTCATTTGGAGATGTGTAGGAATAGGTAACTCTGACATAGCTTTTTCAGGTCCAGAATTCCAGCTGCCATGTAAGCTTCTCCTAAAATACTATTTCAAAAGTGTAATGACATTATGCACATTGACATGACATAAGTTTGCTTTGTTTAATTGACCTCGTCTAAGTGTTCATCAGCCTTGCGCTCCTCCTAGGCTTTGGTTGTAGTTGTTTTTACTTGACATGTACCTCTTCTTCTTCATCTTCCTCTTCCTCTTCATCGTCCTATTCCTGTTCATCATCCTCTTCCTCTTCCTCCTCGTATTCCCCTTCCTCCTCCTCTTTGTCTTCCTCTTCTTCGATGATGTCTTCATGTTCGTCTTCCTCTTCATCTTCCACCACTTTCTTGTTGCTGGCTCTAGGTTTTGCTTTCTGTTTCTTCTCTGGCTTTTTGCTTGTCTTTTCAACATCTGCACGCTTTGGGAATGTTCTTGCATTGCGAGGTTCATACTCCTTGCATATGCTACAAAGCCTGCTGCTTGCTTTCTGTGGGTGTGGTCCCTTGTTTTGTTCTATAACTTTGGGCTGCTGTTTTTGAACTTTGGGTTGCTTGACCTCCTCGGCAGTGTTTCTTTCTAGGAGTGTTCGACAGGTGAGTTTGTTGTGTCCTGCAACCTTTTTGCATACACTACATTTCCTGTGTCCAAGTGGCACTCCGTTCTCATCGAGCACGAGGACTCTATTTGTAGATGGTGCCTTTATTTGAGCTCTCTTGTCACTTTTCTTTGTTACAGAAAGTTTCTTCCTACCCTTTGTTTTAGATTATAGTGGCAGTTTCATTGTCTCTTGCTGCTGCTGCTGCATTAATTGGTCAACACCCTGCTTGCATTGGTTGGCTTGAGTAGCGGTCTGGAGATTTTCAGCTTCATAATATTGAAGGTCATCTTGAATTTCAGCATCCTCTTCAACCATCCTTTCGACAGCATCCGCTCGAATTGCTGAATGTATTGCATCAAGTTCTTCCACGAGCCTCTTGAGAACATAGAAGGCTCTGTCATATTGCTAGTCACATCTCATCGCTTTCTTGTTACCCATCAAATTTAGTTGTAGCAAGATGTCTTGCTTTGATAGTCTTGAGCTGCCATCCGATGCAGTAGTGTTGTAGTCCCTTGTATCAAATGTTGGTTGTGATTTTGTAGTCTTTGTGTACCTTTTGAGGATATACTTGTCTGGAAATTTGTCTGGCTTCAAGTAGTCCAGTATGTTCATGATGTGAAGGCAGAACAGGCCTGCATTTTGTGATGAATGCAGAATACATAGTTTGTGAGCCAGATAATGAGTTTCATATATTTGATATGATACTACTAGTTTAGGTATTTAATGAATTTGTTTTTCCGCTCACCTGTGTGTGTCCAAAGCGTGCATTGACACTCGTATATTTCATTATCTGGGTCAGCTACAACCTGGAATTCATGCTTTGACCAAGCAAATCTCTCTTCATCATCATGGCCAGCCTTGTTGTGGTAGTACACAAGGTACTTAGTGGGCTCTGTTGTAGGCTTTGCACGAAATAGCGTGGCTTTTCTCATCCTAGTCCTCATCTCGTTGTACACGGCTCTCGTGTACTTGATAGCCATGTCTTCCTCGTATCAGTAAGTTGTTTTTGTCACAGGATTGGTCTGCACATGTCAAAAAATAAGATATTAGTTTAAACAGAGTCATGGGTTTCATTTTTTAATACAAAGTGCACATGTTTAAGGAAGACACAATATGATGGGGGTGTTTTTTTTCTTCATACCATGCTGGTCATTGTTTGCTCGTTCTCCTTCTGCATCCGAGTTTGTATGCAAGCATTTACCCGCCTAGCAAACTTGTGTAGGTTCTGGGTCCCCCTGACAAACCCTCTCTTTAGCACATGATTCATGCTCTCGCTTCGTTGTGTAGAAGTCATTCTAGCATAGAAAATGTTCTTGTAATATGCTGATATCCACATTTTTCTATCATTCCACAGCTGCATCATCATCTGGTCATTCTCCAGGTTGTACTTTTGCACGAGTTCAGCCCAGGCAGCTTCAAACTTCGTTGGCATTAACGGCCAGTTTAAGATTGCTGTGAACTCCTCTTTGAAAGTTTTATACTTTTTGTACAGCAACATGAGGTATTCCTTGAACTTCTTAAGGATGTGCCAACGGCATAGCTTGTGGACGGTGTTTGGGAATGATTGTGGTATAGCTTTCTCCATCGACGGGCGCTAGTCTGCATGAATTAAAAAATGAAACTTGCTTCTTTTTCACTGATGATGAACTTATGTTGTACAAGTACTTGAACTTCATAGGTTGAACTTATGTTGTACAAGTACTTGAACTTCCCAGGTAGCAGTAGGACTAACTAATAATGTCACATATATTTTTCCTTACAGCAGTGTTGTCGAACTTATGTTGTTCAAGTACTTGAACTTCACAGGTAGTAGTAGGACTAACTAATAATGTAACCCAATTTTTTCTTTACATTAGTGTTGTTGAACTTATGTGGTACCAGTGCTTGAACTTCACATACGTACTATATTTTTCCTGAACATGTTTCATATGTTTTTTCTTACAGCAGTGTCCTTGAACTTCTATGGTTTCTCTATTTGAACTTCACATCAAGAACTATATTTTTCTTACATGTGACATATAATTTTGCTTCTTATGTTGTTTTGTTGGACTTCTGTGCTAACAGTGGTTGAACTGCTTGCTTTACATTTTTTCAGATAAAACCAGTGTACCCAATACAGACCCATAGGCTGAAAAGATGATGAAACTTGTAGAGTTTTTTGAACTTACCTGTTAGAATACAAGTTGGGTGTTTGTTGTTCATGCACCATACAAATGTACCGAACAACCACTTGAATGACTTTGCATATTCGTCTCTAATCAGGGCAACAGCAAATATTGTTGATTGCAAATGATGGTTTGTTCCAACAAACACTCCCAGAGGCAGATGAAATATGTTGGTCTTGTAAGTTGTGTCGAATGTTACGCAATCGCCGAAGTCTTGATATGCTCCCCGGCAGCTTGCATTGGACCAGAAAATGTTTTTCATTGACTTGTCGCTTTCTACTTGTATGTCATAGAAAACTCATCATTGATTGCCTTCATGTCTTTGAAGAAAGATACAAGTTTCAATACACCATCCAAATCATCTTTCCTTACATTCATAGATTTCCTACAAATTATATCCAAACATGCATTTGTTATTTTTGCTAGCAAAGGGTGGTGACTTAGGATGCTATGTACATTTGCAGTATGTGCATTTTTTAATACTTACTGGTCTAGTAGGTCTCGTCCGGTTATGCTTAGGAAGTAGCTTCCATCTTCATTTTCTGATAGCCTGGACATGATTGTTGTATGCTTGACATCATGGTACTGCAAGAGCTTTATGCACTCCAGAATAGTGGGATCATAATTCTTGTGTGAGTGCAAGAATACCAGCATGTCATCAGTTTGCATGAGTTGGTGATTATGATTGTACTCAATGTCCACTACCACACATGTGTTATCCTCCTGCACCTTCACCCTCATTCTTGCATTGCAGCCTGTCCTCTGCTATGTTTTGTTTCGTTTCCTGTCAGCCTCTGAAATAGAAGTTGTGTGTTTCCCTTGGAACATGCAAACAAAATACTTGTGGTTGTCATTCCCTCCCGTCTTCCTGATTCCAAAACCAGCGTGTCTGGCGTATCTGTTATAAAATTCCCTTGGTTTCTGTACGTTCTAGGATCACATCTTTAGTCTTGGTATTAGATAATCCGGGAGATCCGGCATCTGCAGAAAAAGAAAAAATAATCCAAACGGGACGTTAAAATACAGTTTACGAACTTGTTATCCTTGAGGGAGCAGAAAATTTGCAGATAATACAAGATGCATATATAAATACCTAAAATTTTGTTTCACTTACGTGCGTGTATGATCGCAACTCCACCGGAGTTTGCTGCTGGCCCTCTGGGATGGGGCACGGTGGAGTCATTATAGCAGGATGCAGGAGTGGATCACGAGGAGGAAGGAGGGCTGAAGATGGCCTCTCTCTTGTTTGCGTCCTTTTTGCTTGAGGTGGTTGTGGAGGTATTGCGATCCTGGTTTTGGTTTGCTCTCTTGTTTTGTGAAGCAATCCATCTACCTTATGCCCCCTAAAATTCTGAGTTATAGCAGCAGCATCATCCAACGGTGGTAGTGTGCAGAGCACTCTCCTCCATGTGTGTGTTCCTGTTGGATTTGTCCTGGGATCCGGTTTAGTTTCTTCCATTTGGCATTGACGAGGCACAACAGGATAACCTCCAAAGTTACACGCAAGACTTGATGAGGACATGACTACCTTGAATACGACCAAAAATATTTCATACATGCATATTTCTCACGTGATTTCTAGTGCAAAATATTCAATAATCTATTTATGTTGTCCAGAACAAAAATACTTCACACTTTTGTGTTCTGTCTAATTGTAGGTGTATGGGACATTTGTACAATCCATATATGAACATTAGGGAAAAATGAGAAGTTTAGGTTCTGTTCAAAAAGTCCTCTCACGTTACTTTTGGGCCAAGAGAACATAGAGTCCAAGTCTCTCACGGTCTGGATTCAGATTCAGACTACACAGACATACCTGACTCAAAACTCCAACAACTTTTTCATACGGACTCCGAATTGGGCGATTCTTATTTTGTTGAAAAGTAGATTTTGTGATCTTTCCAAGCCAATCGGATTCACCTTCGAATTGAGATATCAACGAAACAATCTGACGCTGCAACAGAATCCGGGTCAAATAACAAGTCCAAAGGGGTTGCATCACCTCCACTTGGTCCCATGAGCCTTCTACGACCTAGGGTTAGTTTTAGGCTGCCTTGGGACATCCTTCCACCTTCTTGGCCGCCACCGCTTGCTCCTATATAAGTAGATCCATCTAGTAGCTTTTTCCTTGGGTTTTGTTTAGATTATAAGTTCGCCATAGCTGCAACTACGCGTACTTCGTTTGTGTTCAACGACCAGACCAAGGCGTCACAGAACCCCACCTTAATTAATAAAGCTTTCCTCTTATATTCGTAATATCCAGATTGCAATATTAGTTTCTTGCTTGTTCTTCGTTTGCTCGCAGGAAACAGATCTTGATGGTCAGGTTGATCTTGATCCGGCGTGGTAAATAACCTCTCGGAGTTGGTTTAGCGATTGCTAAGGCGCGACGTCCTCGCACGATCGTAGTCGGATCGTCAAAGTCGACTTCCTCCAAAATGATAGCCACCATCTCATCGAAAGACGGGACACCTTTGCCGCTATCAAGTGGTATCAGTTTTTAGGTTCATCGATGAGAATTTCCAGTTTTCCCTAGATTAGATTTTTTTTCATACCTTTTGTCCAAGAAAAAGCCACAAAAAAATTAGATCTATTCATCCTTTGTCCAAACCAGTCTGAGCTTTTGCAATTTTATTTTCATTGTTTGCATTATTGAATTATCGGTTGCATCATCGTGTCGAGTTGTTGGTCTTAGTGTCTAGTTCGTTTAGAGTTTCGAGTTCTGTTCACATTAGTCGCGCCGCTGCTGCATCATTATTCCTTCCATTGTCCACCATCACATCCATCAATTTCCACCACGTGCTACCCATAATTCATTGTCACAATCATATTTGAGGTCGTTCACATCTTTGCTTGATCCAATCTGCATCTTATCTAGTTTGTCTTGGAAAGAGGGAGAGAAAAAAAAGGCAGGGAGAAAAACGTAAAAAAATTCAAAGAAAAAAAGGAGAGAAATAAAAAGAAAAAAGTGAGAAAAAAAAAATTCGGATCTATCTAGAATCAATCTTGTACCTGAATTCGGATAGGAATCTCTTTTGCGTAGTGTTCAGTAAAACAGGCATATCTTTTTCATACGAAGTCCATTTTGGCTTCACAAGTACTCAACTTAAAGCTAGCGATGAGACGCATCTGAATAGTAGCAAAAGCTAGTTCAATATTTGGTGTCACAAAATTGGCTTCTCAATAGGTCTTTTTTCCCTCCGAAGTTCGCGCATACAGTTTGTTCCAGTTTTTCAGGCCAGTTTTAGAATTCTTTGACTCCTCATATTAATTCGGAATTGAGTGATTCTTTTTGCATTGGAAAGCTTGAGTTAGTAGCATTCTTTGAAAAAATTTATCAAAAAATTGTCTCAAACTTTTCAAGAGGAAAGTTGGAGAGAGAGTTGTTGTATATCCTTCTTGGTAGTTGTTTTTCATCATTATCTTTACTGCCGTTGTGATCTTCACTTATATCTTGCTGTCCAGAGCTACTTAGTATCCTTCATTGATGCTAGTTGTGCTATTTTGTGACCTCATTAGTGTTCTAGTCTCGCGTCTCTAGTCCGGTCTAGCCTAGGACCAGCACAGTACCGTCGTTGAACATTTATTCAACATTGCATCTTTGAATTGATTATTGCTAATCTTTTGCTACCATATATAGCCAACCCAGCTCCACATATTTCTACATCGTGTATACGTACGTTCCCCCGGCAATCACTTTACACAATCTTCAGAGTTATTTGACACTGCTGGTTGCCTGTCACCACCTGCCGCATGGTAAGAACTTGTAAGATATTGATATTTGCTTTACTGTGAGCACTTTACAACCACATCCTAGTAGTTCATAGGAACATTATTCTCGAATTTTGTTTCTTGTTTCTATTAATCATGACAGGTTCCGGAGATAGAAGTTCTCGTACGACAGACACATCTTCACCATCACGAGAGTTGGGACAACACACACAAGCACATGGTCAGGTTATCTCTTTATCGTCATTTGAGGGTAGATTTAATCCTGCTATTTATCTAGCTTGGGAGCTTAAAGTAGAACAAGTTTTTAGTCACCATGACTTTTCTGAACTTGAGCGAGTACGAGCTGCCACTAGAGCATTTACTGGTTTTGCTTCTGTTTGGTGGAGTGTGCATTGTAAGAAAAACATTGATAACCAACCCACAACTCGGAAAGATTTGAAAGATGTAATGAGAAAACATTTTTTCCTCCTTAATATCATCGTGAATTGCTTCACAAATTTGAACAATTTAAACAAGGCAACAACATTGTTCATGCTTACTACCAAGAGTTAAAATCTTATATGCATCATTGTGACATAGAAGAATCTGAGGATGATACAATGAATAGATTTTTTGGTGGTTTGAACCATGATATTCAGGCAAGATTCCAGTATATTCCTCGTTGCATTACTGGTATGTATCTTCGTTCTTGTACCTTTGAGAGACAGTTACAGGAGGATGCATTGGGTGACTACAACAACTATTATTCCAATTCATGCTCACTACCATCGGTTGATTCCTCCACCGTTGCACCTACTAGAGCAGCCACACCTTAGATTGTGAGTGCGATATCATCTCAAGTGTATGGTACATTGTCATTGTCCATACCTACATCAGCTATGTCTTTGCGACAAGGTAACAGTAAAGGTATTGATGATATAACTTCACATGAGAATGATGCATGCCTAATTTAAACATATAAGGTTGCTAGCTAACTTGGCTCCCCAGCGATCCCTCGTGAAACACATTCCTGGTCGTTGGATCTTGGTCAACGCTTTAACTCCTCCGTTCGATCTTCACCACAGAGTAAATCTAGATCACCTCGTGGTTCTTTTTCTTGACCAATGACCGGTGGGCTCGTCGCTCACGGGTATTGGCTGGGTAAGTTGTCTGGCACGTGAGAAGGGATTCTCTAATCCATGCCTCGCTCCGCCAAAGCTCACAGTGGCAGAAACCCTAGCCCCCATCCGCCACACCCCTGACCCCTCCTCCCTCCTCCCTCGCTCCTCACCGCAGCCGTCGTGCCCCTCCCCCCGTACCCCAGGACCTCCATCTCCTCCATGCGTCCCCGCTGCCGCCGCAGCCTCGGCGCACCTTCTCCTTCAACCACCCCGTGACGCTCGCCTCCCCCCTCTCCAGCGAGGCCTCGGGCCAATATTTAGACGAGGAAAAGACCCATGTGAAATCGAGCGTCCTGGCGGTGCCTTGACTGATGCACGGTGATGCCTAGCGCAGGTGAGCACCACACATGGTGCAGCAGGCCTGGCAGGCAGCGAGCACGGTGGTCAAGGCCAAGGGCACGTCGACTTTAGGCTTGACCGCCGTGCTCGCTGCCTGCCAGGCCACCGCTATCACCAGCAAATATACCATCAACCTCAACCACATCCGCCACCAACAACGGGGTGAGCTTCACCCAATCTCTCCCTACTTCTCTCCATGTGGCCTCCTCCCCTCGACCCCAGATTCGTAGATGAGATATGCCATCCATCTTCTACAGCCTCATAGTTTTCTTTGTCTATGTGATTATTTTGGGATTTTAGCTCTATGCAGCCACTTTCTTGATTAAGTTCAGAAAATGGCGGCAACTGTTGGTTAGTGCTTGAACTTGGTTCATATGCTTTGAATAAAATTGTTTTCATATATCATGTTATGCAGCCAGGATGCATCAAATCATTTTTTTTACTTCACAAAATAATGTTGCGAGCGTAAATTTATACCGGCCAGAGATAGCAATATACCAAGGGTCCTGGGAATTTGATTCATAAATGCAGGGAAGTTATTGATGCATCTGAGCTGCTCTATCTGATTATATTTTATTAAGACCCTGCCATTTTATAAACCATGTAAAGGAATTGCTTAACGAATGTGAGACCTTGTCCTTTATTTGTACATCCATTTTCTTGCACGGTATACAGATTTTGGTCCTTTATGCATGTTTTGTTGATTTTTTAAAGCAAGATACTATTTCTAAAGGTTCCAAAATGTATTGAAGATTGCCGGGGAGTTGATTACACCATCTGTGGAATATGACATCGCCCTTTTGGTAATTTCACTTTGACCTGGATTAATGACAGGTTGCCAAAAAATATTGGGGGAAATATGGCTCTAGAGAAAGTCTAATGTGAATTTGGGATTGGCATCTCAGTCTGCAATGCATTGAAAATTTATGGTAGAAGTGTTTATATTGCTAACTGGGACGAGGATTAGAATTTCTTGCTTTTTACTAATTGGTTTTGTTTTCTACTTTGCTCTTCCTTCTCAGTCTTTATTTATCTTTGCGGCATAAATTCAAATGATTAATATATGCATAGAAGGTTAATGCAGGTGAGAAGAAATATGTTGCGGAGAGCACATCAGATTATGTCCGATAGCTTATTAGCAGTCTGCCTTGAATTACAATGACAACTAGTCAGCACTACAATGTCACGAACTTTGCACTTTGATTTGTTTTCATTGTATAAAGTGTGGATCAATTTCACAGGATAAAGAAGTCTAAGCCTAAAGTCATCATGGTTGAGGTTGATGGTATATTTGCTGGTGATAGCGGTGAAGCTGTTGATCTTATTGCAAGATTCCTATAGTTTGCATTTGTAATGACAGTTATAGCAAGAAGCTGAAGAGCACTGTAAAGTACCTATTGGTACTCAACTTCAGGAAACCAACAAAGTAGCAGGTCATTTCATGCCACCATATTCTGATGATTTATGAATGACATGATTAGTTTTCTTACTATTCTCTGTTATATCCTTATTACCCTTACTGCTGACTGTGACAACTAGCATGTTGTTCTCAATTGCTTTCTGGGACTCATTTTATCAGATACAAGTCCGCTTGCAATTTTTGGGAGAATACACAGTTCCTTTGGGTTCATCGCTCGGTTTTGTCCCTGCTATGCTTACTGCTCCTACATGGCTCTTCAGGGTTATGGATGGAGTGCGTTATTTCGCCAGTCCTCTATTTTTTTGTTGCGTGTGCCTTCAGGTCCATCAGGTATAATTGTGCTTCACCTCCCTTCCGTTGTTTTCTGCTATCTTGGTGTTTTCTCTTTTGTTTCATTCGTTGTTGTATCGCTCAAGGGCATCTTGATTAGTTTGAGTTATGCTTTTTTAGCTAGGATGAATTTATGAATGGTTGCCCTTTTCTGTTGATTAAGTATTTGTGTGCAGAGGTTCATCTCCCCCTTTTCATTCTCCAGCATTTGTTTTTCACTTAGTTTACATATGTTTTTTGCTGGTAATGTACTCTTCCTCATGGATTCTTTGGGTTCATGTTCTTGCAGTGCTTTAGGAATCTTCAGTTCCAATGGAAAATAGGATGTATCATGCATGCAAAGATGAGAGGATAGCTGATCCAATTTCCTTGTGCTACAAAGTTATTTGCCATGTTCTTATTTTTTAAATGTGGAATGCACAGCTTGGTTCACAACTACTTAATCTTGAAAAATAAAAGGAAAATAATTTTGAAGGAAAATGTAAATCTAAACCAATAAGGAGGCTGGGATCATATTTGGATTAAACAACAAGCTTGCTAAAGCCAGTCAAGTGCTCAGTGACAATTAGCTTGTGGACTTTAGTACCTGGTTAGGTCTCATGTGTTGCTGAAGGAGAAGATTGTTGGTTCAGAAGGCCATTTCATTATTTACAAACTTATGCATAACATTTTTTAAAAGCGTCAGATCTCGTCATAATAGCGATTTATATACGTGTGTGAAGGGTCAATCGCCATACAGACCCAGGCTCGCAATACCTTTATGGCGTCGCTATATCGTTGCTATAATGCTATAAAGGGGGTCGCTCGCCATAAAACGCAATACGCCATTAAAACAATGCGTACAATGCATTGGATAAACCCATGAATTTGAAGCTCAGCTCCATAAATATTCCCCCCTTGGTCATTTATGTACATAACTGTGTGATATGACACCTATAGAAATTGCTACTGATACTTGGAAGGTCATATTTACACTAATATGCAGATGTGGCTTTACCATTTTGAACCATGTATCATGTTAGCGTACTGTTAGTATCATGTTTATCCATTCTTCTTTGCTAAACTTCAGAGATATCTGTATTATAGTGAAAGAATCAGTGAACTGTTCACTTGAAACTCTTTAAAACTTTGAGAGCAGTGTTTATTTACCTTAGCAATTGTAAGGGTATCCTGTTAAACTACTTGCTGAAATTCTGTATTCTATTACTGTTAAAGGTCATCCGTAAGCAGATCATTCCAGTACCCCTCTACCGATGTTTGGTCTTAATCTGAATAATTAAATCTCACAACACAGTTACACAACATAAGTTGGAAGTAATGTGAGCTTTCTTGTTTGGTTCTGCTTGATATATGTTGCCAAGATTTGTCTTTGTCTCCTCTGTGCACCCATCGTCTTCTAACCTCCTCTCATCATCAGGTATAAGGGGAGTTGTGTCCCTGGTAGAGGTGCAGATCAAGGAGGTCGACAAATGGGATGATGTTGGGTGACGTTCACTAAGGAGGAAAAAGGTGCAGGTCGTTGTTTTTTTGGTGATGGCAGCGGCATACTTCCTTGAGTGAAGAAAGGAATCCCCAGCCCGAAGCTTCACACAGGTATGTCTGAGCGTCTTATTTATTAGTGTTGCCAGCTCTGGGAAATGCATGCCGAGTGGTTGTTGGCTTGTTGCATGTATGTTATTGCTACATTATTAATTCTTTTTTTTTGCTGAGAATACAAACTGTGAAGCTACTATTTTCATACTGTAGTTGTAGATGTACATCCTTTATTCTCGCAACAGTTAATTCTAAGGCCATTCATATCATTGCAGATTTTGCCTATTCTCTGAGATGGACGATGATGAGCGGTGCAACCGAAAATTCAGAGCTAGGCTTTACACACTTCAGTGGGTAAGTGAAGTTCTAGTTTTTCTTCTTTCCCCTATTACTGCTCTGTTGTATAGAGAGCAGTGAGTTCATATTAGCTAAATGTTAGATTGGAATGCAGGAGTGGCATGACAACACCAATGTAGAGACCTGAAGAGAAGCAAAGGGACGGACCAAGGAAACTAGAACCATGCTGTCGTGATGTGGGTCGTGTCGTCTTCGTCCATCTCCATGGAGGTATATATATATAGGTTAGGTATAGGAAATGAGACCATCTCCATGGAACTCTGACTGATGTGTAATGTCCTCATAGGACCTGACCGACCAAACTAAACATTCACTCATAGTTTTCATTTTCTCACTTATCATCAGTAAGAAATTTTTTGTTTAAAACTTAAAAGTCAAACCTGGATTTACCGCTTGTGTCTACTCCAGTGTGTTATATTCTTCAGAATGTCTTTATGATCAAGAAAGAATCAATCATAAATTTTCAGAACATCTCTATTGAGTTTTTTCCTTCTATATCCATGTGTTGGGACCATCTTGAAAATTATGCCAAATTGTATTAGAGAAAGTGAAAAATAATAATTCTCATGTTTGAGGTTCAGTTTCATACTGGCTGCAATTTCTTACAGATATGTTATTTTGTTGTAGGATAAATGGAGGTAATAAGATCATATGATACTAATGGGCTTGATCTAATCCCAAAGCTCATTAGTGTTGGGACCATCTTGAAAATTATGCTTCCACCTATTGATTTGTGTTGCCTTAGTTTGTTTATAATGTAACCAGTTCAAGGACTGACGAGTTTTCGAGCCCTATGACCTTTTTTTAAGATTGAGCCCTATGACCTTTGTACACTCAGGTTACGTTCTACAAGGCTCATGTGTCGTGACTATTCTCGCTTTCCAAGCTACAGTCTTAGTTTACAGAGGGAGAGAGGGAGTACTTGAAAGGATAGTCTTTATATATTGTTTGGTTCCATCAGCCATATAACCTAAAATAGCAATTAGGTGCCTAGAGAGTGTAGTGTAACCATTGTGCTTGCCGCAGTTTTACTTTAGTGCTGAAATGCTTTTCTTAATTTGTTCTGTACTGCGAAATATTTTTGTTTTCCAGCCATTGTTATATAAATCCAATCAGCAACCTGATATGGCCTTTGAAGTTTCTGTTTTATAACGAGCTTTGCACTGGTCAGCTTGAGTATGGTATGGTTTATTCTTTTCTGTTGCGGCTATTCCAGAGAAGTTTAGAGCTCCACAACCTTCTGAAGACTTGATTTACAGTAGCGGTGATGAAACAATCAATCAGTTTAGATGCGTCACATGATCTTTTTCTCTTGACATTGATGGGTATCGAACCCATAGATCAACTTATCAATGGAACTCTTATCAGCGTTGAGAAGGTGTCACAAAAACTCAAGAACAGTTTTAACATGGTCCCCGATTAACTCTTACCTTCTTACCTATCATGTGAAAAGAGAGGGTAAGAGGGACCATGTTAAAACTAGCCAAAACTCAAACACAGGGCAATCAGCTAAGGAAAGAAGCTAAGAAGCATCAGAAAGGACTTTTAGGATGGTACAGCGGTCAAATGCATCCTAGGATTGGTACTTTTAAGAATTATGGTGTGTTTTGCTCCTTTTTTGTTTACCTTAGCCACATAGGTTAGCCTCAATTTATTATTATCCTTCTGTTTAGAGTAGGTGCAGAACTGACACTTACCTAGGTTGTGAGAGCTGATGATGATGATTCTATCAAAACTCCTTGCTTCCTGCACCGTTTTTCTCTGTAAACAACATAACTAAAGGCATATGGTTTCCAATGTGACTAAGCTCTAAATTCTTGCCGAGTGTGGTTTCTAAAGCACAGAGTTGCTGAAAAATTGAAATACATTCTTAACTGGCCTATACATCTTATACAAATATGTTTTTTTCAAGCTCATATTTCTTAGCGTGATAACCATACTTTCAACTAAAAATATGCTTCCTTAATTTGTCTGTACATGTTATACAAATATGATTTTTTTAAACTCACATTTTTCAGCGTGATAAACATATTTTTAATATAGCATGATTTAACACATGAGCTTTCTACTACCAATATTGAATATTTCCATGTAAAATGAATCTATTTTCATCGATAACATGGCTTTAGCGGGTCTCTGCGCTATTTGGCGCAACGAGTCAACTAGTTAACTTAAATACATCATGTGTTGAGTTACCTGTTGATATGAGCACGCCACCTATTTTAGAGAATCATGTTACTATCATGAATGCATCATGTGATCAAACAACTAAAATACCAACAATTTTGAATGCGCCATTGAATTAACTGTTGATGTCAAAGAACCATGTGAATCTGGAAAAAAATCAGATTTGGATCAAATACATTTAAAAATAATTGTGCCAATGTTTAATCATTTTGATATGACCTCTAATCTTGGTGATCATTCTGTGTCAAATGACATATTGCATGTTTTCTTATTTAAGCATGTTGTAGCATGTAAATTTGATGCACGTAAGGTTTATTCACCAATGTTTGGATGGTTTAATGATGAATATTGTCAATCTTTTGATATGAATAAGAGCTTCACTTATATGTGCAAACAAACTCAGTTGCAATATTTTCATGCCTTCTACTTATGATAATATTTTGGCTTTATATTTATGATTTATGAAAGTTACTCATGTATACATGTGGCATATGTGCACAAATCAAGGGAAGTAAAAATGGATGACATATACATACACAACATGTACACCTTGCCTCTTTTGTTAGCCACATTTCAGATTAAGCAACTCAGAGGACGGCTTTGTTATCAAGAAGGGGAGAATGATGAGGACATGACTACCTTGGATACGACCAAAAATATTTCATACATGCATATTTGTTAGCTGATTTCTAGTGCAAACTATTCAATAATCTATTTATGTTATCCAGAACAAAAATACTTCACACACTTTTGTGTTTTGTCTAATTGCAGGTGTATGGGACATTTGTACAATCCATAAATGAAGATAAGGGAAAAGGAGAAGTTTAGGTTCTGTACAAAAATTCATCTCACATTACTTTTGGGACAAGAGAAGATAGAGTCCCAGTCTCTCACGTTCTGGATTCAGATTCGGACCGCACATACATACCTGACTCAAAACGCCAACAACTTTTTATACGGACTCCGAATTGGGTGATACAGGTCTAGTACTTTCACCGAACAACTTTTTTTGTTGGAAAGTAGATTTCGTGCTCTTTCCAACCCAATTGGATTCACCTTAAAATTCGTCCGGAGCATTGAGATATCGACGAAACAATCTGACGCTGCAGCAGAATCAGAGTCAAACAACAAGTCCAAAGGTGTTGCATCACCTCCACTTGGTCCCATGAGCCTTGTACGACCTAGGGTTAGTTTTAGGCTGCCTTGGGACATCATTCCACCTCCTTGGCCGCCACCCTTTGCTCCTATATAAGTAGATCCATCTAGTAGCTTTTCCCTTGGGTTTTGTTTAGATTAAAAGTTCGCCATAGCTGCAACTTCGCGTACTTCGTTTGTGTTCAACGACCAGACCAAGGCGTCATAGAACCCCACCTTCATTAATAAAGCTTGCCTCTTATATTCGCAATATCCAGATTGCAATCTTAGTTTCTTGCTTGTTCTTCGTTTGCTCGCAGGAAACAGACCTTCGTGGTTAGGTTGATCGTGCTCCGGCATGGTCAATAACCTCTCGGAGTTGGATTAGCGATTGCTAAGGCGCGACGTCCTCACACGATCGTAGTCGGATCGTCAAAGTCGACTTCCTCCAAAACGATAGCCACCATCTCATCGAAAGATGGGACACCTTTGCCTCTATCAGGACTTGAGCTAACCCCCTCCTCCATCAGCATGCTTGGGAGTCTGTTGGTGGATACAAAGAATCCTCTTGGGATTTCCGGCGTCACCCAATTAGGTGGAGGCACAAAGTTGTGCGTATAGGGCTGTGACCCAGCGTCTTCGTAGTCTCCATGTGTTTCGGGTGTCATCAAATTTTGGTGTGGAGCAGGTTGGTAATGATGTTGGTGTGTTTGAGGTGTGACCCATTGAGGGGGTGGTGCAACGCGTACAGGCTTAGGATTGTGTACTTGCTGCTGGGAACTTCTAAGCTTATTCATGCGTCTCTCATCTTGCTGCCAGAAAAGAACAAGTGTTTATTAGCACACAAGTTACATCTGCCTATAACTTTTGTAACTGAACTGAGCATTATTCACAGCCTAAACATCTCATATAAAAGTGGTGTTCATCTACATAATTTTCCCTAGGACAGGAATCACACTCTGCACTGAGCTGAGCATCTGCCAATACTATTGTACCTGAACTGAGCACCCTTCACAGAATGAACCTCGCATTCTGTTAATTCTATGCTATTTGGTTACTTATATGTACCTAAACTGAGTACTCTCCACAACCTGAACTTCTTGTTTGCAAAGGGGAAATACCGTCAACATTTAAAAAACTTGAACCTTCGTGAGTTTGAATGGTTGAACCACTAGTGCATACCAACCCGACCTTCATGTGATTACATGTATGTTTTATTTTCCTTTTATTTTTTGCACACAACCAGTTACATACCAACCTGAACTCTAGCACACTTACTAGTTGAACTTCACATGGCTTTTCACATATGAATGCAGACATATTTTCTAATGTTTTTATCCTGTACTAAGTCTCACACACTACCAGAACTTCACATGGCTGTAAGAAAATAACAGACAGAAGGAAGTTCAGCCATACCCTGGCTAGAAGTTCGGCCAACCTTTTTCCAGCAGTAGATAGGCCACCTTAAGAGCAATCCGTCGGGGAGCTAGGAGAGGAATTCCCTTAAAATCCTTGTCTTGCAGAGGGCGTGAAGTTCATCTGCATGAAGAAATAAGGTCAGGCAAGGCAAGAAGAGTCAGGAAGTTCATCTACCGTTGGTAGATTTGAAGGCGCCGCTGATGCGGACTCCGCCACCGAGATGCTTCCTTGGCCGCGTCGTTCGCCGTAGGTTGCGCCTTGGTCGTCATGAGCTCTGCTAATCCATTGGGCAGTGAGGATGGACCGAGGAGGAGGCTTCCGGAAGTCCATGGCGGCCGTTCGTCGCAGAAATCCGGTGGCTTCGCCGACTCCAGGCGACGCGGGCTCCCTCGCGCCGGCGTTCGCCGTCGCTCGCTCCCCCGCGCCGGCTGTCAGAGGGGAGGTGATGATGGAGGGGTGGCGCCGGTTCTAGTTGGCCAAGAGCTGGAGACGGAGGGGAG
Source organism: Aegilops longissima (assembly GCA_021605205.1). Taxonomy (NCBI): domain Eukaryota; kingdom Viridiplantae; phylum Streptophyta; class Magnoliopsida; order Poales; family Poaceae; genus Aegilops; species Aegilops longissima. The sequence continues at coordinate 302,043,947 of CM038681.1, read as the reverse complement.
GTGCCGGATCCGGTCGTCTAGGAGCTGGAGACGGGGTGAGGCGCCGGATCTGGCGAAGTACGGCGGTGAACCACGGGGGGAGGTCAGGGATCGAGGGTAGGAGCGGCAAGGAGGGGGGCTGGGGAGGCTCAGGATCGGGATCGGGGGATCAGGTGGATCCTGTCGGGGCGGCCTCGGGATCCTGTGGGTCCGCCGGCAGTTCAGAAGTTCGGGAGGGGTTCTGTTGGGCCCTTATAGGGGTTGCTATGATCAAAATAACTATTCTAATCCTGGGATTAGAATAGTGTTGTCCTATATAAATATATATCTCTCTGTGTGTGTGTGTGTGTGTGTGTGTGTGTGTGTGTGTGTGTGTGTGTGTGTGTTTTGTTTTGTCCTCTACAACATTCACTTGTAGCTATGTCTTCATATTTGCGATTTCTGACCTAAGTGAATGTGATCGGACCCTAATCCCTTCTGTGCTTATCCCTCAAATTCTCTATGTCTCTTCATATGCATTCTGTTGACACGTGTCAAATGTCTTCACTCTGTCCTTGTCAGCTCAAGATACAGAGGCACACATTTAAAACTATTTTTAATGCCTTATTTCTTTTCTTCCTGAATACCGGAGAAGCCGAAATGACCACCCGACAAACCAGACGTGCATGGGAACGTGGCTCATTCTCAATATGTTGCATGCATGCCACGTGTCCACCAGATGTGAATCGCCAGGGTCACCTGCGTAATTGCGTTGTTCCGCCCCTACTCCTTATAAATACTCCATCCCACGCGGTCATTTATCTCTTCTCCCACCTCACCATCTTGCTCAAACCCTAGCGCCACCACTAGCCTTAGTCGATGCCGGAGATGAAGCGCTTAGCTACTACGACCTCTTCGACGTCGTATTCACGCCAGCCACGGATCTCGTCTTCTCCGCCGCCGCCGTAGGTGTCTTCCGCCACCAAGTTAGGGCGCGGGGGATTGGACTGCTCGGCATCCTCTTTGCCTCATTTGGCAGTTCTTCAAGCGGTAAATAAAACTCACTTTTTACCGCCTGTTTGATCCATTGAATCTTTCAACATCTTCCGAAAGTGGTTTCTACACTTCCAAATCCGTATCTTTCTGTTTCTGCATCTCATATCTTGCAAGTATATTCACTTATGAATCCCTAACTAGTTAGATTCCTCACTTGTACTTATTCATGGATTCGTACAAATCTAGAACCAACTCACTTAAAATAAGTGAATGTCTTCGCACTATGTGGTCAATGTCTTCAAACTGATTTATCTTCAAAATCTTCTGAGAATGGATATGACCTCTTCCCCTTCCCTCACATCTCTAATGCTGTCACAGGTACATGTCCGTGGGAGAATCCCTTGGTTCTCAATAGTCTGCATTCATTTGCAGAATTCTTACAGCATCATATTGAATCTCCTAAAGCCAGCTCTTGTCTGACCAATAGATTGAAGCCCAACATTGTCTTGAAGCCCTTCTGTTGAAGTCCAATGGCTTCAAGCAAATCTGCAAAGAAGGGTGGCAGGAAGCACCGAGGAACACACACTATGGACTTGCCACCAGATATCTATAAACAGTACAAGTCGGACCCATAGGAAACATATGGAGAGTGCAAGACTCGAGTCCAATGGATACGAAGATATTGGGCAGAGGAGTGGTTCAAATACTACTTTGTTACACCTGAATATGCAAAGAAGAATGTTGTTAGACCACCGTGTGCTGATATTGTATACAAGAAGCTTATGCCCAAGACAAAGGCTGAAGCCATTGCTCAGGGCTTCTATCCATGCATGGTCAGAGGACCTTAGCCTGCAGATGCCGACGCCTCCATTATCAGATGGTGTCGTGACGATGAGTTATTTGAGCAAAATCTTTAGTTTGCAAAAGCTTCTGCTATTCATAACAAAGAAATGGGGATTGGCTTCAACCCCAGTCCTGCTGCTCCAAGGCCTGATGGCACTCGTGAAGCCAATCCGAATGTCATTGGTCCCTTCAGTGGCCTCGATGGGCTTCTATCCCATATTGCGGCACAAAGGGCCACAGTTGATCAATCTGCTGAAGAAGCGGACTCTGAGGATGCTCCTAAGCCCCCGAAACCTAAGAAGACAAAAGCTTCAAAGCCCTCTATTGCTACCAAAGCTTCAAGAGTGATGCCTTTGAAATATGCACATCCTGAATCCAGTGTGCAGTCTGAAGATCAATCCCGCATCTCCAAGAAGACCAACAAGCCCAAGAAGATTTTTGGACATGACCTCACTCCAGCGAGCATTTTGTGCAATGAGGAAAATGTCATTGATTTGTCAAGCGATGAAGGTCTTGCTGATGATGCTCTGGAGATGCTCATCAAGAGCAAATAGAAGGCCGAAATCTTCAAGGATCTGCCTCTGTTTGATGCTGATATTCTCAATAACTTCATTGATGAATGGTTTGAGGATCCCACTCTTATCACTCATGATTTGCAGCTGCTCGTGGACATCAGTATCACATTTCAAGGAGCCATAGCCAACGAGCTTGCTATTGCTCAGAAAATTGTTGAGTTGAAAAACAAGATTGACTATGAGAAGGCCCAGTTCAAGAAGCACATGGCAAGGCTTAGTGTTGCTGATGTACAAAAGTTCAAGCAAATGATGATCGACCTCAAAGCTCAGTTCAAGAAGAAGCGCGAGGAAGCCAAAGGCTCTCGTGAGAGCATGAAGTATTATGCGGACAAATGCGTTCAGGCTCATAATGAAGCCGTAAATAGAAAGGCACTTGGGCGTCCAGGCATCAACCCCAAGCTTGCTGCCAAGAAGAAGAAGAAGCCTACTGAAGCTGAACCCGAAGCCCCAAGGCAGGAAAGATCAAGCATAATCTTCCCTGCCAGTATGACTGGCTCGAAGCCAAAGGTCCCTTCAGCAGCTTCAGAGCAGAAAAAGACCACGCAAGCTGAGGCTGAAGCCAGAAACAGGAAGAACCATGATGCCTCTGATGCCGCTCCCTCCCAGAAGAAGATGAAGACAAAGTCTTCACGCAAAGAGCATGCTGCTGCCCAAGAGCCGCTGAATGTTGAACCCATCTCTGTTGCACTTCCTACTTCCACCAATCGCTCCAGAGTCTGAAGAGATTCCAGCTGGTGACTCCACTGCAGCTGAAGACATGGTCACGAAGACCATGTTGAAGATGATGAAGTCCTTCCTCAGCTCGAGCCCAAACCGGTATCATCGCCTCCTACTACGAACAGTGAACTCATAAGCATTGGCGGTCCCACGACGCCAATTGCTCAAGATGAATTTTGGAAAGAGCAACACTCGAACTCCCCCTTGCATGAAGTGATTACCCACACTCCACCAGCTCATGTCACCACTCTAGTGCCTTATGAAGACATGGAGAAGACCACCCATTCACCACGGGCGATGCTTCCATTCCGAAGGCTTCGCAGAGGCCCTAGGCCCCAGGTCTCCATGTCCAGCATTCCTGAAGAGGATGTGCAACACACAAGCTTAGTAGCATGTCAAGTGTTCCCTAAAGCCATCCCTTCCGAGTCTGCTCATGAATCTGAAGCCAAAGCAGTTGAAGACATTCCGGCTGCATCAGACGATGAAGAAAGAGAAGAAGAACGAGGAGTTATTCCCCCTGCCAGTGATCCAGTTGTGTAAGATGAAGAGATTGTGCCACACCCCCTGTTCATGAAGCTACTGAAGTTGAAGCTAATGAGGCTGCCAGCACCAACACTACTGAAGCGAATGGCGTTGTCATGGCTGTAGACAATGTGGAGCCTGAAGTCAATGCTGCCACTAAAGAAAATGCGCAGCCAACCACTTCTGATGTGGCCGTTTCTACACCAGTGCCTCACACTATGGAACGTGCTTACAACTGTGGTGTTGAGCTTGTTACTGTTAGGTGCCCATTTTGATTCCACCCACTTCTCCAGGTCCACAATATGATTATCACATGGAGCAGAGGCCTCAAACACAGAAGCCGAAGCCCAGATTGCCAAGGCTTCCCAGTGCTGCAACTACCCAAGGATCCTTTAGTGTGCTCAGCTTCGGAGAGCACAACTACCCAAGAACCCCCACAAGAAGCCAAAGATCACCTCAGATAGGTTCTGGAGCCATCAGCAACGAAGCTATTATTCTTGCATATTATACAATCAAGTTATGATTTTTCCTCATAAGCGTCTTGATTGTGATGCCATTGCTGGGCTGCCATGCCTTGAAGAGGCTCTTGATTGCTTCAGAGAAGTTGGGCTGCTCCCATTCGTCACACATAAAGAGCACTGGAATGAAGAGCTTCTGCTGCAGTTCTATGCAACCCTACATATCAGCGGCTACAACAGGGATCCGAAGACATATATCCTTGAGTGGATGACAAGCGACGTCCATCATGAAGCCAAAGCTCATGACATCATTGAGCTAACTTCCCTGCCCACTCCTGGTGAGCTATTTGAACCAGGTTGTCAGTAGTATGAGAATGTCGGGGAAATGACACCTATGGGATCACAGGGAATCCCTACCACGGTTGAAGGGGCGCGGGGCTGTAGAAAGAGCGGGTTTAGAAGATCAACACGGGGGAATTTTATCCAGGTTCGGGCCGCAAGCGATGCGTAATACCCTAATCCTGCTTTGGTGTATATTTGGTGTTCTTGAGCTCTTGAACTAGCTGCGGTGCATGCCCAGTCCAAAAAGTTCGAATCCTTCCTCAGTACGCCTCAGGCCTCCTTTTATAGTCAAAGGGGTTGCCATAGTGGCACACAAGAGGTGGAAAGTATGTACAGTGTGCAAGTCTATCGCCTGGCACCGTAGGACAAACGCATTTAATGCGCCGCTGACGTGCCCCTTGCTTTATTGGGGACGGCAAGGAAGCTCGTCCCGTCTGTCGCCGCTTCGCCTCGCTCCGACGCGCGTCCAAGATGACAAGGCATGTAGCGCCATGCTGGGTCACTACTAGGGAAAACCTTATACACCGAATGTTACCAGTAGCATTGTACAAAATCAGACGCTACTGCTACTTAGTAGCAGCACACGTAAATAAACCGCGCTATCTGCTATGACTTTGGCGATGGCGCGTCTTTAAAGCGCTGCTGCTATGTTTGAACTGGGCGCACATGGTTAGCCCAACCTAGCAATAGCGGCAGATATCGCCCAGCGCTATCTGCTATTCTCCTTAGTGGCGGCGCTTACGTAAGGCGCCATCGCTAATGTAAATAAAATAAAGTGAAAAACAAGTAGAAAAGTAAATGAAAATGAAAGAAATAGAAAAAAGAGAAAGGAAAAAAAATAAAATGTAAAGAGAAATAAAATAAAAAAAGGGGAAAAAGGAGAAAGGAATAGCAGTAGCGGGTTTCAGGAAATGCGTTGTAGCTAACTTAGCTATAGCGCGTTTTCGGAAACGCGCTACCGTTACATTTCACTTAAACAGCGGTCCCCCCCCCCCGCCGCCCCCCGGCCACCACACTTCTTCCCCAAATTCCTCGCCCTCACCGCCGTCTCCCCAATTCGTCGTCGCCCCACTCCGTCGCCGTCTCCTGCCAGCATGGACGCCCGCAACCTCAACGTCTCCCCCCGAGGCCGCCCTCATCCTCACCGCCACCGCCCGAGGCCGCCCTCAGCCTCACCGCCGTCGCCCTCGACGTCACCGTCGGTGCCCTCCACCTCACCGCCGCCCGAGCCTGCCCAGGACCGCCGTTGCCCGTGCCCGAGCCCGCTCTCTCCGCCCCTGCATCCGTCACCGAGCACCTCCCCGCCACCGTCTCTCCCCTCTCTGTAAGTCCCCCACCCCTCCCCCACTCCTCTCTCTCTGCATTTTAGAGAAAAAAATAGTAGAGCAAAAGTTTGTTTATAGCAAAAAAATTAGTTTAGAGCAAACGATGTTAAGTAGTAGATGTTAGAGCAAAAATTAGTTTAGAGCAAAAAATTTGGTTTACAACAAAAGTTAGTTAGGGAAGTAGGGTTTAATTAGTGTAGATGCTGCTTGTATAGTATATAGTGATACTAGTAGATGTTAATTAGGTTAGGGCAATAGTGGTACTAGTAGATGTTCATTAGATGTTTTTCAGTTAGGGCACTAGAGTTTTTCTAGGTTAATTAGGTTATTAGTGTTGCTAGTAGTAGTGGTATAGTAGGTTAATTAGGTGATGTTAAATGAATAACCTAAATGAATGAAATTAGTAGTTAACTGAATTTTTTTTCCTTTCATCATTATAGAGCATAAAGTTAACTGAATTTTGTTCTATTAGTAGTTAAATGAATTTTCTTCTACACTTTGTTTTTGAATTAGCTTGTGAAATTTGGACATGTGGTTGCTCGTGTATATTTAGACATGTGTTGCGGTATCGAAGAGGGATATTTGAACACTGTTTCCAGGGAATGATGCTGAGTGGCCTATGTTTTGCTGGAATGTTGATTCATTTCTGTTCCGGCAAATTTCATGTTCTCGATTTGTCCACTTTTTAGCAAAGGTCATGCCGAAATTTTCCGTGAATTTCGGCATGACTTGTGCTACAAACTAGGACATATCGAGTGCCCGGGATTTGCCGAACCAAGAAGGAGTCAATGTTCCTGCAAAACAATAGGCCTTTTTTATGTCATTATTCATTTTATTAGGTCTAGAATTAATTGACTAGATTTAATCATAGGAAACATGGCTAGCAACGATGAAGGACAGGGTTCTGGTGATTGCGACGACGTCTACCGGGCGGCAGACGAATTTTTTAGCCTTGCCGACGATCAATCAATGTTGTTGCTAGGCCCACCGGTGGCATCGGGGACTGAGACCGACACACAGATCGGTGATGATTCTATGATCCAGCCGCCTCGGCAGCCTCGGCTTCAGGACCATATAGATATCCCCGATGCGGATAAATGGCATATCCCCGGTCAACCAATCCTACCTGCAACAGCGCTAGGGGTCAGATTTGGCGATCTAAGGAGACTTCATGACGATGTGCTGCGGGTAGAGAAAGGCCTCATCGCCTCGACAGATCCAGGATACCCACTCTACGTGGTTAACGTTCCGCGGCAAATGTCGTACGTCGACAGCTTCCCCGCAGATAAGTTCTTCCTCCGATTCGATTACATATTCGACATGTTTCACGTAAAGAAGCTGGATTTTACATTTGTCCGCCTTTATGCCTTGCACATGAACTACATCATCGGGTTTGAGCAGATATCTCATATCTGTGTCGCTGACCCGTACTACATCCACGAGGGCTTCTTGGCAGTCTGCGCAGAGCACCGTGTATATGCGAGGGAATACATCATCAATTTCATGCTCGACAATAAGGACAAGGAGGTGATTCTCATGCCTTATCATCCCGTGTAAGTCATCCCTATCCTTCCTTCGATTTCAATCATTCATTTGCACGGTGGAGGCTAAGTAATTTGAGGTGTACTTATTTTGCGCAGCGGCGGGTGCGCCGTCCTCATCATCCTATACCCCTGATTCTCCCACGCTCTTTACTTGGACTCGTCGAAGAACATTCATAAAAAGGATTACACCCACATCAAGGATGTTCTCGACAGTGCTATGTTTTACTACCAAGCAAGGGGTGGAGAGGTTAGGAACAAGAAGAGAAGGGGCGGCAGGGTCGCCTTAGATATCGAGGATCATTGACTTCGAGCCGAGTTCTATCACATCCAGCGCGAACTTGCCCAAATCATCATGAAGGAGGTCGTCGGAAAAACAGGGATGTTCTACGAAGAAGGACAAATGTCGCGGGAAGACGTCCGAACATGGGTAGCCGCTCAGCGTCTCGACCTGAAGCCTTTCACTAGGCTCGGGGACTATTTCCCTGACATGGATGGATGGAACGACATGTTGGAGTGATTGTCGATATATGACAATGTGTCCGTCTAGTCCATACTTTCTGTATGACAAAACTTTGAGTTATGCACGGTGAAACTTTATTTGTGATGTAATTAAACCGTCCTCCTCCTCGACTAGCGAAAATCACTCTAGTTAGGGCATTTTGGGGTACGATGAACTTTGTTATTTATGCTTATGATATGTTGTTTCTATTTTTGCCAAGTCTGTCTCTTTCTATTGCTCAACTATATATGTTGCATATCATCGACTCATGTGACGATGCAGGTGCATAGATCATCGATGGTGAATAAGTGCTACGCCAGGAGTATATATACGACAAGTGGCCGGAGTGTCAGGCCCAGGTGTACCGGTTTCCGGTTTCCGAGTGACAGGCAGTAGTTAGTTTAGGTTCACGCTAATACGAGAGAGGGATACAAACTCATGTACTCAAAGTGATAGCTCTTCTCGCGTATATCATTGTTTAGATGGATGACGATGTATTTGCAAGTAATCGAGACTTGTATCGCTATTTTCGAGATGATGACGAGAGACCACTTTGTGTTGGATGATGATTATGATGATGGCATGATTTGATGAGACTAATTGTATGTATATGCTATGATTACATTTGTATGTGTATGATATGCTAAAGATTATTGTATAAACCCTATTCAAATACAAAACAAATACAAAAACAAATATGCAGGGAAAAAAACTAATAAAACTAGTAGTAGCGAGGGGAAAAAATTTAGCAGTATAGCCGCATTACCAGTAGCGCTTCCCAGTAAACAGCGCTGCAGATAATATCAGCAGCGCCCTTCTCTAAAGAGCGCTACAGCAATTCATGTATAGCAGTAGCATGGGACAACAGGCGCTACGGCTACGCGTTAGCTGTAGCGCCTTATTAGTAGCGCCGGTCCCCGCGCTACTGAGAGGCCCAAAACCCGCGCTGCTTCTAGGCTTTTCCCTAGTAGTGGGTGGCTGGCTGCTGAATTGGTGCGGCGGCAGGGTCTTCACGAAGATCCGCATGCCACCACGCAGGTGCTTGGCTAGTTGGCCTAGAAGTTGCATGCTGCCACGCAGGCGCTCGCCTAGTTGGCAAGCTGATCGCCGTGTTGGAGCGGCCATGGGGCGGCAGAGCCTTGGTAGGTGTGGGCCTGGTTGCGACCCTGCAGATGTCCCCAGCAAGGATCTTGCCCGGGGGCCTTCGCCCTCTGGTTCTCATCTAGTCTCGCAGGCCTCTGGTCTTCACAAAGATCTGCATGCCACCATGCAGGCGCCTCCCGAGCCTTGGTTCTAATGTTGTCGATAGTGTCGGAACTCTTAGGCTCAAGGGTGGCGGCCTTGCTGGTGTTGGGCAAGTTGCCCCGACAAGGCTCTTGCCGGGGCCATGTAAGCCGCCCCGGCAAGGCTCTTGCCGGGGGAAGCTCACCTTGTCCCTTTGCTCTTCGCGCCTCTGGCTTGAGCACTGCCCTGGTTGTCTTGTATCTTTGCTTCCCTCTGCCGCGCCAAGCGTGGCCGCAGGCATGGATACAACTACCCGCGCACAAGTAAAGGGGTACAGAAGGCCCCTACTTTTGTACACCGACAGAGAATGAACTATAGAGCATCTTTCAGAAACCAGAGCCCAACATGATCCAGGTGCTCAGTATGATGAAGCCATTGCCCATTGATGCAGAATATCCCAAGGAATTCTTTGTCAAAGACCTCGAGTACCTGCCCCGCACAGTCTATCACATTCTGAGGCTTACTTTGTGGCCTATAAAAGGCAATTCTCTTGATTCCAAGCTTGAAGGCGCCATGAAGACATTGGTCTTCTATATCATCAACGGCATCAGGTTCAACACTCAAGATTTCTTCATTCATCAGCTAGCAGCTTCAGGAATTGATCTGTTTGGCCTCAAATTCTATGCACCATGGGTCATGTGCTTTATTAAGCTTCACTCAACTGTCAACTATCAACCTTCAGCGCGCAATCATGTTGTATTTCAGCCTGATGTTGATATGTCATATGAAGCCATCTATCCTGAGCCTGCCAAGAAGCCACTCCATGAATACAATGTGGAACATCAAAGCTTCACTCAGCCGATTGAAGGTATTCATGTGCCTAATCCTCCTACTCCTGATGGTCCTCTTGCTGGTCATCAATGTCTACCGCATCGTGCCAACACTGATGCCATAGCTAGCACTATTTCTCAAAGGCCAAAGAAGCATTCTCGTGTCCTCAATGACAGAGAACTTCTTTTAGCACTTCATCAGAAACAGGATAGGCATCATGACTGGCTGAAGCGCCAGATGCAGTGTCTTGTTGTTGATGTCAACCACATTCAAAATTTGGCTACCAAGAATTCATTGGTTACGCATGAAGCCTGTCGGCGGTCCTGAAAGAGACTCACACTACTCTATTCTGAAGATGATCTTCGTGAAGATTGCTTCTCAGAGCGATTCAAGTTTGACTCCAGGCCTCCACAATCTGCAAGTTGGCGTCCAACTCCTTCCATTGAAGATTCAGAGTATTCATCTTCGGTTGCAATTGTTGTTGTGAGAGTCATTGATCAAGAAGATGACGCCACTTCACTAGCGATGGCTTCACTGCATCACGATGCTGCACCAGGCCCATCTGCACTGCCCAACACCAACGTCTACCCTGTTGCTCCAACATCTTCACCACCTAAGAGCGAGTAGACACTCTATGTATTCAAACCTTTTTGGTCCGTCTGCACCGCCCAACACCAACGTCGACCCTGTTGCTCTAACATCTTCACCACCTGAGAGCGAGTAGACACTCTATGTCCTGAAACCTTTTTGGTCCTTACTGACAAAAGGGGGAGAAGCATATGGGTTGATAGTCTTCAAGAGGGTCCATTTGGGGTGGTTGCTTATTTTTGCTAAGTTCTTACAACTCCCGTTTTGAAACTATTTGGCTTTTGAGTTGTAACACTTAAACTTGATGGTCGTCTGCTGCCTTTGCTGCTACCTTGTGATGTGATGATAAATTCTGCATGAAGTCATTCTGCAGACACCCATTTCTCATTGTGCATTTCATTATCTTCATTATTCTTATGTATGCACGATGAATTGTCTTCATTTGTTGAAGAGGATATCCACAAAGTTAAACCTTCCATGTGCATTTTCATTCAAAAGCAAACTACCTATATGCACATCTTCAGGGGGAGCCTTTTCAACCTATGAAGACAATGCCTATGTTCTTTAACTTTCACATACTTTTATCCCCGTTGAAAACTTCAACTAGGTTGTCATCAATCACCAAAAAGGGGGAGATTGTAAGTGCATCTAGTGCCACCCCTAGTTGGTGTTGGATTATTGATGAGATACGTGGTTGAGGGACTAATGTGTTTGTGAGAATTGTAGGATAACACAAGTAGTAGTCCCTCATTGATTCGGTTTACCTACCAGAGATGACCCCTAAAAATGTATGAAGACATTGAAGACAATGGTGGTTCGTGAAGACATTCACCTGAAGATAATGACTTGTGAAGATATTCATTTGAAGACTATGGAATTCGAAGACATAGTTTCTTTCGTAGTTCCTTTTCTTATTTCTTGAGTCATATAAACCACCATACTGTTAGGTGGGGTCCAAGTGAACAAAGTAAGATGACTGAAGTGATGCTCAACCTAAATCATATGTCTTCGAGCGAAGACAATGAGAGCAAATCTTATCTAGAGTTGGATGAGTCAGTTTTTCTTGTAGCCCAAGCCAAGCTGTCGCGTGTGTTTGAAATCCGACTATTGGACACGTGTCGGTTTCTTAGTGACCCTCGGTCATTTTGGACATATCATGTTGGGTTGCCTCCAGGCTATAAATAGCCCACCCCTACACCATAATTTGGTGTCTGCTCAGAGTTAGTGCACGGCTTTTGTCATTTGAGAGCAACCCACCTCTGAAGCCTTTGAGAGAGAGATCCTTGCGAGGACAAAGCCCAAAACACCCGAAGCCAAAGAGTGTTAGGCATCACTGAAGTCTTTTTGTCTGCGTGACTTGAACACTTGTTACACTCGAGGACTATGTATCCTCTAGCCGGTTAGGCATCGCGTTCTGAGCATCCAAGAGTCAATGTGGATCGCCGGTGAATGAATTCTGTGAAGGTTTGGAAGTCAACCTTGAAGACTTACCAGAGTTATTGGGCGAGGGCTGGGTGTCCTTAGCACAAGGGGAATAAGGTGAAGACGCGGTCTTCTGAGTTCAATCTCAGCCTCCCGACCCAGACGTACAATTGCCACAGCAACTTGAACTAGTCTACCAAATCCTTGTCTTCAGCAAGCTACTAGTTATATGCCTTACTTCCTTTACATTTCTGTTTGTCTTCGTGAAGTCATTGCTTGCTTGCCTGATCTATTTGACTTCACTGTGTGAACACTATTACCTGTTTGGCTTCATTCTCTCTTCCATTCTGATCCGTACTACCTAGTTGTTGTTAGTCTTCGTACTTTCACTATATTGCTTACTTTACTATGGCTTGTCTAGTGTAGTTTATCTTCCGCTGCATATCAATAGGTACATTTCATCTGGTTGTCTCCAAAGACCTCGTGTGTCGAAGACTTTCATAAAAATCATGTATTCACCCCTCCCTCTAGTCGATCTAGCACTTTTAGCAGACAAAATAATCTCTAAAAGATAGCTTCAGTGTGCAGGTTTAAGCATGCTAGTAAAGCAAAACAAGTGGAAAGGTGTATTAACTGCAACAGGCCTAACAGTTAACAACAAGCAAACATAGTCATTCAAACTGGTATTGTGCCGGTCTAAGTACTCTGGTTATTGTTTAATAAAAATGGAAAGGCGTGTTAACTACAAGATGCAGCAACCAAATGTTGTCATTCATAGTGGTATTGTTGAAACTGGTATTGATGGAATTGAACTACACAGTTCATACTTGCACATATATAACATCACGTTGTGAATAACTAGAATAAACAAGGCATACTACAAACAACCAAAGATAGCATTTGAAACTCAACATATGCTAACTACAAACAACTGAACAATCAAAAAAATTTAAAGAGGCATATTGTGACGCCCCAAGACCGGAGCTTCAGTTGCCTTCCAGGGTTTCCGAGTTTTGTCGTGTGTTTTGTTTTGTGTTGTGCATTCATCATGTCATCTCTTGCATTGCATCATCTCATCATGCCATCATATCATTATTTTTTTTTAAACTCAACTAAATAAATTGTATGGATTTTTTCGATCCATTTAAATCGAGGGATTCACATGGTGACTTCTCTTTATAACATATCGTCCCAATATTATTAGGGAGCTATAATAAATATTCCATTAATTGGAATTCACCATAACACACTTGCAAATTCCAATGCCCTTTCTACTTCAAGTTTGGTCCCCAAACCTTGCCATTATTATTCTATCATTTTCCGGAGTTCCACCAAAAATCCTCGGGCCATTTTTGTTAAATTCCTCATATTTTTGTGAGCCCGGGAAAATTATCCGTGTGTCCAAATTCTTTCCCTAACCCTCTCTTTCTTTTTGTCTCTCTATTTTCTTTTCTGCTAAATATAGAGAGAGAGGAGAGAGGAGCCAGCCCAGCCGGCCCCTGGCCTTTCTCCTCCACCAGGCCGGCCTAGCCTCCAGACCGGCCCAAGGCCCAGCCGGCGCACCCCTCTAACCCTAGGCGCCAGGCCCCCATCTCCCCTCGTCCTCCTCCTAGCGCCGCACGCTCAGCCCGATCCCCTTTCTCCCTCGTCCTCCCATCGATCCCCTCCATCCTCCTCTCAGACTTTGCACCCGATCCCCCGCTCCTCCACGACCAGGCGGACCCCTGGTGGCCTCCTCGTCGCCGACAGGCTCCACCAGGCGCGCGCCTCAACCCTCCTCGCCGCCCTTGGTGCCGCGCCACCGCAACCTGCCCCGTCGCCCTCGTCAACGACCCTCTCCACCTCCTCGCGCCGGCCACCTCGCCGCGCCGTGCCGGTGCCCTCCATCGCCGACGAGCCCCACGCCAGGAGCCCCAAGCGCCGCCTCGTCTCCTCTGCAGCTCCTCCTCCGCCTCGACCTCGCCGCCGGCAGCAGCAGGAGCTGCTGCATCCTCTCGCCGTCCCCGTGCCAGGGACCAGATCCGCGCCGCCCCGGCCCGGAGTCGCCGAGCCCTGCCATGGCCGCGCCTCCCTGCTCCACCTCGGGAGGTCCTGCCCGACGCCATGGCCGCCGCCCCATGGAGTCCCGCCGGCCAGGGACCAGATGGGCCCCTGCCCCGCCTCTGCCTCGTTCGAGCAGGGTGGAGGAAGCGCCTCTGTTCGCCCCTCCCGTTGCTGCCAAGGCTCGGAAACCAGGGAAGCCCGAGGAAGCCTTCGTGGGTTTCGCCAAGTTCCCCTCCGAACAAACGCACGACTACACGGTGATGCGCCAAGTAACCCCCTCGGATCGTCAAGTTCGACTACACGGGAACGACTACACCCGAGGTGGATAACGACAAGTACCCCTATGCGCGAAGACGCCAAGTCCGTTTCGGGATTCTTCAAGTACCGCTACCGTCGACCCCGGAGACAGCGGATGCGCCGAGTCCCTCTTCGAACATCTACGAAAACGTGTGTACCACTACCGTCGACCCTCGAAGACCCCGTGGACCCCGAACATCCACGGGACATGAACAACTACTTCCGATGACGAGATGTACCACTACCATCGAACGAGAACGTCTACTTCCCCACGCGCCGTAATGCGACTACCATCGCGAGACCGCAAGTACCACGACAACCCGAAGGATTCGGACCCGTCAAGTACCTCTTCGAAACGAACATGAAACACTACTTCCTCTACCGTCGCGTGTACCACTACTTCCCTCGGCGATCATCGCGAAACGACTACTTCCTCTACTTCCTCGACGACCCGTGAACGTCTACTTCCCTCTCTGAAACTCGACCCGTCCCGCTTGAACGTTCGAAGGTATAACCCGTGGCGACCGCCGTGATCGAATCATCCTTGCGATGCCCCTCTTTTGCCATGCCACCGTTCCGTGGGAACCCGGAATCCGGGATCACCCCACCATCCTTGCATGACTCGCTCACGCCCACTTCTTTTGCTCCGGTATCTCCGTGAGTTATCGGAACCGGAATGTTGCCGTGGCATCATTTTTCGGATTCGTTGCCGTGGCACCCCTTTCTTCCACCACGGTGACATAATGCTTCATATCATGCTCATGTCAACGTTTTCATAAAAATTGCTTACAACTTGCACTTGTCATCCGCATCATGATAACAACAATTAAAATGTTTAAAATTGTTGTTTGCATTAATATGCTAATATGCCATGCTAAAATGCTTTATTTCATAACTAAATAACCGTAACTCGGATTTAAATAATTTATATATGTAAATGGGGTAGAAAAATGCCTAGTTTAACATGGTCCACTTTATTTTGCTGTTTAACAACTCTAAAATATGCTTTAGGTCAGATCTGTTCCGAATCCATAATATGCATATGAGGGTTTTTCCGGAATTGTTGATTCGTTGTTTCCGGCCTCATTTAAACTTGCCTAAATAGGTAGTTTAATTTTGCTTCACCTCTTGCCATGTTTAATAACATTTAATATTGTTGGGTACCTAATCGGGAGAGAACTAAATAAGTGTTGTGGTGTTCCGTCAATATGCAACTCGTTGCATATTGGGCTCCATTTAACTTGTAGTTTTGTTTGTGCTTATTACCATGCCATGCTATTTAAACCGGACATGCATCATACTTGTTTGTGCATCATGCCATGGTTATGTGATGGTTGTTTACTATGTTGTTTGTTTGTTTCCGGTTTGCTTTTCTCGTTAGCTTCGGTTCCGTTCCGGAGTTGTGAGGATTCATTCGACTTCGTCCGCTTGTCTTCTTCATGGATTCGTTCTTCTTCCTTGCGGATTTCAGGCAAGATGACCATACCCTCGAAATCACTTCTATCTTTGCTTGCTAGATGCTCGCTCTTTTGCTATGCCTATGCTACGATGCCTACCACTTGCTATATCATGCCTCCCATGTTGCCATGTCAAGCCTCTAACCATCCTTTCCTAGCAAACCGTTGTTTGGCTATGTTACCGCTTTGCTCAGCCCTCTTATAGCGTTGTTAGTTGCAGGTGAAGATGAAGTTTGTTCCTTGTTGAACATGGAGATGTTGTTCCTTGTTGGAACAGGTTTACTTGTTGGGATATCACAATATATCTTATATTATTAATGCATCTATATACTTGGTAAAGGGTGGAAGGCTCGGCCTTATGCCTGGTGTTTTGTTCCACTCTTGCCGCCTAGTTTCCGTCATATCGGTATTATGTTCCCGGATTTTGCGTCCCTAACGCGGTCGGGTGATTTATGGGACCCCTTGACAGTTCGCTTTGAATAAGACTTTTCCAAAGAAGGCCCAACATTGGTTTTACCATTTGCCTCACCTAGTCCTTTTTCCCTTGGGTTTAGGAGCCCAAGGGTCATCTTTATTTAGCCCCGGACCAGTGCTTCTCTAAGTGCTGGCCCGAACCGAGCCGCTTCTGAGGGCCACCTTGGGGCAACCTGAGGTTGGTTTTACTCTGTAGCTTGTCTCATCCGTGTTGCCACGAGAACGAGATATGTGCAGCTCCTATCGGGATTGTCGGCGCATCGGGCGGTCTTGCTGGTCTTGTTTTATTGCTGTGAAATGTCTTGTAGCCGGATTCCGAGACTGATCGGGTCTTCCCGGAAGAAGGAATATCCTTCGTTGATCGCGAGAGCTTATCATGGGCTAAGTTGGGACACCCTGCAGGGTTTGAACTTTCAAAGCCGTGCCATGGTTATGTGGCAGATGGGAATTTGTTAATGTCCGTTGTAGAAAACCGAAGTTGATCTCAATTATAATACACCAACGCGTGTGTAACTGTGATGGTCTCTTCTCGTGGTCCGGAAGTGAACACGGTGTTGGAGTTATGTTTGACGTAAGTAGTTTCGGGATCACTTCTTGATCATAGTTGTACGACCGTGCTTTTGCCTTCTCTTCTCGCTCTCTTTTGCGTATGTTAGCCACCATATATGCTAGTCGCTTGCTGCAGCTCCACCTCACTACCTTGCCCTACCTTTAAGCTTAAATAGTCTTGATCTCGGGTGTGAGATTGCTGAGTCCCCGTGACTCACGATACTTCCAAAACCAGTTTGCGGTGCCGATGAAATCGTGCGGGTGATGCACCCGAGCTCAAGGAGGAGCTCGATGAAGATCTTGTTCATTGTGTTGTTTCGTTTCAGTTGATCAAGAGTGGAGCCAGTTGGGACGATCGGGATCCGTAGCATTTGGGGTAGTCTTCTTTTATTTTGGTTCCGTAGTCGGACCTTGATTGTATCTGTATGATGTAATGTTTTACCCATGTATTGTGTGAAGTGGCGATTGTAAGCCAACTATGTATCTCTTTCCTTATGTATTACATGGGTGGTGTGAAGATTACCTCACTTGCGACATTGCTTTCAATGCGGTTATGCCTCTAAGTCGTGCTTCGACACGTGGGAGATATAGCCGCATCGAGGGCGTGACAAGTTGGTAATCAGAGCCTTCCCCGACTTAGGAGCCCCCTACTTGATTGTTTGTCATGCGTTGTTGAGTCTAGAATGGAAAATGTTTTGAGTCTTAGGATTATATATATCGGAGAGTAGGATTCTTTTTACTCCCCAGTCCCTTCGTCGCTCTGGTGAGGTATCCTGACGTAGAGTTTTGACTCTTCTCTTCTCAAATTTCACTAAATTTTTTTAGGATCACGTGGGTATCTTGGAATCGTTCCGATGGTTTTGTGACGAGAACATTGTTCTTGGTGCCTCCTGACATTTAGGGGTTGTGGCGGTGTCCCGGGAGTTGAGCTCCGAGGTGTTGTCGTCACAATTTTATCGTTGCAGATTCGAATACCTGAGTTTTACCGACATCGAAATCTCTTTTGTGCAGTTGTTGGTGAGATAACCTGATAGCCCAAAGATCTTGTGGCGAAAAGGGAGTATTGCCATGACTTGTATAACGGATGTTTTTCAAGGTCGAGGTACACGATTTCCGAGGATTTCTTGGTTATGTGTTGACGGATGGATACAATTGGATCTAGGTATTGTTAGTTTGGGTGATATATTTTGTGTCCCTGATCCCCAACACCTGATTGCATAACCGAAAGTTTCGGAGTTTATAGGTGGGAATTCAAGTAGCTCCTAGAATATCTTTCCTACAGATGCATGATATGGGTTTGGGTAAATCTCTATCATATGTATTTGTTCCGGCTTATTCTGCAAGCCAAATCCTTTGTTTTTGTTCCTTTTTTGTGGTATTCGAGTTGCTTCAATGTCAAGTGTTGATTCCATACCTTTTCCTCAAACGGTGTTCTCATATTTCTATGTGAATACTAATCCTTCTTGATCATTGAGCTTGTCATGTTAATTCTTTTCCAACCGGCGTGCTTCTCTTCAAGTGGATCCGATCATTCCAACATTCGCAAGATCAATTCTAAGTTTTTTTTCTCAACGGTGTTCGTTTCATCCGACCCAAGTTGTTTTGATTTCCCGCCCTCCCACCCCTTTTTCTTCAAGGACTCAGATTTCTTAATCAAGTATCCATTTTGTTGAGTGAAGTTTCTTCATTCTTTTCCTTTATTGTTTTATCGGGTGATTTCTCATGAAGACGCTAAGGAAGTTTCAACCTTATCATTGTTCCATTCTAATTTTCTTCTCCGGTGGATTTAGTCAAGTTTTCAGTGTTGATCGTATTCTTTTCATCGTTTCAAATGCTTTCTCATGTCGGTGCATCTCTTAATCATCCACTTCTCGCTATTCAATTGTTCCGGAGTGTTGAAGATATCTCAGAAGATTCTAGTTTCCATTCTCAATTCACTCAAGTTCTTTTGAGGATGCTATCTCATTCAAGCCATCTAATTCTACCGGTGCAATATCTATTTCAAACAATTATTCAACGGTGTTTCTTTTGAGTGGGCCCTAACCCACAGGTCTTTTCCCAGGATCTTACCTGACTCTTTTATTTTCCCGGCGCTATTCCCAAATTCTTTGCAAAGTTTGACGTAAGGATGAATTATCATCAGTCAAATGTCTTTCTCCAAGATCTTTCAAATTATTTTCATTGTTGGTTCAACCTTTCTAATTTTCATTCCGGAGTGCTTCAATAATTCATGGTGGTGTTTCTCGTCATCATTCTCAACATTTGAAGACCGAAGACGAGTTTCTCTTAATCTTGCTCCATTCTCTTCAAGATTCTTGGTTCTAGTTTGATGCCATCCTCTCATAATTATTTTCGGTTGTGAGAATTCTTTTCACCCACCCGGAGCATTTCAGGAGTCTTTTCAGTTTGATTCTTCGGAGCCCATCATCTCAGAATTATTCATTCAAGCGTTCAACTCTGGTTTTCCAAATCTCACCGGTGCATCGTCGAAATATCCTCTAATCAGTTCATGATCTCTTCGTTCTAATGTATCTAAATTTTGTCAAGCATCTTTATTCGTTTTACAATTCTTCCCGGTGAATTGTGCCTTTGCTACGTTCATTCTCAATTCTTACGGTGGTTTGTTCAAGATTTCACTTCCTTTGTTATCACATCAATTTATTCGTTGTTTCAATCCTACCGGTGGTTCCTTGAAGACCTACCCAAGTTTGAGCCATATCTATCTTAATCCTTTCTACGAGAATAAGTAGTATGACAAATCCATTGCTTGTCATCAATTTAATTGGTGAAGGATCGGCATAATGTAATTCTTATTCTTGTTTCATCGAGTAAATTCAATTCCTTATTCCGGAGGATCGTCAAAATTCTTGGTTTCATTTGTTCATCTTTCTTTCCGGAGTTCCAAGTTTTCTCGGCTATATCATTTCAAAGCTTCATCTTATCACTGCAAGGCTTCACCTTGTGTTTTCAACTTCTCTTTCTTTTATCATCCTTTTCTTACCGGAGTTCTTCATGGAGTTTCTTCATGGTGGTTCGTCAAGGATTCTTTTCATTCTTCAATTGTTCTTCAAGATTTCTCTCGGAGTTATGATCCGCCAAGCTATACTTCAAAATAAGCATGGTGTTCAACACATGTTTTGTTTTGAGGCGTTCAAGCATTCTTCATCTTGCATTTCGAAGCGCAATTCGTTCTACCTTATCATTTGAGGTGGTGTTATGTCATTCTCGACAATTTGAGTTCGTGTTTCATGATTCACATGTTGTCAAGAATGAGGTATTTTAAATCCATCAATCTCTACATTGGAGTTGTCTTGGGCTATATTTCACCTAAAGCTTTCCCCAAGGATTGTTGCTATTTATGGTGCTTGTAAATGACCCAAGTTCTTCATTTGTCCTCCCGGTGATATAAGTTTCTCGTCTCCTTGTTGATATCAATTCAATCGTTTGTTTCCGTTAGTGGCAGAAGCTCACCTCATAATTTTGAGATGTTTTCATAAGCCCACTACAAGTTTATCCTTATCGTTGTTGTTTTTTTTCCAACAACTCCGTTCTATCCTTCTTTTTAACGGTGCTTTCCAAACTCATTTGTGGTAGAAGTTGTCTTTTTCTTCTCCGTCCCTTTATCCCAACAATCTAGATTCTATTCTTTCGTTTCGAAGGCATTGTGATGTTGCTCTCTTCACCCATCACCTCGTTTTGCAAAGATCATGTTCTTTTTCTTGCTTACCGATTTAACCGGAGTGGTGTCAATATCTATTTTATCACTAAACCTCTTGGTTCTCGTCGTATCCCTTGTTCCTCTTTTCTAACAGAGTGTTTTCAACTTTGTTCATCTTCATTGTTTTCTTTCTTTCATTTTGTTCAACCTCTCGAGGTTCTTTGGTTTCACTCGTTTATCAAAGAAGCAACTTTGTTTTACCTCTTCCTCTTTCGCTTTTCTCCGGTGCCATCCTAGATCTCGGGACGAGATCCTCTCGTAGTGGTGGAGTGTTGTGACACCCCAAGACCGGAGCTTCAGTTGCCTTCCAGGGTTTCCGAGTTTTGTCGTGTGTTTTGTTTTGTGTTGTGCATTCATCATGTCATCTCTTGCATTGCATCATCTCATCATGCCATCATATCATTATTTTTTTTTAAATTCAACTAAATAAATTGTATGGATTTTTTCGATCCATTTAAATCGAGGGATTCACATGGTGACTTCTCTTTATAACATATCGTCCCAATATTATTAGGGAGCTATAATAAATATTCCATTAATTGGAATTCACCATAACACACTTGCAAATTCCAATGCCCTTTCTACTTCAAGTTTGGTCCCCAAACCTTGCCATTATTATTCTATCATTTTCCGGAGTTCCACCAAAAATCCTCGGGCCATTTTTGTTAAATTCCTCATATTTTTGTGAGCCCGGGAAAATTATCCGTGTGTCCAAATTCTTTCCCTAACCCTCTCTTTCTTTTTGTCTCTCTATTTTCTTTTCTGCTAAATATAGAGAGAGAGGAGAGAGGAGCCAGCCCAGCCGGCCCCTGGCCTTTCTCCTCCACCAGGCCGGCCTAGCCTCCAGACCGGCCCAAGGCCCAGCCAGCGCACCCTCTAACCCTAGGCGCCAGCCCCCATCTCCCTCGTCCTCCTCCTAGCGCCCGCACGCTCAGCCCGATCCCTTTCTCCCTCGTCCTCCCATCGATCCCTCCATCCTCCTCTCAGACCTGCACCCGATCCCCGCGCTCCTCCAGCGACCAGGCCGGACCCCGGTGGCCTCCTCGTCGCCGACAGGCTCCACCAGAGCGCCCGCGCCTCAACCCTCCTCGCCGCCCTTGGTGCCGCGCCACAAGAACCTGCCCGTCGCCCTCGTCAACGACCCTCTCCACCTCTTCGTGCAGCCACCTCGCCAGGCCCGTGCAGTGCCCTCCATCGCCGACGAGCCCCACGCCAGAGCCCCAAGCGCCGCCTCGTCTCCTCTGCAGCTCCTCCTCCGCCTCGACCTGCGCCCGCAGCAGCAGGAGCTGCTGCATCCTCTCGCCGTCCCGTGCGAGACCAGATCCGTGCCGCCCGGCCGGGTCGCCGAGCCCGCCATGGCAGCGCCTCCTGCTCCACCTCGGGAGGTCTGCCCGACGCCATGGCCGCCGCCCCATGGAGTCCCACCGGCCAGGGACCAGATGGGCCCCGGCCCCGCCTCTGCCTCGTTCGAGCAGGGTGGAGGAAGCGCCTCTGTTCGCCCCTCCCGTTGCTGCCAAGGCTCGGAAACCAGGGAAGCCCGAGGAAGCCTTCGTGGGTTTCGCCAAGTTCCCCTCCGAACAAACGCACGATTACGGTGATCGCCAAGTAACCCCTCGGATCGTCAAGTTCGACTACACGGGAACGACTACACCCGAGGTGGATAACGACAAGTACCCCTACGCGCGAAGACGCCAAGTCCGTTTCGGGATTCTTCAAGTACCGCTACCGTCGACCCCGGAGACAGCGGATGCGCCGAGTCCTCTTGAACATCTACGAAAACGTGTACCACTACCGTCGACCCTCGAAGACCCGTGGACCCGAACATCCACGGGACATGAACAACTACTTCGATGACGAGATGTACCACTACCATCGAGCGAGCGTCTACTTCCCCTCGCCGTGTCGACTACCATCGCGAGACCGCAAGTACCACGACAACCCGAAGGATTCGGACCCGTCAAGTACCTCTTCGAAACGAACATGAAACACTACTTCCTCTACCGTCGCGTGTACCACTACTTCCCTCGGCGATCATCGCGAGAATGACTACTTCCTCTACTTCCCTTGACGACCCGTGAACGTCTACTTCCCTCTCTGGCTTCGACCGTCCCGTTTGAGCGTTCGAAGGTATAACCCGTGGCGACCACCGTGATCGAATCATCCTTGCGATGCCCTCTTTTGCCATGCCACCGTTCCGTGGGAACCCGAATCCGGATCACCCACCATCCTTGCATGACTCGCTCCGCCCACTTCTTTTGCTCCGGTATCTCCGTGAGTTATCGGAACCGGAATGTTGCCGTGGCATCATTTTTCGGATTCGTTGCCGTGGCACCCCTTTCTTCCACCACGGTGACATAATGCTTCATATCATGCTCATGTCAACGTTTTCATAAAAATTGCTTACAACTTGCACTTGTCATCCGCATCATGATAACAACAATTAAAATGTTTAAAATTGTTGTTTGCATTAATATGCTAATATGCCATGCTAAAATGCTTTATTTCATAACTAAATAACCGTAACTCGGTTTAAATAATTTATATATGTAAATGGGGTAGAAAAATGCCTAGTTTAACATGGTCCACTTTATTTTGCTGTTTAACAACTCTAAAATATGCTTTAGGTCAGATCTGTTCCGAATCCATAATATGCATATGAGGGTTTTTCCGGAATTGTTGATTCGTTGTTTCCGGCCTCATTTAAACTTGCCTAAATAGGTAGTTTAATTTTGCTTCACCTCTTGCCATGTTTAATAACATTTAATATTGTTGGGTACCTAATTGGGAGAGAACTAAATAAGTGTTGTGTTGTTCCGTCAATATGCAACTCGTTGCATATTGGGCTCCATTTAACTTGTAGTTTTGTTTGTGCTTATTACCATGCCATGCTATTTAAACCGGACATGCATCATACTTGTTTGTGCATCATGCCATGGTTATGTGATGGTTGTTTACTATGTTGTTTGTTTGTTTCGGTTTGCTTTTCTCGTTAGCTTCGTTCCGTTCGGAGTTGTGAGGATTCATTCGACTTCGTCCGTTTGTCTTCTTCATGGATTCGTTCTTCTTCCTTGCGGATTTCAGGCAAGATGACCATACCCTCGAAATCACTTCTATCTTTGCTTGCTAGATGCTCGCTCTTTTGCTATGCCTATGCTACGATGCCTACCACTTGCTATATCATGCCTCCCATGTTGCCATGTCAAGCCTCTAACCATCCTTTCCTAGCAAACCGTTGTTTGGCTATGTTACCGCTTTGCTCAGCCCTCTTATAGCGTTGTTAGTTGCAGGTGAAGATGAAGTTTGTTCCTTGTTGGAACATGGAGATGTTGTTCCTTGTTGGAACAGGTTTACTTGTTGGGATATCACAATATATCTTATATTATTAATGCATCTATATACTTGGTAAAGTGTGGAAGGCTCGGCCTTATGCCTGGTGTTTTGTTCCACTCTTGCCGCCCTAGTTTCCGTCATATCGGTATTATGTTCCCGGATTTTGCGTCCCTAACGAGGTCGGGTGATTTATGGGACCCCCTTGACAGTTCGCTTTGAATAAGACTTTTCCAGCAAGGCCCAACATTGGTTTTACCATTTGCCTCACCCAGTCCTTTTTCCCTTGGGTTTCCAGAGCCCAAGGGTCATCTTTATTTAGCCCCCGGACAGTGCTTCTCTAAGTGCTGGCCCGAACGAACCGAGCCGCTCTGGGCCACCTTGGGGCAACTTGAGGTTGGTTTTACTCGTAGCCTGTCTCATCCGGTGTTGCCACGAGAACGAGATATGTGCAGCTCCTATCGGGATTGTCGGCGCATCGGGCGGTCTTGCTGGTCTTGTTTTATTGCTGTGAAATGTCTTGTAGCCGGGATTCCGAGACTGATCGGGTCTTCCCGGGAAGAAGGAATATCCTTCGTTGATCGCGAGAGCTTATCATGGGCTAAGTTGGGACACCCCTGCAGGGTTTGAACTTTCGAAAGCCGTGCCCGCGGTTATGTGGCAGATGGGAATTTGTTAATGTCCGGTTGTAGAAAACCCGAAGTTGATCTCAATTAAAATACACCAACCGCGTGTGTAACCGTGATGGTCTCTTCTCGGCGGAGTCCGGGAAGTGAACACGGTGTTGGAGTTATGTTTGACGTAAGTAGTTTCAGGATCACTTCTTGATCATAGTTGTACGACCGTGCTTTTGCCTTCTCTTCTCGCTCTCTTTTGCGTATGTTAGCCACCATATATGCTAGTCGCTTGCTGCAGCTCCACCTCACTACCTTGCCCTACCTTTAAGCTTAAATAGTCTTGATCTCGCGGGTGTGAGATTGCTGAGTCCCCGTGACTCACAGATACTTCAAAACCAGTTTGAAGGTCTTGTGAAATCGTGCGGTGATGCACCCGAGCTCAAGGAGGAGCTCGATGAAGATCTTGTTCATTGTGTTGTTTCGTTTGATTGATCAATAGTGGAGCCAGTTGGGACGATCGGGGATCCGTAGCATTTGGGGTAGTCTTCTTTTATTTTGGTTCCGTAGTCGGACCTTGATTGTATCTGTATGATGTAATGTTTTACCCATGTACTGTGTGAAGTGGCGATTGTAAGCCAACTATGTATCTCTTTCCCTTATGTATTACATGGGTGGTGTGAAGATTACCTCACTTGCGACATTGCTTTCAATGCGGTTATGCCTCTAAGTCGTGCTTCGACACGTGGGAGATATAGCCGCATCGAGGGCGTGACACATATGCTAGCTATAACAGGCTTAATAGCAAGGAAATATATGCATTCCTATCGGTATGTTTAAAACTGGATTGATGAAATCTACTGCACAGTAAATAATTGCATATATAGAGCATCACATTGAGAACAACTGATATAAACAAGGCATACTGCAAACAACCAAATATAGAAATTAAAACTGGACATATTCTCACTACACTACAAAAGAGACTCGACAAAACAAATCATGGGTTTCCCCCTGTGAAGAGGCACGGCAAAACAAATCATGGGTTTCCTCACTTGTCACAGATGGGCTTGTTCCCGTGGGAAGAGCACGGACCCTGGATGCGCTCCATGTGACGCCGATGGGCTCCTTCCCCTTGGAAGAGCATGGCTGTAGGGTGCCCTCCCTGACGTCGCAGACGGGCTATTTCCCCTTGGAAGAGAAGATGGGCTCTTTCCCCTTGTAAGAGCCGGAGAGGGTGCCCTCCTCGTGGTCGCTGTTGATGAGGTTTGATTGGAAGTTGTGGATCCCAAGCCAGCGTCACAGAACGTGTCCTTTAGAAGTGACAAAAGGGGCTCGATGGCAATGTAGGATGTGAAATTCTTGACAGTGAGCCAGAGGAGATCAGCGGCGGGGGTTGCTGCTTCTCTTCTGGCTCACTGTCAGGAATTTCCCATCCTACATCGCCATCGACGGCGGTTGAACCCGAGGGGTTGGGGTGGGCCACTTAACCTGTGACATAGCCTGCCTCAGACCCTCACTATCGACTACCTTGATGTCGTAGCCAGCGTCCGTGACATACCCGCATACTCTAGCCCACTGATTGAGTGTCTGCGGCCAGTAATGGTTGTCAGCTTCCTCGGCGACGTTGGGCGAAGAGACCACGATACACCTCTTTTGGGCTAGTCGCTCCTCGAGCTCCACCGGAAGCGTAGTCGGGCTTAAGCTACGACACTCTGGAGTGGGGGATGGGGATGGGGATCAATGGGAAAGGGGGCGTTTGGCAGGCATCATCTAAGAAACTCACGACGGCCTGGGTATGGAGAACAGTGGGTAAGCTGCATGGGCAAACCAGCAGATGTTGACAATGGAGGCCTTGCGGTGGCGGGGGGGGGGGGACTTGCTAGGGTATCGAGCGAGGGACGGGGGGTGTGCGCGCGCCCCCCGGGAGGTTTTGGTGTGTGTGTGTGTGTGTGTGTGTGTGTGGAGGGGGCAGTGGGTGTGTTTGAGGAAATGACGTGGGTACTTAAAATTTTACTACGTGGGATTCAAATACGGGAGTGAAATGCCAGGGCTATTGAAAATTTTGATGATGGTGCATCGCAGACGGTTCGGAGATAACAACCATGTGTTATGAAACAGAAAAACCCTGGAGGCGGGCAGATATTTTCGAGGGATCCAGGCGGGATCGGGAACAAGAAACATCACACATGGTCGAAACATAATTACTGTGTGTTATCAAACAGAAAAAAGCTGCAGACGGGTAGATATTTTTGAGAGGGGAAGCCTCATGGAGCCCAATGTACTATGCAGATGTGTGTGACAGGGGCACCGGCGTGGCACACGGTTAATTTGAGTGAACCATGTCTGTTGTGTCATCCGCTTCATCTAATGTTCATAAATTTGGCGAAAAATGACGCGGGAGAGGGTCAGAACACGAACACACTTGCATGTGGACCAAATTTATGTATGAAAAAGGTGGTTTGATGTTCAAATACCAAATGCTACTTCCATGTGGCACCTATCTCGCAAAGCGCATGGTATTGCTTGCCCCCCCCCCTCGTGTCGGCATGAAGGGAATCCTAAGCTATGAATGCATGCCCCCCAACCGAGGTTCGTCCTAGCAAAGTGCAAAGTAGCAGCCCCCCATACACACCAACTTTCAGTCGGCAGGCCAGAGAGGCATCTCACCAAGATGGATCATAAAACAGACCAAGAATAATCCACCTTGGTCGTACAACCTCTCTCTTGTTGTTGGTCAAAGTGATGGCCGTCCATGCGACCCCGGAGATGGGCTAGCTCGCCAATAATCATGCAAGTAGCTAGTCCCCGAAGACAACCACTTCATGTGTGTGTCCCAAACATATGTATGGAGAGGTGTGCTTTTGAATACACAATGGAACAACTTTGATGTGGCACCGTGCTTCCCAACTAGAAATCCACACACTGAGTGAGGGTTAGGTTGACGATGCATATGTATGTCACACCACACTTCAAGTCGACAATGGGGATTCATGGATGCATGCGTGCATAGTATATGCGCTCAAACTTAATTAGGTCTGAACCTCACCATGACCTATACTACGTTAACACGAACCAAAGGAAGAATCTGCCATGGTAACCTATCTTGTTTTTGGTCGAGGTGATCATGGATGTCCACACAGTCCCATGAATATATAGGCTTGTCGCCGATAACCACGCAAGGGAGTGTATCGTTCGAAGACAACCACTAAATGCATATGTATGGAGGTGATGCGTGCATGCATGTTTGAATACCATTTCACAACATTGATGTGGCGCGTGCATCGAAAATCGTACAGTCCCCACATAAAGCGAGATCTATTCATGACGTGTCATTGTACTAGCCACTTCGACTCGATGGGAGGAATTCATGCGTACACATGCATGTGTGTGTGCTCAAACTATATCATGTCATCCCAGAGCATGACCTATATATATATATACCGTATTACAAACAAAAAAATAATCCCCTCCTAAGTCAAATTGACCACTCTCGTTATCAGGCAAAATGTAGTGATGGATCAAGCGGGCCCACAGATGGAAAGCATCGATATGTTGGTAACCGCTTAAGTGGGTGTGAGAGGACAACCACCATCGCTTTGCATGTGGGCCAAACATATGTTGAATACCCAAAATGCTCAACTTTGATGTGCCACATGCCTCAAAAACCGTAAAGCCCCCACACAGAGTGAGGTTCATGAAGCGTGCTACATATGATGGTCCCCTTCCCCCTCTTCGACGCATACTATATGCTCCTACCGTAATTCAACCCAAAACGAATCCTCCTCGATGGTGAAATTAATTAACCTCTCCCGATATAGGTCAAAGTGATGCATGCATCGATGATGGCCTCATGGGCCCACAGATGGAAGCGTCACACGTGAGTGTCCTAGCTAGGATAACCACCGCCTCCATGCATGTGGCCCAAAGAGGTGTTGTGTGATGTTTGAATAGACAATTTCACAACATTGATGTGGTACGTGCCTCAGAAACCGAAAAGTCCCAACATTGAGTGAGGTTTACTTGTTCATGGACGCATACATATAGTATATATGCTAATACCCTCCCACCTCTTCGATGCGTACTATATATATACTCCCATCATAACACAAACAAAAAATATTCTACCTTGCTGGTCAAATTAACCTCACTGTCAGCTGTTCGTCAAAGTGATGGACGATGACCTCGCAGGCCTACAGAAAGCATTACACGCAAGTATCGAGTGTCATGTAGGACAACCATTGACTGCATGTGGCCAAAACATGTATGTATGAAAGGGTTGTGTAATGTTTTAAGTAACAACTTCACGACTCTGATGTGGCACCTGGCTAACAAAACGGCCAACCCACACGGTGGCTCACAACTCGTAGTGTACTGCGAGCCACCCGCCAACCCCCATACGCACACACCCACACACACACACACCGCGAATCCACCGCAACTATGATGCATGTTAAATTATCCCATGGTGAACATATGTTACCAAAGGAGGGACGTTTTAATTTAGAAAAAAACATAGATCATTAAGACATTTTAGTACATTGACTAATTTTGTACGGGTATAATGTGCAAAAATCAAATTTGAGCTACATGCACACGTGACAGTGCACCTAAATGGATTGCAAAAACACATGTGTCTCGCTAGGTGCATGTTTACTCCCCGTGCAAGAAATTTCAAACATTGAGGATCTTGATTTTTTAATTCTAGTGTTGGGGAATGTAGCATGCAATTTCAAAAACAAATCCTACGCTCACACAAGATCTATCTAGGAGATGCATAGCAACAAGAGGGGGAGAGTGCGTCCATGTACCCTCGTAGACCAAAAGCGGAACCATTTGACAACGTGGTTGATGTAGTCGAACTTCTTCTCGTTACGACCGATCAAGCACCGAACGTACGACACATCCGAGTTCTACGCACGTTCAGCTCGATGACGTCCCTTGAACCCTTGATCTAGCAAAGTGTCGAAGGAGAGTTCCGTCAGCACGACGGCATGGTGACGGTGATCCTGAAGTCATCCGCGCAGGGCTTCGCCTAAGCACTACGTGAATATGACCGGAGGCGTAATCTATGGAGGGGGGTGCCTCACACGGCTAGGAATCAATGTTTTGTGTTCTAGCGGTGCCCCCCCCCACATATATATAGGTGGGAGAGGGAAAGGGGCTGCAAGGGGTGCCCCGAGTAGGATTAATCCTACTTGTGCGCCTCCTCCAAGTCGGCCTCCCCCTCCTTACATATCCATCGGAGGGGGAAGGAAAGAGAGGGGTGTAACATCCCAAAATTCTAAATTTTGGAATGTTATATTAAATAAATAGTTTTGATTGTTTGTTTGATTGTTGTCTGAATAATTGAGTGAAATTGAGTGAAATTCGAAACTTTTTGAAGGATAAATGAGAGGGAATTAAAGGACTTTCCCAAACTTTCATTTTTCTTTTATGATCTCCGGGAATTCAAATTCTTTTCATCACAAAACCATGGAGAGAAGATGACATGACTTCTTCCATTTATTTAAATGACAAGGGGTGTTGAAAATATTTTCCAATTCTGAAACTTTATGCAACTCAATGATTTTCACGAGCGAAGATAAAATGACTTCTTCAAAACATATGAAATATGAGTTGGGAGTTTTAAAAGAATTAAATTCAAAGTTCTTTTGAATTTATTTCCAATTAGGATTTATTTGAGTTTTATTCAAATTATTTTCTCCAAAACAAAATATATGGAAAATAGGGTAACATGATTCCCTACATTAGAAAATTGGAGAGAAATTAATTTGAAGTCATTTTGGTATTTTAAAATGATTTTATTGGATTTTATTGGACCAGTAGCACTGTGTGAATTATTAAAATTTGTGTGGATTTTATTTGACATTAGAATAATGTTCATCTTGTAGGAAATATTTTTCTGCAAATTTTGATATATTATATGCCTATATAAAAGTTTTAATTATTTTGTTTTTGTTTTAGTTCTGTGAAATTTTGTTAAAAAAAAATATGCAGCGTCTTGGGCCAAAGGCCCAAGCCGCCGACCAGCCACCGCCAAGGCCAAGGCCAAGGCCATCGCACGCACACACCTAGGGGCCAGGAGCCCAGGTTTCCTATTCTTTACAAATCCTAGTAGGATTTGATCCCGTTCGTTATTCCGTTTATTCCGATTTGTTTCTAGATCTTTTCCTCTTTGTTTCCTAATCCTAGTCTATTTCTTGTCCCCTACCCCAAGCAAAGCCCTCCCTCCCCAATATAAATACCCAA
This sequence comes from Aegilops longissima, assembly GCA_021605205.1. NCBI lineage: Eukaryota > Viridiplantae > Streptophyta > Magnoliopsida > Poales > Poaceae > Aegilops > Aegilops longissima. The sequence goes on along the minus strand of CM038681.1, from coordinate 302,013,372 downwards.
GCACCCCCTCCAACACATCAAACCAACACCTCTCCTCTCCTCTCCTCTCCTCTCCAAGAGCAGCAGCAGTGCAAGCACCACCGCCGCATCCAAGTGCCGCCGCCACCTCGACCTCTCCTGAGGTTTATATGATCTCCTCTCCACCGTCCCGTGATCTCCTTTCCTCTAGGAGCAACCGCAACATCGGATCCGATCTTCTTCCCCAACTCCGACGACTACTCCGGTGAGATCCACAAAATCCGTAATTCATTTTTTTTCAGAAAATAGCAATCTTAGAAAATTCATATCTTTTAGAGTTTTTAGTATTTTGAGTGATTCCAATTGCTATGTGTCACAAATTTGCTGAAGTTTCTGTTAGTTCAACTTTATTTCACATTTGAGCAGTTTAAATTTGTGTTTGTATGAATTTTATCAAATCACTAGATTTGAGCTATTTTGAGTTAGGAATATTATTTTGACCGATTCTTTTTGCTCCTGGTCTCTAGGACCTTTGTTTATCCAGTAGTATTTAGTATTTTATTTCTAGGTTAATTTAAATTAGGTTTTAGCAAAACAGTATTGTTTTATTATTAGTTCTGTTTTAGCTTTTTCTTTATTGTTTTATTAGTTTTAAATTATTTCTTTTTGTCACTTTTGACAAAATTAGTTGTGTTTCTGTTAGAAAACAGGAGAAAAATTTATTTTCCTTAGTTTTGTATGAAACCTTCTATAGGTCATAGTTAGAGTTTTATAAAAGCTTTTTATTTGTTTCTTTTGCAAATAAAATTTTATGAAAAAATACTTTCTGTTAACTTAGTTGTTTTACTTTTTATTTTCTGTTAAATTATTAGTTTAGTGTTTTAATTGCTGTTAAGTTTTTTTACTTAGGGCAAAACTATGTTAGATGCTTGTAGCAAAGTCATAGATTTTCGTTAGTAGTTTTTCTTTCTAGTTTTATTTGAAGCTTCTTTGGACTTTGTTGGAGTTTTATTATGGAGTTTTTTGTTTTAATTGTTATTATGAGTGTTAAAATTGTTTGCTAGGATGTTTGCTTATATGAATGCTATGTTTGACTATATAGATTTTCAACGGAGTGACGATTAGTTCTACCAAGTCATTTTCCGACAGCGTTGTTATCTTCATCAATTATTACCGAGCAAGTTCACTTTGACCATGTTTTTCATACCTATGTGTTTTATTGCATCTAGTGTCATCTTCGCAACAATCCCTCCAGAGTGATATTGAATCCTTGTAGTTGAGTAGTATGCATGAGGTAGGAACCCATCACCCTGTTACCAAGCCCGGACGTTATTTATTTTAATGCTACGCTATAGTAGACGGGGTTGGTATGAGTGCTCGGGAGTGGTGTGAGAATGGAGGATCTCGTCAATGATGACAACTCCATGATGGAATCTGCAAGGACTGCATCTTCAAGGCCTCAAGACTTCAAGACTCGAGACAAGAATTCAATACACACTCTTGGGTGAAGGACGGTTGACGGGCACCTGGAGAAACCAGTGGTTGGCGGGATGCATGGAGAAGCGCCATGACATCTTGCGGAAAGCTTCACCCAGACTCAAAGAGACGGAAGAATACTTCATGCCGGAAGCTTACCCGTGCAACCGCAAGTCACTATGGGCTCGGCTTGGTTGACCTTAGTTGTGACTCTGGCTGGGGCGGTGCTAGCAGATGTAGAACTACGGTAGGATTGGATGAGCACGGACGGTGGTCATAGGAACTCTTCGAAGACCATGTTTGATCGTCTTGTTCTCAAACACCACGAAGTGCGAGAGCGTAAAAGAGGATCGAATCTTGCGGGTAAAGTGTACAAACCTCTGCAGAGGTTTAAACCTAATCGATTAGCCGTGTCCCGATTCACGGACAATTTGAGCATCTGGACTTGGATCTATCTCGGAACTCTCAACACCGGATTGATAACTTAATTGTGGGCAACATATGGTGATTTTGGGCTATGAGACATCGGTTGGCGGAACCATGTCATGATAGAAAACTCCATAGTATAGACTTCATTTATTCCTTTGATGTAGGGAAAATAAAATCAGCTTTTACATAAACAAAACTCAGATACTGAGCCACAAAGCCAAATTGCATATAGTATAGTTTTACCATCTGTTTATTCATGTTGTGATCTTGCGGTACATTCAATGTACTGACCTACACAGCTGCAACGTATCATGTTGCAGGATTTTCTTCGACGAGTAAGAGTTACGATGCAGGTTAGGGTCTACACTCAACCTGCCGATGGCGTTGATGGGACTCCACACCCGTTTGATTGTTTCCGCTGAGTATTATGAGGTATATATCATTTTACGTTATTTATACATGTGATTGCACTTTGATATATACATTGATGTACTGTGTGCCAAAGATACTGATCCGAGGATGGCACGATATACGAGGCTTGACCGTCGAGGTCGGGTCGATCTGAAATGGTATCGAGCACATGTTGACTAGGGGCGTGACCCTAGAAACCGGAAAGCCCTTGGACAGGAAATTTCTAAAACTTTATTTTCAAAAAGACTCTTACTTCTCATCTTTTCAGATTTTATCAAATAGACACTCTCACCTCAAATAGTTAGAATATACCCCTTTCCTTTTTGACCACACGGAGGATCAACTGAAGCCGCTCCAAGAAGTAAAGATATCGGACAACTGATGGCCATTTCAGAGTAAAGAGATTTCAACATGCGTTGGAAGAATTGCAGCTGCAACAATTGAAGACTCTGAAGACTTGAAGAATTTGAAGTTCCTGAAGAATTATTTGACCTTTAAAAGACCAAACCCCTGTTACACACTTACGTTAGATGCGGCGATTTGTGAGCTGTCATTTGTTTGATGTTTTCCGACAGCCACAAAGTAAAACCCGTTTCTTCAAAACTATTGTTGTATTGTGTGTATCTCTCCCTATCCAGCTCTCTCATATCTCATCCCAAAACTTTTGGACCCCATAGATGATGAATGAAGTTGGACTGATATTCTCTGGATCGAAGACTCAGCGGAGGCGAGCTATGGATTGAACATGGAGAATCACTTGGAGCAATTTGGTTTCAAGGAAGAATGAAGTATCGACGCGCTCTTGAGACTTTGAAGGAAGTGCTGCAACATGGTGGCAGATGCATCAAGCTATACAGGATGGAATGGAGCAAAGACTTGGGAAGAATTCAAGAAGACTCTGACAAGATCTCGTCTTACCCGGAAGCACCATGATACACCAAGAAATAAACCTTGTGCCTGCAAGATTTGCGGAGAAATAGGACACACCCAGGAGGAACACAAGGATGGATGCCCTCATTGTGAGGAGAAACACCCAGCTGAGGAATGCCCAACTAGTCGGTGACTTGTTTCTTGTGTGAAGGAACCACCCACTACCCAACCCAAAGTCACATTTACCCCATGGTGCAACAAACTATTCAGGAGCAGGAAGAAGGAATGAAAGAAGCCCTCCGAGAAGTTATGAAAGAACCTGTGATGAAGGAATGTGTTGAAGACCCTGATGGAGAAGGCCTCAACAGATTTTACTCCAATGCCTGCTATACATGTGGAGAAGAAGGACATTTTTCGCAGTATTGCACCAAGGAAAGAAAAGAGTATCCGGATATTTCCGACAGCGAAGTGAAGTTTGACCCTCGGAAATAGAAGCTCGATCATTACAGAGAAATCCAGAAGAGAAAAGAAGGCAACCCTGAACAACACAATTTTCGCAGAGAAGGACCTGAGTCATATCACTTGTTACAGGTGCAAGGATTTAGGTCATTACGCTAGTAAATGTCCAGAAAATAAGCCAAGAATCCAAGGAGCCTACATAATCACAAAGAAGCCCCGAGACATGTCGGAAGTCATTGTTTTCGCTGCAAGGAAGCAGGACATTATGCTACTAAATGTCACAACAAGATGAAAGCTGGAGTTGAGTAGTTGGAATTTTAATATTGGAAACAAGAGTAGTAGAAAGCAATTTCATTTTCATGAGTTCAGTGAGTTGAGTTATGTAATGGGTGCTCAGAGTTTGTATTGGATTCATGAAATCAATAAAGTTAAGGTGACGTGTTTTCATAAGTTTAATTGTATGAGTTGTTACTTTGTGAACAAAGATTTTGACCATTTTCGAGGATATGAGAAATATGGTCTATGGATGAATTTGTGAATTTCATTTTAAGGGTGAAAGTACCCTATGAAGAACACTAGACCAATGGAAATGGAAATGTGTCCCACAGGTTGGAGTTTGGAAAAAAATGAGTTGAAGTTTTATCTTTGATATGATGGTATTAAGAAATGAGATGTTATTGGATTTAAAGTGGTGTAATGTTGGAAAATGGAGCAATTGTAACTCCAAGGATGAGTGAAATTGGTACAAGTGTTGAAGTGGGCTCATAACCCACAGGCCCAGGAATTAATAAGGGTCAAGTACCCACTGGAGAATTTTGGGAATAGACTACGATTTGATCAACCGACGATTCTATAGGAGTTTACGAAAACCCGAGAGTTGTTAAGGAACGATAGATGTTTGTTTGGCCTGCAGAATCAATGGATTTTCCGAACTTGGTTCGTCGACAAGAGAAATTCTGCAATGCTTGTGAGGATGACCGAGTGTTAGAATGCGAGATTCGCAAAACCATGTACAAGGTAATGATTTGGGTGCGGGATGTATTGATCACCATACCGACTTACTCTTATTATTCGCTTTGCTATATGGGATGGTAAAACCTGAGTGACTTACCTATATTAGAGAGACGACGATCAAAACCTTGTTTAAACCTTAGAAAGGTATAGGTATTTTTTCCCTTGTACACGGCAGTTGTTGCCAACCGTAGGTTATACGGTGAGGTTCAACCTGACCCGTTTTCTGCGGGAAACCATAAATCATTGACCACCATGAGGTACCGATATTTGTTTAGAATTGGCGCCAGACTCGTCAGACTATGAAGACCAGTCTCGGAATAACCTTACCAAGAGTAAAAGACAAAAGAATTGAGGAAAAGGTTATGCCACTACGGAAGAGCCCAGAGAAGGAATTATCCTTAATATCTGAGAAGACCGACATCGTCAAAGAATAAGGATGGAGTATCTGAGTTTTGATGGAACCGTAACAATGCTTCTAAGGGTGGTAGCACCGAGACCGGAGACGATCGATGGATTTTGAGAAGACCCCAAACCCTAACCTATTTCTTGCTAGCCTCTTGAATCTCGGGGCGAGATTCATTTTAAATAATGGTAGATTTGTAACATCCCAAAATTCTAAATTTTGGAATGTTATATTAAATAAATAGTTTTGATTGTTGTCTGAATGATTGAGTGAAATTGAGTGAAATTCGAAACTTTTTGAAGGTTAAATGAGAGGGAATTAAAGGACTTTCCCAAACTTTCATTTTTCTTTTATGATCTCCGGGAATTCAAATTCTTTTCATCACAAAACCATGGAGAGAAGATGACATGACTTCTTCCATTTATTTAAATGACAAGGGGTGTTGAAAATATTTTCCAATTCTGAAACTTTATGCAACTCAATGATTTTCACGAGCGAAGATAAAATGACTTCTTCAAAACATATGAAATATGAGTTGGGAGTTTTAAAAGAATTAAATTCAAAGTTCTTTTGAATTTATTTCCAATTGGAGTTATTTGAGTTTTATTCAAATTATTTTCTCCAAAAACAAAATATATGGAAAATAGGGTAACATGATTCCCTACATTAGAAAATTGAGAGAAATTAATTTGAAGTCATTTTGGTATTTTAAAATGATTTTATTGGATTTTATTGGACCAGTAGCACTTTGTGAATTATTAAAATTTGTGTGGATTTTATTTGACATTAGAATAATGTTCATCTTGTAGGAAATATTTTTCTGCAAATTTTGATATATTATATGCCTATATAAAAGTTTTAATTATTTTGTTTTTGTTTTAGTTCTGTGAAATTTTGTTAAAAAAAAATATGCAGCGTCTTGGGCCAAAGGCCCAAGCCATGCCGACCAACCACCGGCCAAGGCCAAGGCCAAGGCCATCGACGACACACCTAGGGGCCAGGAGCCCAGGTTTCCTATTCTTTACAAATCCTAGTAGGATTTGATCCCATTCGTTATTCCGTTTATTCCGATTTGTTTCTAGATCTTTTCCCTCTTTGTTTCCTAATCCTAGTCTATTTCTTGTCCCCTACCCCAAGCAAAGCCCTCCACTCCCCAATATAAATACCCAAGCACCCCCCCTCCAACACATCAAACCAACACCTCTCCTCTCCTCTCCTCTCCTCTCCGCAGCAGCAGCAGCAGTGCAGCACCACTGCCACCGCCAAGTGCCGCCGCCGCACCCTCGACCTCTCCTGAGGTTTATATGATCTCCTCTCCACCGTCCCGTGATCTCCTTTCCTCTAGGAGCAACTGCAACATCGGATCCGATCTTCTTCCCCAACTCCGACGACTACTCGGTGAGATCCACGAAATCCCGTAATTCATTTTTTTCAGAAAATAGCAATCTTAGAAAATTCATATCTTTTAGAGTTTTAGTATTTTTAGTGATTCCAATTGCTATGTGTCACAAATTTGCTGAAGTTTCTGTTAGTTCAATTTTATTTCACATTTGAGCAGTTTAAATTTGTGTTTGTATGAATTTTCTCAAATCACTAGATTTGAGCTATTTTGAGTTAGGAATATTATTTTGACCGATTCTTTTTGCTCCTGGTCTCTAGGACCTTTGTTTATCCAGTAGTATTTAGTATTTTATTTCTAGATTAATTTAAATTAGGTTTTAGCAAAACAGTACTGTTTTATTATTAGTTCTGTTTTAGCTTTTTCTTTATTGTTTTTATTAGTTTTAAATTATTTCTTTTTGTCACTTTTGACAAAATTAGTTGTGTTTCTGTTAGAAAACGGGAGAAAAATTTATTTTCCTTAGTTTTGTATGAAACCTTCTATAGGTCATAGTTAGAGTTTTATAAAAGCTTTTTATTTGTTCCTTTTGCAAATAAAATTTTATGAAAAAATACTTTCTGTTAACTTAGTTGTTTTACTTTTTATTTTCTGTTAAATTATTAGTTTAGTGTTTTAATTGCTGTTAAGTTTTTTTACTTAGGGTAAAACTATGTTAGATGCTTGTAGCAAAGTCATAGATTTTCGTTAGTAGTTTTTCTTTCTAGTTTTATTTGAAGCTTCTTTGGACTTTGTTGGAGTTTTATTATTGATTTTTTTGTTTTAATTGTTATTATGAGTGTTAAAATTGTTTGCTAGGATGTTTGCTTATATGAATGCAATGTTTGACTATATAGATTTTCAGCGGAGTGACGATTAGTTCTACCAAGTCATTTTCTCGACAGCGTTGTTATCTTCATCAATTATTACCGAGCAAGTTCACTTTGACCATGTTTTTCATACCTATGTGTTTTATTGCATCTAGTGTCATCTTCGCAACAACCCTCCATAGAGTGATATTGAATCCTTGTAGTTGAGTAGTATGCATGAGGTAGGAACCCATCACCCTGTTACCAAGCCGGGACGTTATTTATTTTAATGCTACGCTATAGTAGACGGGGTTGGTATGAGTGCTCGGGAGTGGTGTGAGAATGGAGGATCTCGTCAATGGCGACAACTCCATGATGGAATCTGCAAGGACTGCATCTTCAAGGCCTCAAGACTTCAAGACTCGAGACAAGAATTCAATACACACTCTTGGGTGAAGGATTGGTTGTGGGCACCTGGAGAAACCAGTGGTTGGCCGGGATGCATGGAGAAGCGCCATGACATCTTGCGGAAAGCTTCACCCAGACTCAAAGAGACGGAAGAATACTTCATGCCGGAAGCTTACATGCAACCGCAAGTCACTATGGGCTCGGCTTGGTTGACCTTAGTTGTGACTCTGGCTGGGGCGGTGCTAGCAGATGTAGAACTACGATAGGATTGGATGAGCACCGGACGGTGGTCGAGGAACTCTTGAAGACCATGTTTGGTTGTCTTGTTCTCAAACACCTGAAGTGCGAGAACGTAAAAGAGGATCGAATCTTGCGGGTAAAGTGTACAAACCTCTGCAGAGGGTTTAAACCTAATCGATTAGCCGTGTCCCGATTCACGGACAATTTGAGCATCTGGACTTGGATCTATCTCGAACTCTCAACACCGGATTGATAACTTAATTGTGGGCAACATATGGTGATTTTGGGCTATGAGACATCGGTTGGCGGAACCATGTCATGATAGAAAACTCCATAGTATAGACTTCATTTATTCCTTTGATGTAGGGAAAATAAAATCAGCTTTTACATAAACAAAACTCAGATCTGAGCCACAAAGCCAAATTGCATATAGTATAGTTTTACCATCTGTTTATTCATGTTGTGATCTTGCGGTACATTCAATGTACTGACCTACACGACTGCAACGTATCATGTTGCAGGATTTTCTTCGACAGTAAGAGTTACGATCTGAGGTTACGGTCTACACTCAACCTCGCCGATGGCGTTGATGGGACTCCACACCCGTTTGATTGTTTCCGCTGAGTATTATGAGGTATATATCATTTCGTTATTTATACATGTGATTGCACTTTGATATATACATTGATGTACTGTGTGTGCCAGCATACTGATCCAGGGATGGCACAGATACACAGAGGCTTGACCGTCTGAGGTCGGGTCGCTACAAGGGGGGAGGGAAGGAAAGGGGGAGGCTGAATCCTCCCCTTTCGTTCTCCCTTCCATTCCTTTCCTTCTCCTCATATTCGGCCAATAGGGGGCGCACCATCCCCAAAAGTGGCTGGTCTGTCCAATTCTTGGCCCATTACGCCCATATAGCTTGCCAGGGGTTGCCCGGAACCCCTTCCGGCGACCCGATACGTACCCGATACCCCTAGAACACTTTCGGTGTCGGAATACTATCGTCATATATATGAATCTTTACCTCTCGACCATTTTGAGACTCCTCGTAATGTCTGTGATCTCATCTAGGACTCCGAACAAAATTTCATCACCAAATCAGATAACACATATAATATGAAATCGTCATCGAACGTTAAGCGTGCGAACCCTACGGGTTCAAAAACTATGTATACATGACCGAGACACCTCTCGGACAATAACCAATAGTGGAACCTGGATGCTCATACTGGTTCAGACATATCCTACGAAGATCTTTATCGGTCGTACCATAATGAAAACATACGTTATTCCCTATGTCATAGGTATATTACTTGCCCGAGATTCGATCGTCGGTATCTCCATACCTAGTTCAATCTCGTTATTGGCAAGTATCTTTACTCGTTCCGTAAAGCATCTTCCTGCAACTAACTCATTAGTCACATTGCTTGCAAGGCTTATTATGATGTGCATTACTGAGAGGACCTAGAGATACCTCTCCGATACTCTGACTGACAAATCCTAATCTCGATCTATGCCAACCCAACAAACACCTTCGGAGATACCTGTAGAGCATCTTTATAATCACCCGGTTACGTTGTGACGTTTGATAGCACACAAGGTATTCCTCCGGTATTCTGGAGATGCATAATCTCATAGTCAAAGTAATATGTATAAGTCATGAAGAAAGCAATAGCAATAAAACTTAACGATCATTATGCTAAGCTAACGGATGGGTCTTGTCCATCACATCATTCTCCTAATGATGTGATCACATTCATCAAATGACAACACATGTCTATGGTTAGAAAACTTACCGTCTTTGATTAACGAGCTAGTCTAGTAGAGTCTTACTAGGGACACGGTGTTTTGTCTATGTATCCACACATGTATCAAGTTTCTGGTTAATACAATTCTAGCATGAATAATAAACATTTATCATGATATAAGGAAATATAAATAACAACTTTATTATTGCCTCTAGGACATATTTCCTTCAGTCTCCAACTTGCACTAGAGTCAATAATCTAGTTCACATCGCCATGTGAATAACACCTATAGTTCACATCGCCATGTGATTAACACCTATAGTTCACACCGCCATGTGAATAACACATATAGTTCACATCGCCATGTGATTAACACCAATAGTTCACATCGCCATGTGACCAACACCCAAAGGCTTTACTAGAGTCAATAATCTAGTTCACATCGTCATGTGATTAACACCCAAAGAGTAGTAAGGTTTGATCATGTTTTGCTTGTGAGAGAAGTTTAGTCAAGGGGTCTCCCACTTTCAGTATGTATCCAGATCAAGACTTAGAGTCATCCAGATCGGTGTCAAAGCTTGCATCGACGTAACTCTTTACGACGAACTCTTTATCACCTCCATAACCGAGAAACATTTCCTTAGACCTCTTTAGATACCTAAGGATAATTTTGACCGTTGTCCAGTGATCTAATCCTGGATCACTAATGTACCCCTTTGCCAAACTCATGGCGAGGCACGCAACAGGTCTGGTACACAGCATGGCATACTTTATAGAACCTATGACTGAGGCATAGGGAATAACTTTCATTCTCTTTCTATATTCTGCTGTGGTCGGGTTTTGAGTCTTACTCAACTTCACACCATGTAACACAGGCAAGAACCCTTTCTTTGACTGATCCATTTTGAACTGCTTCAAAAACTTTATCAAGGTATGTGCTTTGTGAAAGTCCTATCAAGCGTCTAGATCTGTCTCTATAGATCTTGATGCCCAATATATAAGCAGCTTTACCGAGGTATTTTATTAAAAAATTCTTAGTCAAGTATCCTTTTATGCTATCCAAATATTCTATATCATTTCCAATCAATAATATGTCATCCACATATAATATCAGAAATGCTACAGAGCTCCCACTCACTTTGTTGTAAATACAGGCTTCATCATCAGTCTGTATGAAACCATACGCTTTGATCACCTCACCAAAGTGTATATTCCAACTCTGAGATGCTTGCACCAGTCCATAGATGGATCGCTGGAGTTTGCACACTTTGTTAGCACCTTTAGGATCGACAAAACCTTTTGGTTGCATCATATACAACACTTCTTTAAGAAATCCATTAAGGAATGCAGTTTTGGCATCCGGTTGCCAGATTTCATAAAAATGTGGCAATTTCTAACATGATTCAGAGAGACTTAAGCACCGCTACGAGTGAGAAAATCTCATCGTAGTCAACACCTTGAACTTGTTGAAATCCTTTTGCGACAGGTCGAGCTTTGTAGATAGTAACACTACCATCAGCATCCATCTTCCTCTTGAACATCCATTAATTCTCAACGGCTTGCCGATCATTGGGCAAGTCCACCAAAGTCGATAATTTGTTCTCATACATGGATCCTATCTCAGATTTCATGGCCTCAAGCCATTTATCAAAATCTGCGCTCATCATAGCTTCTTCATAGTTCGTAGGTTTGTGATGGTCTAGTAACATGACTTCCAGGACAGGATTACCGTACCACTCTGGTGCAGAACGTGCTCTGTTCGACCTACGAGGTTCAGTAGTAATTTCATCTGAAGTTTCATGATCACATCATTAGCTTCCACTCTAGTTGGTGTAGGCATCACTGGAACAGATTTCTCTGATGAGCTACTTTCCAAATTGAGAGAAGGTACAATTACCTCATCAAGTTCTACTTTCCTCCCACTCACTTCTTTCGAGAGAAACTCCTTCTCTAGAAAGGATCTATTCTTAGGAACAAAGATCTTGCCTTCAGATCTGTGGTACAAGGTGTACCCAACAGTTTCTTTTGGGTATCCTATGAAGACGCACTTCTCCGATTTCGATTTGAGCTTATCAGGCTGAAGCTTTTTCATGTAAGCATCGCAACCCCAAACTTTCAGAAACGACAGCTTAGGTTTCTTGCGAAACCACAGTTCATACGGTGTCATCTCAATGGATTTAGACGGTGCCCTATTTAACGTGAATGTAGCTGTCTCTAATGCATAATCCCAAAACGATACTGGTAGATCGGTAAGAGACATCATAGATCGCACCATGTCTAATAAAGTACGGTTACGACGTTCGGACACACCATTACGCTGTGGTGTTCCAGGTGGCGTGAGTTGTGAAACTATTCCACATTGTTTTAAATGAAGGCCAAACTCGTAACTCAAATATTCGCCTCCGTGATCAGATCGTAGAAACTTTATTTTCTTGTTACGATGATTCTCCACTTCACTTTGAAATTCTTTGAACTTTTCTAATGCTTCAGACTTGTGTTTCGTTAAGTAGATATACATACATCTGCTTAAATCATCTATGAAGATCAGAAAATAACGATACCTACCGCGAGCCTCAACACTCATCGGACCGCATACATCGGTATGTATTATTTCCAATAAGTCATTAGCTCGCTGCATTGTTCCAGAGAACGGAGTTTTAGTCATCTTGCCCATGAAGCATGGTTCGCAAGTATCAAATGATTCATAATCAAGTGATTCCGAAAGCCCATCTGCATGGAGTTTCTTCATGCGCTTTACACCAATATGACCTAAACGGCGGTGCCACAAGTATGTTGCACTATCATTATCAACTTTGCATCTTTTGGCATCAATTTTATGAATATGTGTATCACTACGATCGAGATTCAATGTGGGTGTATGAATATAAGATTTTATTCATGTAAACAGAACAACAATTATTCTCTGACTTAAATGAATAATCGTATTGCAATAAACATGATCAAATCATATTCATGCTCAACACATACACCAAATAACATTTATTTAAGGTTCAGCACTAATCCCGAAGGTAGAGGGAGTGTGCGATGGTGATGGTATCAACGTTGGAATTACCTCCAACACACATCGTCATCTCGTCCTTAACTAGTTTTTGTTCATTCTACAACTCCCGTTTCGAGTTACTAAATTTAGCAACTGAACCGATATCAAATACCCAGGGGTTGCTATGAACACTAGTAAAGTACACATCAATAATCTGTATATCAAATATACCTTTGTTCACTTTGCCATCCTTCTTATCCGCCAAATATTTGGGCCAGTTCCGCTTCTAGTGACCATTTCCTTTACAGTAGAAGCACTCAATTTCAGGCTTGGGTCTAGCTTTGGGCTTCTTCATGGCAGTGAAAACTTGCTTTCCATTCTTCTTGAAGTTCCCTTTCTTTTCCTTGCCCTTTTTATTGAATCTAGTAGTCTTGTTTAACCATCATCACTTGATGCTATTTCTTGATTTCTACCTTCGCCGATTTCAGCATTGCGAAGAGCTTGGGAATCGTTTTCGTTATCCCTTGCATATTATAGTTCATCACGAAGTTCTAGTAACTTGGTGATAGTGACTAGAGAACTCTGTCAATCACTATCTTATCTGGAAGATTAGCTCCCACTTGATTCAAGCGATTGTAGTACCCAGACATTCTGAGCACATGCTCACTAGCTGAGCTATTCTCCTCCACCTTGTAGGAAAAGTGCTTGTCACAGGTCTCATACCTCTTAACACGGGCATGAGTCTGAAATATCATTTTCAGCTCTTGGAACATCTCATATGATCCATGGCGTTCAAAACATTTTTTAAGTCCCGGTTCTAAGTCGTAAAGCATGGTGCACTAAACTACCAAGTAGTCATCATACCGAGCTTGTCAAACGTTCATAACGTCTGCATCTGCTCCTGCAATAGGTCTGTCACCTAGCGGTGCATCAAGGACATAATTCTTCTATGCAGCAATGAGGATAATCCTTATATCATGGACCCAGTCCGCATCATTGCTACTATCATCTTTCAACTTAGTTTTCCCTAGGAACATATCAAAAATAAAACAGGGGAGCTATACGCGAGCTATTGATCTACAACATAGATATGCAAATACTATCAAGACTAAGTTCATGATAAATTAAGTTCAATTAATCATATTACTTAAGAACTCCCACTAAGATAGACATCCCTCGAGTCATCTAAATGATCACGTGATCCATATCAACTAAACCATGTCCAATCATCACGTGAGATGGAGTAGTATTGAATGGTGAACATCTCTATGTTGATCATATCTACTATATGATTCACGTTCAACATCTCGGTCTCCAGTGTTTCGAGCACTACAAAAAAAAGACACATCCGTGACATTTTGGGCCGAATGAAAATCTTTTCTGTCATACTTATGACACTTCTATGACGATAATTGTGACAAAACCCGGTATCATTATAGATGTGGTGGGGTCCTACTTCTATGACAAAAAATCATGACAGAAAATGGCTTTTCGTCCTGGGCGGGCCGGAGACGCAACTCATGACATTCTTTGGGCCGAAACCCTGGCAAGGGCGCGGAAAATACCGGGGATTCCCCAGTTATGGTGGGTGGTCGGGGCGGCGATCGCGTTTCTCTCGTCGTCTGTGGCGTGTGTGCGGCGTTGGGCTCTAATCGAACCCGAGCAAGGCGTTGGGCTCTAACTGAACCAGTGATTGCACTTTGCAGCTATCGTTCTTCGAACCCGGCGATCGATGGATGGCTGTTAATCGAACCCGATCGGCGTTTCGCCGCTCTGCTCGCTGCTAGCGAAGTCGAGCGATGCTGCCTCTGGATGAATAGTGGCGTTCTTTGGGGGGTTGGATGAGCAGTTCGGGGTGGATGAATAGGACCCGTGGCGTTGCCTCTGGATGAGCAAAGGCGTTCTTTGGGGGTTTGGATGAACAGGTTCGGTGGGGTGGATGAACAGGACCCCAATCGTTCGAGCCGATTGGGGTTGGATGAATAGGACCCGTGGAGGCGGGATGAACAGGACCACCCGTGGAGGCATGATGAGCAGTAGATGGTGGAGGGTTGGAAAACAGTAGCCCGTGGAGGGTGGTTGAGCGAGAGCCCATGGAGAGGCTGGTTCAGCGATGGCCGGTGGAGTAGGCGCGATGGAGGCTGGATGAGCGAGGAGCCCGTGGATGAACAGTCGCAGGTGGAGGCTGGAGGAGGTCGACAGTGGATGAACATTAGCCCGTGGAGGCTGGATGGGGTCAATAGTGGAGATGAACAGTATCCCATGGAGTCCCGTTTTGCGGTACGCCACACCCCTCCCAATGAACAGGACCCCCGTTTCGACCGTAGCGCTCCAACACAAGTCTGTTTCCTCCGTTTTGCGGTACGCCACACCCCTCCCGATCAACAGGACCCACGTTTCGACCGTAGGAGGTCCGTTTCCTCCGTTTTGCGGTGCCAGACCCCTCCCGATGAACAGGATCCCGTTTCGAACGTGGCCGGTCGAACACAAGGCCGTTTTCTCCGTTCTACAGTACGCCAGGCCTCGTTTCCATCGGCTGTTCCGTCCAAGCCCTCCCGATGAACACGACGACGCATTCCGTTCCGACCCAGCCGGTTGGCTCCCCATGAACACGATGACGACGTTGTTTCTCCGTTCTAACCCAGCCATGTACATGAGCCCTGGCCGTACGTATGCGCGAGTAGGCGTTCGAGACCCTACCCGTATGTATGTACGTGGTCGTATTTTCTTTCTTGCACACTGGCCGCTGTACGTACGTGTACATGCTACGTGCACGCCTCTACTACGACACGTGCGCCCCTCTACAACGACCAGAATGACAACACTACGTACGCTTCGACCAGGTGGGTCCCGACTGTCAGGCACTTCCTTGCGTGCGAAGATGTAGCTGGTGGGACCCAGTAGTCAGGGGGGCGAATCGTTTTTTTTTGCCCGGACGCACTTCCTTGCGTGCGAAGATGTAGCTGGTAGGTCCCAGTAGTCAGGGGGAAACATATTTTTCGTGAAATAAAGTTGCCCGTCCGGTGGGTCCCTGCTGTCAGGTGGAGGAATAATTATTTTGCGCGTAATAAGGAGGCACTTCCTTGCGGCCGCCATGGACCCAGCTGTCAGCCTCTCCACGTACAGTACTCTTCCGATGGAAGTCGTTCCTTGACCATGTTGACCACTGATACGTCTCCATCGTATCTATAATTTTTGATTGCTTCATGCTATGTTATATTCTGTTTTGGATGAATAATGGGCTTTATTATACACTTTATATTATTTTTGGGACTAACCTATTAACCGGAGGCCCAGCCCAGAATTGCTGTTTTTTGCCTATTTCAGTGTTCCGCAGAAAAAGAATATGAAACGGAGTCCAAACGGAATGAAACCTTCGGGAACATGATTTTTGGAACGAACGTGATCCAGAGGACTTGGACCCTACGTCAAGAAAGCAACCAGGGGACACGAGGTAGGGGGCGCGCCTACCCCCCTAGGCGCGCCCTCCACCCTCGTGGGGCCCATGTTGCTCCACCGACGTACTTCCTCCTCCTATATATACCTACGTACCCCCAAACCAACAGAAGCATCCACGTAAACCTAATTCCACCGTCGCAACCTTCTGTACCCATGAGATCCCATCTTGGGGCCTTTTCCAGCGTCCTGCCGGAGGGGGCATTGATCATGGAGGGCTTCTACATCAACACCATAGCCTCTCCGATGATGTGTGAATAGTTTAGCTCAGACATTCGAGTCCATTGTTATTAGCTAGATGGCTTCTTCTCTCTCTTTGGATCTCAATACAAAGTTCTCCATGATTATCGTGGAGATCTATTCGATGTAATCTTGTTTTGCGGTGTGTTTGTCGAGACCGATGGATTGTGGGTTTATGATCAAGTTTATCTATGAACAATATTTGAATCTTCTCTGAATTCTTTTATGTATGATTGGTTATCTTTACAAGTCTCTTCGAACTATCAGTTTGGTTTGGCCTACTAGATTGATCTTTCTTGCAATGGGAGAAGTGCTTAGCTTTGGGTTCAATCTTGCGGTGTCCTTTCCCAGTGACAGTAGGGGCAGCAAGACACGTATTGTATTGTTGCCATCGAGGATAACAAGATGTGGTTTATATCATATTGCATGAGTTTATCCCTCTACATCATGTCATCTTACTTAAAGTGTTACTCTGTTCTTTTGAACTTAATACTCTAGATGCATGCTGGATAGCGGTCGATGTGTGGAGTAATAGTAGTAGATGCAGGCAGGAGTCGGTCTACTTGTCGTGGACGTGATGCCTATATACATGATCATACCTAGATATTCTCATAACTATGCTCAATTCTATCAATTGCTCAACAGTAATTTGTTCACCCGCCGTAATACTTATGCTCTCGAGAGAAGCCACTAGTGAAACCTATGGCCCCCGGGTCTATTTTCCATCATATTAACCTCCCGTCAACAAGCTATTTCTGGCACCATTTATTTTGCTTTCTTTACTTTTAGTCTATATCATAAAAATACCAAAAATATTATCTTATCATTTATATCAGATCTCACTTTCGTAAGTGACCGTGAAGGGATTGACAACCCCTTTATTGCGTTGGTTGTGAGGTTTATATTTGTTTGTGTAGGTGCGAGGGACTCGTTCGTGGCCTCCTACTGTACTGATACCTTGGTTCTCAAAAACTGAGGGAAATACTTACGCTACTTTGCTGCATCACCCTTTCCTCTTCAAGGTAAAACCAACGCGGTGCTCAAGAGGTAGCAAGAAGTATCTCTGGCGCCGTTGCTGGGGAGTCTACTCAAAAGTCAACATACCAAGTACCCATCACAAACTCTTATCTCCCGCATTACACTATTTTCTATTTGCCTCTCGTTTTCCTCTCCCCCACTTCACCCTTGCCGTTTTATTTGCCCTCTTTTCTGCTCGCCTTTCCTTCGCCATGTCGGAACCAAAAAGAGTTGGGGTTTCTCTCCCAAGCTTTAGTACTTTGGACGATCCTTCTATTCTATCTAAACTCATAAATAATTTTATGGAAAAACCTGCCGGAGTTTTCAATGAGAGTCTTAATAATTTTGATGAAGATGATTCCGGAATTTTTTGTTATTTACACGATGAATCTTTGAAAGATGCTTGGGATAGACTGTTAATGATCCGGGCTAACTATGTACCCCAATACCAAATTGAAATTTACTTGAAGAGCTTTTATGTTGCCATACCTTCTTCTTTTAAGCATGTCTTAGATTCTGTATTTGAAGAAGTCTTTCTTGAAGGGGATGCCGTAGATAATTATGAAAAGATGAAAACCATATTTGGGCACTGTCGTGGTTCTAAGTCTGAGAGTAATGTAGGGGGGTAGGAATGGAGAGGCAAGATCCTAGCTATGGAGTAGTTGTATATGCACGAGTTTTATGAGTTCAGGGCCTTCTCGGAGGAAGTAACAGCCCTACGTCTCGGAGCCCGGAGGCGGTCATTTGGATTATCGTGTATGAATTACGAAGTGCGAACCCTCGACCTTTGAGGAGGGGTGGCTTATATAGAGTTCTGGACCCTCCGGCCCTCGGTTATGCAGGGTTTAAGGCACATTAAGGTCGGGCGTTACGATGCTTGCCGCAAATAAAGTGCTATGATGACCATAAAAGCTACTTAATGACCGACCGTTAGCGTGCGGGGTGACTTTAGATCTCTGGCTGTCAGTGGTTGGCTTCATGGTCGAGTGTCTTGAGTGCATCGAGTGGAACACTTCGAGTCGATTGAAGGTGATTCTTCTAGAGATGTCCTTCGGAGGTATCTTGGACAGGTCCATCACCCTACCCTAGGTACATAGCTTCATCATTAGCCCCTAATGGATCGAGGTTTGAGTGGGGAAGGAGTTGAACACACTTGACCCATTTTCATGCTATGAGTATACCTTGCTCGGATCAATGAACCTAGGTGGCGGTACCAACTTCTTTTCAGTCGCCTTGATCCATTCTTTGTATCCGTCGAGTGAGTTTCTTTTCTTGAAGAGCTCCGAGTGACAGAGCGGAGGAGATCTTCTGTCTGACAAGTTGTTCTGCAGCTCGCTGATTTCACGGGATTCGAATTTCGGGAAGCGCGTGGGGCGGAGGAGGCCGCAGTAATCGGATGGGATAAGACAGGGATGCCTCAATCTCCGTGCCACCTTTTTCGCCACGTATCGCGCGCGCGACTGTTGCAGGATTTCACAGGATCGGCCGGGCCTACAAGTCAGTCACTCGGAAGTAACCTCATATAAGGCGCCGGACCGGGGTTTTTGAACAGTGCGTTCTCATTTCCTCCTCTCTTCCTCGGACTTATCCGCCACGCTCGCTTTCATCCTAGTGTCGCTGCCCCGTGCGCGTCTCGCCGGCGACGACAGGGAAAGAGAAGACGGTGGCCCTGGAGCGGGCGAAGAAAGCGACGGTGAAGGCAAAGGGAAAGACGACGGTCAGGCGGATCTTCATCGAGGCGGCTGCGCGCAGGCTGGATCGAGGCGCTGGATCCGCTCGAAGATTCGTCGAGAAGTCCTCGATGACCTGGCCAATGGAGGACTGATCCCCCATGGATCGGCGCGGCTTCCGGGGAAGGAGTCCGAGCCGCAGCCTCGGGAGGGTGAGTGCGTGCTCTTGGCCACCCATGTCGACCGTTTGTTTTCCTTGCCTCCTCACCCTTTCTTTCGGGGATTTCTGAATTTCTTTGGGGCACAACTCCACCACTTCACACCCAACACAATCGTGTATCTCGCTGCTTTCGTGTCTTTGTGCGAGAATTTCTTGGGTTGTCGGCCTCATTGGGGCATTTTCAAGCACATTTTCACTGTCGCTCCCGGATGGTGAAAAAGGCCAATCCAGTGACGAGAGAACACAAGTGATTCAGATGTGTGGGGTCTTGGGGTTCGAGATGAGAGGAAAAGTTCTTTTCCAGCCATGATCCTACCTTTCGGTTCGTGGATGGCGGTCGACCTAGTTTTCTTGCAAAGACCAGCCGGCCTTGAGCGGTCGACGGACTCCTTCCTTTTCCATGGACCGAGTGAGGAAGCCTTCCTCTTTGAAGGTGATCCCGGAAGAGAAGGCGCGAGTTAAGGTACTGGTGGAGCGTGTTGTCCGGCTTATCCGTGATGGGCTGGTGGTATGGACCTCTTGGAGGTCTTCCTTGACGACATCCAAACACTTCAAGCTCGAGACCATCCGATGTGGATGTATTGAACACCGAGGACACCACTTGGATCCACCCGGAGGAGGTCGAGGATGCCACTGCTGGAGGGGTGGTGGCGAGCATCACTTTGGGAAAAAGACAACCCTAGGGGAGCCAGAGAATTCCTCCACTCAACCAGTCCCACGTCTTGGACAAGGTTCAACTCTGAATTTCCGATTGTAATTTTAACCATGCAGCTATTTATGCTCCATCGATTGACTTTTGTTACGCTTGTTTTTCTGCGAGGCTCTTATCGAAATGTACTCAATGCCCAGCGGGAGCAAAACAAGACCGGAAGGGGAGGCGGCGGCGATAGTGGTGGCGGCATTACGGCGGAGAGGAGAGCGAGAAAGTGGCGACTCAAGTGACGAAGAAGAAGCGAGACACCTCCTCGCAGGGAGAGCGATCCAAGCTCAACCAAGACCGCCGGCGCCGTGAAAAACGATTGCTCGGTGGCCCGTCTTCAGCGCCCTCGGACGTCCTCACGGTTCGGTGAAAAAGCATCAAAGCAGCCCAAAGTTGTAGTGCAAAGGCCTCGGAAGGCGTTCTTTGAAGATTAAGATTGACATCCCGTAAACCTGCGTGAGTGTCTCCCTTTGTATTCACTCAGCGCTCTGTGCTGTTTATTTTTCCTTGATTTGACCAGATAAACTTTGGAACTAGCAGCGCTGCTACTTAGGGACTTGACTTACAGAGATGAGGATGAGGCAATGGAGGATGCGATCACCTCCAATCTGGGTACGATTTACGTAGTTACGTCTTTATTTGGTCGACTCAAGCGTAATATATACCATTGGGTGATGCAATTTTGGCGACCGATCTTTGAACATCTCCCAACATTATTGACCTCCCGGCGATGACAATGAAGATCTGAGAGGCCTTTGGCGAGGAAAAATAGGAAAACTCCTGCGAGACAAGGTGCCACAATCGGCGTAATAGCTGAACCACTCGTTCGGGGCTGGTGATGCCAATCGAACTTCATTACCTTCATCGTACCACTGTCGAGTGCTCTGCCTTCTTCATCGACTGCTCAAGCTCCTGCCGATCCACCTTCAGTTTTTGCTACCCATCACGTCCCAGAGGACGAACTGAATGCTGCCAAGGAAGCCATACGCCAAGCAGGTATTATGATGGAGAAGATGAAGTTGGCGCGGAATGTCAGTCAGGCCGCCTATGATGCCAGCTCGGCTCTCCAAAGAAATGTTCAGGTTAGCAGCACGTCGACTGGTTTTCTTGGCTTGCTCTGTTAGGATATGGTACCTGAAAACTCTCTTTCCAAGGATCTTTGCATCTGTGCACCCACTGGGTGTTTCGACTTGTCACTGAGCAAACCCATACTTTGATCTGAATTTTTGTTATTGAAGTTTTTGACTGGTGGAGGCTTGCTGAGTGCACCCACTAGGTGTAGTCCCCGAGACTACGGTGGACTGTGGGCAGTCGACTGTAGTCTTGACATTTTAATTCCTTCACTCGGTCCGGTCTAGCCATGTCAAGTGTAAACTGAACAAGTGGGGGCACGCTAAGTGCACCCACTGGGTGTATTCCCCGAGACCGTGGTCGACAGCTGGCAGTCAACTATGGTCTGAAGAACTTGTTTTTTGTTGTCTTTCTTCTTTTTTTTATATATACGCTCGTGCCAAAAAGGTCTCGTCGAGTGTTAACTAAACCAGTGGGGGCACGCCTTCTTCATCGACTGCTCAAGCCCCGAGACTATGGTGGACTGCGGGCAGTCGATCGTAGTCTTAGTATTTATTGTCTTTGTCTTTTTTCTCTGTAAAATAACCCATCCTCTCTGATTGCAGAAATCTTGTGACCTTGGAGCTCGCTTTGCCGACTTGGAAAAGCAGCAAATTCAACTCAACCTTGACCTGGAGTTGGCCAAGTAAGAGCTGCAGAAGGCCAAAGATGACGCCAATGGTAAGGAAGCTTTGTCGACTGTTTTTTCTTAGATCGGGATTTCATTCTGCTCCTTCTAAACTGAGCGTTATTTCTTTTCAGAAAAACTGAACCAGGATCTGTTAAAGAAGGATCACGATCTGGCTGCTGCACAAAAGAAGGCCGATGACCAAACTGCTCTGGCTGAACAGAAGCTGGCTTCAGTCGGCAAACTGGAGGAGGAAAACGCGAAGATGAAATCTGCTCTGGATGAAGCCAACAAGGAGGTAACCCGCTTGAAGAAGGACAAGGTTAACCTAAACGAGAAGATGGAAGGCATTGCTCGCAGGAGGGATGATATGGAAAGCTATCTGAGGAGCCTCTCCAAGAAGTTATTCATCAAGCTTGAAGGTACATATCCCGTTCCGACTGGTTTATCTTTGTCGACTCGGCATACGAATATTGACTCATCCTTGGACTGTGCATATAGAGTTTTGCGAGACTTGAAGGAGGAGGCTGGCGAATCGAACCAAATTTGGACCCTATCAATTCTCCCGTGAAGGACGAAACTGCTATGAACCTATTCCGACTGGAATCCCGCATCGACGGCGTTGTTGAGTATTTGGCTCGACTGAAAGTCGCCACGTCGCGGATCGACACATCACTTTGGCCAGGGCAACACTCCAGAATGACCTCGAGTCTCTGATGAATCGACTGAACGAGATCCCTAGCCGAGTGCAGGAGTGGAAGAAGTCTTCTGCTCGGTGCGCTGCTGATGTGGCTCTGTCTTTGGTTCGTGTCCACTGTAAAGAGGCGCGAGAAGATAAGCTGGCAGCAATCAAGGTCGCCAACACCAAGAAGCACTATTTCCGATCCTTTATGGAGACTTTCATTGCTGCTACCACTCGGATCGCCGATGGTGTCGACCTAGACGAGTTCGTCGAGCCTGCCAGTCCTCCTCCCGCGGAATGAACAAACTTTTATGCCTCAC
Source organism: Aegilops longissima (assembly GCA_021605205.1). Classification (NCBI taxonomy): domain Eukaryota; kingdom Viridiplantae; phylum Streptophyta; class Magnoliopsida; order Poales; family Poaceae; genus Aegilops; species Aegilops longissima. The sequence goes on along the minus strand of CM038681.1, from coordinate 301,990,725 downwards.
CTTAAATTTGCCTCGAAATGCCGAGTGGATTTTGTAACCGTTAAACTCCTTCGGGCTGAGAGCCCGAGTAATTTGATCTGCGATTTGGAACCTTTAAGATTTATCTGAACTTGTTTTACTTCTGAATATGCTTGCATTTGCCTTCGAGTGGACTTTTCTCTTCACTCGGAATAGTCTTTGTGTTTGAGATGCAGCTCTGAGGTGGAAGATTCAGTCGACCTGCGCATCATTGCCCTTGCAGGAAGGGATGGAGTACGTATTGCAGTCGACATGCGCCTCGTCGTCCTTGCGGATCGGGATGGAGCACACGTTGTATTTGTGGCGTAGCTCCGCAGGAGAAGGTAGCAGTTGACCTGCATCTCGTCGTCCTTGCGGATCGGAATGGAGCACACGTTGTACTTGTGGCGCAGCTCCGAAGGAGAAGGTAGCAGTTGACCTGCACCTCGTCGTCCTTGCGGATCGGAATGGAGCGCACGTTGTACTTGTGGCACGGCTCCGAAGGAGAAGGTAGCAGTCGACCTGCACCTCGTCGTCCTTGCGGATCGGGATGGAGCACACGTTGTACTTGTGGTGTAGCTCCGAAGGAGAAGGTATCAGTCGACCTGCACCTCGTCATCCTTGCGGATCGGGAGCGCACGTTGTGCTTGTGGCGCGGCTCCGAAGGAGAAGGTAGCAGTCGACCTGCACATCATCATCCTTGCGGATCGGTATGTTTTCGAACTTAGATGAGTACTAGACTTCATCTAAGCCTCCGAGTGAAAGGATTGCTCGTCACTCAGTAGGATTTCTCAAACTTAGGCGAGTACTCGAACTGCAGCTAAGCCCCCGAGTGAGAGGATTTCTCTTCACTCGGTAGGATTTCTCAAACTTAGGTGAGTACTGGACTGCAGCTAAGCCTCCGAGTGAGAGGATTGCTCGTCACTCGGTAGGATTTTTCAAACTTAGGCGAGTACTTGGACTGCAGCTAAGCCCCCGAGTGAGAGTATTGCTCTTCACTCGTGGGATTCTCAAACTTAAGCGAGTACTTGACTGCAGCTAAGCCTCCGAGTGAGAGGATTGCTCGTCACTCGGTAGGATTTTTCAAACTTAGGCGAGTACTTGGACTGCAGCTAAGCCCCAGTGAGAGGATTGCTCTTCACTCGGTGGGATTCTCAAACTTAGGCAAGTACTTGGACTGCAGCTAAGCCTCAGTGGGAGGCTGGCTCACCACTTAGTAGGATTTTTAAACTTAGGCGAGTCTTGGACTGCAGCTAAGCCCCGAGTGAGAGGATTGCTCTTCACTCGGTGGGATTCTCAAACTTAGGCGAGTGCTTGGACCGCATCTAAGCCTCCAGTGGGAGGCTGGCTCACCACTTGGTAGGATTTTTTAAACTTAGGCGAGTACTGGACTGCAGCTAAGCCTCCGAGTGGGAGGCTGGCTCACCACTCGTTAGGATTTTTCAAACTTAGGCGAGTACTTTGACTGCAGCTAAGCCCCCGAGTGGGAGGCTGGCTCACCACCTGGTAGGATTTTTTAAACTTAGGCGAGTACTTGGACTGCAGCTAAGCCCCCGAGTGGGAGGCTGGCTCACCACCCGGTAGGATTTTTTAAACTTAGGCGAGTACTTGGACTGTAGCTAAGCCCCCGAGTGGGAGGTTGGCTCACCATTCAAGTACTTAGGCGAAACGGATTCGTAGCTAAGCCTCCGAGTGAGAGGCTTGCTCGTCACTTGTTAGGATTTTTTTACAAACTTAGGCGAAACGGATTCGCAGCTAAGCTACCCACTCGGGGGTTTCTTACAAAACCAACAACAATCACTGGTAAAATTATAACACTCTTGTATTTGATAAATAAACTACAGAGGTATTTCTTATTACATCTCATCCGAGTGAATACTTAAGTATAAAAGGGGTGGAGCAGCTCCACATTCCAAGATCGTGGCTCATCAATCTGGCGGTCGACATTGTAAAGATGGTACGCTCCATTGTGGAGAACTCTGGCGACGATGAAGGGGCCTTCCCAAGTGGGAGCGAGCTTGTGTGGTTTCTATTGATCTACTCGGAGGACCAAGTCTTCTTCTTGGAAGGCTCGACTCTTCACACTTCTGGCATGGAATCGACGCAAGTCTTGCTGATAGATGTTCTATCAGATCAGGGCCATCTCTCTTTCCTCTTCTAGGAGGTCGACTGCGTCCTGCCGTGCTTGTTCTGCTTCATCTTCAGAGTAGAGCTCGACTCGGGGAGCATTGTGAAGCAAGTCACTCGGCAGAACTGCTTCAGCTCCATAGACCAGAAAGAATGGAGTTCGTCCAGTTGACCGATTAGGGGTGGTCCTCAATCCCCAAAGAACTGATGGAAGTTTGTCGACCCATGCGCCTGCTGCATGCTTGAGATCTCGCATCAGTCGGGGTTTCAGTCCTTTGAGAATTAGACCGTTTGCTCTTTCCGCTTGTCCATTCGACCGGGGTGGCGGCTGAAGCGTAGCCGACTTCGTGTGCCTTGAGAGGCGCAAAAGGCTCTGAACTTGTCGGAATCAAGTTTGACCCATTATCGGTGATGATGCTATGCGAACTCCATATCTGAATATCAACTCTCGATGAAACCGATAGCGGTGCAAGCATCGAGATTCTTGATAAACAGCTTCAATCCATTTAGTAAACTTGTCGATTGCCACTAGCACGTGAGTGAAGCCGCTCTGCCAGTTCTCGATGGTCCAATCATATCCAATCCCCAAACAGCGAAGGGCCAGACAAGTGGAATGGTCTTCAAGGCTGACACGGGTTTGTGTGACATATTGGAGTAGAACTGACATCCTTCACATTTGTCGACTATCTCTTTCGCCATTTCATTTGCTCTTGGCTAGTAAAATCCTGCTTGGTATGCTTTAGCCACAATGGTCCGAGAGGACGCATGATGACCACAGGTCCCCGAGTGGATATCGTCAAGAATTATTTGACCTTCTTCTGGCGTTATACACTTCTGACCGACTCCAGTCGCGCTTTCCCGGTATAACTGTCCCTTTATCACAGTAAAGGCCTTGGATCGATGGACGATCTGTCGAGCCTCTTCTTCATTCTATGGGAGTTCTTTCCTTAGGATGTATGCGATGTACGGCATCTTCCAGTCGGGAGTGATGACCAAGACTTCCATGATCAAGTCGACCACCGCTAGAACATCAACTTCAGTCGGATCTGTGGCACTTTTTGGTTGCGGAGCTTCTTCGGTGAAAGGATCCTCTTGAACTGATGGTGTGTGGATGTGTTCATAAAACACATTCTGGGAACGCAGCTTCTCTCTTGGAACCTATTTTGCCAAATCATCACTGCTTGATTTTTCGATCGGGTATATGATGAAGCTCTAACCCCTCAATTTCTTCTCTAGCTTTCTCACTGCATTGCGAGAACCAGTCATGGCGGACTTACGGCGTCCCACTCCTTCATCACTTGATTAACTACCAAATATGAATCGCCATAGACCATGAGGCGATTTGACGCCGAGTGAAATGGCCATCATAACCCATACAAAAGTGCTTCATATTACGCTTCGTTGTTGGAGGAATCAAAGTGAATTTGAAGAACATATCTGAGCTTATCTCCTCGGGAAACTAACACTACCCAGCACGGAACCATTCAGCATCTTGGAACCATCAAAGAACATGGTCCAGTGCTCCGAGTGAACTTGAGTCGGCAGTTGTTGTTCAATCCACTTGGCGACGAAATCTGCTATTGCTTGGGACTTGATGGCTTTCTTTGCCTCAAACTTGATATCTAAGGGAAGGAGTTCAAGCGCCCATTTTGCCACTCGACCAGTTGCATCTATGTTGTGCAGAATCTCTGACAATGGAGCGTCGCTGACGAGTGTAATGGAATGGTCAGAGAAGTAATGTGCAACCTTCTTCGTGGTCATATAGATCCCATATACAAGCTTCTGATAATGAGGATATCTTTGCTTTGACGGAGTTAAAACTTCAGAAACACAATATACTGGGCGCTGAAATTTAAAGGCTTTTCCTTCTTCTTCCCGCTCGACCGTAACTACTGTACTGACAACTTGTCCCGTGGCTGCAATGTAAAGCAGCAAAGGCTCTTTGCTGATTGGGGCAGCAAGCACCGGCTGGGTGGAGAGCAGGGTTTTTAGCTCTGCAAACGCCACATCAACTTCAGGAGTCCACTCGAACTTGTCTGACTTCTTCATCAGTCGGTAAAGAGGCAATGCCTTTTCACCGAGACGAGAAATGAATCGACTTAAAGCGGCCAAGCAACGAGTAAGCTTCTGGACATCGTGCACACACACAGGACGTTTCATTCGGAGTATAGTACCAACTTTCTTTGGGTTGGCGTCGATTCCTCGTTCGGAAACGAGAAAACCGAGTAACTTTCCGCCAGCAACTCTGAATGTACACTTTGATGGATTAAGCTTGATATCATCCTCCTGAGATTGGCAAAAGTTTCAGCAAGGTCAGTCAGTAGGTCGGAACCCTTCCGTGACTTGACCACAATATCATCCATGTACGCTTCCACATTCCGATTGATTTGAGTGAGAAAACACTTCTGAATCATCCTCATGAACGTGGCTCCGGCATTCTTTAGGCCAAATGGCATGGTAACATAATAGAAGCACCCGAATGGAGTGATGAAAGATGTTTTGATCTCGTCAGGTCCATACAAATGGATCTGATGACCGGAATAGGCGCCTAAAAAAGACAGGCGTTCACATCCCGCAGTTGAATCGACTATCTGGTCGATGCGGGGGAGAGGAAAATGATCTTTCGGGCAGGCCCGATTGATATGTTTGAAGTCAATGCACATGCGAAGTGAATTGTCCTTCTTGGGGACCATGACAATATTGGCGAGCCACTCGGAGTGGTAAATCTCTCGGATAAACTCCGCTGCAAGGAGTCGAGCCACTTCTTCACCGATTGCTTTTCTCTTCTGTACGGCGGACCGTCGAAGATGTTCCTTGACCGGTTTTACCTTCCTGTCGACTCGTAAATGATGCTCAGCCAGTTCCCTGGGAACACCTGGCATGTTAGAAGGTTTCCATGTGAAGATGTCCCGGTTCTCACGGAGGAACTGGGTGAGCACTTCTTCCTATTTGGAGTCGAGTGTTGTTGAGATATGAGTCGGAGCAGCATTGGGGTCGGTCGGGTGAATCTGAATCGGCTTTGTCTCACCGGACGACTGAAACGCTGATTCTATAGCGGGCTTCTTGGCTCGCAAAAAATCACTCGGGTCTGCAGTTTTCTGGTATTCCTGTAGCTCTACCACTGCCATCTGAGCATCAGCGATCTTTGAGCCTTTCTGAAAACACTCTTCCGCTTTCTTCCGATTGCCGGTGACAGTGATCACCCCTTTGGGGCCTGGCATCTTCAGTTTAAGGTATACATAACATGGTCGAGCCATGAAACATGCATACACTGGCCTTCCCAGAATAGCATGATAAGCACTCTGGAAATCCACGACTTCAAACGTCAACTTTTCTTTGCGGAAATTCTTGGAGTCCCCGAAAACCACATCAAGAGCAATTTCACCGAGTAACTCGGCCTTCCTTCCAGGAATGACTCCATGGAAACTCATGTTGCTGGTACTGAGCCTGGACATCGGAATGCCCATCCCTTTCAACGTTTCTGCATAGTATATTCATACCACTGCCACCATCCATCAAAACTTTAGTCAGTCGAGTGCCTTCAACAACTGGGTCGACCACCAAAGCTTGCCTCCCAGGGGTGGCTATGTGCGTCGGGTGGTCAGACTGGTCGAATGTGATGGTAGTCTGAGACCATTTCAAATAACTGGGTGTCGCCGGAGCGACCATATTCACTTCTTGGTTGATAACTTTCAATCGACTTTTGCTTTCAACGTCAGCAAAAATCATCAGGGTGGAATTGACCTGGGGGTATCCATCATCACTATCTTCCTTGTTTTCAACTTTGTCCGACTCCTTTTCCTTATCTTTGGGCTATTTCCCCTGGAACTGCTGGATCAAGAGCCGACACTGTCAAGTGGTATGCTTTGGGTAAATGAGTTTACCCTCTTCATCTTTCTTTGTGTCAATGTGGCATGGCAAGTCTAATACATCATTTCCGTCTTGATCCTTCACTTTCTTGGGGTTCCAAGGCCCTTTGGGCTTCCCCTTAAGCTTTCCTTGAGTCACGGCCAAGGCTTCTGCAGGAGCAGCTGGCTCGGCTTTCCGCTTCTGCTTCCGACTGGAATTTCCTCCTCCGGTTTTGATGAGCGACTGACTTGTGCTTGCCACTCCGGAGCCGATCCTCTTCTTCACCATTAGCATACTTGGTGGCAATCTCCATCATTCGACTCAGAGACATGTCTCCGGTTCGACCAAATTTCAGATTCAGTTCTGCAGACTTAACGCCTTCCTTGAAGGCACAAACTGCCCGGTGATCCGACCGTTCTCCATTGTGTGATGCAACATGATCCATCTCTGGATGTAATCCTCAAAGTTTCATTTGTCTTCTGCATGCAAGATTGCAATTCTGTCAACCCTGCTGGTCGCTTGCAGGTCCCTTCAAATGTTCTGACAAACACTCGGGAAAGATCTCCCAAGTGTAAATGCTGCTGGGTGCTAACTGGTTCAGCCACGCTCTGGCCGAGCCCTCCAACATAAGAGGCAGATGTTTCATGGCCACTTCATCATTGCCGCCGCCAATCTGAACAGCCACTCGGTAGTCCTCAAGCCAAGTATCAGGTTTGGATTCACCGGTGAACTTACTGACTCTAGTCGCCAACCTGAAGTTGGGAGGAATCGCTGTGGCCCTGATGGCTCTGCTGAAGCACTCTGGTCCTGAGACGTGCACTCTGCTGCTGGTGGGTACATCTCTGTTGTGACCTCCTCAGTGAGCTCTGTTTCTGTCGACCAAACCCTGAACGAGAATGGATCTCGCATCAAATCCTGGTTCTCTAGGGTCGACTGGAATCCTTCGCCCAACACTGTGACGGCATCTGTCATCCTGCTGTCGAGGCACGTATGACCCACTCCTTCGGGGAGGGGTGGGCGCTCGACGTCGATCATCGCGATCGAGTCGGTGATCATACTGCTCACGGTTCCTATACTGATCTCGCCGGTCTCCACGCCCCTCATGCCTCAGGGGCAATCTTGGGCTGTGAGCCGACTGAACTGTATCTGCAACAACGGATTTGTTGTGGATCCTATTCGGCGACTGTGATGCAGCTGAATTCTGATCTCCTGCTGCCCGGAGTAATGCTCTGATCTGCAACAAGCCTCTGCTAGCCTCGAACTGGGAAGGCTGAATCGACTCTGCTATACGGGACGTAGCTGCTCAATTTTGAATCGGAGTTCGATATACCTGAGTCGGTGGCTGAAAGAGCTTACGTCGACTGGATGCTGAGACCCGTTGTCGCGCTCGTTCGTCAAGTACTCGCTGGAGATTCTCCAGTCGAGTGCGCTCAGCCAAGTTGGCCAAGCGCGCGTCTTCCAAGGCACGGGCCTCGGGGGTTTCTCCAACGATAGGAGTGTGAAGTGTATCCATGTTCCGGTGGCGAAGTTCTTCCCTCTGCAGCGAAGTGAGGGGCTCAGGGAGGTACTCTTCATGGGCATGCGACGGAGCGCCTTCGCCGTCGCCACCGTCGGCGCGGGGAAAGCCGGGAGGACTGCGTGGTCCATCGACCATCAGGACTTCCGCCGCTGGATCACTACTGTCGCACTTGGATGCAGTCTCTGTGGAGCCAGTCGATAGGTCGAACAGGCCGTAGAGAGATTCGTCGGGCTCGATCGCCGCGACTTGAGGGGTGGCCGACTGGCGAGCCACCACGTGCCTCACCCACTGCTGAAGCCTCGACCGACCGGAACGCTTGCCCCGGTGGGCAACAGGGAGGGAGGACGCCACAGGAGCCGACCGATACTGGGTCGACGGCTGCCGCAGGAGGACACCACGGATGCACGCGCGAAAGTGCGTTGCCCCATGAACGGGGAGCGCGTCTACGTCGAGTGGTGCCTCCTGAAGCCAAGCGGAGTCGTCAGCGACGAACACGAGCGCACCGAGACGAATCTCGTGGCCCTCAGCCAAACCTCCGCCTGAAACCATGATGAAGGGGATCGGAAAAACTGCAACTTCTCCAACAAGTCTCTAAGACACCTGCCCCACGGTGGGCGCCAACTGTCGTGGTTCTAAGTCTGACAGTAATGTAGGGGGGTAGGAATGGAGAGGCAAGATCCTAGCTATGGAGTAGTTGTATACGCACGAGTTTTACGAGTTCAGGCCCTTCTCGGAGGAAGTAACAGCCCTACGTCTCGGAGCCCGGAGGCGGTCGACTGGATTATGCATGTATGAATTACAGGGGTGCGAACCCTCGACACTGAGGATGGGGGTGGCTTATATAGAGTTCGCCAGACCCCTCCTGCCCTCAGTTATGCAGGGTTTAAGGTACATTAAGGTCAGGGGTTACTAGTAACGCCGCAAATAAAGTGATATGATGACCGTAAAAGCTACTTAATGACCGACCGTTAGCGTGCGGAGTGACTTTAGATCTCCTGGTTGTCGAGTGGTTGGCTTCATGGTCGAGTGTCTTCGAGTCTGTCGAGTGGAACACTTCTGAGTCGATTGAAAGGTGATTCTTCTAGAGATGTCCTTGGGGAGGGTATCTTGGACAGTTCCATGACCCTACCCTAGGTACATAGCTTCATCAGGCACCCCATGAATGAGAAAGTTGAATCTACATCTCTTTTGCTCTCCTACCAAAACGAATCTATCAAAGAGATAAAAGCTAGCCTAGATGCAAATTTCCGCAACGTGCTTAATGTTTCTTCTACCATTAATGGCCACATGCTTTATCAAAATAGAAAGATTAATTCCATAGATAACAATTTTGCTCTTTTCTTCCCTAAAACCAAAATGGCAATACCTAGATCTATCTGTACTTTTATGCCTAGCTAGGGGCGTTAAACGATAGCGATTGTTGGGAGGCAACCCAATTTTATTCTTAGTTTTTTTGCTTTTTGATTCTGTTTAGGAATAAATCTTTGTTCTAGCCTCTGTTAGACTTGTTTTTATGTTTTAATTAGTGTTTGTGCCAAGTTAAACCTATAGGATCTTCTTGGATGATAGTTATTTGATTTTGCTGAAAATTCCAGAAACTTTCTGTTCACGAAAACAATTGTTAAAAATCACCAGAACGTGATAAAATATTGAATCCAATTGCTTCTGATCAATAAACAAATTGTCTAGGTCTTCCTATTTTGGTAGAATATTCGGAGTTCCAGAAGTTTGCGTTAGTTACAGATTACTACAGACTGTTCTGTTTTTGACAGATTCTGTTTCTCGTGTGTTGTTTGCTTATTTTGATGAATCTATGGCTAGTAAAATAGTTTATAAACCATAGAGAAGTTGTAATACAGTAGGTTTAACACCAATATAAATAAATAATGAGTTCATTACAGTACCTTGAAGTGTTGTTTTGTTTTCTTTCGCTAACGGAGCTCACGAGATTTTCTGTTAAGTTTTGTGTTGTGAAGTTTTCAAGTTTTGGGTAAAAGATTTGATGGATTATGGAACAAGGAGTAGCAAGAGCCTAAGATTGGGGATGAACATGGCACCCCAAGATAATCTAAGGACACCTAAAAGCCAAAGCTTGGGGATGCCCCGGAAGGCATCCCCTCTTTCGTCTTCTTCCATCGGTAACTTTACTCGGAGCTATATTTTTATTCACCACATGATATGTGTTTTGCTTGGAGCATATTGTATGATTTGAGTCTTTATTTGTTAGTTTACCACAATCATCCTTGCTGTACACACCTTTGGAGAGAGAGAGACACTTGATTCGGAATTTGTTAGAATACTCTATGTGCTTCACTTATATCTTTTGAGCTATATAGTTTTGCTCTAGTGCTTCACTTATATCTTTTAGAGCACGGTGGTGGATTTGTTTTATAGAAACTATTGTTCTCTAATGCTTCACTTAGATTATTTTGAGAGTCCTACAAAACAGCGTGGTAATTTGCTTTAATTGTGATAGGCATTCAAGATTAGTAAAAAAAAATCTTATGAGTGTGTTGAATACTATGAGAAGTTTGATACTTGATAATTGTTTTGAGATATGAAGATGGTGATATTAGAAATCATGCTAGTTGAGTAGTTTTGAATTTGAGAAATACTTGTGTTAAAGTTTGTGATTCCCGTAGCATGCACGTATGGTGAACCGTTATGTGATGAAGTCGGAGAATGATTTATTTATTGATTGTCTTCCTTATGAGTGGCGGTCGGGGACGAGCGATGGTCTTTTCCTACCAATCTGTCCCCCTAGGAGCATGCGTGTAATACTTTGCTTTGATAACTTGTAGATTTTTGCAATAAGTATATGAGTTCTTTATGACTAATGTTGAGTCCATGGATTATACGCACTTTCTTCTTTCCACCATTGCTAGCCTCTCTAATACCGCACCCTTTTCGCCGGTATCATACACCCACCATATACCTTCCTCAAAACAGCCACCATACCTACCTATCATGGCATTTCCATAGCCATTCTGAGATATATTGCCATGCAACTTACCACCGTTCCATTTACTATGAAATGATCCATCATTGTCATATTGCTTTGCATGATCATGTAGTTGACATCGTATTTGTGGCAAAGCCACCGTTCATAATTCTTTCATACATGCCACTCTTGATTCATTGCATATCCTGGTACACCGCTGGAGGCATTCACATAGAGTCATATTTTGTTCTAAGTATTGAGTTGTAAGTAAATAAAAGTGTGATGATCATCATTTTTAGAGCATTGTCCCAAGTGAGGAAAGGATGATGGAGACTATGATTCCCCCACAAGTCGGGATGAGACTCCAGACTAAAAAAAAGAGGCCATAAAAAAAGAGAAAAGGCCCAAATAAGAAAAATGAGAGAAAAAGAGAGAAGGGACAATGTTAGTATCCTTTTACCACACTTGTGCTTCAAAGTAGCACCATGATCTTCATGATAGAGAGTCTCCTATGATATCACTTTCATATACTAGTGGGAATTTTTCATTATAGAACTTGGCTTGTATATTCCAATGATGGGCTTCCTCAAAATGCCCTAGGTCTTCGTGAGCAAGCGAGTTGGATGCACACCCACTTAGTTTCTTTTGTTGAGCTTTCATATACTTATAGCTCTAGTGCATCCGTTGCATGGCAATCCCTACTCACTCACATTGATATCTATTAATGGGCATCTCCATAGCCCGTTGATACGCCTAGTTGATGTGAGACTATCTTCTCCCTTTTTGTCTTCTCCACAACCACCATTCTATTCCACATATAGTGCTATGCCCATGGCTCACGCTCATGTATTACTTGAAGATTGAAAAAGTTTGAGAACACCAAAAGTATGAAACAATTGCTTGGCTTGTCACCGGGGTTGTGCATGATTTAAATACTTTGTGTGGTGAAGATAGAGCATAGCCAGACTATATGATTTTGTAGGGATAACTTTCTTTGGCCAAGATATTTTGAGAAGACATAATTGCTTAGTTAGTATGCTTGAAGTATTATTATTTTTATGTCAATATTAAACTTTTGTCTTGAATCTTTCGGATCTGAATATTCATACCACAATTAAGAGAATTACATTGAAATTATGCCAAGTAGCTTTCTGCATCAAAAATTCTGTTTTTATCATTTACCTACTCGAGGACAAGCAGGAATTAAGCTTGGGGATGCTTGATACGTCTCCAACGTATCTATAATTTTTTATTGCTTTCTTCTATGTTATATTCCGTTTTGGATGAATAATGGGCTTTAATATACACTTTAATATTATTTTTGGGACTAACCTATTAACCAGAGGCCCAGCCCAGAATTGCTGTTTTTTTGCCTATTCTCAGTGTTTCACCGAAAAAGAATATCAAACGGATTCCAAACGGAATGAAACCTTCGGGAACGTGATTTTTAGAACGAACGTGATCCAGAGGACTTGGACCCTACGTCAAGAAAGCAACCAGGGATGCACGAGGTAGGGGGCACGCCTACCCCCGTTGGGCGTGCCCTCCACCCTCGTGGGGCCCATGTTGCTCCACCGACGTACTTCTTCCTCCTATATATACCTATGTACCCCCAAACCAACAGAAGCATCCACGAAAACCTAATTCCACCGCCGCAACCTTCTGTACCCGTGAGATCCCATCTTGGGGCCTTTTCCGGCGTCCTGCCGGAGGGGGCATTGATCACGGAGGGCTTCTACATCAACACCATAGCCTCTCCGATGATGTGTGAGTAGTTTACTTCAGACCTTCGGGTCCATAGTTATTATCTAGATGGCTTAGTCTCTCTCTTTGGATCTCAATACAAAGTTCTCCACGATTCTCGTGGAGATCTATTCGATGTAATCTTCTTTTGCGGTGTGTTTGTTCAGACCGATGAATTGTAGGTTTTTGATCAAGTTTATCTATGAACAATATTTGAATCTTCTCTGAATTCTTTTATGTATGATTGGTTATCTTTGCAAGTCTCTTCGAATTATCAGTTTGGTTTGGACTACCAGATTGATCTTTCTTGCAATGGGAGAAGTGCTTAGCTTTGGGTTCAATCTTGTTGTGTCCTTTCCCACTGACAGTAGGGGCAGCAAGGCACGTATTGTATTGTTGCCATCGAGGATAACAACATGGGGTTTATATCATATTGCATGAGTTTATCCCTCTACATCATGTCATCTTACTTAAAGCGTTACTCTGTTCTTTTGAACTTAATACTCTAGATGCATGCTGGATAGCGGTCGATGTGTGGAGTAATAGTAGTAGATGCAGGCAGGAGTCGGTCTACTTGTCGCGGATGTGATGCCTATATACATGATCATACCTAGATATTATCATAACTATGCTCAATTCTATCAATTGCTCAACAGTAATTTGTTCACCCACCGTAATACTTATGCTCTCGAGAGAAGCCACTAGTGAAACCTATGGCCCCCGGGTCTATTTTCCATCATATTAATCTCCCTTCAACAAGCTATTTCTGGCACCGTTTATTTTTCTTTCTTTACTTTCAGTCTTTATCATAAAAATACCAAAAAAATTATCTTATCGTATCTATCAGATCTCACTTTCGTAAGTTATCGTGAAGGGATTGACAGCCCCTTTATTGCGTTGGTTGCGAGGTTTATATTTGTTTGTGTAGGTGCGAGGGACTCGTGCGTGGCCTCCTACTGAATTGATACCTTGGTTCTCAAAAACTGAGGGAAATACTTACGCTACTTTGCTGCATCACCCTTTCCTCTTCAAGGGAAAACTAACGCAATGCTCAAGAGGTAGCAACCACGCCGCGCCGAGAGCACCAGGGCAGTGGACGACGATGAGGCCTAGGAAGGGGACGACGCGGAGCCGGGGAAGACGCGACAGTGGAAGCCCGCACAAAGAGGAGTATGAGGGTTCACTGGTTCGGCTGCGGTGTGAGGTTGCCATCACCGTGGGGCCTGGCCAGCGGTGGGAATAGTAGGGGGCGGTGAGGCCTCCATGGCAGCACAGCCGGCCACGGGAGGTAGGAGCATGCGGCACGACCGACGCTGCTTTGGGCGGCTGGAGCAACAAGACCAGAGGTTGAAGAAGCACTACGGCCGTTGGATGGACGTCGTACGGTCACTGGAGCTAGAATCTATCATATTGACTAAGTTGACAAAGCACTCCGTCCCCGTCAACTTAGTAGGCCCACAGGTCAGCTTCTGAAATGGTGCGCCCCAGATGTCAGGGGGAGGAATCATTTTTTGGGCGGGTGAAGCTAGAATATCCGAGATTGAAGAAGAAGCACGACATCCGTTGGATGGACATCCAACGGCCACTAATGCTAGAACCGTGTGTTGACTATAAGTTGACAAAGCCTTGCATACGCGATAACTCTCTTTTTTTAGGGGACGTGTCAACTTAGTAAGGCCACAAGTGTGTGGCAGAGAACTTATAGCCCATTTGTGATTTGTAAGAATGTGCAGCCAGTTTTTGAATTCTAATGGAATTTACTACATCGCATTTACAGTTTGTTAAAAGTACAACCCATTTCAACCAATCATTCAAAACAGAATTCAACAAATTTTCCCACATTTTGATGGGATCCGAAATATTTTTATCCCGAAATTTGTAGTCAGATTAAATACAATTTCAATATAAATTTATATTACGTAAAAATCCAACGAAACATTGCGCATGCAACAATTAATGAAATTAAAATTTTGAATATCCAAAAATAATATTTTATGAAGTAATTACGTGTTTGGTGCATTTTTTATAGTTACTGCCCAGTTTTTATAATTCCATCCCATTTATTATTTCTTAAAGCCCATTTTCTTGTTAAGCCTAATGCATCCCTCCTAGGCAAGATTTGCAGCCAACAGTATGAGAATAACAACTTGACCTTGCACGGTATTCCTAAAAAAAGTATAGCTGGGATATCCATTTTCAACTTGAAAAAAATTAATATCTGGGCTGGATATCTGGCCTGGGCTAGACGGGCCACAGCCCGCCCAGTTAATAGCTGCAGCGATGTTTTCGTTGTTGTTCAGAGGAGAAAAAATAATATCTGGGCTGAACATCGCTCAAGAAAAACTTTGTAGTGCTCACACCTCAAAAACACACATACTGCTTGAGCTGCTTGGTCCCAGCTGTCGGCCGCTTCTTGTGCAATTCTCTCGTTTACTGACTACATAGGTTCACAATGGTGTGGGACCGTGATGTCAGGAAACCAGGAGGAAGCAAAAAAATTTATAGTTTTATATACTAATAAGGAGGCACTTGCTGTCATCCTCTCCAAGTAAATTCATCTCCTCATCCTCATGTCCGTTGACCATGTTGACAGCCATGAGATCAGCGGCGCCACAATGAAAGAACAACTCGAAGGATTGACGGAGAGGGCCTCATGAGCCTGCGGATGGTCGATCATACGCCATGCTCCTTCGGGAAGCCAGGATCATAGGGCCACATGTCCGCGTGTAACATCCCAAATTTCCAATTTGGAATGTTATACTTTAGGTCATCATGCATATCATATTTTCTCGCATTTCTCTGATCCTAGAAAATTTCACGCAACTCAAGGACCCTCGGAGAGAGTTGGAGATTTCATTATTTTCATATTTGGGATTTCTCAAATTTTGAAAATATAGGATCATTGGATTTATTTATTTATCTTCAAAAGTTTTTCCGATAAAAAAATTTAAGAGAGGGAATAATATGACTTTCCCAACATTTAGGAAAAATGAAGGTTTAATAAATAAATCAATTTTGGGTTTTGAAAGTTTATTTGCTTTAGGGAAAAAAATGAGTATTTTTAAAATATGCATGTTTGCCCCGTTTTAAAGTTCATTTTGTTCGACTCATTTTTAGGAGTCGGGGAAAATTAATTTTATTTAATTTGGAGTTCGTTTGGTTTTATTTTAATTTCGTTTAGTTTTGTTTAAAAAAAACGCGAGCCGCCCGCCTGGGCCAAGGGCCCAGCCGGCCCAGCCGGCCCAACCGCCATGCCCATCTCCCCCCCCTCACTACCATGGAGGAGTCCCACCGCCGCCGCCGCCGACCGAGTCCTGCTCGGCCACGCCGCCGCCGTGCCCCCTCCCAAGGCACCGACCCTCCCCTCCTTATAACCCCGCCCCTCCTCTCTCCCTCATCCTGCCACCGCTGCCGCCCCAACCCGAGCCGCCCGCCGCCATGAAGGCCCTCGCCGCCCTCGTCGCCCCTCGCCGCCCCTCGCCGCCCTCGACCCCCCGGAACCCCGCCGCCCGCCGGAGCCCCGGAGCCCGCCGGCGACCTCGCCGGAGGTAGCCGACCTCGCCGCCCCCCGGTCCGGTTTTGTTTCAAAAACCCGATCCGGTTTTTCTCGCGTTGTTCGGGTTTTTTTTTAAAAAAAAAGACCTAGTTTGGTTTATTTATTTTTTCGGTTTTATTAGTTAGTAAACGTTCACCGACCCGTTCGTTTTAATGAACGTGTTCGTCGGTTGGTTTATGTTAACGAACGTCCGTCGTTTTAACTGTTCGTCGTTTTTTTAATCGGAATTAATCCGTTATTTTCCGAATTTGATTCCTGAATCAATTTTCAAATCTGTTTATTTTCTCACTCGTTTATCGGAATCAGGCGATTCAAGCGCCTGGAGTTTCGTTACGAAACCGCCGTTCCGACTAACCTACTTAAACAAAGTTTTGCTACTGTAAAATTTTGACCTAGTTTCAGATTGCTAAAACCGAGTCGTTCTCTCTCGACTTTCGACTTTCGATGTTTTATTTGATTTGATTCTTTTGTAACCAGGGTTCTTAAGTTGAACTCTCTGGTTAGATCCTTTTATTCGAGATTTCCCTGTGCATTAGATGAGTACTTATTGTATACTTGTTGTTTGTCTGCGTTAGATCACCCGAGTCGCCGCTTGTTACTTGAATCTCTAGGTCTCATGGATCATCGCAAGGCAAGTAACACTTGATCATACCTTTCCTACTGCCCATTTTTATTGCATTAGATCAAACCCTCAAACACTTGCATGTTTAGGATCAACTTAAATTGTGGGATGGGAAGTAGTTGAGGTAGTACCAATTACCTGTTTTACTTATGAAACCTTGGGAGTTACTTCTACGTTTGCTTATTGCCATGCTATGCTAGTAGACGTGGTTTGGGTGAGTGAATATCCATGACAGATGTGAGATTGTTAATTAATGGTTTATCTAAGGTGGCAACCTAAACACACATCTGGGTGGATTGAGGCACCTGGTTTCTATCAGACTTGCTGTATTTCTTGGGACCGCCACCTGTGCTCTAAGGGATCATAAGATTATTCAAACTGGAAACTTCCGTGTGCAGCCACAAGCCAATTATGGGCTCTGGCGTAGTCGACTAAGTTGTGCGAACTCTTACGGGTAGGCTAGCTGATGTAGGGCATGTAGGTTGGTACGGTCTACCCACATGTAAGGTGCTAGCGCTTCGAAAGACTATGTCTCGGTCATCCGTTTCTCAAACACCATGTAGTCACGAGAAACCAAGCGGAGGCGATCGAGTCTTGTGGGGAAAAGTCATAAACCTCTGCGAGTGTATAAACTAATCATGATTAGCCGTGTCCCGGTTATGGACGTTTTGAGTATCTAGTACTTGAATATCATGTGAATCTCAACATGTTACCTCTAATAAATGTTATTGGGTTTCTTATGAGTACTTTTTAATTGGGATTGAGGATGCTGTCAACCATTCTCAATGTTTAACAACCACCATGATAGTTAAATAAAATTATTCCTTTGTTGTAGGGAAAAACTAGCTTTATGCAAAAATGTAACCATAGAGCTTTACCACCAGCCATATATGTATGTAGTGTAGGCTTATTTTCTTCATTGCTCTCTATGTGTTACATTGCCAGCATATTCCATGTGCTGACCCGTTTTCGGGCTGCAACTTTCACGTTGCAGACTTTTCAGACGACGAGTAAGGTGTTAGGTCGTGGTTCTATACTCAGTGATGCCGATGGAGTTGATGGACTCACTTATCTTCCAAGCCTTCCGCTGTTATCGTTATTAGATGGCCTTAAGCCATATTTATTGTAATAAGTTCCCTTGTGGACAACGATGTAATAAGTGTGTGATTGCTACTCGCTATAAATCCTTCGGCTTGTGTGGTGTCAGCATTCTCGATCCGAGGATGACACTTGAGCACGAGACTCGATCCATTTGGGTCTGGTCGCTACAGAGATGGTATCAGAGCACACGCTGACTGTAGGACACGGCCACTAAGTTAAAGCCATAGATCACTACTCTCTTCCCATTTTCTAACTCCTCATCTTTTCTACACTTTAGGATGACGGATGCAAAGATCAAGTACACCCAACCAGATGAAGGCACACCTTTTGGATTCCACTTGAAGGAAGTCACCAAGTACCTGAAATTGGATTACCAAGCTTCACCGGGACTTTCAACGCCACTCTGCCTGAAGAGGAGCGCTGGAAGATTCAAGCTCATGTTCCAGGAAGGACATTCGCCCCAATCACCAAGCCTATAGATAGTGTTTCCAGTGCACCAACTTGGAGTCTGGGAAAGAGCATGGCAGCTCATATCACCATGGGACGCATTGGAGAAGTTTATCAAGAAGACCTCAAGGACACCATCTATCAGATTTGCGGACGCCGAGATGACAAATGGGACATAGTCAGCACCAAGAAGGATAGATCCATTGCAGCTTTCATCCAGGAGTTAAACCAGCACATTCGATGCCAGGAGAACCAGATGTGCAATGATATGTTGGAGTTGCAGAATGCCAAGGGAAGGATCATCGAACTTGAAGAAGAACTAAAGACCACACGCAAGGACTACATGGACGAGATCGTAGCTCTAGCAAGACACAATAATGATCTTAAGTACGAGATCGAAGAACTCAAGAAAAAGTTGGCGCTCAGGAATGAAGACCAGTATGTCGATTGTCCAAGCGACTACATCAACATCGACGACACCGATTCGGATCCAAGTGAACCCGACTTTGAAGACGAAGCTGGAGCAGACATCATGGAGTCTTCTACCGGTTCAAATTAGTAGAAGTCCCCCATATATTAGTAGTATTACCTCCATGTAAACAGTATAGTACACGCACGTTTGCGATAGTTAGATCGTTGTAAGCCTTGTTTGATTGAATGAAGTGATTTTGTGTGTTTTTGCTCATGTGCATTTGGGTAGTGATTCTCCTTAGACCCCATTCTACTCTTAATTTCTCGTCTTTTCTAAACCCCTCAGATGCCTCCGAGCCGCGACCCCGGGTTCGTTTTCCCGCCAGAGATCACCCAATTGATTCAGCAGCAGAACACCTTGATTCAAACATTGGTGCAGAACCAGGGCAACAACAACAACAACAACAACCCACCACCACCACCACCACCACCACCTGCGGATCATTTGACTCGTTTCCTTAGACTGAATCCGCCGGTGTATTCCAGTAGCACCGAGCCGATTGTAGCAGATGATTGGCTCCACAAGATAGGAAGGGAGTTGACCACTGCAGGATGCACAGATGGAGAAAGAGTGAAGTTTGCAGCACATCAGCTTGAAGGACCTGCAGCAGCATGGTGGGAGAATTTTACAGCCACTTACCCCGTAGACACTGTCACATGGGATCAGTTTCAGCAAGCTTTTCGCACTGCCCATGTTTCAGCAGGAGCCATGGCCATGAAGAAGCGTGAGTTTCGCAACTTACGCCAAGGAGGAAGGACTGTTGGCCAGTATGTGGATGATTTCAGTAAGTTAGCATGTTATGCCCCAGATGACGTTACTACGGATCGCTAAGCGGAGAAGTTTCTAGAAGGACTGAATGATGAGTTCAGCATGCCGTTGATGGTAGCAAGTTTCAACAAATACCAGGAGTTGGTAGACCGAGCCCTCATGATTGAAGGAAAGCAGCAGAGAAATTGAGAACCGCAAGAGGAAGTATGGACAAGGGAAGTATAACTCGAGCCCAAAGAAGCCTCGTTATACCCCTAAATCAGGAATTCGGTTTCAGATACCCATGGAGGAGGAAATTAGCATAACCATAATGGCACTAAGAATGGGAACGGGAATGGAGGAAGCAATGGACAGAATCGCACCAACCCGTCAACACCATCCAAGGTAGACCTGAGTCACATCACTTGTTTTAAGTGCCGCAAGACTGGGCATTATGCAAATGACTGTCCAGAAGGCCAGAATGGAAATGGCAATGGAAGCTCTGGAAAGAAGCCCAACCCTTTCAACAGGGGACAGGTGAACCACATTGATGTGGAGGAGGTTGAAGATCAGCCCGATGCAATAATCGGTAAGTTTTGGTTAAGTCATTTACCGCAGTTGTTCTTTTCGATACTGGTGCATCGCATTCATACATATCAAGGGGATTTGTGGATAAGTACAAATTACCGACCCAAGCCCTTAGGTCACCCATGCTAGTAACCTCACCTGGAGCAGAATACATGGCTAGTAAATGGTGTGATCGACTGCCATTAAGGATTGGACACTATGTTTTTCCCTCAGATCTAATAGTTCTGGAATCCCAAGGATTGGATGTGATATTAGGAATGGATTGGTTATCAAAGTATGGAGGGAACATTGATTGCTCCACTAGATCAATTTTGCTCACCACACCAGAAGGAAGAAGGATCAAGTATGTATCACGACACGAGACGAGGAGAGTGCAAGCAAATTGCCTATCAGGAGTGGTGCAGGAGGAAGTACCAGTGGTGAAGGATTTTCCTGATGTATTTCCGGAAGAGTTGCCAGGAATGCCACCGGATAGAGACATTGAGTTTTTGATCAGGCTGTTGCCAGGAACAGGCCCGATATCGAAGCGACCGTACAGGATGCCCGCACAGGATTTGGCGGAAATCAAGAAACAGATTAAGGAACTGTTGGATAAAGGTTTTATATGCCCAAGTTCTTCACCTTGGGGATCACCCGTACTGTTAGTGGAGAAGAAGGATGGATCTTTGAGAATGGTTGTTGATTATCGTGGATTGAATGAAGTAACAATCAAGAACAAGTACCCACTACCAATGATAAATGATCTGTTTGATCGTTTGCAAGGAGCTAAAGTGTTTTCCAAGATCGATTTACAATCAGGGTACCATCAGTTGAAGATTCGGGAGCAAGATATACCCAAGACAGCGTTTACCACGAGATATGGACTGTATGAGTATACCGTTATGTCATTTGGACTGACTAACGCACCAGCCTATTTCATGAACCTGATGAACAAAGTGTTTATGGAGTTTTTGGATAAGTTCGTCGTGGTGTTCATAGATGATATTTTGATTTTCTCGAAAAATGAAGAAGAACATAAGGAACATTTGAGATTGGTTTTGGAGAAACTGAGGGAACACCAGTTGTATGCCAAGTTCAGCAAATGTGAGTTTTGGCTAAAGGAAGTTGAATTTCTCGGACATGTTATATCCGGAGAAGGAATAGCAATTGACCCCACAAAGGTTGAAACCGTAACCAAATGGGAAGCACCAACGACAGTTGGAGAGATTCGGAGTTTCCTTGGACTCGCAGGATACTACCGAAGATTCATTGAGAATTTCTCAAGAATTGCAAAGCCTATGACAGAATTGTTGAAGAAGGATAACAAATTCATATGGACTGAGGACTGTGAGGCAAGTTTTCAGGAGTTGAAGAAAAGATTGGTTACCTCACCAGTTTTAATATTGCCGATCGGACCAAGGATTATGAGGTGTATTACGGCGCTTCACGCCGAGGACTTGGAGCAGTGCTTATGCAGGAAGGAAGAGTTGTTTCAGATGCTTCATGACAGCTTAAGCCTCATGAGTTGAATTATGCCACACATGATTTGGAGTTGGCAGCCGTTGTGCATGCCTTGAAGACATGGAGACATTTTCTCATTGGAAATCATTGTGAAGTATACACAGATCACAAGAGTTTGAAGTACATCTTCACACGTAAGAATTAAATCTCGACATGAGGAGATGGTTAGAACTTATCAAGGATTATGATATGAGATTGCATTATCACCCGGGAAAGGCTAATGTCGTAGCAGACGCATTGAGCCGTAAGAGCCACGTCAATACCCTAATGATGGGAGGGATACCAAATGAGTTAGCCGAGGACCTTCGAGAGCTATGTTTGGAAATAGTTCCGAGAGGCTATGTAGCAGCATTGGAGATTCAGTCAACACTAATGGACAAAATCAGAGAAGCCCAAAAGGCAGATAATGAAGTTGCCTCTATAAAGGAGAAAATGGGCAAAGGAAAAGCTAAAGGATTTCGTGAGGATGAGCACGATACCCTATGGTTTGAGGACCGTGTTTATGTACCAAATAACCCGGAGATCAGGAAGTTGATTTTGCAAGAAGCCCATGATTCACCCTATTCGATTCACCCAGGAAATACCAAGATGTATTTGGATTTGAAGAATACTTTCTGGTGGACCGGAATGAAGAAAGATATTGCGGAGTATGTAGCAGTTTGCGATGTATGTCAGAAAGTAAAGGCTGAACATCAGAAGCCAGCAGGATTGTTACAACCATTGCCGATACCCGAGTGGAAGTGGGATAAACTAGGCATGGATTTCATCACAGGTTTGCCAAAGACCCGTTCAGGATATGACTCGATTTGGGTTATAGTCGACCGTTTAACGAAGGTAGCTCATTTCATTCCAGTCAAGACTACCTATAGCAGTGCTAAGTTGGCAAAGATATACATGACCAGAATTGTGTGTTTACACGGAGTTCCGAGGAGTATCGACGAACGAGGAACCCAATTTACCTCAAAATTTTGGAACCAGCTTGCACGAGACATTGGGAACCAGACTGAATTCAAGACAACTTTCCACCCATGCATCGATGGATAGACCGAGAGAGTCAATCAGATTTTGGAGGATATGCCGAGAGCTTGTGCACTAGATTATGGATCTAGTTGGGATGATAATTTGCCGTATGCAGAATTTTCAGATAACAACAGTTATCAAACCAGCTTGAAGATGGCACCTTCGAGGCTCAGATGGAAGGAGATGCAGGACACCGTTGTCATGGGACTAAACCGAGATCGCGCTTGTTTGGACCAGATTTGATTAAGGAGTCTGAGCGTAAGGTTAAACTGATTCGAGATAGGCTCAAGGTAGCCCAGTCCGCATGTAAGAGCTATGCGGATTCAAAGCGCAGCGATTGAATATGAAGTTGGAGACAGAGTATACCTTAGAGTATCCCCGCCGAGGAGTTATGCGTTTTGGAGTTAAAGGAAAATTAGCACCACGTTTCGTTGGACCATATAAGATTTTGCAACGCATGGGAGAAGTTGCTTATAAGTTGGAATTGCCGAAGGACTGTCGGGAGTTCATGATGTATTCCATGTTTCTCACTGAAGAAATGTCACCCGAGATAGCGAGAGATACCGTTAAGAGACACAAGCCACCGAAGCAATTCAGTTGAAGGATGATTTAACATATGAGGAAAAACCGTTAAGATTCTCGATTATGCCAGCAGAGTTACTCGCAGCAAGGTTATCAAGTTTTGCAAGGTTCAATTGGAGCCACCACATCAAGATGAAGCCACCAGGGAAAGAGAGGAAGTTTTGCTCAAGGACCACCCTCACCTATTTTCTAGCCAACCCGAATCTCGAGGGCGAGATTCATCTTAAGGGGGTAGGTTTGTAACATCCCAAATTTCCAATTTGGAATGTTATACTTTAGGTCATCATGCATATCATATTTTCTCGCATTTCTCTGATCCTAGAAAATTTCACGCAACTCAAGGACCCTCGGAGAGAGTTGGAGATTTCATTATTTTCATATTTGGGATTTCTCAAATTTTGAAAATATAGGATCATTGGATTTATTTATTTATCTTCAAAAGTTTTTCCGATAAAAAAATTTAAGAGAGGGAATAATATGACTTTCCCAACATTTAGGAAAAATGAAGGTTTAATAAATAAATCAATTTTGGTTTTTGAAAGTTTATTTGCTTTAGGGAAAAAATGAGTATTTTAAAATATGCATGTTTGCCCGCTTTTAAAGTTCATTTTGTTCGACTCATTTTTAGGAGTCGGGAAAATTAATTTTATTTAATTTGGAGTTCGTTTGGTTTTATTTTAATTTCGTTTAGTTTTGTTTAAAAAACGCGACCGCCTGGGGGCCAAGGGCCCACCGTCCCAGCCGCCCAACCGCTGCCCATCTCCCTCCTCAAGGCCTGCTGAGGAGTCCCTCCACCGCCGCCGCCGACCGAGTCCGGCTCGGCCACCCACGCCGCCGCCCCCCCCCAAGGCACCGACCCCCCCTCCTTATAACCCCGCCGCCCCCTCCTCTCCCCTCATCCGCCCAGCCCCGCCTTCAACCCGAGCCGCCGCCCACCAAGGCCCTCGCCGCCCTCGTCGCCCCTCGCCGCCCTCGCCGCCTCCGACCCGCCGAACCCCGCCGCCGCCCAGCCGAGCCCGAGCCCGCCAGCGACCTCGCCGCAGTAGCCGACCTCGCCGCCCCGGTCCGGTTTTGTTTCAAAAACCCGATCCGGTTTTTCTCGTGTTGTTTGGTTTTAAAAAAAACCTAGTTTGGTTTATTTTATTTTTTTCGGTTTTATTAGTTAGTAAACATTCACCGACCCGTTCGTTTTAATGAACGTGTTCGTCGGTTGGTTTCTGTTAACGAACGTCCGTCGTTTTAACTGTTCGTCGTTTTTTTAATCGGAATTAATCCGTTATTTTCCGAATTTGATTCCTGAATCAATTTTCAAATCTGTTTATTTTCTCACTGTTTATCGGAATCAGTGATTCAAGCGCTGGAGTTTCAGATTTAAACCGCCGTTCGACTAACCTACTTAAACAAAGTTTTGCTACTGTAAAATTTTGACCTAGTTTCAGATTGCTAAAACCGAGTCGTTCTCTCTCGACTTTCGACTTTCGATGTTTTATTTGATTTGATTCTTTTGTAACCAGGGTTCTTAAGTTGAACTCTCTGGTTAGATCCTTTTATTCGAGATTTCCCTGTGCATTAGATGAGTACTAATTGTATGCTTGTTGTTTGTCTGCGTTAGATCACCCGGAGTGCGCCGCTTGTTACTTCAATCTCTAGGTCTCATGGATCATCGAGAAGGCAAGTAACACTTGATCATACCTTTCCTACTGCCCATTTTATTGCATTAGATCAAACCCTCAAACACTTGCATGTTTAGGATCAACTTAAATTGTGGGATGGGAAGTAGTTGAGGTAGTACCAATTACCCGTTTTACTTATGAAACCTTGGGAGTTACTTCTACGTTTGCTTATTGCCATGCTATGCTAGTAGACGTGGTTTGGGTGAGTGAATATCCATGACAGATGTGAGATTGTTAATTAATGGTTTATCTAAGGTGGCAACCTAAACACACATCTGGGTGGATTGAGGCACCTGGTTTCTATCAGGACTTGCCTGTATTTCTTCGGACCGCCACCTGTGCTCTAAGGGATCATAAGATTATTCAAACTGAAACTTCCGTGTGCAGCCACAAGCCAATTATGGGCTCTGGCGTGAGTCGACTAAGTTGTGCGAACTCTTCTTGGTAGGCTAGCTGATGTAGGGGATGTAGGTTGGTACGGTCTACCCACATGTAAGGTGCTAGCGCTTCTGAAAGACTATGTCTCGGTCATCCGTTTCTCAAACACCATGTAGTGCGAGAAACCAAACGGAGGCGATCGAGTCTTGTGGGGAAAAGTGCGCAAACCTCTGCAGAGTGTATAAACTAATCATGATTAGCCGTGTCCCCGGTTATGGACGTTTTGAGTATCTAGTAATTGAATATCATGTGAATCTCAACATGTTACCTCTAATAAATGTTATTGGGTTTCTTATGAGTACTTTTTAATTGGGATTGAGGATGCTGTCAACCATTCTCAATGTTTAACAACCACCATGATAGTTAAATAAAATTATTCCTTTGTTGTAGGGAAAAACTAGCTTTATGCAAAAATGTAACCATAGAGCTTTACCACCAGCCATATATGCATGTAGTGTAGGCTTATTTTCTTCATTGCTCTCTATGTGTTACATTGCCAGCATATTCCATGTGCTGACCCGTTTTCGGGCTGCAACTTTCACGTTGCAGACTTTTCGCATTTACAGTAAGGTGTTAGGTCGTGGTTCTATACTCAGTGATGCCGATGGAGTTGATGGACTCACTTATCTTCCAAGCCTTCCGCTGTTATCGTTATTAGATGGCCTTAAGCCATATTTATTGCAATAAGTTCCCTTGTGGACAACGATGTAATGAGTGTGTGATTGCTACTCTGCTATAAATCCTTCGAAGTACTGTGTGGTGTCAGCATTACTGATCCAGGGATGACACTGAGCACAGAGACTCGATCCATTTGGGTCTGGTCGCTACACCGCGACAGCATTATCGTTTGCTTGTTCACCGGTGCTCGTTGAGGAGACGGAGGTTGCAGCACAGGTCCTCCTGCGCTGGTAGCTGTTCCGCCATTAGGGCATCGAAGTGCGGCCGCACCTGCTCTATGGTGAACATGGCATGAACCGGCTTGGACAGTGGCGCCGACTCCTGGTTGGAAGCTACGCCCATCGTTTGATTGTCGTCGCTCAGCTCGGCGAGGTAGCTGGCGAGCCAGCATGTCCGGCTGTTGGACCGACCGCTGCCAAGCACGAGTCTGACCGCCTGGCCCACCTGACCGCCTCGCCTCGCTTGCTTTCAGCCCGAAACGGTCAGCGCCGCCCGCCCTGCTTCCCGTGCATGCGATTGCTCCGCCTTCAAACGATACAAGTGCCTCCGTCCTTCTGCCGCCCACATTAACGATACGCGGTTGCCGAGGCGGCTACTCCACCGCCACACGTCCGTCCCTCCGCAGCCCACCATTTCTATATAAAATGCTGCGCCGGCCATAGCCGCAGTCATCTGCATCCGTTCCTATTCTCCTGTCCACACCACTACTTCCCACCATGGCTTCCTCGCGCTCCAGCGCTCTTCGGAACGGGCGGACGACTGACCACAAGGAGATGGCAGCCATTGCTGCCGACTGGGTGGCCGGTAGGCAGCCGGAGGACGACGACGTCCCAATGGAGAACATGGTAGTCGATGATCCGGCGCCAACCCCCTCCTCCGCGCCATCCTCGCCGGTGCATTGCACTATGACCATCGGCGAGGCCGTGCCCAATATATGGACACTGTGAGGCAGAAACATGAGGAGCAGTTCCGGGAGGCGCAGGCCGACGCCACCTACAACCACCATCTCCTCCAGGAGCACCAGCAGGCAGAGAAGCAGATCGCCGGGGAGCGGGCGGAGCAGGAGGCGCTGCTCGACTCGTACCGCTCCGCCCGTGAGTGCCTCCTCGAGCGCTGGCGGTACCGCATGCGGGTGGCGGAGGTTGCGGCCGCCTACAAAGAGGGCGATGAAGCGGCCGAGGCACTGTTTGGCGAGACCGAGGTTGCGGCAGAGGACAATGCCGGCTCCGACGAGTCCCCGCTCCGCTGGCGTCGACGAGGCCCTGCTCCGCCGAGGCCCCGCGGCACCAACAATGAGGCAGAGGACACTGCCGGCTCCGCCGAGGCCCCACCCTGCCAGAAACGAGGGGGAGGATTTTCCCCCGCTCCATCGAGGCGCCGCCCGCCGGAAACGAGACAGAGGACATCGCCAGCTCCACCGGGGCCCCGCCCCACTGCCAACGAGGCCGCGCCACACTGAAAACGAGGAAGAGTAGAACACGGTAGGTCGCCGCCGCTCGGGTCCAAGTAAGGCCACTTCTGCTACCCTTTGGTTCCTGGCACTGAGCTGTACATCATGGAGCAATTCTATGATTACACGCTGATTGAAGAGCGCTTCATGGTTGAGCAAGCTCATGAGATACAGTCATTTGCTAGAGAACTTGAGCACTTAAGTTGTATGCTACCGGACAATGTGCGAAGTAAAAAGGAACAGAAGGAGTACAAAGAGGTTGAGCAGCTTTTTAGCATTCCTGTACATTGCAATCACAGCGATTCACATGTCATAGAGAACATTCAAAACAATCGATGATTATGCATATCAGCGATTCACATGTCAGAGCCAATATTTACTTCACAACTAAACAATAAACAAAAAAATGGATCGACGCTGCTGACAACAAAGGGCGTCCCATTCAAAAATATCAAACGCATGTCTTCTTGATAAAATCAATGAGTAAAATTTGACAAGGTTTTCCCATTCCAAAATATCAAATGCCTACGATTGTGGAATGGGCAGGTTTGCCATTAGTTCGGACATTGACATGGCACCTCGTGCTAAATAAACCAGATGTTCTTTTTGTGTAGTTCCACCAAAATCAACCAAATTCGTGCGTAGCTTGTATGATTTCGCCCTTATATGTTGCAACGCCTTGAACTTATCGGCACCTCCTTTCTTGTGGTGGAAATGAATGATTCGATGTATTCGTGAACATTTTGTGCAGTTCCCATTGAAATCAAGCTGAGCACCCATGTTTGCAGAAATACAAAAAAAGTGATTAGTATAAAGCAAACTGTACTATGAATTGACAGTTTAAATAGGCACCTACATGGTCCATGTAGAGCACACTTTTACAAAAATGGAACTCACCGGAAAGAATCCTAGAACAACATTGTACTCGCGCATCACAGCAAGAAAATGGAGATTTGTCAGTCCTTCTGAGCTGAAGTTAGTTTGGTCTTGTGGGGGGTAATGTAACCATCCTTCAACTGCTCCTTCTGATGAGAACATAGACAGGGCTTCTTCATCCTGGCATAATCGGAACTAATCACTTCACGTACTCCATATTCTTCTTCAGAGGAGGATGATCCTGTTGTGCAAAGACAAGAGGATAAATAAATGCTAGAATCCCTGTTTGCTCGAAAAAAAGGAAAGGAAATGTTTAAAATAGCACAGATGAAGCACTTCTCAAGCACAATACCACTTTTTGATGACAGCATCTAAACAGTAGCAGAACACCAATAGAGATGACAAAGCTCAATCATATGGATGAAAAGTGGGCGAGTACCAACCTTTGTCAGGAGGCTTATTGTGTAGAGCATATAGATCAAGCACTTCTCAAGAACCATCTGCTGCTATCTACTGTGGTGGCCATGCTTACTATATACTCCTCGATTAGATTAATGTTTCCAACATCTTCTTGTGCAGTTCCACTAGAATATATGGTATCTTCAAAGAAGATCCCTGTTTGCACAAGTAGGGATAATTACGTATTACATTAAGAGTGGCATCAAATCAGTTGCAAAACAATTGCTCGTTCCAGCCATAGCAATAAATTAAGATGCAAAACTATATCATTACTTGTGTCATCACAGTTCTAGTGCTTCATTACAGCACCAAGAGTTGATTTTGGTTTTTCTTCCGCTTGTTCTTCCCTTCATCACTTGGTTCAATAATGCATGCTTCTCCTTCAATGTAAGATTTGGCATGTCAATTAGGTTGCACAAGTATAGCACTAAACAATGACATTAATTTTCTGATGAAAGTGGCAAAATATAGGACAACAGTTGTGAAATACCGTTATCTTACCCAATGGAATATTACGGTGCACATACAGATTGGAAGTCTTGTCTCCATTTGTGCAGTTCACTAAAATCAAGCAACATTACGGTACAAGTAGCACAACATATGAAAGCACACTGCAGAATCATGTGAAAGAAGGCTAGTACTGACCTCTCATGACACGGAATTCAAACAACTCACAAGAAGAAGATCTAAACCAAATTTGCCAACACGGATAGGAAGTAAGATCTCCTCTTGTGAAGTTCCACTAAGATCAAGCAATCAAGCAATGTTGTCGGTGTGACATTTTTGTCGAACTGCACAAAACACTCTTAAAACAAAGGTGTTTTGTGCAGTGCAACAAAAGGTCACAATGGCAACGAGGTGAAGTAGATAACCCTATTTACACAGAGGTGCAAAGGAAACAACTAGTGGTCAATAACGGTGGATGACACAGAAGCCAACAAAAAGAAGCATCTACCTTATCTAAATGGGAAAGCAAGAAAGATAGTAGCATTTCTCAAACGGTGGCATTGATTAATATTAATAGAGAGATTATATTAACAATAAAATTCGTTAAACATGTAATTTTCTTTTAACTGTGGCATTGCATCAGTTTTCCAGCGGCATTATTAGAGGGTGTTTGTTTACAGGGACATTTTGGTGGAGGGACTAAAAAAACTCCGTGTGAGTCTCATCTAAACCAAACCGGAGGGACTTTTAGGGACTAAAAGTGGGCATTTGGGACTAAAGAAAGAAGACCCCGAGGGAGTCTTTTTGGGACTTTTTCCAACAGTTGCCCCTGCCACGCATCGCACCTTGTCTCTATTAGTTCACTACTTGGGGTAACATGGTCTTTTAGCATGTCATTTAATAACCTCTAGTCCATGTTTAGTCCCTGGAACCAAGCATGTAGGGACTAGGGAGTTTTTAACCAAACAGGGCCTTAGATTAACAACAGCTAAAGAGTTGCACGGGACAGTGGACGCACCAGCACCATGTGCATTGTGGCACCTCGGCTCAGAGCGACCGGTTTACCATGTATTGCCAGCCCAGAGACCATGTCTTCTGGCAACACACAACATCTTGGTACAGAAAACAACCGCTTCATTGATGCTAGCGGATCATAGTTTACATTACAACAGGTGTTGAGGCCAAGCGGCACATACGGTGCGGCTGAACAATATGTACATTATTTAGTGAACATAAAGGGGCCTCGATCATAACTACACGGCAGCGCAACAACGTCGTAGCGGAAACTCCATAGCACAGGGACACTGATGTGGACACGATCTAGACTCGAGCAGCACACCTTTCCAACAAGACTTTCCTAAAATCTGGCATGACACGCCAGGTCAGCACATGGAATGTACTTGCAATTTCACAATAGGCACAATCATAATGACAATCAATATCATGATAATTAACCAATTAATAATGTAATAATGTTGTGATCATGCTCTTGTGAGAAAAGTCCCACGGGACTAGCTTACCAACCGTGATCGTTCTTGGATCACAAACGTACCACCATCGTGGTCTTGTCTAGAAGTATCTCGTGATCATTACGGCGATCACAACCATGACAAATACCTGGTCTCGAACATCTCGATGGCTTTCTGCCATCATCAACAGTGTAAATTTCATAACTTGATGTGTAAAATTTGTTAAACGTTGACCCATGGTGTGACCTACTACGAGTGTGTCCGTAACCGTGGACTCGGCTATCGATAGATTATTACACTCTGCAGAGGTAGCACACTGTACCCACACCATGGAACCCATGGCCTCGCACTCCCATTTGGGTGGACCAACGACATTCCGATGAAACCCCTCCATTGCCATGACACTCTCCCGACCACTCCGACACAATCCCCAATGGGCTACTCCTGGGTGGCCCCGTGTCTACCAAAGACACAACGACCACCGTCGTGGCCAAAACGATCCCACAAGGGGACCCGGTACCATAATCTCAACAATGGGCACACAAGGTTATGTCTGCTTACCGGGCCAGGGTAAGCAAGCCCATAACCTTCCCTAGTTGGAGGCACCAACCAGAGGCATGACAACGGACCGAATCAAGGCCTCCCATAAGGCAAATGTGGTTGCATTGGGAAAAAACTCGATCCAGTGGCACCATGACCCGGCCAACGATATATTCAAGTTGAGTTATATTCAGGTTCAACTTAAAGTAAAAATAACCAGTGTCATAGTATTCCATGAAGTGCAACACTAACATATGCATCACATATTAACGGAAACGACTGAGTCAACCATATTCACACTAAGCATAATCATCAACAACTTATGCCACTTTTCCGGTTAGGATTAACCTTACTTTAAACAGAATATTTTCTAGCAATTTTTTATTATTTTACTCATGCAAGAAAATAACTTTAAGTAATTACTCATATGCATAACAATATTATTCTTTCATCACCACAAATAAAACCTAGTTTCTTTACCAACTATGTTAGTTTCAAACATTCTGTAACTCAAGCTTATTAACTAAAACAAGCACTTAACAGAATATAAATAACATAATAGTTATTTAAATGCATGGATTAAATCTTTCATTCAAGTAAGAAAATCATAAATATTGAAATGGCACCATGAAAATGTTGTTATGGCTTGCCTTAGTTCAGATGAGGTTCACAAGCCTTCTGGTGATCCTCAAGACAAGCCTCACCTTCTAAAAATAATTTTAAACACAAGAAGAAAATATGAAGAACCCTTCTGAAAATCACCAGAAAATCTAGACAGCACATAAAAATCTCATTACTGGTGAGCTGCTAGATTTCTTTGCAAAGAACACAATGCAAAAAGAATCAATTCATTTGGACTTATGGTTGAAGAGTTATAGCTGTTTGAAGCTCTCTGGAAATTAAATGAATTTGAATTTAAATAAAACAAACTAAGGGGGGTGACGTCGAAGGCGTAAAGCCTCGGGGCGCCACTACTCGTACCGCTTCATGCGCATACAGAGTGGCTGACTAGCAGGCCCCGCTAGTCAGGTGAGGGGGGAGGGAGGAGGAAACAGAGGGGGTCGCGGCTTCACCGGAGCTCTCGCCGGTGATGAGGGCTCCTTAGCCAAAACGAGAGCGAGGGATCGAGAGAGGGGATGGAGGCACACCTGCCAATACCCGTAGCGTGGCTAGGGGTGGTCGGACGGCGTCGGAATTGACCTCGCAAGCGGAGGCAGAGAGCGGTGGTCGCCGGAGACGAGGACGACGGCGAACAGAGGAAACTCCAGGGGCTCCAAGAGGTTGGAACGGCTTCACCAAAGAGTGGCGGTGGCTCCGGAAGGGTTGCCTAGGTCTGGGAGGGGCTGGGGCTACCGCGACGACCCGAGGGAATCGCCAGCGAGCTCGACCTCGGGGACGGCGGCCCGTGACCTGCCCGGTCGGGCTACGGCTATCTACGAGTTTGTGGAGTGTGTGGGAGTGGTGGATGGTGCTCGAGGAGGCTGGGGGTGGCTCCATTTATAGGCGAGCCGAGAGGGGGTTCGGGGCTCCACCGTTGACACCTGGACACGGCGCCCGGCGACGAGCGGCGTCAGTGAGAGGGGGAGAAGGT
Source organism: Aegilops longissima (assembly GCA_021605205.1). Taxonomy (NCBI): domain Eukaryota; kingdom Viridiplantae; phylum Streptophyta; class Magnoliopsida; order Poales; family Poaceae; genus Aegilops; species Aegilops longissima. Next base: position 301,958,293 of record CM038681.1, on the reverse strand, counting down.
GACGCAACTCACGCGGGGACTGTGGGCGAACGGAGACGAGCACATGATCGAGAGGAAGGCGACGAGCACAGTGCGCACCACACTTTTACGTTGGCCGGACCGCGCCCGTGCTTGCTGCGGCGAGCTCCGGCATTGGCGAGTGCCAGGGGGTGTTAATGGAGTTGAGACGAAGATAGTGGCGAAGTTTGGCGCACTACGGCTGTCGGGGAAGCGAGCACGCGCGAAACAGAGCGCTCGGCGGCACTCAGAGCGGGTCAACACGCATGCCAGCACCCCTGGATGAACGCGGTCACCGCGTGGACTATGACATATTTCCGACCAACGTCCAAAGATCATGTCTGGCTTGTTGTTCGTTGTAGATTGAGAGGTTACCACGCTTTGGTTTGGTTCCAGGTGCAGTAGAAAAGATTTCACAAGCTTGGTAAGTTTTTGATCAGTAACTTTGAGAGGTTACTGAGGTCAAATGGCTGGGAGTTGGAGGCTGTGCTTTGGAGGCTAGCAATCATCTACTAAGGTGATGATGCACAAGAAAAATCAGGCACAATGGAGCAAGTAAAATGGTAGTTGGTGTAGAAACCACCATTTCTATCCAGAACAGAAAATAATTTATGTAGCAAAAATATTTCAAAAAGTGGTGCAATATTTTTGCTCAGGAAGGTGCCCTGGGGTTCAAAGAATATTTGTGAATTTTGCCAGATTTTCATGGGCAAGAAAAATTGGGGTTGCTTTGGAGCACATTGAACTAGCTAGGGTTTTGGAGAGGAAAATGAATATTTTTCATTAAAGAAAAATATTCCAAATATTATTTTGGGTAGAATCAGAGAGGGAATGATGGTTAGGGAGGGAAATGATGCACTTGGGTGAAAGCCAAGGGTACCCAAGTGTTTAAGTCCATATGAAAAGATTCAAAAACTCCAAATTTCAAAATTAATTCAAATGAAAAAATGAGGCAAATAAAGGAGGGCAAAAACCAGGCTGTCACATGCATCTTCCGATGTACTGGGGTGATGCACAGTCTGTTGCAACAAAGAACAAACAACCAAGGAGCATATTTGTGTTGGTCCCAGTTTTGTTATCGTTAGACACCTTTCCCTATGTGAGCGCAACAAATCTAGTCCTTCTCAAACTCTACAGCCTTGTCCCCCAAAACAAAAGATCAGTTCGTTACAGATGTGCGTACTGCGTTTGTCATTGTTTTCCCTTTTCGACCAACATAGGTGCTGGATAGCCAGTCTGTACTAGTACTTTCCCCACTTTCCTTTCCTCTATGAACCATGTCCTAGATTTATGCTATACAGCTTTCCCCACTACTTTCCCCCATCCCTGTCCTCTTTGAACCACGTCTTAGATTCATGCGATACAACTTTCCCCACTACTTTCCCCCTTCCTGTCCTTTTTGAACCACGTCCTAGATTCATGATATACAACTTTTCCCACTACTTTCCCCCATTCCTTTCCTCTTTGAACCACGTCCAAGATTCATGGTATACAACTTTCCCCACTACTTTCCTGTTTGATCCAACACCTAGATTCGAGTGCAGAAGCGGAAAAAGCCCACATGCACCTAGATCAATGCATGTGGAATAAGTAAATTATACCTTAAGGTTCTTGGGGTGTGGTTCGGTGGGCGACCGGAGGCCGTTCGACCCACACTATGTACGGCGGCGAAGAAGAAGGGGTCGGAGGCCCTCCCGCGCCGCTGCTGGGTGAAAGTGAACAGCTGCGCTGGTAGTGGATTCCCTCCCTCGCCGACAGCAACAGCGTTAAGCCTCCTTCCCTTCCCGGCGGATGGCTCTTTGACCAGCAGTGAGGGGAGAGAGAGAGAGGCCAGCAAAGTCTTGTTTAGATCTGGAGAGGGTGAGAGTGTGAAGAGAGCAACTACAAGAAGACCAGCAGTGAGGGGAGAGAGAGAGGCCAACGAAGTCTTGTTTAGATCTGGAGAGGGTGAGAGAGTGTGAAGAGAGCAACTACAAGCGCTGAGGCTCCAGCGTGTATATATATACTGGAGAGAGTGTGAAGAGTGCAAAACCTAGAAAACAAGCACCGAGGCTGCAGCTTATATGTGATGAGGTGATTATACGGTCACTACGAGATCGTATAGCTCCGTATCCATCCATTTTGACCAGTCAAAGAATCCTCCTGGCATGAATTATGCTCAAGTGTAGTTATCGAACCCGAGACCTCAAGTTTGATGAGCGAACAGGCTAACCAGCTACACAACCCTCCCATTATGTTCAACGAGAGGAAAATAACCTTTTATACATTCCTGCATTCGTGTGACAAGCATGCCGTGTTTTTTTGTGTGTCGGAGTCACTGTGATTTAAATCATAATTGTGTCATGTGGCTTTGGTGGTAAGACTATCCACAGTGGTGCAGAAATAGTGCAGCCCTAGTCACCTTACCTCTCTCCACGTAGTACGTTGGGTCCCACCAGTCAGAGGGTGAAACAAACAAATTAATAAGAAAAATTAAAAGCGCCAGCAGTGTATCTTACCTCACACATCTCGCTACTGCTCGGGAACACTGTCCAATTGATCCCTCTATTCGCTCACGTACTATTTCAAGTGAATCCTTATTATAACATGCACACAATTTTGGGCACTTGTATTCGACCTAAGTCGGTGTGCCACCAGTATCTCGTTTACTCCCTCCGCCTAGGTGTAATAAGTCACGTTAGAAGGTGCAGCGGGACCAAGGTGCAAGCAGATTGGAGGAGAAGTAGAAACTTGACCGGTCATTCCTCCAATCAAAGCCCTGATTACTGTTTCTAAACGCAACAATTAATCCAAACAACTAAGAGATGCCTCTTCTCTTCTTGTACGTACTCCATTTGTATCTCACTTCCTGTGACTTTGCACTCGCACGATCTTCCTTTCTATGAACCTGTGTGTGCGTGTGCGTGTGCGTGTGTGTGTTTAACAACATGTGTGTGTTAGAGAGAGCGACAGATCGACCTACTCCTACAGAGAGATGGTGTGTAGTGTATGATTTTAGCCGCGAGAGTCGGTGCATCCTCTCGTTTCCGGGCGTCCGGTAGCGACAGGCGGACAGCTGCCACGCCCGCTCCTGACCATCCTGGCCCACCCAAAGCCCCTCCATCGCACGCGGGCGCTTCCCACCAAAACGGTTAGCGCTGCTCCAAAGAATCGGTGCCGCATTCATGCCCGGGCAGAGCAGACGCGACCTCTCACTGGCGCCTGCGTTGAAGGGAGAAGCATATTCAAGAGTGATGGTTGCTTCGTCCGTCCAACTTACTATTGGGTCTATGTGATTTGACGGCTCATTGATCATTATTACTGAGGAGGTAGGACTGCTGAATGTCCTGCGCTTTCGGCGAAAGGAGGTACTACTAGATTACAATTTTCTGCATTCTTATGGCGGAGGAGTGCAAGAGCAGTGAAAACACGCAGGCTCAGTGATTACATGGCCCACCTCACACTATCACCATATTTTTTGGACACCGTGCGACACCTAACTCTTTACATAGTACTACTTGTATAGTACGTAATTGAAAGGATCGAGATGGACCTAGAGGGGGGTGAATAGGTACAATTACAAAATTTTAATTATTACTTAGCAATTTTAGGCAATAATGCGGAATATGAAGATGAGCCTAACAATTGCAAGTGAGTACTAAGTACTAAGCTAGTAACACAAGTACGTAAGTAGGCAAGCACAATATGATGTATGTAAGTACAAAGAGACAAGTAACCACAAGTAGAGAGTTAGGGTTAGGAATAACCACAACTCCGGGAGACGAGGATGTATGCCGATGTTCACTTCCTTGGAGGGAAGCTAGTCACCGTTAGAGAGGTGGATGTTACCACGAAGGCACACCAACGCCACGAAGGCTCACCCTATTCTCCATTTGAGACAACACCACGGAGCCGTTTCTCAACCACTAGTGGTAGACCTTGGGTGGTCTCCAAACCCTCACAAACTTTTCAGAGGGAAATCACAAAGTTCGATTCCTCTCTGAATGACTCCTACCACCTAGGAGTCTCCAACCTCCAAGAGTAACAAGAACGATGGGGGAAAGCTCAAAACTTGCTCAAATCACGAATTCCTTTGGTGCAAAGAAAGGGAAGGAGTGGATCTATCACTTGATTGGAAAACTTCTCTCAAATGCTCCTAGAACTCTTGGGAATCTAGGATTTGGTGTAGGTGAATGAGAGAGAGAGAGAGGAGTGTTCTTGATAGGCTCAAAGTAAGTGGTCAACCCTATCCCGTGGAAGGGAAAGGCATATATATAGTAGGTGAGTAAAAGTGACCGTTTGAGGAACATAAGTGTACAGGATGGGTCGGACGTCCGGAGAACATCGGACGTCTGGAGGCACAAATAGATCCGGACGTCCGACAGTCGTCGGACGACCGAACGCTGTGAAACTGTGAGCCACGACCCAGTGTACAGGACACGGACGTCCGAGATGGGCCGGACATCCGGAGCACGGACGACCGGAGAGTCCGGAAGTCCGTAGAAATGATTCTGTTGTGAAAGTACCGGACGTCCGGAGGGTTCCGGACATCCTTAAAAATCATACTGTAAAGGAACACCGGACGACCGGAAGTGGCCGGACGTCCGGGCAACCGAGAGGGACCGGACGTCCGTAGAACACCGGACATCCGAAGGCAAGGTATAGGAAAAGTGGCTTTGAGCAAGTTTTTCACTAGATCCAACGATCCCCTCTTAATAGTGCGGGATCCCTATACTCAAGAACAAACCATAAATGAAGTCAATATCTTGTATCTCCATTCTTGAGTTATATGCTTTTTGTCCCTAGTCATGATCCACGCACATGGTCTTTGAGACATAATCCTGAGATATACTTGATAAACATGATTAGTCCCTAGCATATGTGTTGTCATCAACATCAAAATATGATTAAGGGCATGATTGCACTTTCAATCTCCCCCTTCTTGGTAGTTGATGACAACTCATATGCATACTCATAATAGTAATCGAAAGTATTTGTTGTGGAGCTCAATAGCAATAATCAAGAATGAGTAACGAGTGAGCTCCCCCTCAAAGTGATACCATAGATACTAAAAACATGATGAGGGCTCCCCCTCACAATGATGCCCCCAATTTAACCAAATCTCAGACACATGATAATCAAGAGCTAAACTTGATATAGATTCACCAAATCTCAGACTCAACAAACTCATAACATAGGTTCAGTACAAGCTAAAACACAATCATAACAATAAGTTCCACTCAATAACAATAATCAAGAATGAGTAACGAGTGAGCTCCCCTCAAAGTGATACCATAGATACTAAAAACATGACGAGGGCTCCCCCTCAAAATGATGCCCCCAATATAACCAAATCTCAGACACATGATAATCAAGAGCTAAACTTCATATAGATTCACCAAATCTCAGACTCAACAAACTCATAACAAAAGGTTCAGTACAAGCTAAAACACAATCATAACAATAAGTTCGATTACATAATGAGCTAGAAGAACATGCATATAGAGCCTACTCCCCCTTGGCATCAAATATCAAAAAATAGAGAACATGGGGAAACATAAGAGCATCAGAGATCAGCCTCATCATCATCATCATCATGAACATCACTGCCACCCGCCTCATCAAAGAAATCAGCCCACTCAGGACCCGTAGGGAAACCAAAATCAGAAGGAGGCTCGTCAGGAAGGCGTTCATCGTCACTTACATCATACACTCCGGAGTCTCTCAAGAGAGCCTTCAGAGCGTTCTTGGAAGTGACCATACGAGTGACAACAACGTGATTTTGGGAGCAATGGAAAGAGAACGTCTTCATCATGGAAGAGTGAGCCTTCCCAAGAAAACGAGCAATGCGCCCAAAAGGTGCAGAACTGGAAGGAGAGCGGCAGCATGAGAAGGAACACTGGCTGCGGGGCGACGAGCAGTAGCAGTAGGAGGAGGAACATAATCAGCCGCCATGTGAGCTGGAATGACCCATTGCTCATGCACGTGAGTGCGGACAATGGGAAAAGGAGCTACGCTCTCGATAAAAGCCTGAATAAAGGGGGCATGAGGAAAAGCCCTCTTGTGCTGGAAGCTAGCAAGACAGATCTCATGCCATAGAAAGTGTGGAACATTGATCTTCCCTTTAGGAGATGTGATGAGGCGATGCATGAGATCAACGCAATAGCTGCTGCAGGAGCCCTTGTCACCCATCTTGGGATAGATGGTGCGGATGATAAACTGATAAATGATGTTGAATGGAAAGCGCCAAATGGAGACTTGGTTTAGACCCTTTTGTTTTTCAGTGGCAGACAAAGTTGATATAGGTCAAATAAGATCCGCACAGACCGCAATGCCCTTGGGCCTATGGTTGGGGTCATCCTTATGGATTTTGAACCCAGTGTCGGGAAATCCAAGGGCAGTGACAAACTGAGCATAAGATGTTGTGAGTGCAGTGTCAGAAGTCATCCATGTGACAGTGTTATCAGGAGCAAAGTAACATGTGGCATAGAATTGATGAATGGCAGCGTGGTTAAAATCATGTTGAAATGCGAATGGAGCAGCTAGATTGGACGACTCAATGAGCTCAATGGCTCCCGGATATTTCTCCGGATGAGTGCGAATATGCTCAAGATCAATGCAGATATGGAGTGACAAGCCTTTCGGGATGACAATCATGGTGAAGATGTCGGCTTGGGCATTTGTGCGAAAGCGACTATCCTGAGAATACCTAACAACAGTAAATTGATCTACATCGCGACACAATTTAAGATATGAAGCTTTGGGGACCTCGTTGAAATGCTTAACATGACGGCCGAGTGGCAATGGAGGCTCAATTGACATGTGACGAGCATCACTGTGGGGTTGCACCGGAGGAGGAGGAGGGTGAAAGGTTGGACGACGAGTGCCCGGCTTGGGTGCAGCGACGTGAACACCAACAAACGGGGCCGGTTCCACCTCCTCAAGCTCATCCTCAAAGTCCGACCCCTCCGAGGAGGAATCTTTAGACGAGCTGGGAGGACGAGCGGCACGTTTCCTAGGGCGAGCCTGCTCCTAGGAGTCATTGGAGCCACCACGACGAGACGGACGAGCCGGCCCTCCAGCGACTTTCTTGCTAGCTGAGTGCTTGGTCCGAGGCATCATGACCTAGGGGAGAAAGAGGACACAAATCAACACCCCTCCATAGATCAAGGGTAGATGCATGAAGGGGGGAAGGTTATGCCCTACCGTGAAGGGAGGAACACGGAGGAAACGGGCGACCGGACCAACGATAAGCAACCGGAGAGAGCGAGAGGCCGATGGGCTTGAGCGGAGCCAAGCAGGACCGTAGATCCGCGGCTGAGAGGAGCCCCGACGAGGGGCACGGCGGCGTGCGGCCGCGGTGAGTGGCTACACGGCAGGAGCGGCGTCCGCGGTGGGGAAATAGTGGAGAGGAGATGAGGAACAGTTGGGAAACCCTACCGCGCACTATATATAGTGGTCGGTGAAAACGACTGGACGACCGGAGCCTACGGACGACCGGAGCCGAGTAGGCGTCCGGACGACCGGGGACGGATGACCAGAGTCGGGGCAGGAAAAGAATAAAAGATAACGGAGATGATTTTACGGACGACCCACGGCCTCGGACGTCCGGTCAGATTGTACCAGAAAGTTTATTACGGACGTCCGACGTCTTGGCGTCTAGGCCAACTAAGGGAACCAGAGAGGATTTCACGGACGTCCGGATAGGCCGGACGACCGGGCGATGGTAACCAGAGAAGAATTTACGGATGTCCGGAACCTACGGACGTCCGACGCCAGAATTTTGACAAGAGGCAAGGTGTAAGTGTATGGGCTGCTGATCATGATGAGGAGAAGATAATTACCGTCCACAGTAAAAATTTATTTATTTAGTAACTAATACCCTACCCCAATCAATAATAGCCATATACTATTCCAATATTGGTCGAGTGATACAAGCGGTGGCTAATGCCACCATGTATGAGTAGATGTGACATGACACGGAAAGATTTGAACTTTGAGTGCATAGTCACTACTCCATCATGTTAAAGCACCATAGTTTTAGAACCATGGTAACTTTGAGAGTGCTGGTTCTTTTTATGCATTAAATAGGGTGAGAATATTCATGAATTGAATGCCTCCCCCTATATATATGCCTACATCATGACAAGACTTTAGGTTCATGCATGAATGGGTACTAGATTTCACATAATATTGTCAAGCTCCAAGATACCAAGTTCACGCCTAAGTCGACAAAACCTTGCTTCATCTAGAGGTTTGATGAAGATATCGGCTAGTTGAAAATCTGTGCCAATGTGATCAATGTGAATATCACCCTTTTCAACATGATCTCTAAAGAAATGATACCTAATATCAATGTGTTTGGTGCGGAGATGATCTTTGGGGTTCTCAGCAATATTGATGGCACTTTCATTATCACACAGAAGAGGCACATGTCTATAGGTTATACCGTAATCCTTCAAAGTTTGCCTCATCCATAACAACTGAGTTGCACAACTAGCGGCAACAATGTATTTAGCTTCTGCGGTAGAGAGAGCAATACAATTTTGTTTCTTCGAGGACCAACTTACCAAGGATCGTCCAAGAAACTGACATGCACCAGATGTGGTCTTACGATCCACCTTGTCTCCAGCCCAATCCGCATCAGTATACCCGATGAGATCAAACTTAGCATCCTTGGGGTACCATAGACCCAACTTTGGGGTGTGAACAAGGTATCTAAGAATATGCTTAACCGCTTTATGATGACTTTCCCTAGGGTAAGCTTGAAATCTAGCACACATGCATACACTAAACATGATGTCTGGTCTAGATGCACAAAGATAAAGCAATGAACCAATCATAGAGCGGTATTTAGATGGGTCAAAAGGATACCGTTGGTGTCTTCATGAGTACAATTTTGGTTGGCATGGGTGTCTTACATGGACTAGCATCACCATGCCGAACTTTTCTAGGATATCCTTGAGGTATTTTGCTTGAGACAAGAAAATTCCTTCTTGAAATTGTTGAATTTGAAATCCAAGAAAGAAGTTCAAATCCGTATTGAGTGACATTTCAAAATTCTTGGTCATGGAGTCCGCAAACTTCTTGCAGAAATGAATGTTAGGAGAACCAAAAATTATATCATCTACATAGATTTGGCATAAGATCAAATCACCCTTGTCCCTCTTAGTAAAAAGAGTGGGATCGATCACCCCTCTCACAAAGCCACCATCGAGTAAAAACTTCTTAAGATGATCATACCAAGCACGAGGTGCTTGTTTGAGGCCATACAGAGCCTTATGAAGTTTATACACATAGTCTTTGTGATCGGGATCAACGAACCCAGGTGGTTGTGACACATATACTTCTTGTAGAGGACCGTTAAGGAAAGCACTCTTCACATTCATTTGATGCAATGTAAATCCATTGAAAGCAGCATAAGCAAGTAAGATGCGAATGGATCAAGATGGGCAACGGGGGCAAAGGTCTCACCAAAGTCCAAACCTTCAACTTGTGAGTACCCTTGAGCCACTAACCTTGCCTTGTTGCGGATGATTATACCATTCTCATCTTGCTTGTTCTTGAAAATCTATTTTGTTCCAATGACATTGTGTTCCGTAGTTGGTCTCTTGACTAATGACCACACTTGGTTGCGTTCAAAACTGTTCAACTCTTCTTGCATAGCAACAAGCCAATCGTTGTCCATCAATGCATCTTGTACCTTGAGAGGTTCAACACTAGACACAAACGAGAAGTGAGCACAAAAGTTAGTCAATTGTTTACGAGTGACTCTACCTTCCGATATGCCGGTGAGGATTTTATCAACATCAACACGACCGGCCACACGAGGCATGATGGAGGTTAAGGTTTCGCGAGGTTCAACTTCATGTCCATCACCCACGTCCTCAACATACGGATCATTAATGTGTGGTGGAAGATCTTCTTGTACATGTTGCATTTGTTGAGGTTCATCATCAATGATTGGATTTTCTTGTTCTTGCCCTTGATGATGATCTTGTTCTTGAAGATTCTCATAAAGAGGAACTTGATCATCTTCTTGTACTTGGACTAAGGGCATCGGTTGAACAATAGGAGTTTGTGATGGTAGGGGTGTTGAAGTAGTTTGATGATGTGTGGGACTTCCCTCTTCTTCTTCATCATCATGAGGTTCTTGTTCCACTGGAAGAAGTGCACCAACACCCATGGTCAAAATATCCTGAGAGGAATCTTCTTCACCTACATCACTTATATCAACTTGCTCCCCATGGGAGCCATTAAATTCATTAAACACCACGTCACAAGTTTCTACAACACATCCATTGGATTTGTTGTAGACTCTATATGCGTGAGAGTTTGATCCATAGCCAACGAATATGCCCTCAATTGTTTTGGATTGAAATTTTCCTAACCGTTCTCTTTTGTTGAGGATGAAACATTTGCACCCAAATACACGAAAGTACTTGACATTTGGCTTGTTCCCAGTTAGGAGCTCATATGGAGTCTTTTCCAATATAGTGCGGAGGAAGAGCCGGTTTGATGCATGGCATGCAGTGTTGACAGCTTCGGCCCAAAAACTATGTGGTGACTTGTATTCATCCAACATGGACCTTGCCATCTCCACAAGGGTACGGTTCTTCCTTTCGGCTACACCATTTTGATGAGGAGTATATGGAGCTGAATATTGATGCACAATCCCTTCATCACTAAGGAATTCTTCCAAGGTATAGTTTTTGAACTCAGATCCATTTTCACTTCTTATTGCCAAGATTTCTTTGTCAAACTTGCGTTGTGCTTGCTTGGCAAAACCAATAAAGGTGATCTTCGTCTCGTCCTTGGACTTGAGGAAAAACACCCATGTATATGTAGAGTAATCATCAACAATGATAAGTCCATACTTTTTCCCACCAAGACTATCCCATGAAGGAGGCCCAAAGAGGTCCACATGAAGAAGCTCCAAAGGCCTTGAAGTGGACACAATGTTCTTGGGTGGGTGCTTTGATTGATGTTGCTTCCCGGCTATGCATGCACTACACACACGATCTTTCTCAAAAGAGACATTTGTTAGTCCAAGGATGTGATTACCCTTTAAGAGATCTTGAAGATTCCTCATGCCGACATGGGCTAGCCGGCGATGCCATAGCCACCCTTGTCGGCCTTGGCCATTAGACAAGTTGCATGGAATGTACTCTCTTTGAGAAATCAACCGTAAAGGTTGCCATCCAACTCTCCAACAAAGTCCACTTCGAGAGTATCTCTTAAAGACTTTCACATCCGTTATTCCAAATAGTGTATCATAACCAATGAAGCCAATTGATTTAACAGAAAGCAAATGATATTTAAGGGATTGGACAAGCATGACATTTGCAAGAGACATGCCATTTGTGATAGCCACCTTCCCCAACCCAAGTACCTGTCCTTTTGATCCTCCACCAAACATAATGCTCATAAATGGTTGAATAGCTTCCATGAAATCGTAGAGCAATTTGCTATCTCCGGTCATATGATTGGTACATCCACTATCAATCACCCATTTTACTCCACCGGAGAAGGCAACCTACACACAATTTTTACTTGGTTAGAGGCACCCATTTTGCAATGGGACCTCTCAAGTTAGTCACATGGGTCTTAGGGACCCAAATAGCATAAAACCGAAATGCATTTCGAGGACCAAGAAACTTTGCATAAACTTCTCCATCCTTAGTCTTACGAAGTACATAGGATGGAGGCATGAACTCTTTTGGCTTGTTGAGAGTGGGCATGCCCCTTGTGGCCTTCCCACTAACAACCTTACCTTTCTCCTTGTGCCCTTCTCGTACAAAAGTTTCTTTTAGAGGGGTGGTGCACTTTTGAGAGGACGTCTTCTTCTTGCTTGTGCTTGGGTCAAACCCGAGTCCCTCTTTGGCGAACACTTCATTGTGTTGGCTCAACACTTCATTAAGGTTCTTTTGCCCTTGAGCACATGTCATGAGCCCTTTCTCGATTTGAGCTTTGAGAAAACGATTCTCCTCGAGAATAGATGCTAGATCACTACTAGAGTTAGTAGAACAAGCATCAACATTGATAATAGGAGACGAGTAAGCCTTAGCTAGAGTTTCAAGTTAAGTAAGTTTGAGCGTCTCAAAACTCTTTGTAAGAAGGGTGAGCTCTTCTTCCTTAGTCTTGAGAGACACGGATAGAAGCTCACAATCCTTAGGGAGAGAAGCATGAGACTTCGCAAGCTTACTTTTATCATTCATCAACTCTTCACAAGAGCCAATAGCCTTTTTCAAGGAGGCAAGATCTTTAGTATGAACATCAATATTTGCACCAATTTTTAAGCATAGTTCATCATTTCGTGCTTCCTCATATTGGACTTTCCGCTCAAGGATTTCACATTTTTCCTTTTCCTCGGTGACGAGGGTTTCGAGTTCCTTAATGGTGATGGTGTGCTTACTCACCATCTCCATAAGCATACGAAACATAGTGAGCTTCTTTCCTTTGAGGGAGCACATGAACTTATTAAGTTTAGCAAGCATAGGATCATTTAGATCATCATCCTCATAACTATCCTCCGCATCAAGATACTCATCACTAGGAGTAGAAGGAGTGAAAAGAGGAGGATTTGATCGTGGAGTTACCTTGACCTTGTCAAGAGAGCTTTGGTCCTCTCCATCTTCTACCACGGCCTTTGCCATTAGGCACTTGTGAGCGTTGCCCTTGTAGTCTTTCATGTAGTTGTAGGTGACCACATCACCACTCTTGTTTACTAATCTCAAAGTGTTTTGAGAGTCTTGAGCAACTCCGGCAACGCCACTAACATCATCCGGATCAGATTCTTCTTGAGCAACCATTGCTTTTCCATCTCTCTTCTTGAGCTTGGAGTTCAAAGGATTTGTCAACTTCTTCTTGGGAAAGGTCTTGGGAAACCTTGGTTTATCTTCTCTCTTCTCATAAGGGCACTCGTTGGAGAAGTGATTGATTTCTTCACAGTTGTAGCATTTTATTACTTTCTTCTTTTGAAATCTTCCTTTGAATTTTCCCGAGCTAAACTTCTTGACAAAAAGAGCCATGTCTTCATATGAAGGGCCCTCGTCGGATTCAATCTCATCACCATCTTCATCATCCTCTTCTTCTTCTTCACTTTGTTAATCTTCACATACATGCTTGGCCTTCAATGCAAGATTGATCTTTGATGATGGGGAACCATGCAAGGCAAGATGTTTTGTGGCATTAGTCTTTGACTCTTCAAATAGTTGAAAGGTGGATACGATGTCATCTGTAGTCATTTCCTTGAAGGTATGGTGTTGTCTTATGTCCCACACCATTTGATGGTGAAATGGAGCAAGAGCATGAAGTAACTTATCCACAAGGAACCTCTTAGTCATGTTGAATCCATCTTGTGTCTTGTCACACTCACATGACTCAATATCGGCAGTGAGAGTCATGAGACGCTCATGGAGTTGATTGGGGGTTTCACCTTTCTCCATACAAAAGTTTTGCAATTGCCCCTTGGCAATTTCATATTGAGCACTCCGGAGGGTAGAAGTGCTAGTCTTGGATCGTACAACACTTTCCCATAGTTCCTTGGCACTTGTGATGTGTATGAACGGTCTCCTTTGCTTTTCATTCATACCTCTCCTTATCCACATGATTGCAGTGTCATTGAGGTTCTTGTCATATATTTCTCTTGGTGTGGGGTTCTTTGGATCAACCACATGATAGCCATACTCCAAGATCTCCAAGATCTCATCGCTTCCATTTCAAGATGATCCTGCATAGCAACTCTCCACAAAGCAAAATCGGAAGTGGCACTAAGCAAAGGAGGTTTGCCTTGAGGATTATATCTTGGTTTCTCAACCTGAGGTCTTGCATAAAGCCAAGGAACACTAGCATGTTCATTGCTAGGAGGTTGTTGACCAAGTGATGGAGTAGGCACAGTTGGCCTTGAAGCAGGTGGTGCAAGCACCGTGGACAACGTGGCTAATCTCATTTGGACCAAGGCCTCAAGAGAAGCATCATGCTCCTCTTTTTGCTTAGCAAGCGCCCGTTCTAGATCCTCTGCTGTAAAGGACTTGACTTCAGAGGAAGCCTTGCCTTTATCCTTAGGATCTACAACCAGGGGAGCCCCATCCGGGTTCATCTCGCTCTAGGGCGGTTAAGCCACAAGAAAAGAGCACGAGGCTTTGATACCAATTGAAAGGATCGATATGGACCTAGAGGGGGGTGAATAGGTACAATTACAAAATTTTAGTTATTACTTAGCAATTTTAGGCAATAATGCGGAATATGAAGATGAGCCTAACAATTGCAAGTGAGTACTAAGTACTAAGCTAGTAACACAAGTACGTAAGTAGGCAAGCACAATATGATGTATGTAAGTGCAAAGAGACAAGTAACCACAAGTAGAGAGTTAGGGTTAGGAATAACCACAACTCCGGGAGACGAGGATGTATGCCGATGTTCACTTGCTTGGCGGGAAGCTAGTCACCGTTAGAGAGGTGGATGTTACCACGAAGGCACACCAACGCCATGAAGGATCACCCTATTCTCCCTTTGAGACAACACCACGGAGGCGTTTCTCAACCACTAGTGGTAGACCTTGGGGTGGTCTCCAAACCCTCACAAACTTTTCAGAGGGAAATCGCAAAGTTCGATTCCTCTCCGAATGACTCCTACCGCCTAGGAGTCTCCAACCTCCAAGAGTAACAAGAATGATGGGGGAAAGCTCAAAACTTGCTCAAATCACGAATTCCTTTGGTGCAAAGAAAGGGAAGGAGTGGATCTAGCACTTGATTGGAAAACTTCTCTCAAATGCTCCTAGAACTCTTGGGAATCTAGGATTTGGTGTAGGTGAATGAGAGAGAGAGAGAGAGAGGAGTGTTCTTGATAGGCTCAAAGTTAGTGGTCAACCCTAACCCGTGGAAGGGAAAGGCATATATATAGTAGGTGAGTAAAAGTGACTGTTTGAGGAACATAAGTGTACAGGATGGGTGGACGTCCGGAGAACATCGGACGTCCGGAGGCATAAATAGGTTCGGACGTCCGACAGTCGTCGGACGATCGGCCACTGTGAAACTGTGAGCCACGACCCAGTGTACAGGACACAGACGTCCGAGATGGGTCGGACATCCGGAGCACGGACGACCGGAGAGTCCGGAAGTCCGTATAAATGATTCTGTTGTGAAAGTACCTGACGTCCGGAGGGTTCCGGACATCCGTAAAAATCATACTGTAAAGGAACACCGGACAACCGGAAGTGGCCAAACGTCCGGGCAACCGAGAGGGACCAGACGTCCGTAGAACACGGGACGTCTGAAGGCAAGGTATAGGAAAAGTGGCTTTGAGCAAGTTTTTCACTAGATCCAACAATCCCTTCTTAATAGTGCAAGATCCCTATACTCAAGAACAAACCATAAATGAAGTCAATATCTTGTATCTCCATTCTTGAGTTATATGCTTTTTTTCCCTAGTCATGATCCACGCACACGGTCTTTGAGACATAATCCTGAGATATACTTGATAAACATGATTAGTCCCGAGCATATGTGTTGTCATCAACATCAAAATATGATTAAGGGCATGATTGCACTTTCAATACTTTAATTTATCGGCGAGATAGTACAATGCTATGAAGCTTCCAGCTTCTATTACATGTATCTTGCATCCAAGGTTGCCCGTTGCAACATTTCATCAAATACAAAGGAGACTAACATGCATGCTATTGCATCTCAATGATTGACAGATCATAGAAAATATGTACTCCCTCCGTTCCAAAATAAGTGTCTCAACTTTATGCTACATACAGAGCAAAATGAGTGAATCTAAACTCTAGAATACGTCTATATACATCAGTGATTGGTGTATGTACTAGTAGTTCATATTGTAATCTACTAATGGACATATATATTCCAAACAATATGATAATATCTCTAACCAAGGTAGTAGGGACGAGGAGTAAATGGAGGGAGTAGTAAAATTTTCTCCTCGTCCTGCGAGCCATCACAAGTGGGCGTAGGAGGCGAAGCGTAAGGCGACAGACTACTACTACTCATGCAGTCCCTAGCCATTGAAACAAAGACAGCTAAAGAAAAAACGATCCATGCAGTCCCTAGCCTTTGATCCGTAAACCCTAACCAGGCTTTAATTTTCTGGCAACGTCGGCGCTTCCTAAGAAATGAAGTTTGCAACCCTTTGACCATCGGATCATTTTGTGCAGTTTCACCAAAATCAAGATGAGCATCCCTGTGGCAAAGAAATTGAAGAAGCGTGATTAGAATAAGATTACTGGGACTAGTTGATGAGACATAAACTCATCACAAATACAGATGTAGAAGCCAGAGAGGTATGTGCGGGCAAAGAAGTAGAGATATATCCACATGGAGTGATGTGGGCAGCCGGAGCAGTGGTGCAAGCCGATCAGAAAGGGAGTTGTACCGAGGGATGTCGGGACGAGATCAACCTAGAGGAGGGCGGCGGGAGGAGGCAACTACCCACGTCGCGGCAGTGAGCAATGGACGAAGGCAACCTAACCGGCTTTGTGAGAGAGAATGGCGGGGATCCCTGATCGGGACATGCCGACAGCGGGTTTTCGCCGTCGGCGACGGCGACCGCGTCTACACTAAGCATCCAACCCTTCCCCCAGCGGACATGATCCGCTGGGATGTTAGAGATGTGGCCACAGTGGTTTTGTGCGAGAGAGTGTGAAAACTGAAGAGAGCAACCCCAGCAAGCAACCGTGTAGGCTCGTCCTGCCTATGTATATAGTGGAGCGGTTTCGTTTTATATCCATATGAACCTATTTATATTGCGTACGTGGCACTGAAGAAAAAAAAACTTTATTTATAAATGACGCGGCACCTACTACTCGTTCTCCTATAAACCTTGCGCTTGGCATCTCCAAACTATTAACCTTGCGATTGGCTCTTCGCCTCTTCGGGAAGTCGAGCAATAAAGATACTGCAGTATATATCGTTTTGGCTATATGAGACCGAATGAATTGTTGCACGTCCACCACGTGCAGAGGGTCGAGGGGCGAGGGAGAGTGTGTACTATTACGTCAGTTTCAATATGGACTACATACAGAGCAAAATGAGTGAATCTACACTCTAAAATACGTCTATATACATCAGTGTTTGGAGTATGTTCTAGTAGTTCATATTGAAATCTACTAAAGGACATATATTCCAAACAATATGATAATCTCTCTAACCAAGGTAGGGATGAGGAGTAAACGGAGGGAGTACTAGTAAAATTTTCTCCTCGTCCTGCGAGCCACCGGGCGCGTAGGCGAGGGAGCGGGCGTAAGGCGTAGTAAGCAAGCTTCACCTCATCTTGCGAGCCACCGCACCCGTGGGCGGGGGAGACGGCATACTAAGCAAGCTTCTCCTCATTTTGTGAGTTGACGGGACACATCAAAAGTACTCCAGTGTATAGAGCCTTGCCTCTAAGGTAGGCCCCACATGGTTTGCCTCTTTTTTAACATAACGCGTCAAGTAACAATTTGTTTGTTCACCCGTGGTAGACGATCCTCCCTCCATCTAGTGGACAACCAGTACATGTGTCAATTTACCACGTGGGCTGCATTTTCGTACAGAAATGAGCTCCACCGTGTACCCGCGCTGGTGTGGTTGGGAAAGAGACGAGAGTACGTGCGTCGTGCGTGCACCTCTTCTCTTCGTGCATGTCCCCCACCTACATGGGTGTGTGTGAGAGATACAAACCTAGACAAATGGCTTGTGCTTTCGTGAGTGTTTTTTGTTTTTTTGGGGGGGAGGTTGATTTCGTGAATGTATTTGTGGTATTCTATGAAGATCTTTATTGTTCGTACCATAATGATAACATACGTTATTCCCATTGTCATCAGTATGTTACTTTCCCGAGATTCGATCGTCGGTATCTCCATACCTAGTTCAATCTCGTTACTACCAAGTCTCTCTACTCATTCCGTAATGCATCATCGCGCAACTAACTCATTAGTCAGATTGCTTGCAATGCTTATTATGATGTGCATTACCGAGAGGGCCCAGAGATACCTCTCTGATACTCGGAGTGACAAATCCTAATCTCGATCTCTGCCAACCCAACAAACACCTTCGGAGATACTGTAGAGCATCTTTATAGTGACCCAGTTACGTTGTGATGTTTTATAGCACACAAGGTATTCCTTCGTTATTCGGGAGTTGCATAATCTCATAGTCAAAGGAATATGTACAAGTTATGAAGAAAGCAGTAGCACTAAAACTTAACGATCATTATGCTAAGCTAACGGATGGGTCTTGTCCATCACATCATTCTCCTAATGATGTGATCACGTTCATCAAATGACAACACATGTCTATGGTTAGGAAACTTAACCATCTTTGATTAACGAGCTAGTCTAGTAGAGGCTTACTAGGGACACGGTGTTTTGTCTATGTATCCACACATGTATCAAGTTTCCGTTTGATACAATTCTAGCATGAATAATAAACATATATCATGATATAAGGAAATATAAATAACAACTTTATTGCTGCGTCTAGGACATATTTCCTTCATCTAGTACATCCAAAACTTATTTGAAGTTCATGAAACTTATCGTGTTGTCATATGGACACCAATACAAAGTGACTGTACTTTTTTTGTCAAATTTTAGAACAATTTTGATGTAATCTTTATCCAATTACAAACGGGAGATTATTATAATTGGAACCAATATCCCAAACGGATTATTTATTCGAACCGTGAGCGTTATACCAACAATTGATACGTACCATGCTTCAGTTAAGCAATAAAGCGACGTCATTAATCATCAAAATAGAAAAACAATATACGTGCCGCCACGCGACCCGTGAGCCGTACGAGCAGGCGTGAGTTGACAGGACACAAGCGAGCAGTCCACCGCGCAGGCAGACCGGGAGGTGTGCGTGCATGTGTGTGAATTGATGGAGGTGTGCTCGCCACGCTGTGTTCTCGGGAGGCGTGCGAGTAGTTGTGCGAAATGACGGTAGGCATGCCCGCAGTCTGGTGCATAGGCTCACCAGGAGGCGAGACAGTGGTTTGACCGTTGCCTGCCTCTCTCCCACTAGTCCATATTAATGGTGTGCCCGAGCGGCCGCACCCCCCATCCTCACCACACACACAATCCTCTCTCTCCGCTTGCATCCTCGACGCCGCACTCAGTCCTCAAAGCCGTCAGTGTATGAGGATGCCGCCGAAGTGCCCCATCGGAGGGAGTGGCGACGCTGGGGCTGCTGAAGCACCAGAGCACGGCGTGGATATGGAGACAGAAGTTGTCGTCACCGCTGGCGAGTTATCGCTGCACTCTGACGTCATCAACGGCATCGAGCTTCCACAGCCGGAGGCGGAGTTCCTCACCGACTCTGGTGACGACTCGGGTGACGACTCCGACGACCACTCCGGCGATGACTCTGACGACGACGGACAACTGGTTAGTCATCTATACCCATTTATGTGTCAAATAGATCCTAGGATTTCTCTGGTTACTCCTGCCTCCCCCTATTTAGAATAGAAATCATATGGTTATGTTCTCCCAATCCATGAAACTGAGTAAGTTTCGTAGATCCGTGTAATGTATTAATTGTTTGAATGGTAAAAGTTATAAGTGATTAGGTGTTTCATCTGTGCAAATGATTTCTGCTAGTAATCCGACTAGGGTTAGTGTTCGTGCTAATAATTCCTAGCCAGGAGTTGACAATTGATTTTCAATGACCTACATATATGTTTGTTCCATTATTTTCTTCAAGATTGGTCTGTACAAGATGACTTTCCTTAAAAATCGAACCATAATCTCTGGATATGTATAAAAAATACCCATAAATTCCTAATCCTACTTCACGGCATGTAAACATTGATTTGATGCCAAATTTATTTTACTGTTTGTATAGGTGATGTCTAACGATGTGCACAACGAGGATGAAGAAGTCCAGAGGAGGTACAAGAGGCAAATCCTGATGGAGCTTTATGCGGAAATGCATAACCGGCATATTAGGACCTGGGATGGGGACTATCGATGCCCATTTTGCAACCACAAGCTTCATGACACGTATCAGAGTGTTCAGACACATGCAAGAGGACGGGCCATTGGCTCCTTCAAGCAGAAGTATTTTCGCAGGGTGGCGCACGACACGTACGCCGAGTACCTGGAGAAGCTTCAGGATCGTGCCGGCAGATGAGATGTGGGATCGAACTATGTATGGCTATGTAGTGTCTTAATGACAGTTGAGCTATGTACTTATGGTTGAAATATTCTTGTGTGCGCTTATTATATATGTATGAGTATGTTTAATCTATGTTTACTTATGTCTAAACATGGGATATGGATGCAATCAGTTCGGTTGATGGAATCTACCTCCTGGTCCCCTCTGTAATTTGTGTTAAATTTTGACCAAAGATTTAATTGACAAAATGTTAGTGTGGGCCAACAAAAATTATATCATTGGGTGCGCATTTGATAGGTTCAATGATATAATTTTTGGTGACATGCATAAACATTTGTTAGTTAAATATTTGGTCAAATTTGGTACAAATTACAAAGGGGACCAATAAAATAGGACGGAGGTAGTATGTCAATCACACACGGTTCCCAAAATTGGAACCGTGTGCAATGATTTTCACTTTTCCTGTTGAGTCAATCACACACGGTTGGCTGAAGCAAACTGTTGCCTCCAAAATTCTTTTAGGGACAGAAAACCCTCACCACCCAATTCAAAAAAGAAAAAAGAAAACCCTCACCAT
The DNA here is from genome assembly GCA_021605205.1 of Aegilops longissima. NCBI lineage: Eukaryota > Viridiplantae > Streptophyta > Magnoliopsida > Poales > Poaceae > Aegilops > Aegilops longissima. The sequence continues at coordinate 301,937,620 of CM038681.1, read as the reverse complement.
CCCCACGTCACAAAAACCCTCACAACGCCCACCACCCCCTCCGGTCCCCATTCACACCTGCACAAGCTCCTCCGCGTCTATGCATGGCACCGCCTATCATGGCGGCAACCACTTAGCCGGACGCTTTCCACCGTCGCCAGGCTTCCGGGAAACCCCACCGCATTTCACCACATCCGCTTGCCGCCGCCTATCGCCATCGACTTTCTCGAAGCTGCTCGCGGTCGACCCAGCTCCGCCTGGTTGGGGAATCCGCCGTACTGAGGATTGTTCCTCATGGACAACAAGGTAACTAATGTCTACTATACAACCTTGTTCTTGTAGACGTTGCTGGGCCTCCAAGTGCAGAGGTTTGTAGTACAGTAGCAAATTTCCCTCAAGTGGATGAAGTAAGGTTTATCAATCCATGCGAGGCGTAGGATGACGATGGTCTATCTCAAACAACCCTGCAACCAAATAACAAAGAGTCTCTTGTGTCCCCAACACACCCAATACAATGGTAAACTATATAGGTGCACTAGTTCGGCGAAGAGATGGTGATACAAGTGCAATATGGATGGTAGATATGGGTGTTTGTAATATGAAAATATAAAAAAGCAAGGTAGCAAGCATTTAAAGTGAGCGTAAACGGTATTGCAATGCTAGGAAACAAGGCCTAGGGTTTGTACTTTCACTAGTGCAAGTTCTCTCAACAATAATAACATAACTGGATCATATAACTATCCCTCAACATGCAACAAAGAGTCACTCCAAAGTCACAAATAGCATAGAACAAACGAAGAGATTATTGTAGGGTACAAAACCACCTCAAAGTTATCCTTTTTGATCGATCTATTCAAGAGTCCGTAGTAAAATAACACGAAGCTATTCTTTCCGTTCAATCTATCCTAGAGTTCGTACTAGAATAACACCTTAAGACACAAACAACCAAAACCCTAATGTCACCTAGATACTCCAATGTCACCTCAATTATCCGTGGGTATGATTATATGATAGTCATCACACAATCTCAGATTCATCTATTCAACTAACACAAAGAACTTCAAAGAGTGCCCCAAAGTTTCTACCGGAGAGTCAAGACAAAAACGTGTGCCAACCCCTATGCATAAGTTCACAAGGTCACTGAACCCGCAAGTTGATCACCAAAACATACATCAAGTAGATCACGTGAATATCCCATTGTCACCATAGATAGCACATGCAAGACATACATCAAGTGTTCTCAAATCCTTAAAGACTCAATCCGATAAGATAACTTCAAAGGGAAAACTCAATCCATTACAATAGAGTAGAGGGGGTGAAACATCATAAGATCCAACTATAATAGCAAAGATCGCGATACATCAAGATCATGCCATATCAAGAACATGAGAGAGAGAGAGAGAGAGAGAGAGAGATCAAACACGTAGCTACTGGTACATACCCTCAGCCCCGAGGGTGAAATACTCCCTCCTTGTCATGGAGAGCGCTGATGTCGGATGTGGGGTTCCGGCAAATCGTTAAGTTTCGAACACTGGGGTGCGCATGAAGTCTTTCCCTCCTACCGATCTATGCCCTAGCTCGCTAAGATCTCGCGGACGAACTCGACAAACTCACCACACAGAGAGACACGAGATTTATACTTGTTCGGGCCACCGTTGTGGTGTAATACCCTACTCTAGTGTGTGGTGGTGGATTGCCTCTTGGGCTGATGAAGAACAGTACAAGGGAAGGAACAACCTCCTGAGTTTGAGGTGTTCTTGTGCTTGGTGACTTAGTGGGTGAGAGCTGGATGAACTGCTCGATGCCCCTACTGTGGTGGCTAGCTCTACTTATATAGGCCCTGGTCCTCTTCCCAAATATTGAGTGGGAAGGGAGCCAACAACGGCAGGAAAATTTGAAGGGGGACAGCTAGTACATGCTATCCTGACAAAAGTGGTCTTTGCCTGCGAAAAGCTCTGGTGGTGACACCGTCTTGGGCTCCATGATGACCTCCGTCTTGCCGTCCTTCTGGTCTTGGTCTCGTTGCACTGATATGGCAAACTTTGCCTGATGCCTCGGTACTCTTCGCCTGCGCTAGCCTCCTTAGCACCAAAGAGGAAACAAGGATGGTGCGCGCGCTGGCGGCCGCCTGGCGCCGATCGTCATGGCTCACGTCACGAGAGCCTCGTGAGGTTTGCCCCGCCTTGATATCTCCGCTCCTCGTGAGCCTGCCTGACTAGGCCACTCCTGAGGTGGTCTTGCATCGTCCGCCTCGCGAGGCTTGGCCCCTCGCGAGGGTCTTGGATGCCTTATTAATGAAGATGGGCCGCACGGCCTTCTGGCTTAGCCACGCTGTGGGCCGCAGGTAGGCATGTCTGGGGACCCTATTCCCGCAACGCCGACAAGAGCCCCTGTGCCCAAAGCGCTGGCTTGGCTTTCGGTGAAGCCAAGGGTCAAGTTCGAGTGTCGTGGGCCCCAAAAGCTTGTGGCCTTGCTGACGCTGGGCGGTTGATTGACGTGGGCATCTCGCTTCCCCACGCTGCCTCGGCAATCGCCCGACCGACAACAGTCGGGCGCAGTAGTTCTCGCTTCATTGCTTATTTCTCGCCTCGCCCAGATCCCCTCCGCTTCTTGCTACCGCTGCCTCCAGATCCGCTCCAATCTCATCCTGATCTGCAGTCCATGGCGCCGCAAGGTGAAGACTTCCTCGCACCGCTTGGTATGAGCTGCCCTTGAGGCCCCACCGCCACGGAGAAGAGCTCGCCTCGTGCGCCGCTAACGGCGGGTGAGAGCAATGAGTGGGGAGACCGAGTTCGCTTGCCTCCGACGTCGGAGCCTCGAGGGAAGCACCTTCTTCCCTTCTTCTCGAAAGCAGCTACATCGGGTTGGTTCCTCCTTCTCCGGTTTCTTTTATGAAGTCCTCGACCACTACGGGCTGCAAGCATTGCATCTCCATCCCAACTCTTTCCTCCTCCTATCCATCTTCACCTATTACTGTGAGGCGTCCCTGGCCGTGATGCCATCTGTGGCATTTCTGCACCATTTCTTCTTCCTCCGTGTCAGCAAGGTGCATGTTTCCGAATGCGCTAATTTCGTCGCATGTGGCAAGGCCAACTCGATCTCAAGCACCGGGAAGAGGGCCGACAACATTCGATCCAAATGGGTCATGATGGACGCCAAGCGTGCCAACCCGCGTCTGGCATTGCCAACGGCGGTGCCCTCTTCCAACGGGGGGTGGCCCGAGGCAGAGCTTACCGATGAGCGGGCATCGCTAGTGTTGGGGCAAATGGTGACTGACTTGAATCCGGGCAACATGAGGGCGGCCAAGGTGATGGGGGTCATGCTCCTCAGGGAGTTCTTGACGCTGCGAATTTCTCCTCTCCAGGCGCGCGTGCTCCCCTTGTGGGAGCTTAAAGAAGAGGGAAACAAGACCCGCCTGAGGCCGGGGGACCTGCCTGGCGATGAACTGGTCGCTGTCCTACGCCTCATAGTTGGGGACAACCAGGAGTACGCGCCAAGCGCCTTTGCTCCCCTGTTCCAATGCAGGGACCGGGAGGAGTTCGTCGCCTCCACGCCAACTTTTGACGCGCATGGGCTGGTGCCGCCGGTGCTCCCGGGAGCCTCTACGGCAAGAAACCGGTGGAGGTGTCCTCTGACAAGTCCCGCGGGGAGGAGGAAGAGGAGGTGGACTCGGAGAAGACCCTCGAAGAGGTGGGGGAGACTTCCCCTCTGAGCAAGGCCGAGATCCTTCGCGCCCTTCCTGACGATGTCGAGGCCGACGCCAGCCAAGAGGAGAGGGAGCAGCCCCTCATCCCAACGAAGGGCAGGTCGTCGCTGGTGGCTCGTGATTCCGCCTCCGTCCTGACACCTCCTGGTGCCGCCGGAGCCCGAACTCCCGCTCCTCAGGTCCCGATGCTGTCAGGCTTCAAGCTCCCCAAGCGGAAGTATGTTGCGGTGGATCAGTAAGTGTCTCGAGCTTCGCCTTGTCCCTGTTTGTACTCGTCATTTCCTGATGCTCGCCCTTGGTTGATCAGGCCGACATCTTTGGCGAAGAAGAGGAAGGAGGATGCAGTGGCCGTGCCTCCCTCCGCGGGGAAAGGAGGCAGCAGCGCCCGCATCTCCCCAGCCCGGTCGTCCTCACGAGTCCAAGAGGAGCATCGTCGTGTGGAATTAGCCCCAATGGTCCCGCTGGCTCCGGAGGTGCCGACGCCTGGTGCGGCTGATGAGGTCCCAGCTACTCCGGAACCCGCGATCTCCCAGGCCCTGGTGATGATGTCGCCTCCTCCCGCTGCTGCACCTCCACTCCCAGGTTCTTCTGCTGCTGTTGCTCTGGAACGTGCTCTTTCGGAGATGACCCAGCTGCTGGTGGATCTCCTGAGCGCGGACCCACGCCTTGTGGCCGGGCGCCTGGAGCTGGCCTCAGGCTGGCTCCACTCCGACTTGGCTGTTCGCTCGGCGCTGGGCCAGGCTGCTGTGGCTTCTGAGAAGGAGAAGCAGAGTGCCGCCAACGCCACAGCCGATCGTGAGACGGCGCTAAAAGACGCCATGGCCGCCCGTGACCGCTGCCAGGTGCTGGAGGACGAGTTGCAGAGCCTGCGCGACAAGCACGCTGAAGAAGCACACTGCCATCAAGCGAAGGAGGAGGAAATGAAGGCCCGGGAGGACACCATCAAGAACCATCATGCTGAGCTGGCGGAGTTGGGGAGGACTCATGCCGCCGAGCGCAACCGGTTGGAAGAGCTGGAGCAGAAGGCGACGACGAGGGAGGCCGATCTCGACGCCAAGGTGCGAGTCCTGACCGAAGACCGCGTGGCCTTTGCCGACCTCGAGACGAGATCCTCCAAGGCACTGAAGACGCTCTACGAGCACGGCCTGGAGAAGTCGCTGGCCACCAATGAGGAGGCCCCGCCCGGCTGCTTCCTCTCTTGGTGAAGGCACTCGAGGAAGTCGTTGATGGCGTTGGTCCCATGACGGAGGCGGAAGCTCGCGTCCTGTCTTCAGCTGCATTGACCCATGTCTTCAGCCACCTGCACCTTCGCGACCCCAGCGCTTGTCTTGACGGGCTGCTGGAGCATGTGGCTGAAGATCACTACGAGGCCGCCGCCGCAGCCGTGCAAGGTCAGGTGGAGGCCTTGCTGAAGAAGTTCCGCGGCTTTGTCTCCGCTCCTCTGTCCGGCGATGTCGCTGATCCTACAGCTGGTGGTGAAGGTGAAGACAACATCGCTCACGAAGTGGCGCCTTCCGCGGGTGATGGTGGCGAACGGGGGTGACCTGCGGCTATTCTCCTTTTTTGCTCCTGCAACATGCATTAGGCCTCGTGGAGGCGTTTAGACTTTTCATTTGGTATCGTGAGAACAATGTGTTTGTAATATTTTCTTCAAGATTTTGCGATTTCCTTCCTATTTGCTTTGCGTTCTACGTCGGCAGAGCCCGGCCCCGCGCATACCTCGACCACCATTGGGCCGACCGATGACCAGGACGGGCCAAGGAGTGAGGGGTACGTGACCAGTTAGGCTCCTGAGTCCCGATGCTCAGGAGCCCCCCTTGACGCGCAAATAGCTTATAGGGAGAGTTCGTGAGGATAGATTAATGTTCTACGTCGGTAGAGCCCGGCCCCGCGCATACCTCAACCGCCATTGGGCCGACCGGAGACCAGGACGGACCAAGGAGTGAGGGGCTACGTGACCAGTAAGGCTCCTGAGTCATGATGCTCAGGAGTCCCCCTTGACGTGCAAACAATTTCCATACCTACCCTCGCCGAGGCCTCGGGAGGGGCGCACGACGCCCAGGGCTAGGAGACCTGATTGGGTGGCGTGCGCATGGGTGTGACCCGAGCGGGTGTGTCCCGAGCGCAGCCCCCGTGCCCAGCCCCCTCGCGCGGCTCTCCCGAGGGGAGGCGTTGCGGTGAGGCTAGACGCTGAGCTTTGGGCTCCCTGAGGTTGGTACGACCGTGGGGCCGCCCTCAGTTGTTTATCACCAGCGCGGAGCATAGTGCTTCCGCTTGTGCAAGGGCATAGCCGCTCCTCGGCAGTGTTGACGGCCAGCGCGGAGCATGGTGCTTCCACATGTGCGTGGGATGGGGCCCCCTCCGAGAGGAGCCCCCGGGGCGTGTACATCCCCGCCTTGACACGTGGCTTGCACGGTAGGGCTGCGAGGTGTATCTGGGCACTCGTGAGCCAGCGCGAGATTCACGAGGCCCTACCTCAAGGCGGGTTGCGCCTGGTCTTGAGTCTTGGTGACTGTGTGTTCCTGCAAGGCGGTTAGGAGCAAGCACTCTACGCCCTCGTGTCCCGCCTCGAGCGAGCTCACCGCCACTGTATGCCAGTCCCGATGTCGTGGTCAAGGCCGTGGGTGAGGGCCGGAGAGCCATGAAGAGCTCCCGAGCTCGCTTTTACGCTGCTAGTTTAATTGCACAGGTGAATGGACCTGTGGCGGTGGCGGTCGAGTAGGCAAGAAGCGAAGCAGTGTTAGCATAGAAAGCAAATCAACTTGGGTAAATGCAGGAAGATACATGCCACCGGTCCGCCCGAGCGGCTTGGGGATGATGCAGCCCGAGGGGCGCCCCCAGAAGGTAAGCTAAAGACATAAGCAAAAGGGATACATGCTGCAGGGACGAACCCACGCGCCCGGGAATAATGCAGCCCGAGGGGCGCCCCAGCTAAACGAGCTTGGAAGATGGCACCTGGTTCTCAGAGACGGCGAGAGTTGGTGCAGCTGAAGGCGTCGTCAAGAAATGACTACTATGAGCCACGGAGCCCTGAGCCTTCGGAGGCTCTGGGGGCTCGGGAGGTTCCCTGAATACTGTCTCCATCTCTTGCAGTTGGGCATGGTACTTGGCCTCCTAAGCCTCCAGGACATGCCACATGTTGCGCTGATAGGCTAACGCCACGCTCGGCAAGCCGAAGGGCATGTGGACGCAGCTGTGTGGCGGACCCTCGCAATGGCCCACGCGCGAAGGCCAGAAGTGCTCCTGAGACGCGACCTATTGAGCCCTGGGACATCGATGTAGACACGCAGCCTAGCATCCTCGCCAGGATGGGGAGCTGCGCCTCGTGAGCGGCTGTCGCCGCGCATGGCTCTTGCGTCTTGCAGTTCCTGAGTGGTCTTGGCGATGAACTCCTGAGTGGTGGGCACTCCCTGCCCTGTGTTCTACTGAGGGAAACATGCCGCGAAACACACCTCCAAAGTGGTGCCCAAGTGCCTCCCTCGTGAGGTCGGCAAGGTCTGAGGCCCTCCAGAAGAGATCCCCCGAGCCCTGCCCGAGGAGGGCGCCGGGCGCGCCTTCCTATACAATGGAGGGAGGCGCCCCTGGGAGGGACGCTGATCCTAATGAGGCTCATGTCGCGACACCATCCTCCTGAGGTCCTGCGCGGCGTGGCTGCTTCTTCTCGGGGATGGTCTCTGAAGGGCCCTCGCTTCTGCTGTCAGGGTCGTCGATTGCTGCAGCCTGGAAGGCGCGCTCAAGGGAGCACACCGCATCTCTTTCTTCACAGGGGACCGTGATGATTCCGCCGCTTCCCGACATCTTGAGGACGTTGTAGCCATGATGGGTGACCTCCATGAACTTGGCCAGGGCTGGATACCCGCGGATGGCGTTGTACGGCAGGCGGATGTGTGTGACGTCAAAGTTGATGAGCTCGGTGTGGTAGTTCTTGCGCTCTCCGAAGGTGACTGGCTGGCAAACCTGCCCTATCGGTGTGGTGGAACCGTCAGTCAGTCCCGAGAAAGGCGTGGTAGGCTGGAGCTGCTCATATGGCACTTGGAGGTTGTCGAACGTGTCGACGCATAGGACGTTGAGCCCTGCGCCACCGTTGATGAGGGTCTTAGTGACCTGCATGTTGCTGATGATTGGGGAACACAACATACGGAAGGCGCCGGCGGTGGCCGCACACTTGAGCTGATCTGCCGAGTTGAAAGTGATGGCGCATTGGGACCACTTGAGCAGGCGCGTGGCCTCGAGCTTGGGGAGCACCGTGTTCACCTCGCGAGTGAACTGTTTGAAGATGCGCTAAGAGGTTGGGGCCTGGGTGCCGCCCAAGTTGCAGGTGATTGCACGCGGCTCCTGGAAGCCCCCAGCCCCCTCATCCTGATGGTGGTCGTCGTTCCTTCTTGGTGGCGGCAGTGGGGGAAGACCGACGATGCTTTGGGGGCGATCTTTATGAGGCTGGTCCCTCCAGGCACCCTCGCGAGGATGGCCCTGCCAGCGGTCCTTGTGAGGCCTGTCGCGCCACTCCTGGCGCGGGCCGCGGTCGTCCCAGCATCCGCCTCCACGTTCTCCTCCACGGCCCTAGCCCCGGTCATTGCGCTCGGGGCGTCGATCGAAGCGTCCTTCTCGTATGGCTCTGAGCTATTGACAGACGCTCGTGTTGTGGGTGTTCAGTTTGTGGAAGGCGTAGAACAGTCGGCTGGTCTTGGACGACTCGGGCTGATCTCTGCCCCACTTGGTGTCAGGCTCCGCTGCTAGCACTACTTCTTCCTTGCGCTTCACGTCCTTGGCCTTGGCTTTCTTCTCCTCTGTGCCCGCGGCTGGCAGCTCAAGGAGAGAGAGGCGCCCCTCCTTAGCTCTTGCGCACTTGGTCGCCAGGTTGAACAGCTCCTGAGAGGTGCAGAGCTCATCATGGATAGCGAGCTCTTCCTTCATCTTGACGTCACGGACGCCATCGGAGAATGCAGAGATGATGGCCTCATCTGTGACCTTGGGGATCTTGAGGCGGGTGTTGTTGAAGCACTGGATGTACTTATGAAGGGTCTCTCCTGGTTGTTGCTTGATGCGGTGCAGGTCACTCGCGGCCGGCCGGCGGTCGCGAGTGCCCTGGAAGTTGGCGACGGAGCGGTCGCGCATTTCGTCCGAGTAGGAGATCGAGACGTGCTGCAGGTTCAGGAGCCAGGAGCGGACCATTCTTGAGAGCCATGGGAAACTAGTTTGCCATGACTTTCTCTTTGCCGTTGGCCGCTTCGATCTCAGCTCATAGAGCTGCAGGAACTCTGCGGGGTCGGCGGTGCCGTCGTAGCGAGGGGGCAGATCCGGCTTGAACTTGTCTGGCCAGGCGACGCTACGCAGCTCGGGGGTGAAGGCGTGGCAGCCGGCCGTGGTTGCCCGGGGCCCGCTTTGGAGGTGGAGCTTGGTCTTGATAAGGTCCGTGCGGTGCCGCCACGGGTGGTGCGCGGTCTTGACGAGGTGGCGCGGGAAGCGCGGGTGCAGCTTCTCGCGGCCGAGGGATTTCTTGGCAGCTTCTTTCTTCACGCGCGGGCACCGGGCGTGGCGGATCGCGCCACGGGGCCGCGCGCCTTGGTGCCAAGTCACCGTCTTGGGGCAGAGGTGGCGGAGGCGCGCCATGATCCTCATCGCTCGTGGCTGGCTGAGGGTGTGGTAGAGAGAGGGACTGCGCCGGAGAGCCCCCGGCGACGCGAACGAGCTCGGCGATGCGGTTGAGCCATTCCTCGTAGAGGTCGTCGACTGGGCGATAGCACAGGAGTTCATTTGCGACGAGGAGTGCAGCCCACGCCTCCATGGGAGCGCGGTGTGCGTGAGACGAAGAACGGTCGGGGTCAGCGATGGAGTGGCGATGCGGCCAACCTGCCGCACCGATGGATGCAGCAAGGACGCCTGCTGCTCGTTCCCCAGCGGGCCGGTGGCAGCATTGGCAGCGGGAGACGGAGAACAACGAGGTGGCCCGCTGACGGGAGCCGTCTGAGCAACGCGGGCGGTGAGGGCAGCCCGACGCTCAGCTCGAGCACGGCGAGCGTCCGCCATGGAGACGACGGAGCGACGAACTGATGGAAGGTAAGCTACGGCGCACCCCTACCTGGCGTGCCAAATGTCAAATGTGGGGTTCCAGAAAACCCTTAAGGTCCGAACACTGGGGTGCACGCGAAGTCTTTCCCTCCTACCGATCTACGCCCTAGCTCGATAAGATCTTGCGGACGAAGTCGACGAACTCACCACACAGAGAGACACGAGATTTATACTGGTTCGGGCCACCGTTGTTGTGTAATAACCTACTCCAGTGTGTGGTGGTGGATTGCCTCTTTGGCTGATGAAGAACACTACAAGGGAAGGAACAACCTCTTGAGGTTGAGGTGTTCTTGTGCTTGGTGACTTAGTGGGTGAGAGATGGATGAACTGCTCGATGCCCCTACTGTGGTGGCTAGCTCTACTTACATAGGCCCTGGTCCTCTTCCCAAATATTGAGCGGGAAGGGATCCAACAACGACGGGCAAATTTGAAGGGGGACAGCTAGTACAAGCTATACTGACAAAAGTGGTCTTCGCCTGCCAAAAGCTCTGGTGGTGACGCCGTCTTGGGCTCCACGATGACCTCCGTCTTGCCTTCCTTCTAGTCTTGGTCTCGTTGCACTGATATGGCAACCTTTACCTGATGCCTCGGTACTCTTCACCTGCGCTGGCCTCCTTAGCACCAAAGAGGAAATAAGGACGCTGCGCGCGCTGGCGCCTGCCTGGCACCGATCGTCATGGCTCACGTCACGAGAGCCTCGTGAGGTTTGCCCCGCCTTGATATCTCTGCTCCTCGTGAGCCTGCCTGACTAGGCCACTCCTGAGGAGGTCTTGCATCGTCTTCCTCGCGAGGCTTGGCCCCTCGCGAGGGTCTTGGATGCCTTGTTGATGAATATGGGCCGCACGGCCTGCTGGCTTAGCCACGCTGTGGGCCGCAGGCAGGCAAGTCTGGGGACCCCTGTTCCCAGAACACCGACAGCCGAGATGATGAGGATGGCCACCAGTGAGGGATCCCCCCCTCCAGCAGGGTGCCGGAACAGGGTCCTGATTGGTTTTTGGTGGCTAAAGAGGCTTGCGGCGGCGGAACTCCTGATCTAGGTTATGTTCTGGAAGTTTGGGTATATATAAGAGGTGTTGGCGTCAGGAATAAGTCAGGGGGGTCTCCGAGGTGGCCACGAGGTAGGGGGCACACCCAGGGGGTAGGGCACGCCCCCCACCCTCGTGGGTGCCTCGGTAATCTTCTGGCCCATCTCCAATACTCTGTGGGCTTCTTCTGGTTCAAAAATAATCTCCATCAATTTTTCAGGTCAATTGGACTCCGTTTGGTTTTCCTTTTCTGCGATACTCAAAAACAAGGAAAAAAGTAAACCGCATTTGGGCTCTAGGTTAATAGGTTAGTCCTAAAAATCTTATAAAATAACATATAAATGCATATAAAACATCCTAGATGGATAATATAATAGCATGGAACAATCAAAATTTATAGATACGTTGGAGACGTATTAGTAACTGATTTAATGAGATATTATCTCATCTCTTATCCCTGTTCATCTGCCTCCTTTAATCACTAGTTGAAATCACCGTGAATTCATTTTTATTCGAGCAGATTTGAGGGTTTTCTTTCATTCATAGAGTGTATAGTGCGCGGACACATCAAGACTTTGCGGCCTCCGCCAGACATTCCATCTCACGATACCAGATGACTTGAGGATGTGGGCGGTATGTTCAATCTCACCCTAAATTGGTTGGCATGACCTACTTTCCTGAACATATACTAAATATTGCTACATTTGGATAAAAGGCGCCACATGCACCATATACGTCAAAGGGGATTTTCCCCTCTTCTTTCTATATTAGGCACATTAATGATGTATTGTTCTTTCAATTACTCTCATATTTCCATGACATCATGTTTACCCTATCTGTTTAATTATAGACTTTTGTCCTTCGATTTCAACTGTTGTACAGTTCTTTAAATTTGGGCCCATATTTGCATGTTACCATATTTTCTTTAACAATCCTACCATTTTCTGCAGCGCGTCCCTTGCTATGCAACAGAGTCTGTAGTGCATAATCTTTCCCTTAACATAAATCAAGACTCCAGGGATGTCATACTGAACACAAACCATGGTTTTACGGTCGTTGCTACTGTAAGACTTGATGAACATGGTGACTCCTATTTTGGCACTGGCCTTTGGAAAGAAATTTCTAAGTTTTATGTAATCGAAGTCGGCACTAAAATTTCACCGCACATAAAAGAGCCCAGGTCATGAGATATATGCTAACTTCCCTGATGATATCATCTGTCCAGACTTTGTTCGAAGTAAGTTTTCTTTTCAAGTATCTGCATGTTGACTTACCCAGCAATATCAAATGAATTTTGTAGTATTTAAGCAACCAATTATTATTCCATTTTCTTACTATATTCCTACCTAATAACTTCTAGTTACCAATACACTTTTCTATTGCCCTGTTTTAACTAAATATTCCCTATACTCCCACTTCTATTAGAAAGCACCGCTGACAAGGAGACTCCGGAGGTGGAGAACGGGGCTGCCAACAAGCGGAGGCGGGGCGAGCAAGAACCGCAAGCGGCTCCAGCAGGCCAAGACCTCATCAGCAGCCTCCCCGATGATATGTTGACAGTCATCATCTCCCTTTTCTCAATCAAATATGGGGCACGGACAACCATCCTTTCCTGGCGGTGGCGCCCCCTATGGAACTCCACCCCTCTTGACCTCATCGACACCCACGAGCACTGCCATGGCTATCGCAAAAGCTTGGATGCATTCTCCAAGATCCTCGACAGTCACCTTGGCCCAACCAGAGGCCTTAGAATGGGCAAGTTCTGTTCCAACGGCAAGGACCGAGCCAAACTAGACAACTGGTTTTGATCCCCCGCCCTAGATCAGCTCGAGGAGCTCACTTTTGATGATGGGCATATGCGCTCGCTGCAAATGTCCGCGCTCCGCCTCGCCACGCCAAGGCCGCCAAGTTCGTGAACTGCCATCCCCCTTAATGGCGCGCCGCTCTTATTCTCGCCACGATCAAGCACCTCGAGCTCGTCTTCATCTGCTCCCAAATAGTGACATGGAGCGCTTTGCTCAGTGTCTCAGATTGCACTCGAGTACCTTCATCTTAAGGCGATAAATGGCTTGAGTAGCTTCCACATCACCTCCATGACTCTCTGGACTATTTATGTGTGTTGCTGGTGTGGCAAGAAGACATCACAAGATGTGTACCATGGTATGGTCATTGAGGACACACCTGCACTTCAGAGATTACTTGTAGTTGATCAAGAAGGTCCAACAAGAATCAATGTCATTTCTGCGCTGAAATTGACAGTGGTGGGATACTCATCTAACAAATACTCTGAACTTGTTATTGGATCCACACCCGTTCAGGTACAACAACCGCCTTCTACCTCTCATTCTACAAATTAACATTATTTCCAAATATGCAGATGTATGTTCGTCTATCATCCAGAAAATGATTCCGACAAGCTTGACCCCGTAACTGCACACAGTGAAGGTCTTGGCACTAGATTCTATCGGCCACAACCTGGAGCAAGTTGTCAGATTCCTAATATGCTTTTCGTGCCTGGAGAAGCAATATATCGAGGTGATGTTCCTTTCCAGTTAAATGTTAACCATAAGGGAGTTCAATTTGTGACACCTTTTTTCCAAGTTTACAATGACAATGTACTATGATTTCTGAAGGATTCTTTTGGATGATTTCAGTACATACATGCCCCCCCCCCATATTGGTTGCTTGATCTATATGGTTACAATCCATAAGCATTTCTCCTTTGGATTCATCTGTACTAGTTTTCTTAGGGAACTTTTCAACCACTCCAACCTCTTGTGAAGAAGACTACATTTTCTAGATTGTAACCAATGCCCATGTTAATCATGTCAGATCGAAGATGGCATGTTAATGCATTTTACAAATCCTGCAAACCAAATAGGCATGTAGTAGTGTTCAAAACTGCATGTAGGCACTAACACGTTTTCTTCTTTTGCAGATAAGATTAGGCCCTTGGTGGATAGTATGATACAATATAACAATCATGTCGAATGCCTAGATATGCATCTCTCGGAAATTACTTTGAACTCCTATCGAGGGACCTTATCGGAGATTATATTCGCCAGGTTCTTTGTTGTCAGAGCAAGGGTGCTGAAAGTAATGAGGTTTGCCCTACATTTATTTCGCAAAAATGAATGGTCTGTTGCTCAGCGCCGGTGGCTGCGGCAGAATAGAATAGGCTCCAAAAATGCTGAATTTCATTTTGGAACTTTAGACGACAGAGTAATCGGAAGTCATCGTGTCAACCCCATACATGACTACTCAGTGGCTGACCCCTTTGCAAAAATTATGAGGTTTCAAAACCAGACTTAGAAGTGGTAATATTAGTTTGAACCTCTCTGATATCCATGTTCAGCGGATCAGCGCGAGCGTTTGCAGCTGATGAGCTGAATTCCATTTCTAATATCAGTTTGAACCATGTAATCTTCGAATTTGAGCCATATAAGTCCGGAATTTGAACCTTGTAATATTTCGAGCTTTTGTGGTACAATCATTGAAATGGCATCGTATGAGACTCGTATAATGGTAGCACTATTTTGACCTTAATATGCAATGGTCTTAGATTTTATTAACCATTCTCAAATCTGTTTACCTTGTCAATCTCATAGCACACGATCTGTATAGCTAACTCGATTGCGATCTTCAACATTATTGCACACAGTTGGTTTCTTCAACCGTGTGCCCTGTAGAGCGCAGAATTAATTATCGCACTCGAGTGTCCATCATCACCCTTCTGTGTAATTTTGACCTCATCACCCACAGGTAAACTTATGATCGAAGTCATTCCACACACTTTGTTTTTACAAAGATTTTTGGCAATAAACGCCCACGATTTCTCCACACACTAGTTAGGAGGGAAGCTTGCGTGGTAAACTGTGCAGTAGCATGGGAACAGGCTCATCGACGATACATTTGGCGCCTCCTCGAGCCCACGCGTGGTCAAACGAAACGCGTGTGGTGCGGTGTTGTCAAGCGTGCAATCGAATCCTCTCGCTATGAACGCCGTGACAAGACATGACGACATAAGCCGCCAGCCCCATTTATTACAGCGCCATTTTAACCCTTGTGTCTCTTCAACCTTTTGATCGCGCCCCACCATTTCAAGAAGCACACCCACCACGACAAATTCTTAGAGGGTATCCTGCATGGCTCCAATGGTGCTCTGAGCGGCTGCCGACAACGAGCAGTAGTTCACCATGCATGCCGTGGTGGACACCCATAGATCATGGAGCTCTCGGTTGTGTACACCAACAACCCGGTATGGGTGGAGCACTCCATCCACATCATGGAGCAGTTGCTTGCCGAGGAGAATTACAAGGTGGTCGGGTTCGACCTCGAGTACACCCGCACTCGTGCCAGGTCTCGTCACAAGGTTGCTGCCGCCCAGATGTGCATGCGGAACCATGTCCTCTTCTACCACTACTGCCAGGCCACAAAGCCTTCCGAGAGTTTCGCCAGGTTTGTCAACAGCCCCCACTACATGTTCGCTACGGTGAACATCACCAACAATTTAAAGGTGCTCAAGAATTCGGGCATCGCTTGCCATAATCTTGTCGACATCCGTACAATACAAGATCCGGGGCAGCAGGGGCATGAGAAGGACTCGCTGGTTCACCTCGTCGAGGCCATCATCGACCCCTACTACAAAGACATGAAAGATTCCTGCAACAAGGACAAGCATGCCTGGCACTCGGCCTAGATGAAGAAACTCGACAAAGCTCATGTCGTGTACATAACCAAGGAGGCGTACACGAGCTACGACATGCACAGGTGGATTGTTGACCTGAGGAAGTGCCTCCTTCCCCAAAACGGCTAGGGATCCAGCCGGAAGCAAAGCAATGGCAAGGGTCGTCGCAACAATAAGTAGATGATTAGATCCTCGTTTCTCCTAGTTTAGTATGCATGTAATTGCTTACTTTGGTGCGTGAAAATGTTATGTGTGTAGTCACTTGTGTAATTGTATGCTTAATTTGGTTTTGCAATGTTGTCTTTTTAAGTATATATGTTGATGCTTTGTAGATAGATCAAATCACATCGCACACGGACTAAACAATGGAACTCGTCGGTGATGATTTCATCAATCATCGACAATTGTATACCAGCAATCATTTGCTCACTACACACACGGCTTGTTAACAGGAATCGTCTGTGTTGTTATCTGCCTTCCCACACATTTCCGATTATAGGCATCTTTGCCGCGTATCACACACATCTTGTTAAGTTGAACCATTTCTGTTCTCTTGGCTCAACGCAAACAGTTCATCCGAGTGAACTGTATGCAGTATATCACACACAACTTCATATGGCTGCCCATTTCTGATGTCCCGCTTCATCACAAGCAGTTCATCCGAGTGAACGGTATGCCGTATATCGCACTCTCCTGCATCTGGCTACCCGTTTATATTCTTCTTCCTCGTCGCAAACAGTTAATTGAACTGAACCGTATGCCCTGCATCGCACACACAAATAAAATGGGAACCGTGTTTGATGGCTCCGCCATCGCAAATGTTTTGCTTCTTTTTTGATGGTTATTTTAGATCATTGTTTGTGATTAATTCATTGCACACAGTTTCGTCAAAGGGTCTCTGATCGAAGTGTCGCGTTAGCAGCATCCTGTAGTAGTAATTGCTGCTAATAAGACGTGTGTGTTGTGCTACGGGATTGCATACAGAACTATATATATTGGCAAAATCGCTAATGGTAGGCCGAACTGAGACAAGTCGCTAATGGTTTTGACTATAAGGTCCGTTCATTTGACAAATACGACATCAACGGATATCGCTTTCGTACCTATGGCAAAGAGCTATCTATGGTCAATCGAAAAGTCTACAAATTGTTGTGTATCTGCTATCGCGAAGGAGGTACCGAGTATTATGGGAGAGTTGAAGCAATTTATGAACTTCTATTCTATGGTGAAAACCCACCTAATGTCGTAGTCTTCAAATTTTATTGGTTTCAGCCAAGGAGATTAGAAGGACTCATGAACATATAGGGCTAGTTGAAATCAACCAAAGCACCCATTTAGATGTTCCCGATGTCTATATTACGCTCAACAGGCGACTCCAAGTATTCTATCTACCGTGGGCCTGCCAAACTAATCCAAATCTGAAAGGTTGGGATGTCTTTTATGAAGTGCCGCCATGTGCTAGACTATCTCCCCCAAAGGAAGAGGATTATGAACCTCACATTAACCCAAACACATATGAAGGAGAATTCTTCCAAGAGACACGTCTTTCCAAAAAGCGTTTCAAGAACCGCTATACTTCACCCCAAAACATTGAAGTAGACAGCGACAGTGAATCCCACATCACCCCAGAGGAGGAACAAGAAGAGGTTACTGCTGCGGATGACCTGTCAATGCTTGACCGATTACGTCAAGGTGGCCTTCCACATGTTGATGCCACTGAACCCTATGAGCCCGTCATTGATTATGGTGATGATGATGATTATGCATTTATTGATGATACTGACCAAGATTATTAGTAGTGTCAGGTATTCAATTTTTTTATGTTGTACTTGATGATGATACACTTAAGTGATATACTGTCAGGACCCCGATTCCAAGTCACATCGATCTAGCCAGTAACACCTCATATCACTTTGCGGCCTCACGCACGGTATTCCCACGGGTGTCACCTTACCATGGTCCGGGATCGTTTGCGCCTTTTGGCTCACGTATATGATAGTGTCGCTAGCATCCATATGACAGAGAACCCGGGCCGACATGGCTAGTCGTGAACCCAAAGCGGCACTAACCCATGGGGACAGGCATACATGAATCACATCGAGCATGTCACCATCAACGATGAATCTGGCTGTCGACTGGCTAACAGGACTCCGTAACCCGGCTGTAGCAGGCTAGGCAGACTCGGATGTCACCGCGTGACATTTTCCGGCGATGTATACACAGAACGGCGTGAAACACATGTCGCCAGTCAAGTGTCCAGCAAGAGTGTCTAGCGTGACTCGTGAACCGGGCTGTAGCGGACTACTATCGCTCAGAAGCACTAGACTACATTTCCCATATGAGAGGCTGCCAAGGATAAACAACTAGATTGTCAGATCCCACACATACCAAGCATTTCAAACATACACACAATATGCTCGATATGTGTAAATACAACAAGGCATCACAACATAACTCTATGAGTCAAGTATTTATTCATTAGGCTCCGAGGAGCGAGATATTACAAACATGGGTCTCATGACCCAACATACAGAGCATACAAGCAACAAGCACAAGCGGAAGCTTAAGATGTCTGAGTATAGACATCTACAAATGAAAAAGGCTGAGAAGCCCGACTATCTACCAGATCATACTGAGGGCACAAGATCGTAGCTGAGGTAACAAGCTAAACGTCGAAGTCCACACGGAACTACTAGCGAGACTGACATCTCTCTGCAAAACATAAAATAAGCAAACGTGAGTACAAATGTACTCAACAAGACTTACATCGTAACTAACTACATATGCATCATTATCAACAAAGGGGTGGTGGAGTTTGACCGCAGCAAGCCAGCTTTGACTCGGTGGCTATCCCGAACTACGATCGCAGTAACTCTTTTGAGGTGGCGCACACGAGTCCACATATTCACCATATCAATACACCACTATGGATCCGCTCCGCCTTCCCACGAGAACGCCATCCATAGCACTCACACTTATCTTGGCGATTTTAGAGTATCCACTTTCACTTGTCTATGAACTGTTATAGGCAACCCAAAGTCCTTTACCATGACACGGCTATTCAATAGATAATGTTAACCCCGCAGGGTGTACTTCTTCACACACGCCTCGCCACTTACCGCCATGTACACCTCGTGTATCTCGCAACCTTCAAGAGGAAGCTCGGCGAGGAGTCGGCCACGACCGACTAACCACACAAATCTCTCGTCCGTGTTTATCGCCTATTCGGTTCCATCCGCAAGGAGATCCAGCCGGGTGTCGCCACGGCCCCAAACGATGTGAGCAGGGTTCCCAAGCCCACCTCGACGGGTGGTTCTATGCTTGGTACACCGTGCACGGTGCCTAGTCTGTCCCAAGCCCACCTGCACGGGTGCCACTTGGTAGACTACTAACACTACCTACAAACACCGTAAACGAGTTGCAACTCCCGGATGAGATCATGTTGATTAATAAGTCGAGAGGGGTCGAGTTACGGAACCCAATGTGTGGTAGTAACTGTTCATGGATCACAAACACGTAACTCAGTTCCCGAGGACGGCTGCAATGAGACAACCCACCATGTACTCCTACATGGCCTCTCACCGCTACCTTTACCAAATCGTGTTCATACACTTAGCTCACACACAAGAGGACATGTTCACACACCTCCGATTCATCCCCGATGAATCGACCTGACTCAACTCTAAGCAGAGCAGTGCATGACAAACAAGCATGAATGAGTAGGCACAACAGGCTCAAACAACTCCAACTCATGCTAGTGGGTTTCATCTATTTACCGTGGAATGACAGTCATGCAGAGGATAAAGGGGTTCAGCTACCGCAGCAAGTAATGATGAATCGTTGTTGTCCTAATGCAGAAAAGAGAGCAGGAGCGAGAGTGGGATTGTATCGGAATGAACAAGGGGTTTTGCTTGCCCGGCACTTCAAGATATTATAGTTCTTCATCGGTGTCATCGAACTCATCGCCGATACGCCGCTCACCGAGAGGAACAAACACCGCAATCAAGGAAGAACACAATCAACGCAATGCACAATATGATGCATGATCATGACATGGCAATATGCTGTGGTTTGAGCTAATGCAACTAGCAACAATTTAAATGAAGTTGGTTTGAACCCTAGGTTCAAATTCAAACCCCATATGTGAAGGTTTAAATGCCATTTAATTGATTTGACCTAACAGTGAACAAAAGTTGTTCTAACATGCACGGAAATGGTACAAATGGATAGATTGGATTTTTCTGATCATTTTTCATATATAATTTATTTCATTTGGAGTTACGGTTGAATTACTATGAATTTTAGAAGTTTATACTAATTTATGGAATTTCCGATTTATTTTAAATCCAGAAGCCATTATCACACAAGATGACAAAGAAGATTAAGGCCAAGAGGTCAACCAGGTTGACTGGTCAAACCTGACCGGTGGGTCCTGCATGTCGCTGACTCGAACTAATCCCGGTCAAAACTAGTGTTGAGTGAGGTTTGACTACTGCTAGGACCCACAACGAGGTTCCGTTAGGGGCTAACTAGATGTGATTAGTGCCTAATTAAGCGCCACGTCATCATCACCGGCGCCTTAACGCCGGTGACCAAACCGCGGCGGCGCGCACCGGAGTGGCTCGGGTTCACCTACAGAGGCCGCTTGGTTGGCGGGCGGTCCCCTCGAAAGTCGGGCAAAGGCGGGCGATCTAGGGAGGTGACGGTTGGTGCTGGAGTCGCCGGAAGAGTGGACGACGACGAGGTTTGGCGGCGGCAGCGTAGTTCGGTCGACAAGGGGCGACGGCCATGGGCGAACGAGCTCGGGAAGAGGGGAAACAGACGAGAAACTCACAAATGAGACGACGGATGGTCAGCGTGTTCGGGCGCCCTTGACGGCGCACTCGACGGCCACCTCCGGCGCCGATGCGGCGGTGACGAGCTCGATGGCAACGGTTCGGGCGCTCGCGGTCACGCGTTTCAGCGAGAGGTCGAGGGGACGCTGGGAACCTCTTAGCCATGCGGATTAAGCGAGGCGACGGCGGTGGCTGGCTGCGAAGCGGGAGCGGCGGCGACGGCCGTGCTCGGATGTGCTGCGAAACGGCGAGAGAGAAGCGGAGAGGGGAAAGTGCGGTGTCCAGGGGTCGAGGGGAGGCCGGGGAGGCGGTTCAGGCGTCGCGGTGGCGAGGGACACAGGCAGGCAGGGAGGTGGTGTCAGGACCCCGATTCCAAGTCACATCGACCTAGCCGGTAACACCTCATATCACTTTGTGGCCTCACGCACGGTACTCCCACGGGTGTCGCCTTACCATGGCCCGGGACCATTTGCGCCTTTTGGCTCACGTATATGATAGTGTCGCTAGCATCCATATGACAAAGAACCCGGGCCGACATGGCTAGTCGTGAACCCAAAGCGCGCTTAACCCATGGGGACAGTATACATGAATCACAACAAGCATGTCGGTCATCAACGATGACTTCGGCTGTAGCACTGGCTATGAGACTCCGTATCCCGGCTGTAGCAGGCTAGGCAGGACTCAATATCACCGTGACATTTCCCGAAGGATGTATATAGGAACGAAGTGAAACACATGCCGCCAGTCAAGTGTCCAAGCAGTAGTGCTGGGCTAGCAGACTCCGTGAACCGAGCTGAAGCGGACTACTATCGCCGTAAGCACGAGACTACATTTCCCCATATGAGAGGCTGCCAAGGATAAACAACTAGTTTGTCGGATCCCACTCATACCAAGCATTTCAATCATACACGCAATATGCCCGATATGAGTACATACAACATGGCATCACAACAAAACTCTACAACTCAAAGTACTTTATTTAAGAGGCCCGAGGAGCCATACATAACATATCCATACAGGTAGGGATCACATGACCCAACACTCAAGTCATACAAACATACAAGCACATGCGGAAGCAAACTAGTCTCGAGTACGACTCTAAAAAGAAAGAAAGCTTGTTGAAGCCCTTCTATCTACAAAGGGCCCTTCACAAGCCTTGGATCACCACCGGGTGGCTAGTTCACTGTCGATGTCAAGGTCTACATAAAACCCATCGGAGGGGCAGTGTTGTCGCCTGAAAACATTAATTACAAACATGAGTACGGAGGTACTCAAAGAAGTCTTACAATGTAATCCTATCATACATGCACATTCTCAAGAAGGTGGTGGAGTTATTTGCAGCAGGCCAGCTTTGACTCTTGGCTAAGCTAACCTACGTGACACCACTTGAAAAGCATTTGTCGCACACGAGTCCACTAATAACCATCACAATACTCCACCGTGGATCCTCTCTCGTCAACCCACGAGAGGGCCATCCACGGCACTCACACTTATCTTGAGGCTTCTAGTAGTATCCATTTACTTGTCTATGAACTGTATAGGTGACCAAGTAGTCCTTATCATGACGCGCTATTCAATAGTTTTATACCCTGCAGGGTGTACTTCTTCACACACGCTCACCACTTACCGCCATTTACCGATATGTACTCGCAACCTTCAAGCGGAATCCCAACGTGGGTGTCATCCACGACCGACTAAACACACGAGTCCCGAGTCCCGGTTTATCGCCTATTCGGTTCCATCCGCAGGAGTCCGCCGAGGTTTCCACTAACGGCCCCGAACGATGTGTGCAGGGTTCCCGAGACACCAAACGGCGAATCGATACACTGGCCACGTGCCTACCACAACACAGCCCACCCTAAGGTCACACATGGCGGCCCCAAAGATGCTACAAACACCGTAAACTACTTGCAACTCCCGACCGAGGACAAGAGTGGTTAATAAGTCGAGAGGGTCAATTAAGGATCCCAATGCGTGGTAGTAGCTAAGTCTTTAAATCACACACACAGATCTCAGTTCTTAGGAACGGCTTCAATGAAACAACCCACCATGTACTCCTACATGGCCTCTCATCGATACCTTTACCAAAACGTGTTCAACACTTTCACTCTCGAACCCGACACAACCTTTCACTCCAGTTCATCATCCCGATGAGCCGACTGACACAACTCTAAACATAGCAAGCATAGCATGGTAGGAATCACAAACATGGCTCAATCAACTCCTACACATGCTAGTGGGTTTCATCTAGTTATCGTGGCAATGACAGTCATGCAAAGGAAGTGGGTTCAACTACCGCAGCACACAACAGTTTGAATCGCGTTGTCTTAATGCAAGAAACAAGAGCGTAGCGAGAACATGGGTTTGTATCGAATGATCAATGGTTGCTTGCGTGATGTAGTGGTGGTAGGATACGCCCTTCGCACGGATATTCGGATTATCCTCGAGGCGTAACCTATCACGAAAGACACACCAAAATAAACACACATGGCAATATGCAACAATATGATGCATGCTATGACATGGCAATATGAATGTGTGTTGGCCTAATGCAAGCTGGAACAAAAGGATGAACTCATTTGAATCAAAGATTCAAATGTTAGCTCATTTAACATAGCCATAAAGGTGCATTATCTTAATCTGCTTAAACAGCAAGGTTAACTTGTTCTATCATGCATGAAACCTTTACCAATGGATAGAATGGATTTTTCTGATCATTTTCATATATAAATCTTTGCATTTGGAGTTACAGATTAATTTCTATGAATTTTTGAAGTTTGAACTATTTTCTCGAATTTCCTATAATGTAATAATTCCAAGAATTCATTTATCGTCAAGAATGCGTCAGATGACGCTCGAGGTCAACGGGACGTCCAGTGTCAAACCGACCAAGGGTCCCGCATGTCAAGAATTAACTTAACTAATTAAAATCAGTTTAAACTAACTAAGTTAATTAGAAGGGGTGGCCCACCGCCATAGGCTCAGAGAGTCAACCCGGCCCGCCTCGTCAAAGTCGAGTCGGCTACACGGCGCTTAGCCGGCCGCAGCCAGACGCTGGCTGCGAAGTGGTTTTGGCTGCTTTCGGCAACCAAATGAGTCGCGGAGGGCGTCTAGGTGTAGCCGGAGCAAGCCGCAGCTCTTGGTGGCGTTGGTTGGGCTCGGGTGGCTTGAACGGCGTCCGGGCGACGACCTTGGCGGCCGCCGGAGTTCGGGTGATGACGAACTCGGGACTACGGTGTGCGGTGAGGTGCGTGAAGTGGTGGTTATACGCTACGCGGTGCGGTGAGCATGTTGGACACCGAGGGGTGACCGGTGGAAGGCCGGGAGCACGTCGGCGACGAGCTCCGCGGCGGTGCGTGCGGGTGAGCTCCGCGGTGGTGCGTGCGGGAAGCACTCGGTGCGGTCGGGGACGGGCTGGTGCGGCGGCAACGTCGAAGGGGATCTCCGGCGACGGCGGAGTCGAGCGAGGTCGATGCAGAGGCCTCGGGCCACGCGAGCGCTCGGGGCTCGGCTAGCTCGAAGAAGATGAGGGCGACGGAGCTCCTAGACACGACGGGGAGGCGCAAGGACGACGGAGAGCGCGACTACGGCGACGGTGCGGCTGCGGTGGCGTCGGCCATGGCGTGGGAGAGCGAGGGGAGGAGCCGGGAGGAGGAGAGGTGTCCGAGGTTCGGGGAGAGAATGGGAGTGATCCGCGCGGCAGCTCGGTGAGGGAAGCGGCGAGGCGGCGGCCAGCTGCGGGCACGATGCGGTGCTCGGCGTTGAGCACTGCTCGCCTGTCGCTGGCTGCTAAGCAGCTACATTGCCATGCCGGGCGGGCTGGGCCGGCAGGTGGGCCGTTGGGTGGCGCCTGTAAGTTTTTCCATTTCTGTTTTTTTTCTATTTTCTGAACTTTGTGGACTTTCTAAAATACTTAAACAACTCCAAAATTCACCAAATCGCACCTGGTCCTTAGTTGGAATATTTCCAGCTTGGAACATTTTAGTTTAGATTATTTGGGCATTTGAAATATTTTATATAATTTAAATGCCCAAACTCAAATACTTATGATTTAATTCAAAACCTTAGGATGACCTAGAAAATTGTGCACCACTTTTGGCAGAGGCTCAACCAAAGCAAAGGTGATGAGCATTTTAGAAGGGCATTTCAGGTTCATTGAAAATAATTTTAGTAAGCCCTAGTTGATTCAAAAGGGGTTCTGGGGTTCTGTCTTCCCCATTTCAAGTTTCGATGAAAGTTAAACATGATGCAACACACTAATGCATGGACTAGCTAGGATGTGACAACTCACCCCACTCAAAAGAATCTTGTCCCGAGATTTAGGATCCGCTATGTAAAAGGTGGATACTCAAGTCGAAGACGATCCTCCCTTTCCCAAGTTGCTTCTTGCTCGGAATGGTTTGACCATTGAACCTTTAGAAACTTGATGTTCGACGCCGAGTGGTACGCTTCGGCTTGATCAAGAATACGAACGGGATATTCTCGATAGGTGAGGTTATCTTGGAGATCAAGTGTTTCGTGGTCCACTCCACGGATAGGATCCGAGAAGCAACGCCTGAGTTGGGAAACGTGGAAGACATCATGGAGTCGGAAAGATGCAAAGGTAGTTCCAATTGGTAGGCAACTTCTCCTCGCTTGGCAAGAATGCGAAGGGTCCAATGTAACGAGGAGCCAACTTGCCTTTGATATCGAATCGATGGGTTCCTTCAAAGGATTAACCCAAGGTAAGCCTTCGCCAATTTCATAAGTCATAGGCTTATGCTTGCGGTCATATTGACTCTTTTGTCGAGATTGGGCTGTTTTCAATTTCTCACGAATAACGCGAACCTGCTCTTCGCTTCTTGAATCATATCCGCCAAAGAGTTGTCTCTCCCCGGTTCTCACCGCTTAAGAGGCGCTCGACATTTCCGCCCATAAAGAACTTTGAAAGGAGCTTTGCCCAAGCTAGCTTGATAACTATTGTTATAAGCGAACTCGGTGAATGGCGGCATTTCTCCCAATTCATGCCGAAGAGATGACAGAGCTCAAGCATATCCTCTAGGATTTGATTGACTCGTTCTACTTGACCACTTGATTGAGGATGGAAGACGGTGCTAAAGGAGAGACGAAGTTCCCATAGCATTTTGGAAACTTTCCCAAAATCGAGAGGTGAAGAGACTTCCACGGTCCGAGTTAATCTCCAATGGAACACCATGAAGAGACACTATTCGAGAGATGTACAAATCAGCTAGCTGGCTAGTGGTTATACTCTCACGAACGGGTAGGAAGTGGGCTACTTTGGAAAGACGATCGACGACAACGAAGATAGCATTATTCCTCTCTTGGTCCTGGAAACCCGGTAATGAAATCCATACCGATTTTATCCCATTTCCATACGGAATAGCCAAAGGTTGAAGGGTACCAAAGAGGCCGTTGATGTTCGCTTAACTCGACGACGTACGCCGCAGCTAACAATGTATTGAGCGATTTCTCTTCATCCTAGTCCACCAAAACCTCCGGCGAGGTCTTGATACATTTTAGTACTACCGGATGAATGGTGAGAGGAGATTCATGAGCTTCCTTATGATCATTGTCGTAGCTGTTGTTTCTTGGGAACCACCGAGCGTTCTCAAAGAAGACAACACCTCGCTCATCTATGGAAAAACACTTAGCAGCTCCGCTTAGCAATGTTCTCCTTGATCCGAGATATCCTCTATCATACCGCTGAGCAGTTATGATTCGATCCGTAAGGTTGGGTTTCGCCACCGTGGTGGAAAGGAATCCTCGAGGAACAATGTGAAGGTTAAGCTTACGAAATTCCTCGTGGAGAAAGGGTTGACTTTGTTGTAACATCGATTGTTACAATAAGATTTATGACTTAGTGCGCCAGCCATGACATTGGCTTTGCTCGGGTGTAAGATATTCCTAAGTCGTAATCAGTATCAACTCGACCCAACGCCTTTGCCTGAGATTCAAATCTGGTTGGGTGAAGATACATTTTAGACTTTGGTGATCAAGTAATTTCGCAACGATTACCAAGAAGGTAATGTCGCCAGGTTTTGAGTGCATGGACCATCGCCGCAAGCTCTAGATCGTGTGGGATAGTTATCCTCATGTGGACGCAGCTGTCGAGAAGCGTAGGCAATCACATGACGATCTTGCATGAGTATGCAACCTAGTCCTTGTCGCGAGGCGTCGCAATAGATAATAAAGTCCTTAGAAAAATCTGGTGGGACAAGTACGGGAGCAGATGTCAGCGCCTTTTCAGTTCTGAAAGCTAAACTCGCACTGTGGTGTCCATTCGAACTTCTTATCTTTCTTGAGGAGTTCAGTTAGAGGCTTAGCAACTTTGGAGAAATTCTCGATAAGCGGCGGCAATAGCTCGCTAGACCGAGGAAACTCCAAACTTGCTTGACCGATTCAGTGGAGTCCAAATAAGGATGGCTTGAACTCGCCGATTGACAGCAATGCCCTTACATGGCCTAGATAGGTCACTTGCAACCGAAGTCACACTTAGAGAATTTGGTATAAAGGCGGTGCTCTCAAGTTTCATCAATACTAGCCTTAGATGTTCGGCATGTTCTTCCTCATTCTTGGAGTAGATGAGTATATCATCGAGGTATACCACTACAATTTATCCAAATACTCCATGAAGATTGAGTTCATTAACCGAGAGAAGGTGGTGGAGCATTGGTTAACCCGGGACATGACGGTGTACTCAGATTGGCCATAACGAGTAACAAAGGCCGCTTTAGGAATGTCCTCGTTTTGATTTTGATTTGATGGTAGCCCAACCTCAAATCCATCTTGAAAAGATCGAGGATCCAGAAGCTGATCATACAGATCGTTGATCCCGGGAGCGGATACTTGTTCTTGATAGTGACCAAATTGATGTGTCGGTAATCTACAACCATCCGATCCGCTCCATCCTTCTTCTTGACGAAGAGGACGGGCAAGCCCATGGAGATGAACTAGGACGGATGAAACCCTTTGCAAGGACTCATCAAGTTGTTTCTTAAGCTCGGCTAGTTCTAGGGGTGCCATCTTATAAGGTCTTCTAGAGATTGGGACGGTTCCGGAACAAGATCTATCACGAACTCGACATCCCCGCTGTGTGGAACACCGGCAGTTCTTCTGAAAGACATCCGGAAAGTCACGGACTACCGGAATATCTTCGAGGTCCGGAAGGGGTTGGCATTTAAGGAGTATAGCCGACGCTAGACACTCGGGTTAAAACATTAACCGCCTTGCCCAAGGATGGGTGAGTTGAACAGTTCTAGTAGAGCAATCAATCTTAGGGTAATGGGCTGACATCCACCTTACCCAAGATGATGTTTATGTCCGAGGACTTGAGAGCTATTAGAGATGCAAGAAAGACTAATCTATCGACAAGGATTTCATTCCCATGACTTATTCTAGAGGTTTGCCATCTAGAACCAGTGGAGTCTGAATTTCCATGGAGGTGTGCATGTCACGTAATGTGGTGTTGTAATCGAGCATAGCTCTCGAAAATAAATGAATGAGATGCTCCAAAGATCAAAAAGAACAATTGCGGATGACAATTAACAAGGAGCATACCGAGAACGACGTTAGATCCTCATGGGTTTCTCACCTGAAACATAGTTGACGTGGCCACGGCAGCAAAGGGCACTGGTTTGGCGAGAGCACGCTTTCCTCGCTGGCTTACCACGGCCAATGAGATTTTCCGATCTGACCGGGGTTGTTCTGGGGACACTCACGGATGTAGTGGCCCGTCTCTCCACACTTGAAACAGGTTATCATATTGGGGCGTGGGGCAGCATTAGCAGCGGGGCCTCCATAAGTCTTGGGCGGTGCATACTGCTGGTTGGGGCGAGGCGCCTCAAAGGATGGCCTCGGAGTGAACCTGGGTGGCAGAGCAGTGTTTGGAATCCAAACCCGGCGCTTCTGAGATCCAGAGCCGGATGAAGAACCAAAGTCACGGGAGTGCTTGCGTGAAGCTGTAAGTGCATCTAGTCCCCCTTAGTGATTTTGGTGGATTGAAGACTTATAGGTTAAGGAACTAATGCGTTTGTGAGTGTACACAGGTCTATAAGTCTATGAGGAGTTTGATATTTACAGAGAAAGTCGACCCCTAAAAATGAAGTTCTTCGACTGAAGACTTTGGTATTCTGAAGACTTTCTGAAGACTTTGAAAGTGAAGAAATTGGTGTGACCTTGAAGACTTGGTATTCATTTGAGGAACATGAAGCGTGAAGACTTGTTTTCGTAGTTTCGTTTTTCTCTTTCTTGAGTCATAGGAAACACCGTACTGTTAAAGGGGGTCGAGGAAATACTAAGGAAAAATTTCCATGTGATGCTCAACTCAAAATCCTACACCTACCAATCCCTTCGAGTGAAGCCTTTGAAATCTCATACAGCCACCAATTTCTTTAGTGATGAGACGAAGTTCTTCCGGTCCGAGGAATTTGTTCGACCGAGGAGTTAGGAATTCGCCAGTCTGGATTGCCTACACAAAGGAGGAACATGATAGCCCCGAGGAATTTGTGATTCAAATTTCCGACCGCTCTTGTCGTCTTGCGCGCACCTGTCCCAATATATCTTATCCACCTAACGGTCATATCATTGAAGGGCATTTATGTCTTATCATGTCGGGCTGCTCCTAGGCTATAAATAGCCACCTCTACAACCACTAGCTGGTTGGCTGCTCGAGAGAACTTGACACTTGTCATTTGAGAGCAACCCATCCTCCGAGGACTTTGAGCGAAAATCATCAAGTGAGGAAAACCAAAAACCAAACCCCTACAAAACCCAAAGTGATTGAGCATCATCAAGAAATTGATCCTGCGTGGATCCGACGCTTGTTACCTTTGAAGACTGTGCTTCTCCAGACGGTTAGGCGTCATGGTCTAGAGCATCCAAGAGGAATTGTGGATCGCCGAGTGACCAAGTCTGTGAAGGTTTGGAAGTCGCTCAAGACTTACCACGAGTGATTGGACGAGGTCTGTGTGACCTTAGTTCAAGGAGAATACGGTGAGGACTTGGTGTCTTGAGCTGCATGCTCAGCGATCGGGTGTCCGGATCTGTGTCCTCGAGTTTAAATACTCACCGCCCAACTGACGCATAACCGAGACAGCAGCTTGAACTGGTCTACCAAATCATTGTCTTCACCAACCTAATCGGTTCTATTTCCTCAACCCTTTCATTTCCTCATTCTCGTGTTGAGTGTTTGTTCATATCGTGTTTGAAGATTTTGATCAAGACTTTCTCAATTTCCTCAGTTCAATTTCTTCATCTGCTTGTCTTCATCTTGTGTTATCCTCGTGATTACTCTTTTCGTACTCTGAGCTAGTCTTCATTTCATCATGATGACCATGCATGTATTCTATTATGCTTACTTCGAGTACTTATTCCGCTGCAAGTAGTTCTTCGCTAAGGAATTTCCTCACCGCAAATTCCTCGAAAGAATTCATAAAATCGCCTATTCACCCCCTCTAGTCGATATAACGACTTCAATTGGTATCGAGCAAGGTACTCCTTGTTCGTGTGATTTTGGTTTAACCACCGAGTTTTAGTTATGTCGACCGCAGTATGATCAAGGTCTCAGCAGGTGTCCTACCTTTGATGGGACGGACTACCCTTATCGAAGAACAAGATGCGAATGCATCTTGAAGCAATTGACAACGATCTCCGGTATGTTGTGGAAAATGGTGTTCCTCACCACACCTTCTCCGAATGCTGCTGATGTGAAGAGATTCAAGCAACTCGATTCTCAAGCCGAAGAATATCATATGTGGCCATCTGAGCAAAGGTCAATATGGAAGAGTGAGTGCTTTGGAATCTGCCAAGCTCATCTGGGACAGGCTGTCCAAAGTGAATGAAGGAGTCTCAACTCAGCGTGACTCTCGAGTTGATGTTCTTCGGAATCTCTTCAACCGCTTCAAAAGACTCGACAACGAAAATGTTCAACAAACCTTCGATCGCCTCACTGACATCTCAAATGAGCTTCAAGCTCTTGGCGCCACTGACATCACCGACCATGAGGTGGTGAAGAAATTGTTAAGATCGCTTGATTCCTCATTTGATACTCTGGCACTGATGATACAAGAGCGCTTGACTACAAGTCACTTGATCCTGCCGATATCCTCGAGAGGCTAAATACTCATGAGTTCCAGCTTTTTCAAAAGAGAGATCTCTATGGTTCTAGCTATGGAAAAACGCGTGCTCAAGGCCAAGGCTGTGTCCGAATCTGAGTGTGAAGACTCGTAGTAGCCTTGGAGATCCTAAAGAATTAGGCCAGGAGCTAGCACTCGCTCGTGAAGAAATTCCAAGTTCTCAAGACGTGGTCGATTTGGAAAATCCTCAAGGAGCAGTGATTCCTCATCCAAAGGACTATAAGAGAAGACTTTGTCACAAATGCAAGAAACCTGGTCACTACATCCAAGATTGTCCTCGGGGGAAAGGAATTAAAGAAGAAGAAACACAAGGATTACAGTTCGATGACGCCAAGAAGAAGAAGAAATCATCAAATCTTCATCATCAAAATCCTCAAAGCCTTCTTCTCACAAGAAGAGCAGCTCCAAAAAGGCTCTGCATTCATTGGCAAGGAAATGGACTCAAGCTGAATCGAGGAACATGAGGAAGAGGAGGCATCAAGAATCTGAGTGCAGTGTGGCAGTCTAGCTCTCCATCGCTTTCGCAAGCAAGTCCATCTTCAACTCAAGAAAATGACCTCACCAACAAAGGTGATGAAGATAGTGATGACTACACTCCCACCTATTGCTTCATGGCAAAGGGTGCCAAGGTACTCAAATATACCTCCTCCTCGAATCTAGTGAAAATGAATCGATGAAGATCTAAAGCCCGCTTACTCAAAACTTGCTAAAATTGCTGTAAAACAACAAAGGGCTTTGGAAAAGGTTCAAAACATGCTAGATAAGAGTGATGATATGTTAGGTGAAGAAATGGATCGCACTAAAGCCCGATCGAAAATCTTCAGAGACTTCATCCTAGGTTTGACGACCTTCAAGGTCATCATAACACTCTCTTATCGATCATGAGAAACTTTCTTATGAATTTCTTCAAAGAAAGCAAGATCTTGAGAAGCTAAGAGTGAGTTATGAAGATCTTCGTAAGGAGCGCGATTCATTACTTGCTCAACAAATCAGCACTTCTCGTGAAGAATTTGTTCCTCCATGCTTAAAGTGCATTGAACGTGAATCGCTAATTCTTCACCGAATGTTCAAATGCTTCAACTGTTACAAATTCTTCACCTGCCTCTGCTATCACTAATTCCTCATCCGAGGACATTGCTAGTATCACCGACGATGCAGGGTTGAAGGAATTGTACATGACAGCATGTACAAAAGCCTCAAAGGGCATCGACTCTTTGTGATGTGCTTAAAAGCAGATCCTCAACAGAACCCTAGGAAAGAGGGTATTGCCTTTGAGAGGAAACTCAATGTCTGATGGAACATATTGGAAGCCCGAGCAAGATCCCAAAACCTCATGGGTTGCTGCAAAGGACCTCCAGCTTGATCCATCTAACTTATCTGGCTTTACATGCGAATCTCCTCATTCTTCCGATGAGTCATTTGACTCAACTATAAACTGTTCAAAAATCAGAATGGTGAAGTATTTGCTAGATATGTTGGCACTAATCGCAGGAACGGTTCCCCTATGAAGAAAATCTGGGTTCCCAAGATGTGCCTTGAAAGTCTTCGTGAATGTCCTCATGACACCACACGTGAAGAATAGGAACCCCAGATCAAATTCTTCATATGGACCAAATTCTTCATATGGATCCAAGTCCTCATACGGACCAAATTCCTCACGTGGATCAAATTCCTCAAAAGGATCAAAGTCCTCATATGATTATCATCGTGCTAACAACTCGCTTTCGCAGGTAGAGCTAAGGGCTATGAATATGTGCATTATTCTTCAAACCAATATGTTCATAAGTCCTCAAAGAATTTCTCCGCTTATTCATATGCTTACCCTAACCCCTCTTATGTGAAACGAAATGGATTGGCCTCTATGCCACCATTCTCATATGGTGCTTGCAGAGTGATGAACTCTTTGCCACCCCTTCGATGTGGGTGGTGAAGAAAAGAACTAATCTCTTCTGCAGGTCAGTCTCCTGGCGTGCCTTAACGTCCAAGAATTTGTCGGGACCTGACAAAATGCTCGAAAGGACGAAGCTAATCATGATGAAATGAACTTTCATTTCACACGCCCTCATACCGCTTATCTGAATATTGACCGATGAAATTCATCTCGATGAACTTGATATCATATTCTTCATGATGAAGTATATGAGATCGTAAGTTGTACTAATTCATCTGCAGGATGATCAACCCAAAGCCACCGAATGGGTTCTCGATAGTGGATGTACAAATCACATGACCGGTGACAAGAATCTATTGATGGATGCTCCTTATCACCGCTACATCTGAAGCATATCATCTTTGGCCGACAAAGGCAAAAGTCGGTATTGGGTCTTGGTAAGGTTGCGATCTCTAAGGACATACACATGGACAAAGTCATGCTTGTTGAGTCCTTAGGATACAACCTCATGTCGATCTCAATGCTTTGTGATCTTGATATGGTTGTTATCTTTGGCAAGTATCGTTGTGTTGTGATTATGGAAGTCGACAATTCCAAAGTCTTCAAGGCTTTAGGAGAGGAGACTTGTATATTGTTGACTTCTCTCTACAGACCACAACCAGCCGTGTGTCTACTTGCAAAAGCTTCAAAGGGTGGCTATGGCATCGGCGACTTGGTCACGCAGGCATGAGGAATTTGCACACGCTATGCGAAGAAGAAGCATGTCATTGGCATTGAGAATGTCAAATTCCTCAAGGATCACTTATGGAGCCTGTGAAGCTGGAAAATGACCAAGGCCAAGCATCCAAATAAGACTATCATGACCACTACTCGTCCCTTCGAATTGCTTCACATGGACCTCTTTGGTCCCAATCATTACTCAATTGTCGTTAATGATGCATCTCTATATGGCTTTGTTATTGTTGATGATTACTCTCGTTACACATGGGTACACATTGTTACTTACAAAAATCAAGTGCAAGAAGTCTTCAAACGATTTTCCTCGAGGGCTTCAACCAACTTTGGTGTGAAGATCAAGCACATCAGGAGTGACAATGGAACTGAGTTCAAGAATTCCGGTCTTGATGCCTATCTTGATGAACTTGGTATTACTCATGAGTTATCTGCTCCTTATACTCCTCAAAGAAATGGCGCCGTGGAGCGCAAGAACATAACTCTTGTTGAGATGGCTTCAGACTATGCTGATATCAAGGTACCATCATCAACAGAGTATATCTTCACAAATTCTTCAAAAAGACTGCCTATGAACTCCTCAACGACAAGAAACCCAATGTAAGTTATTTCAAAGTCTTCGTGCTAAATGCTGGATTAGAGATCCTCATCACAACTCTAAATTTGCACCGAAAGCACATGAAGGTTTTATGCTTGGTTACGAAAGGACTCGCGACACCTACAGTAGTCTTCAACATCACTCTTCACAAGATTGTTGACACTTGTAGATGTGCGGTTCGATGAAACTAATGGCTCGCAAAGAGAGCACCTACCTTCGTGTTAGATGAACCAGCACCGAGGAATCTATCAAGTTCAAGGCAACCGAGGATGTCATTCCTCTCAAGAAACTGTCAAGAATTCATTCTCAGACGCCAAGAACGCCGAGTGATGCACTCAAGATAATGTCAAGACAATGGTGCCGAGGAAAATGATCAAATTCCTCGACGACAACCAGCTCATCCTCGCTGTTGCAAAAGAAGTGCAAGTGGAGAAGATCATCGATGACATTAAAGCGCTGTGTCCTCTCACACGCCAAAAGCTTCACATTTATCTAACTTTTGTGGGCACTATGCTTTTGTCTCTATCACAGAGCCCACTAAGGTAGATGAAGCATTTCGAGCCGGAGTGGATTCAGGCTATGCAAGAAGAATTACATCAGTTCGAGCTCAACAATGTCCGAACTTGTCAAACGTCCAGATCCTCGCAAGCATAATATCATTGGCACAAAGTGGATCTACCGCAACAAGCAAGATGAAAATGGTCTTGTGGTGAGGAATAAGGCACGACTAGTAGCTCAAGGCTACACACAGGTTGAAGGAATTGATTTCGATGAAACTTTTGCACCTGTTGCTAGACTTGAGTCTATTCAGATATTACTCGCTTATGCTAACCATCACAATATCACTTTATATCAAATGGATGTGAAAAGTGCATTCCTCAATGGTAAGCTTGAGGAAGAAGTATATGTTGCTCAACCCCTGTGTTTTGAAGATCCAAAGAATCGACAAAGTCTTCAGACTTAATAAGGCCCTCTATGGTCTCAAACAAGCCCACGAAGCGTGGTATGATACATTGAAGGAATTCTTCGTGAAGAATGGCTTCACACCCGGTTCACTCGACCCAACTCTCTTTACTAAATCTTATGATGGTGAACTGTTTGTGTGCCAAATATATGTTGATGATATTATCTTCTGGCTGATCGACCAACGTTATAGTGATGAATTTGCCTATATGATGAGTGAAGAATATCAAATGTCTATGATGGGAGAGTTGAAATTCTTCTTAGGTCTTCAAATTCACAACAACACAATGGCATATTCATATCTCAGAGAAATACCTCAAAGATGTCCTCAAGGGCATGCAAGATTGCAAAGGCGTCAAAATTCCTATGCCCACAAATGGCCATCTATGCATCGATGAAAATGGTATTGACTTCGATCACAAGGTATACCGCCCATGATTGGTTCTTTATTGTACTTATGTGCATCTAGGCCAGATATAATGCTTAGTGTTTGCATGTGTGCCCGATTTCAAGCTACACCGGGAATCACACCATAAGGTTGTGAAGCATATTCTTCGATATCTAGCTCACACACCAACACTAGGATTATGGTACCCCAAGGGCTCTACTTTTGATCTCATTGGATATTCGACTCGACTATGCCGGTGATCGTGGACCGCAAGTCAACATTCGGTACTTGTCATTTCTGACGATCTTTGGTCCGTTGGTCCTCGAAGAAAGCAAATGCGATCACCGCTCATCGCGGAAGCTGAATACATTGCTCTTGGCTCGTGTTGTGCTCAATTGCTGTGGATGAAGCAAACTCTCAAGGACTACGGCATCAACGTGAAGAATGTGCCTCTCATCAGGACAATGAGAGTGCCATCAAGATTGCTCACAACCCAGCTTCAGCACTCGAAGACAAAGCACATTCAAATTCGTCATCATTTTCTTCGTGATCATGTGTTGAAGGGCGACATCTCCATCGAGCACGTGAAGACTGAAGAACAGCTAGCTGATATCTTCACTAAGCCCTTGGATGAGAAGAGATTTAGCAAGTTGCGTGTGAGCTAAATATCTTAGAATCTTCGAACGTTCTTTGAAAAGGACACACATCCTAACACTTATGCAAAATTGATGACTTAGATGTGCAACACATGAAGAAACGTTTTTCTTCAATCAATGAAGAATAACACTCTTAGTGTGAAGAAATTAATGAAGAATTTGATTCTCAGAACCCTACGACAATTGTAATGTGTCTGAAATCATCATTCTTATACGGTGGGTCACGCCACCACCAAAGTTGAAAATCTTCAATTTGAGTTTTCCTCGCTTTTGAAATTCTTCAGTTTTTCAAATTCTTCAACTTTGCAAAATCTTCACTGCTTTCCGTCGCTTTTTCTTCATTGGCTATATATATATATATATGGGTTTATGTCCTCTACAAGATTCACTTATGGCTATTTCTTCAAGTCGCTTTTCTACGCTAAGTGAATGTGATCGGACCCTTCCCCTCTATGCTATACTCAACCCAATCTATTCACAAATTCTTCATGTGCGTTCTATTTGAAACTCGCTCAAAATCTTCATCGTGTCCTTGATACCAAGAAATTGCGAACGAAACTTTAAAACTGATCTTATCCAAACTTTCGGTTTTGTCATTAAACCGCTCCGCATCCCATGATGCATTATTTTACTCACCCACAATCGTACACGATCTCCACTACACAAGACGTGGATGACACATGTCGTGAGAAGGAAAATGGTCAGGCACGCTCGTC
This sequence comes from Aegilops longissima, assembly GCA_021605205.1. Lineage (NCBI taxonomy): Eukaryota > Viridiplantae > Streptophyta > Magnoliopsida > Poales > Poaceae > Aegilops > Aegilops longissima. The sequence continues at coordinate 301,901,242 of CM038681.1, read as the reverse complement.
CTAAATCTTCGGCGATCCGCTTTTCACCGTGTCTATAAATACCCCTCTCCCTTCCTCACTTCTTTTACTCCGCCGACCTCTCTCTCCCTTTCGAGCTCCTCAAACCCTAGCGCCCGCTACTCCATCGTCACGGTGAGGAAGAGCTTCACGCCTCAACTCGTCGCCGACGCATTCGCTACCGACCGCTGAAATCCTCACTCCCGCCGCCAGTAGCTGTCTTCCTCCGCCAAGTTAGGGCGTGAAGATCTGAACCGATTTAACTTCCCAACTGTTCTTCTTAGTTCGTCGTGTTCTTCATTTCGTAATTAAAAGTTACTTTTATTACTCGCTTTGATTCTCAAACCTTCCCGAAAATCTTCAAAGGTGTTTATTCTTCAAATCTTCACACATATGAACACCTCAAACAAATATGCTCTTGATTCGCTTCTCTAAGCAATGATTTTCTTCAAGATTCCTCAATTGTGTGGATCCTCGATCTGTACAACTCGAACCTAAGACAAAGAACGCTTAGTGAAATTCTTCAAGGCTCATCCGGTCAAAATCCTCAAAACTTGTTCTTTTGAAAACCTTCCGAGAACGATATGACCTCTCCAAATTCCTCGCAACTATACTCATTCACAGTACACATGTCCGCTGAATCACTAGGTTCTCATCAACTTAACTCATTTGCAGCGCTCCTCAAGAAAAACTGCATACTTCTTCAGAGAACTCAATTGTTCAAATTCTCAATCAAGAACATGGCGGACGGTAAGAAGCCACGTAAAGGAGGAAAGAAACCCGAGGTTATGACTGCGTTTGAAATCCTCGAGGAAATTTATGCCGACTATTGCACACCGATGAAGAAAACAAAAATCAACGCAAGGTGCGATTCGTAAGATTGAACGGAGATGGGCACGGAATGGAGGGAATACGGATATGTGACTCCAAAGTACATGAAGAAATTCGCTCTCAATCCTCCATGCCCAAGAGCTCCATTGGCACCTGCCAAGTAGCTGATCCCACAAGCATCAAACGTGGTGAGGACTTTCCTCGATGAATGGGCTAAGCGCCAAGCTAAATTGGCAAAACAAGCCAAGGAGGCGGTGAAGAAATTCAATGAGGATTCTGCCATCGCTATCAAGCATCGAGGCCTCGGTCAAACCGAGGAAATCCATGCCAAAGAAGCCTGCTCATAAGCCAAGTGCTTCACCATCGCGCCCTCACGGCCAAGTTCTCGCCAGCGCCCTCAAGGCAAATTCTCACACTGCTACAGCTCCACCAAAGTCCTCAACAGCTCCGTCAAAGTCCTCGCCTCTGTGCATCCGCTACATGTCAAAGGACTGCTGGTTTTTCAATTGCCTCGAGTTTCGCAAGTTCCTCAAGAGCACCAATTTCATCATCCGCCCGACTCACCAAGACCAAAGCAACAGCTGGACGAGGTCCTCGCCAAGTCCAAAGAAGAAACAGGTTGCATTCCATGTGCCTTCCGATGATGAAGCTTGATGATGAACTTATGGAAATCATCGAGACCGCCAAGAAAAGGCCGCTAGAGCCAAAGGTACGTTTGTGCATCGCTTTGTTGATCCAAGAAAGTCCTCGATTATATTGATCTCGCACAAGGATCCCAATACCCTATGCCTCGACTTTCATCCGACACTGGACAAAGTCATATGTTGACTCACTTCATCGCTGAAGAAAATGGAAGTTTGAGAAGGCAAGAGAAATCAAAAAGGCTCAATACGTAAAGGAGAAGTTCACGAAGAAAACGTTGTCAAAATGACACCGAGGAGCTTCTCAAGGTCCAGACGAAATTCAAGACCTCAAAGAAAAACTTCGATTCCTATTATGCTGATTGGCAAGGAGCCAAGGTCAGATTCAATCAACTCGACGAAGAAATTCACAAACGCTGCTGCCCCATCGCAACATGCAATTCCTCGAGTCTGAAGATGAAAATGCTAGTTCCGTGGCTGATGATCCCATTCCAGCCACCGAAGAAATTGCCGTGGCATCCACTAGTGGTGCGCTCAAGAAACCGAAGAAGTCAGGCAACCGATCGCCAGCTCTAAAGAAAATCAACCAAATTCCTCGGCTCCTCCCGCGCCAACTCCAACTCCAATTCTTCCATCCGCCTCGATGTGAAGAAACCAAGGCTGCAGAACGAGCTGCGTGAAGAAAAGGAAGGCATCAGATGTGTCAAATTCTTCGCCATGCAAGAAAATGAAGCCAATGACCAGCTCATTCGAAAATCCAATTGATGCTGTTCCGATTTCCTCCATGCCATCAAAGGACCTTGTTCCTTTGGAGAAGACTATGAGATCCCAATCGGATCTGATGAAGAACATCATTCGCTGCCCGTCACGAGCAGATTGATGAAGAAATTGAAGTGGACGCAATCCTTCAACCCCAGCCATTTCCTCACCTATGCCTCGGCTCACGGTGAAGAGGCTGGTGTTGAGGAAATTGAAGATGAAGATGTGGATATTGGATGCACCACACCAGTGATGAATGATGACTTTGGGAAAGTCTGATCCCAATACTCCTCTCTTCACCCCGCCCAACAAATTCCTCAGTCCTCGCACAAACAGTCCAAATGGACTCAAGAAACTCAACCCACTTGCTCAGGCATGAAGAAATTCCAGCCACTAGTGCCGATGAACCTCATCAGCCGATCCTCGATCGCACTGTTGAGGAAGAAGAAATTCCTCACTCAAGAACCTGAACTTGCGATTCCCGAGGTGGTGATGCAACTCAATGACACCCTCTGCCCAAGCAAAAGAATCCGCTCTCAAGCAAACAAAAGTTCAAGGCTGATGATTTCTTTGCCGAGCACGTATTCTTCATCGACTATAATCCATATGATTCTCGCCAGATTAGGAAGAGGCGCTTACGACTGCCACCAAGCCAACTTCTATTCCTCAAGTGCTCTTCAACAAAGATAAAGTCTTCGATCATGCTCATATTCCTCATGTGGACATGGAGTCTCTGCGCCAGCTTTGAGCCGCCCTCGTTGTTCTTCACGACGCAGACTTCTCAATTTCTGCACCGATATCGTGGATCGAATGAAGAACTAATTCTTCAATTCTATGCAACGCTGCACATCACCGGAGACGCTCAAGACGTGAACTCATGGGTATTAGATCGATGTCTGAAAATACTCACTACAAGGCACCAAGAATCGAATTGCTTCGTGCTCTACCACTCGCCCTCCACTTGATGGTGCTCGTTGTATCTACAACGAACCGTAACTTTCAAATCACTATATGCAAGTGCCGATGAAGCCTTTGAAGCCAAGGCAGGCCCCAAGAACCAAATTCCTCGTCAAGGAATTATTGTATGTGCCTCGGACTGTCTATCGGATTCGACGAAGACAATGAGTCCTATCAAAGGCCACGACTCGAATGATGAAGAAGTCGCGGCATCATGAAGAATATGCTTTTCAACATCATCCATGGCGTTGCCCGTCAACTTCCATGATTTCTTCATGAGGACTCGCAAACATTGCTATGTCACCATTTGAGCTGAAGCCTTATGCGCCTTGGATAATGAGATTCATCAGACAAGGTCTTCACTCAATTACAAGGCTGATACTTTGAACCACCGCAGCTACTTGCCCCGATTGAAGTCCTCAAACGGACATTTACCTCACCGATGACAAGGGCAAGGCTATCGCTGTGATAGATGAAGGCATTCGTCCATTGATGGACAGTTTAGCAAGCAGCATCCTACTCCACCAATGATGACTCGCCACATGACTCGCCAAGAAATACCTCACCAAGCAAAGTCCTCAAGCTATCGCACCTGTGGTGATGATGATCGTGAGTTACTCCTCGCCTTCATCAAGGTTGATCGAATCATAAATGGGTCAAGCGTCGGTTTGGTTCAATTCTTCACAACATGACCTCAACACACAATGAAGTGAAGAAAACCACTACTACCTCCATGAAACCTTCAAACGCACTGGCTGTTCTTTCACATGTCTACAATGAAGAAGAACCGACGCCAATGGGACTCAAGGAAGAATTTGACTGGTCTGCACCTCCTCCAAGAAATACAAGAAGGTCAAAGTTCCTTCCTTGGTGGCTAGCTCCTATTCTTCATCACGCGACAATCGATGAAAATGAAGACTTGGACGACACCACGGCTGGTCCTACTACAACAACCGACCCTAACAACGCCGGGCGCCCTTCTTCAACTTGAAATTCTTCAGAGCGTTAGTCCTCGCCGATCCTTTTGGTCATTCGATGACAAAGGGGAGAAATTTGAGTTAGTCTTCAAGCGGGTCTAGTTTATTGCCTATATACAGTAATTTATTCTTGTTAAGTTACAACTCGCTCTTCTAAAACTTTTATTGATCGAGTTGTAATCTTAAACCCGATGGTGCTTTGATACTTTTGATGCATTATGCTCTTGCACTATGCTCGATTCTCATGAGCTCCTTGAAAATCTTCATAGCAAATCTATTTGAGCTCGATACTTTTGATGCGTTATTTTGCATGCTTGTTCCTCATTAATGTTATCGCATGCATGCTGAATTACATCAAGCACCATATTTCATCATGCATTTCAAATTCTTCATATTATATGTCAAATGCGTGTATGAATTACAAGATATAGGGGGAGATCTCCATGATTCAACTCTTCAAATGTGCATTGCCTCAAAAGCAAATTCCTCACTATGCACATCTTCAGGGGGAGTTCTTCTATATCTTGCAATCAAATTCCTCATTATCAGATTTACACTTCATATGTTTATCCTCGTTGAAAACTTAACCTATATTGTCATCAATCACCAAAAGGGGAGATTGTAAGTGCATCTAGTGCCCTTAGTGATTTTGGTGGATTGAAGACTTATAGGTTAAGGAACTAATGCGCTTGTGAGTGTACACAGGTCTATAAGTCTATGAGGAGTTTGATATTTACAGAGAAAGTCGACCCTAAAAATGAAGTTCTTCGATCAAGACTTTGATATTTCAAGACTTTCTCAAGACTTTGAAAGTGAAGAAATTGGTGTGACCTTGAAGACTTGGTATTCATTTGAGGAACATGAAGCGTGAAGACTTTTGTTTTCGTAGTTTCATTTTCTTCTTTCTTGAGTCATAGGAAACACCGTCTCGTTAAAGGGGGTCGAGGAAATACTAAGGAAAAATTTCCATGTGATGCTCAACTCAAAATCCTACACCTACCAATCCCTTCGAGTGAAGCCTTTGAAATCTCATACAGCTCACCAATTTCTTCAAAGGATGAGACGAAGTTCTTCCGTCAC